>CM076578.1:1055574926-1056304926 GCA_034641835.2 Pinus albicaulis
GACCATTAATTTCTCAATGGAATTGAGTACAAGAGTTCCCATTTCAAAATTTATTGTTAGAGAAAATAGGGTGTTCTATACAAGACACATACCTTTAATAAGCACTCACAAAACTGAATCAAAGGTCATAACACTAGGTTTTTTATGTGTTTAAAACCCTCTAAGAGGAAAAAAATCCATGGCCCTAGCCAACATGGCCACTTGAGGAAATTTTATTAATGCAAAAGAAAATTTATACATAAGAGTTTCTCATAATTGATCATGAGCAAGGACCTTCCATGCTCTTTAAATAGAGATCATGGACCAATTGGGTGTTAGACACAGATCAATAGCTACTAGTATCATGGACAATATGAGAAGGTGAATAACTCTATGTCTAGAAGATATTATGATTATTGGATCACAATGCAACTAATTCACACTAAATAAATGCACTTTTACTTAATAGACACAATAAAGTATTGAGTTTAACATAAATAAATTCCATGCGTCATAAATATATTAGATTCCCCCCTTAATAAAAACTTGGAATATGATTGAAATACTTACAAATTTGGTACAATAAGCGAAGGGAGGAGAAATTAGAGCCTATCCCCCCTTAATGAAAAATTCCTAAACTCCTAACATAGATTGAAGTTTGGAAAAAATTCACTTATGTAAGAGATTTTGTGGAAATGTCTACAACTTTATATTCTATAGAGAGAAATATTTCTTCAATAACTCAATCATGAATGAGATTTATTTTGGAGTGCATTTGTATCCTAGTGATTTTGTGCATTGATGTTGAACTAGATCTTTGATGAGCTTGATTGCACTGTTATTTTCACACCATAGGGTGGTCATATGTTTCCTCTAGAGTGAAAACTCTAAAAGTATCTTCTAAAGCCACAAGGTTTCTCAACTTGTATTAATTTTTTCTTGGAATTTTTTTTTTCTAAATAAATATCGATAGCGTACTACGTATTATTAGCCTATGTGATAGTTCCTAAACCAATAATGAAAAATAACCTATACTAAACTTCTGATCATGAAGTTCACCGACCCAATAAATATCATTAAACCAACCAAAAAAGGAGTCTCATTTAAATTGTATCTTAAATATACCAAGGAATCATTTTTTATTCTTTCTAACGAATTTTATATGGTGTTTTCATATAGTAAGCAACAAGATCAACAACAAAGGAAATATTGAGATAGATATGATCCAAATATAAGATTCTACCAACTAACTAATAATACAAAGTGGCATTAACCTCGGGTTTAGTGTAGGTGGTAGAAAATTTGATTCTCCAAATTGTAAGGGATAAAGGGATGTTGAGCAATCATCCATGTGGAAGTGACAAGGAAGGTCACATGCATACTTATATTGGGAAATAGAATATACTTCTTTCATTTTCAATACTTGGAGGCCAAGGAAATAATGAAAATATCCCAAGTCTATCATTTCAAAAATATTTTTAAGGCTTGATATCACATCAATTAAAACTTTAGGGTAAAAGCTAGTGAGGATAAGGTCATCCACATAAAGAAAAATAATTTTGATATGTATTTCTACTTTCCTAATGTATACATTGGGATCAAAATGACATCTGGAGAGGATGGTGTCAAGAAAAAAGCTACTTATTTTTTCATTCCAAAAGGCTAGAGTCACTCTGAATATATCTAGGAGGTTGTTCCATGTATATTTCTTCTTATATATTCCATTGCAAGAAGGAAAATTATGAATATTGATGGAGTAACCTATTCCTTATAGAAATGAGATACTCCCTTGGATATTAATGCACAAAAAACACCTTTTTATTTTCCTTCAATTAACATCCACTCATATTAACCTTATTCTCCTACTTTTTTATATGTTACAGGTTCCTAAGTATCACCATTGCATGCTTCCAAACCCCAAATATCATTGATGATGTTTCATATTTTTTATTTAACTTATCTAGTTGAGTTAGAGCTTGATATTTTTGGCTCACCATTCATTCCATGGTACAAGTTACAAATTGTTTGATATGATATTATAGATCCACTATTTTTTAATATTTAATCTATGTACTCCTTCGTTAGTTCATGCTAGGAATCTAATGGGGAATTTCATCTTCAATTCAAGTGTTGGAGGTATCACCGCTCTTCATCCTAATATTGTCTTCTATATCCTCTACTTCTCATTTAAATACTTCAAAAAAAATGTTCTAAGGTATGCCTCTACAAAATCCTTCATGTGATGAACCTTCTTCCTCACTTGGTGAGGGCCAAATTCATGCGATAATTCACCTTTAAATTACATGTATAACCCCTATGAGGTCCTTTCCTAGATTTAATTCTCACCATAATTACTTCCATGTTCAAATTTTTAAGGGAATACCCATTGCAAGAGACCAATATATCAACCAAAGGTACCACACCAAGATATAAGAACTAAAATTGGGTACCAAGTGATAAATTTCAAATATAACTACTAGTCCTAGAGATAAATGTCAAGAATATCTACTCCCATTATTTGTAGATTCCCAAAATAGTAGAGGAATCCCATTCTCTATATTATTTAAATAGGTTTTGAATGAGATGTTGAAAAGTGTAACTAGGATTAGTCTTCATATTGACTATGTAATTATGTATTGATGTAAAATAAGAAGACAAAGATAATAAAATGTATTTTTGCTATGCTTGCTTCATGGGTTTCATGAGAAAGGTTTAATTATAGGTCAATAGGCATCTTCTTGATGTTGAGTAGTAATTTTCTTCTATTTATAAATGTAATTAAGAGTCATGAATATGAAGAGTCTAGTCAACAAAATATGCTCCAAGACCTTGTCATGAAACCGTGAAGAAAATGGCTCCAGAATGATGTTCAAAGCTACCCTCAAGTCATCCTCTCTAATGTTGGAATATAAGCCCTCCATTTCGGCCTATAGACAGAGGTAAAATTCTGCCTACCAAGCAGCTTGGAGAATCAGCCTAAATTTAGAAACAATGCACTATATATAGTGATGGAGCTGTGACTCATTTGGACACAGAAAATGTGGATTTCTCTCAAGAATAATTTAAGGATCAGTTTCAGATGTTTGATATAGAAAAATTTGTTAAGTTCTGAAGAAGAAGAGTGTGGATCACAGTGAAGAAGTTGTGGATTACTATGAAGGGAGCCTGTGACTAAATGTGTAGAAAATTCCATAGCTTATCCATAGTAATGTGCACTCAGACAAGTCTGAGATATATAGTCTATCTGTGGAAGGAATTCATGTGATGTGTTTTGATATAATGAGAAATAATGAAGTTTGGTTTGATGTAGAGTCTAAGGGCTATATTGGTGTGCGAGAATAAAAGGAAGGTAAATTTTTTATTTACCTTCCTATCTACGGAACGTAAAATAAATGTATCTCAAAGGAATAAGGTTTAAAGGATATGAAAAGTAAGGTATAAGGTCTTAAGTAACTTTGTCTCCAATATCTGAATAAGCAAGAAGTAATGTTTGGGTAACCAAGAATGGATCAAGGAAGATAGAGACCAAGCTCTCTAGTGTTGGTGTAGGCTACTGCAGATTTGTGCATAAAAGAAGTATGAGCATTGGAGGACAACAAAGAAGCAGTGACAAGGTCTTGGAAGCATACATAGGTCAAGGGTCTGAGCCTTGGTCATGGTACTTGTCATTTGAAATTCTATAAGAATAATTTCTCATGGGTTTTCCTCTCCAAGAGGGAGAGGTTTCTCCCTGGCTCGAATAGCCTAAATTTGTGTCTCTTGTATTTTGGTAATTGACTTGATGAAAGAATAAACAAGCTAAGAAGATAAGACATAAGTAAATAAAGTAAGCTTACAATTATTTATCAAAGAGAGAATTTGAATCAATCATCGCCCTACCAAATTCTCAACATGGTATCAGAGATAAGGTGCTAAAGGAAGGGCTACTTAGCAAAGAATACTCTCAAGGAAGCAAAGATCAAATTTTGGGTTAAAAGGTAAGATCAATTTGCAAGGAAGATTCTCCATAAGATCCACTATCAAAAAGATAATATTTTCCATCAAAGATTTATATTCAAGACTTTGTTGGAAGTTCAATGGCAAACTCAATCTAAAGAGTTCCTATCTTCATAATTATCAAAGAAGCTGCAAAAAGGTGGAGGTCACTCTACTCAAGTAAGTATCTATGACCTTATTTAAATCTATCAAGATGACCTATTCTAAAGAGAGCAACAAATTGGTTGGGTTATCAAACTTTAGTGCATGGAAGAAGAGGGCATTTTTGAATCTAATTGAAGAAGAAGTTATGGACTACATAAAAGGATCTACAATTCAACCCTCAGAAGAATATGCTCCAGCTCATGCCAAGTACATGAAATGAGAAATCAGAGCCCATAGGATTCTCATAGAATCCATTAAGGACTCCCTCATACCCTATGTTTCAAAACTGAAATCTGCAAAAGAGATATATGAGAAACTGGTGGAGCTATTCTATGTGAGTACTGCAGGAGAAACAATCTCTCTGAGACAAGAACTATACAAAATTAAATTTTCAAGGGAGGAAGGAGTCACTTCATACTTTATGAGGTTTTTTGAAATAAGAGACCATCTGCAAGAATTGGGAGAAGAAATGTATGATACTAATATGACTACAATGGTGATGAATTCTCTACCAAAAGAGTGGGGAAACTTCACTTCAAGCTTATACGGGAAGAAATAAGCAACACAATTCCATGATATGTGGTCTCTATGTAAAATATAGGAAACAAGGTTGAAATACAAAAGTTGATATAGGATTAAGTGAAGGGAATCATGCCTTTGCAACCATGTCTAGGAAGAAAGAAAGATTCAAAAAATTTGGTCCTCAGAATAAAAGAAAAATATGGACAAAGTATGATGCTTTGGATGTAATGAACTTGGGCATTATAAAAGGGATTGTCCTAAATTCAGAAAGGACAAAAGGAAAAAGGAATAAGCCCATGTCATAGATATAAGGGAAGAACCTGATGCAAAGAAATCTAAGAAAGAAGAAGCGAAAGATCTATACTATGATTGATATCATCTTCCTCTTTAAGTGATTTATGACAGTTGTAAAAATAGTATGATAGGAAGCAATGTAAATTAAAAGCATCATGATAGAAGCATGTAAGGAGCTCTTGTAGAAGGAGATCCTAGAAACCTCACTGATAACAACATTGATACAGTCATCGAGATGAAGGGTCATCATTCAGTAATCAATATGGAAACAGGTGCTGACATTTTCTAATGGATTTCTCTATGGATCCACTGGTTAGAAATAAGTCTGAAAGGGTTCATCGATAATTATATGCTACAGAATTCTGGTATTAAGATGTGATGGCGTCATAGGGGCTTCACTGGGGGAGCAATACCATACCATGTGGGTTCATATTGGGGGATATATATTGAGGAAAAAATGACATAATATATTGGGGGATATATAGGGGGTAAAGGGTTTCTATATTGGTATGTATACAAAATGGATCTCAAAGTTAATGAAAAAATATAAAGGGGTATAAAAAATGTTAAGGAAAAAATGGATACCTACAATATTTAGTGGAAGTAGGGTTTTTTTGAATTAGGAAGGTGTATTGGGTTCGTATTAGTAGGGGGTTAAATAATGTGATTTTTAGGGGAATTTTTCAATATGTAGTCAAATTAAATGTATTTTTTAATATGCCACGAATGCACGTGATAGGTCAGAGGTTCATTGAGCGAAGTCCCTATGGATGGTGTATTAATGAAGTAGGTCAAGGGAATGAATTTTTTTATTTTAGTAAAATTGCTACAGGATGAATCAAAGGGAAAAGGTATGAGGTACATATATTTATATGTTGACACTGGATGTTGTGAAGTCATGTCATATGGTTGCAGGTAATGGACTTCTATCTTTAGAAGTATGATCTATGGAGAAGGATCTCCTATGTTTCACAGGTTTCCACTTACAAATGAAATTAAATATTTCCTCATATGGAATATGAGGTAGTTGTATACAAACAAGGAACTGGATACTAGAAGTTCTTGGGTATGAAGTTGTGCGTAGAAATAATTGAAGGGATCATGAAGTGAAACCATGCAAAGAGGCAGTTATCATCCAGAAGCCAAGAAGATGTGACTAGGAGATCTCCTGGGAGGATATGTAGACTCTGATAAAAGTATAGAAAAGAAGAATACCCTTGAAAAGACATATCTTTAGGATATATGTCAATCTAAATAAAGGATGTTGATTCCTATAGGAAGATGGCATGGTGAAATATCATCACTGAGGTAACTTTTTATTTAAAATTTCATATGTAAATGTTTATCTGGACAATTTTATGTAGGGCTTCCAATCATGTGGAAGGATGTAAGATCCTTGAGATATGATTCAAAATAAATTACAATGGGATAAAGGTGGATCAGATAAGGAAGTCTGACGAATCACTTTTTGATAGTTGACATGACTCATGGACGAAATTGATGGACGATTTGTACCCTATAGAGCCAAAAAGTTGAATATTCCTCAATATTGAAATTCATGACATCGAGGGGGGGAATTCTTCATGAGAAGATGTATGTCTAACAATTGTTGTTGAAGGTCCCTGGTTGAGAGGGAGTCTAGTGTTAAGTTTCTTACTTGGAAGAAACTTGAAGTTTTTCCTTCCTAAGTTAAGAGGGAGTGACGTATATGATTCTCTAATACATGTGTCACACACTAGACCAAGACTAACATCTGTAATTATTAGTGAAGGCCATGTGGAGATAATGGATAGACACATGATTCTAGTATTCACTTGGAAGACAGAATGGAGGATTGGGTAATCTTCTGGCATTCGATACTATTTGAGAATGTTATAATTCATTCAAGAAAAGAGTAGTCGAGGACCGATACTTTTTGAGGTTTGGTTACCTAAGAGAATAATATTCCAAGAAGGTCGTACTCTGGGAACACCTGGGTGAAGTATGTTCCTTAGAGAGACAATGACTATGGTGTCTATAAGTCATGTGTCTCTCCATAATTGTAGCCCATTGTCTCATTGATAGATGGGGTTGTTAGTCAATGCCTTACACTACGAAAATTATGGTTAATATGATGCTATACATATGTGATTACCAATCTGAATATTCTTATGATATTCTTCAGTTTTAAAGTGACCATGTACCTGTATGAATATCAACCTAGTTAAGAGGGAGTGTTGAAAAGTGTAACTAGGATCGGTCTTCATATTGACTATGTAATTATTTATTTATGTAAAAGAAGAAGAAAAAGATAATAAAATTTATTTTTTTAATGCTTTCTTCATGGGTTTCATGAGAATTTTTTATTATAGGTCAATAGACTTCTCCTTGATGTATATTAGGATTTGTCTTCCAGTTATAAATGTAATTAAGACTCATGAATATGAAGAGTATATTTAACAAAATATGCTCCAAGACCTTGTCATGAAACTGTGAAGAAAATGGCTCTAGAATGATGTTCAAAGCTACCCTCATGTCATACTATCTAACACTGGAATATAAGCCCTCCATGTCGTCCTATAGACAAAGGTAAAAGTCGGCCTACCAAGCAGCCCGGAGGATCGGCCTAAATCTGGAAACGGTGCACTATATATAGTGATGGAGTTGCGGCTCATTTGAACACAGAAAATGCGGATTTCTCTGAAGAATAATGTAAGGATTAGTTTCATATAAGTTTTATATAGACAACGTGATTAATTTCTGAAGAAGAAGAGTGTGGATCACAGTGAAGAAGCTACAGATTATTTTTAAGGGAGCTCGTGACTAAATGCATAGCAAAGTTTGTAGCTTATCCATAGTAATGTGCACTTGGACAAGTATGAGATATACAGTATATTTGTGGAAGTAATTCATATTATGTATTATGATATAATGTGAAAGACTGAATTTTGGTTTGATGTGGAGTATAAGGGATATAATGTAGTGCGAGAATAGAAGGAAGGTAAATATGTGATTTACCTTCCTATCTACAGTACGTAAAAGAAATGTATCTCAAATGAATAAGGTTTAAATGATATGAAAAGTAAAGTATAAGGTCTTAAGTGACTTCTTATCCAATATATGAAAAAGAGAGAAGTATTTTTTGGGTAACCAAGAATGGATCAAGGAAGATATAGACCAAGCTCTCTAGTGTTGGTGCAGGCCAATGCAGATTGGTGCAGAAAAGAAGGATGAGCGTTGGAGGACAACAAGGAAGTAGTGACAAGGTTTTGGAAGCATACATAGCTTAGGGGTTTGAGTCTTGGTCATAGTAATTGTCATTTGAAAGTATATAATAATAATTTCTTGTGGGTTTTCCTCTCCAAGAGGGAGAGGTTTTTCCCTAGCTCGAAGAGCCTAAATTTGTGTCTCTTGTATTTTGGTAATTGACTTGATGAAAGACTAAAAAGGCTAAGAAGATAAGACATAAGTAAATAAAGTAAGCTCATAAGTAATTATCAAGGAGAGGATTTGAATTAATCATCTCCCTACCAAATTCTCAACATGAGAGTCCCATGCCATTCCATCCACTATACTAGAAATCAATGAAGGTGTTTATCATTGTAATTAATGATATATTTGGGGGAGAATCTAGTTAATAGGAGGTCTGGTGCAGGATTAAACTATGATAGCTTATTCCTCTACTACCCATCATCTCCATCATTTCCCCATGTATCGTGCACATGTCCTCGACTTTACCACCTATGTAATTCAGTTTGCCACAAAACTTTCTTGCCACCTCTCATCCCTAACACCCAATACATGAAGGATATATTTCACATTCCTATCCTATGAAATCACTTATTTATTCTTATGATAGATTAACTTACTACACTAATTTTCCTATCTCCATACATCTTTTTCACACAAAATTTGGAGATAAAATTTCTCCATTAAATGTTTTTCATCAATCTATAGGAAACGAAATCGTTAATATATTGTTTCATCTCACCCAAGAAGACAAAGAATTTATGAAATCACGTTGGAATGGATATTGAGGAAATGAATAGGTCTAGGTCTAGGTCTAGGTGTGTCTCTTATCGAATAGGTTTGACCATAGGTCTAGGTGTGTCTCTTATTGAACAAGAAGAATTTAACTATTGAAAAAGGTTGTTGGGTTTTCCCCCGTGGTGGGTTTTCCTAGGGTAAATCTTGTCTTCTTTTGTGCATTGTGATATCTATTGTTTTATTGTTCTGTATGGTTTAATTTCTGAAGTATAATTGTTGAATGATACATTGGAATAATTTAAAATAATATATATATGAAAATTAATTATCATAATTTTAGAAATATTGCGCTAATATTTAATTGCACCTAGAAAATGAACAGGGTTATCAATACTTTCTTCCATGCTCATGTAATTTTGATGTAATTTGAATTTTCAAATTTTATCTAATACAAATGCAGTTTTTCATAGAAATTTTTATGGTACATATTTGTTGTCTAATTGATGATTGCATGTTGTATATTATGAGAGGAATTAAACTAGTATGGTTTCCATATTATTTTTGTGATATGAATTAGGAATTTATGAAGTATTCATTCCACTTTTGAATTATCACAAGGGCTTTTAATCTTAAATTAAAATTCACTTTATATCTTTGTTAAATGAATGGATTCTTAAGTGCCTAGTTGTTATTCTTGTCATATCATTCATTTTATTACATTCCCTCCATAACCATAGTATGAATTTCAAATGCCAAGTGTATGAATGCAACTACCTAAAAATATGTGAAATAATAAACCCAGTAGTCCTTTTCAAAGGTTCCAAATGTTTCTGACATAACCCTTGAATAAAAAAATGAGATAAATGCAAAATTTTAGAAATTAAAATAAGAAAACTCCAAACAAGAAATATTATATGTTCTCTGGATTTGAACCATTTAGAAAACGTGGTGTGACGCTGGGGCCCCATCATCTCTTGGCACCATTTTCAAGGGAACAAAGTATGAATTACAATTCCCCAAGAAGAACGACACATTCCTTAGATTTTGTGGGTAAGAAAAACCTAGATATACCAGTTGTGATTACCAATCTAACGACTCCACTATATTTTCCTTAGTACTTACCACTATAATACAATGACATTTAACATAATTTTTCCTTGTAATCCCTTTATCTGTGAGCATATACCCTTTACAATCACATTCCATATACTATGAGGAGACACACCCAGAGTAACCCAAATCCTAATCTACCACTTCAAGTTTTCATCCCCAAACATTTTGTTTATCATTACAAATAGTTAAATAAGTATTTATACAAGAAAATCCTAAGTTATGGAGACCATGCCATGCATTGGGAGCTACACTCTCATCCACACCCTGCCTAAATCCTAAGCCAACAAATAAAACCAAAACCCCAATATGATTTATTTCTAAATACAATATATAACATATTATGGCAAGAAAATGACCACCCTACAATTATAGAAACCCTCCCAATCAACCATTAGCATGGGTGGCATCAAAGTATGTGCCCTTGGTCATACCTTGAATCTTCCATGACATGCCTGAGCATTATCTGAAACTCTTACCCAGTTTTAACAGGGAAAAGAAATTAACATATTGGTTTTTTTCAAGCCTTCACTAATAAATTCGTGGTAGAGGAAGAGGAACTTCAAATTATATCACAAAATTGAGACAATAATTCCACACATATTCAAGGTTTTATCTAGTTAAAAAATGCACTAGATATGGAGAGCCTAAAATAGGATGATATAGATGCACTCGATAATGCTAAGCATTTCTTTGACACATACATATTATCTTGGAACCCTCACCTTGCTTCCCATCCAAACCAACTTGTTCTTTAACCCAATTCACAAGACCCTTGTCTACTATCCACGTTGGATATCTTAAAATATCATCCTTCTAATTATTATGATCAACTCGTCAATTGCATTGAACGACGCACAAAATGAAATGAAAGCACTTTATTGAGAAAGAAAGGCTCAAAATTAGAGTTTCTTTATAAATCACCTTGGGAATTACATCCAACCTTGTCCTTATTCATTCACTCCAATGGCCAAAAGACATACATCCCTGCTCACAATAATGATTGAATAAATAGCCATAACCATACCATAATCTCTATTGGCCAACAAATGTTGATTGGGAACCTATACTCTCTCTCATTGTCATTCAAAAATACATAGCAAAGTATGAATCCAAATCGGAAACAAAGTTTTAAATCTTCCATTATATGACACGTAGAATTATTCTCACTTCAGCTAATGTTGACCCTTCGATCCATATGATATAAAAACTAACAATGAAAATTTGTAGTCAATCCATTTTTCCTTAAATGTAAAAAAAAATATTTATATGTGCCTTCCACAAAACAACACGGCCCTGTCTCCATCACTTCACTTTATAGATGCATAAATGACATTCCCATCTCCCCTCCACCTCACTTCACTTATATATATAGCAAGATCTTGGTCATATGATCCTCATCAATAAACAAGACATTGTTTATGTTATACGACACTACTCTACAATACCGTCAAAAAATGAAGCCCCTTACGTTGGTATTTATATAGTTTAAATTATACTATACAAACCATTTCATAATATTGCTTTAGATATAGGAAATTTTTCTAAAGATTTCATTTAAAACTGAAAAATCTTTCATCCTTCTTACAAACCATGGCATCTTCACCTCAAAACATTTGATATTCCACCAATTGTAATGATAAATCGGCTAGTCATGAGGCTCATCCTCTAGAATCGATGGAACTAAATGAATATGAATTACTCTCACAATTTCACCCTACCAATGACATCCACCTAAATGACCTTAACATGCTTGGTCTCCATGGTTTTGACGATAACCATAATTGGACTCATATGACTATCCCATTAGATCTACAAGAAATATGCATCTAATTCACTGAAAATAATTGCTATGTCTAGCATATTCATCAAAAACGTAATCGCAATAAAACCAACCCTGACTCATTATCCCTAATTAAAACTAAATCTCTCAACATGATTTCCAATCATTTTTCAAAAATGTGTATTCTTCCTCCTTTAATAATGATTATACAAGGCACTACTAGAACTATAAAAATCCCTCTTCATAAATTGCATTAAAGGAAAAATCACATCCCTTGCTGGCTCAACACCTTCACCAATCATGTTGCTTGCCCCTACAAGAATTAAATCCTTCAACATACAAGCACCAAAAATCTATGTTTCCCTTCACTTTCCCCTTAAATATATCATTCCCTTCAAAGGAAATACTATAGCAACATTCGAAGAATAACTTAATCATATTCAATACATATTAATCGATGAAATGAGCTCCATTGGGCCAAAGATTTTTGGCGACATTGATGAATGCCTCCAAGAATCATTTCCACAACAAAGAAGCACTCCTTTTGATGGTTTCTTCATTCTATTATTTGGAACCTCGGCCAAATCCTTCCTGTTAAATACATTCCACTATATGTAGGAACCTCCCATGGGAGTGAATTATGGCACACATTAAAAATAGTCATTACATTGGGTACTATATTTTGTCAACAAGGAGACAACACTGCCAAAATTAGTTTCAATAAAATTATCCAAAACATCAAGAATGCAAATCCAATGCTTGAAGACGGGAAACTTCTCAAGTCATGAATAAATTCCTTCTGATATAATGATGATATACATTCATTCCATGATTCTATGCATTTATTTCCAACCAATGCTCAAACATCACTACATAAATATATGTTGAAATATTTAAACACTTCAGTCTCACGATGCATTGTAGAAAAAAACCAAACAAATTCCACCCTTTAATTTAAAGATGAGAAATTGGAGTCAATTGTCTTGCTATGCACAATACAATAAGTGATGCTAGCCTCAAACCTTTGGGTTTCACCTGGAATTGTCAATGGTTCACTCAGGTAGATTATATCCATCTTCTACAAAGAATCAATTGCACCTCTGCAACATCCATCCGTTTTCATTGTCACTTTTTCTAAATACATTGGAACTCCTTGGGATCAAAACAATACTACTCACTTTCATGTTCCACCAATAAAAGGAAACGTTCTTATGCAAATTCCCCTCAAAATGGCTTGGACATTAATTATACATAAATCCTAAGGCATGACATTGTTGAAAGTTACAAAAGACATTGGGAAAACTGAACATCAAGGCCTTACATTCACAACAATATCAAAAGTCCCTTCTCTACAAGATCTATACATTTTCCCCGCATTCAATTTTGATCATTACATCAAAATGGAATAAAAAAAACATATCACAAGGAGAAAAATTTGATGCAGGAGCATGAAAGTTAAATTTTCATTATTCAATTGTGTAATTTAGGGGGTGAGATATTTTAATTATTTTATTAATTAATTTACTCATTTTTAATAAATTAGGAGAGAAAATATAAATGTGAGGATTATTGTAAATATTCCTTAAATAATTAAGGATATGAGTGGAGTGAATTAGGTAAATAATCTAGGGATGATGAATTCCATAAACGGGACTTAGTTGAGTCTAAAAAAAGATAAATCTAAATTAGATTTTAAGTTGAGATTTGTGTGGAAGAAATTATGGAATGAAATAAATTTATATTTATGTATAAATAGAAGGGTTGTGTGAGGAAGAAAAACAAGTGAGACACAAAGAGAAGCAAGGAAGTGAAGAATATAGAGAGTGAGAGAAATGGTTTGAAGGGCCGAGAGCCAAGAGGCCGCCCATTGTAAAATGTGGCCAAAGAGTTTCTTTTTTTATGTTTTTATATCAATATTTTATTTATGTGGCTCTCTTTCCTTCATACGTATTTTTGAGCTGAACATATTTGTGATTGTAATGAAGAATTTTAATTTTGTTGGAAGCACACGAGGTTTTTTTATATTCTAGGATCTGTTTAACCCAGTATCCTAGCATCATTTGGTATCAGAGCATAATGTGGTCTTGGTCTTGAATCTTTTAAGAGGGACGAGAGAATGAATCTATTACTACTGCGATTTTATTTTGTTTTTATGCATCGATTGAATCGATGCGCCAAAAATTCGATGGAAGCATGCGCGTTAAATCCTTCCTCTGATCTATGTGTTTTTTATCTTGTCTAAGATCTATGCGTTATTCATTGTAAATTTTTCCTCAAATATATGTGTTGTGGATCATGACTCAGATATCTGAATTGGTTGTAATCTTGTATATGGCTATTTTTTGGAGCGTTTGAATGCAGGAGGGTGGAAGTATTGGATCACAATACCAACGGTCGAGCATTGTCACCAACGTGAATGTGTGGGGAGCATCGACGTGGCAACAAGAAGCCATCACAGCTTTGGCAAAGCCACGGATCAGAAGCTTGTGGAAAAGGCAAAGCCACACTACGGTGAGGCCTTAACGCATTGGCTAAGGAGACATCACACAGCCATGGTTGGAGATTACAGTTTGCGGTAGGTGTGAAGCCGACTGATGAAAGTATGATGCAGGCGTTAACACATGCGATGGCTGGCATGTGATAAATATTTTAGTAGCTGTGACATATAACTCACATAACCGAAGTGTGGCATTCACGAGGGAAATAATAATATATTGTTGTACACAGTGAAAGCATGGTGTGGGAGCTCACAAGAGCTAGCCAGTAACATATACTGTATATAAAGCCGTGGTGTGAGCATGTTATTACACACAGTGAAAGTGTGGTGTGGCGTTACAAGGTGCACGCAAGGAGAGTCGTGGTGTGAGAAGGCGTATGTATCACTGCACGCAACGAACTAGAGCTCAACAAACACAATCGTAAGCTATGATACCACTGCACCCAGAGCGTGAGCCATTCCGGAGCCAATGTGTAAACATCCATGAGAGCAGTCACAACATCCAGCGGAAGTGTGGTGTGGAAATCTTGAAGCAGTGCGACATATGGTCACAGAAAAACTATACCATATGAGTGAAATTGAATTTTGGTCATCAATGCTAAAAGACCGATGGTATCAATTGCAGACTTGTTATTTAAGTATTAGCAGAATTGGTATGAGAATAAGGCCACATAAATTGCTACATATGCAATTCCGGCTCCATTAATATATGCTCTGTGGTTAGTCCATTCATGGGACATTGTAAATGCAGTCCCAGCACTGCAGAGAAACACGTTTTAAAACATAATATAATTGTTGTGTGGACCGTGGGCAGCGTTTGTAAGAACAGATTCCCCATTTGAAAGGAAGCGTTATTTTGTTTGGGCTGGAGCTGATAGGGAAAATTCGTTGAAATCAATGGAAGCCATGGATAATTTGGTCCAGCTTTCAGAATCTATGCAACCCTGTACCTGATGCAGTAAAATTCTGGAGAGGGTAGAAGTCTGGTGCTGCCATCGATTTGTGAAACGAAATTAGGAGATCCCTCTTGTAGCTGATGTTATTTGATTGGTCAGCTTAGTGTGGGTTCTACTCTGCGTATTTGGCTGTTGCGAAGGTGAATGTCACCACCAAATACAATGACAATGATTAATTGGAAATGGATCGTTTACTGTCTCTCGGAAGGTAATTTTCTTTTGTTTTTTAATTCAAAAGCGTATTGTTTTGTTCAGATCTACCAATTCTGAGAAATATGTCATTTTTCTAAACACAAGTTGGAGAGGATATATCCGATGAGAAGGAGATGAAATTCAAAATCGACGGTGGATATTGGAAGAAGAGCCTCGAGATATGTGTGGCCTATTGATCATGAAATCATTAGATTGATGGATTGGTAAGTTATAAAGTGTTATGTTTTATAACATAAAATTTGGGTTAAATGAAATCCGGTAAAGGATTGTGATGTGATATGGGCTAGAAACAAAGCGGAGATATGAGTTTAACCTAAACTATGGTGAATGTTTGGGTTTTAAATTATGAAGTCTGAGTTTATAGATATAATGTCGAGGTATGCCAAAGGTTTATGGTAAGGTTTATTGGAAAAAATTTCACTTGGCTCAAGTAACAAAATGGTATTAAACCTTAATATAAAGAGAAGCATGCATCTTATAATATATGGGATGATTTATTATGCAGAGTGTGGATCTTCGCAAACTTAGTTGCATCATGTTGGATCACAGCTTATAGTTGGAAATGGGAGAATTTTGTGATTTTTGTTTATGGTTGAAAACAAAAACAAACCACAATTGCTTGATATGTAAAATATTTGTTTTACCATCATATGGAGGCATCTAAAGAGGTAAGAGTGATGTACGAGTTTTACATTATTCATCGAAGAGGTTAAAAACATGTTCTCTGTACATAGGTGAAGGGATGTGAATTGATGTTATATGGTGCATAAGGGTGCAGGGAAATGTTTTCATTAAGATGAAAACCTTATGGGCATGCGAGTATTTATAGTGACAAAGATGGCACAGAAGAGTGGAAACCAGAAAATTGAGATTGCAAAGAGAAAGGTATATTAATAACCTTAACTGAAACATGAGGTATGATAATTAAGGAAGGTATATTTGAATGTTTAAAAGTGAATGGTTTATTTATTTTCACCTTAAAATAAATCTTGGAAAACCTGAATTACATTTCAACTAAAGACTTCAGTAACATGTGAAATGATAAGGGCAAACTGATGATTTTTCATAAGTATGAAAGAGAGTGAAGACTTTACATCCTAAAAATGTATTTGGGGTGTATGTTCATCGGGAGATTGTATTACTTGAATTAAGTCAAAATATCCACTATCATACTTATTGGGGCAAGCCTTAAAGTCAAAATAGATGTTAGAGTCAGATGAAAATTTGGATAGTATGAGTTAAGATTGAGTATTTTCCATCCAAGATGAAGAATTGGTGTAAAACTGAAGTCAAAGAGTCGTAAGCTAAGTAAAAATTCTGAATGTAATGGGGTGCATCATCGGTAAAGCCCGACACCCAAATAATTGGTCATTGTAACACATGAGTTACTAAAATGTTGTTTGTAGCAAAGTTAAGCAAGAGGGTTGCCAGAGATTGGTTCCAAGACAGAGAACAAGAGAAGCCAAGCACAGGAGGAGAACTTGCATTTTTGTGAAGGATTGCTGAAAGGAGGGTTGAATGAAATCCACACGTGAAAAAATGAAGTTCACAAAGGAGGAGAAGACGATTGTTGATAGTCATTTCCGAAGATCTAATGAAGACCAAAACAGAAGGAAGAAGGAAAATTCCAAGGTAAGTGGCATATGTGAGCAGTTGACGGATGAAGAGTACGAGCGGGAGAAGGCTAAGATAATAGTTCACCTTGAATTTTTAATGGAGTTATTGCAGAGAAATATGGAAGAACAGACACATGGTTGGACCATGAAGAGGAAAGTAAAGTGGAGGAGACTACATGCAAAGAGGGAAAATCAGGTAAACATACAGTTGGAAGAAGAGATAAGGAAGCTCGAGCAAATGATGAGGTGTGAAGAACTCAGAGAGGTTGAGTTAAAAATGGATGTTTCCATGTGTGGCCCAGAACAGGGTGAAATTCTGGGTGAAGAGATCAATGAGGAAGATCTCATGAACTATTGGGATAGTTCAGAACAATCTGAAGATATGTTGACAAGAGAAGCAGATGAGGCTATGAAGCCTTGTATTTTGAAATCTCACAGTTTATGTATGTTTGCATGATGTGCGAGAGATGGTGAGTAGTCTGATGGAACTGTCACAGAGATGAATGAAACTCTTAAGGTGAATTCTGATGGAAAATTCCTTTCAGAGGAGAAAGGTACCGATTTGTTGAAGCAGGAAGAAATCATAAATGAATTCTTATTTGGGGTAATACAACAAGTTGAAGTTGTTATGGAGCAGAAGTATAATGGAGATGCCAAAGAGATATTCCAAGGAGGTAAAAACATGTATTTGTTTAATGAATTTGCTGACAGAATTTTACAATGTGATGGAATAGAAACCAGGACAACTTAGGAAGATTTCCAGAAGAAGGATGAAATTGGGAATGATGGTGGTGATAAAGTGCTAGAAATATTTCATATGGAAATCGAGTTCTTGGAACTATGTCTTAAGGAACCTGATGGGGAAGCAAAACTTGCAAAACTTAATCTAGAAGAAATTACAGTTACTATGCATGATAGAGATGAAATGTTTCTAGATTTGAATGAATGTTATAACTTTTCAGATAATGAGGTAAGTGTATGTACAGAAAGAAACATTTACAAATATGATGTCGAAGTCAGAGAAGTTGAGCGGAAATTATTTGGAGTTGAGATAAAAGATCAGGAGTAGCAAGGGAGTTATGCCCATAGAGACAAAAAGGAGACAAAAATATTGATCTAGCAGGATGAAGATGGAAGCAGCGAGCAGTGCAAAATAGGATCTATTGAAGTCCAGAAAGTTGATGATGGGAAATTGGTGCTTGAAGCATCAAAAGAGACCAAAAGGTCTTATCTTTTTTAAAACTAACAATTTGTTGGTGAACGTAGGTACAACACTAGATGAGAGAGTTGTTGCTATAAAATAAATCAAAGACTATAGTTGTAATCAAGAAGGAGTTCTTGATTATTTTCCGTTGCAGAAAGTTGATTTTTCAGCTCAGTTGGAGACGAAAGCCTTAGACAAAGAGGAATCACTCTGAGGAATTGGCGAAAGAAATTGTTGGAGAAGCCGATGGAATCCGATCGACAAAGTGGGTGAAGAGTTACCAAAATGAGTTGATACTTTGAAGGACCAGCAAAAAAATAGAGTCTGGAATCCTGGAGGGAGCAAGTCCTCAGGACTTATGGCTGTCGCATTGTTACAGAAAAGCGACGGATCTCATAGACAGGAGTCTATGGAAACTTCTCTACATAGGGAGTCTGATGCAAGAGCATCAAAGTTAAATTTTCATTATTCAATTGTGTAATTTAGGGGGTAATTAATTTGCTCATTTTAATAAATTAGGAGAGAAAATATAAATGTGAGGATTATTGTAAATATTCCTTAAATAGTTAAGGATATGAGTGGAGTGAATTAGGTAGATAATCTAGGGATGATGAATTCCATAAACGGGGCTTAGTTGAGTCCAAAAAAATATAAATCTAAATTAGATTTTAAGTTGAGATTTGTGTGGAAGAAATTATGGAATGAAATAAATTTATATTTATGTATAAATAGGAGGGTTGTGTGAGGAAGAAAAACAAGTGAGACACGAAGAGAAGTGAGGAAGTGAGGAACACAGAGAGTGAGAGAAATGGTTTGAAGGGCCGAGAGCCAAGGGGCCGCCCATTGTAAAATCTGGCCAAAGAGTTTTTTTTTTTATGTTTTTATATCAGTATTTTATTTATGTGGCTCTCTTTCCTTCAGTAGTATTTTTGAGTTGTTCATATTTGTGGTTGTAACAAATAATTTTAATTTTGTTGGAAGCACACGAGTTTTTTTTTATATGCTAGGATTTGTTTAACCCATTATCCTGGCATCAAAATTGTAGAATAACTCTTTCATTCAATGCCTACATTAATTCTCCTTTAGGTTTCAAAAAATGAATAATATATCTCTATTTTTATATCATAATTTATAAATGTATATTAACAATTTTCACCTTCTCTCACTATTAATGAATCTTTGCATATCTTCCATTATTATAATATTTTCATCTATTTAGTTATTACATTCTCTCTCTCTCTCTCTCTCTCTCTCTCTCTCTCTCTCTCTCTCTCTTGGAGGAGGACTTATGGACTCACACATATCAATGCTATATAGTTATTTCACTGAAATAGAAGTGGAATAAATTGCACTGCACAACATACAAAATAGGATTTTACCTACGTCAAATCAATACATATGACTATACCGTCTTCAACCAACTTTACAGTTACTATTATTTAGGATCAAAACACTTCTCAAAACTATAATCCATACATATAAACGTGACAAAATGAGAGCAATTTTAGTTGATTGGAAATGTATAAATATGCATCTTCACCAATGTATAAATCTTAAATGGTGTTCAATATGCCATGGTTCTCCTTACATCTATGACTAAAGTATTGATGTTTTCCATATGCTACTAAATTATGCCTACACTAGGGAAGATTCATTTTCAAACACTTTTCTTCTTAAGTATAGTTTCTTTCCTGGTGAACTACTAAGCCATTGTGTAAATTTTCAAGCAAGGGCATTGCATCTCATGCATACAATATTTATGTCTAATATTATTTTCTGGTAAAAATGCATCTATTAGCTCTTTCATTAATTGAATTATGAACGAAATGATGTTCTATTTTCTCAAACTTGCTTCTCTTTTAGAATTTTATGATAAGAAAGATCTATTTAAAGGGATTTTGAATATATCTTCATGTTTTTTTTATGATTATCTAGTGGTTACTTGTGAGGAAATCATGTATTTGGATTTGATACTTTCTGATTTATGTTGAACTGTGCCTTAAAGAAAAAAATCAGACTTTGATGGTGATTTAATCATTTATGTAATCATGTAGCATATTGTTGTTATTTTATGATACTAATGATCAAAATTATTGACAACACACATAACAATATACACTCTGCTAATTCTAGAATAAAGGAATGTAGGGCGCATGATGTATTTAGTTTTAGTATTAATGTGATATCTAGGAACAAATGAATATTTGGAAATAAAAATGGTGCCATGTTCTTGATGTCATCAACGAGAATGTTCTTGTTATTATTGTTTCTTTCAGTTCTAGCATTTTATACTTAGGTTTAGATTTTAGACATCCTTTTCTAATTTTGACAAACTTGATAATAGTTTTGATCAAGTTCATGATTTGGGTATTTGGATGTTTTTTATTACATCAACATCTTATTGGTGCCATTGAATGTGTGGCTTGGGATTTTAGATATAGTTTTTTTAATTTTAACATACAATAAGGAATGCAGGGTGCATGTTGTGTTTGCTTTCAATTTCAATGTATTAATACGCTACTAATGGTGTTTTCCCCAATATCTAGAGTTGAAAATGGTTATTTGTCTTGGCTTGGATCTTAAGATAGCCTTATTTTTTTTAATTCAAATGAAGGATTGCGCAGTGCATGTGTTATTTAATTTCAAGTTCAATGTAACAGTACTGCTAATGGTGATCTTCCCAATAGTTGGATTTGAAAATGGTGCCGAGTCATTGATGTCATCAACAAAGAAGAATAACATTAATTATGTAAATTAAAACATCCTACTAGTGCAAATCTAAAATGCAGTTATAGGTTTTCTCATATTATATATGCAATCAAAGAGAGGCTAATGAAAAAAATGTAAACGAATAAATGATAATGTCCTACGGCTAGAATTCCCAAATGTACTTACAAGTTTTCTAGTCAACAAACACTAGAGTTTTCTTAAGTAAAGGAACATTGAAATTTGACTAATATATAGTTATTTATCTACTATAAATTCTTATTTCTCATAACTTGAGCCATAATTATCTTCTTAGTTTGAATGTGGACCTCCAAATCTTCAAAAAACCATTTATTTTTCTAGCAAATTTTGCACCTATGAAATTTTTTATCCGTCCAATATTTATTTTTTCTTTTCAATTCATGTAGATGATTACACATTCAAGGTAGCGCAATCTAATAAAGCACGTTGTTCTTTTTTGTTACATATTTATTGTAGATTTATTTTAATGGTTTTTCTTTTCAACCTTTTTTATTTGAGTAACAAATCACTTTTATTTCCTTTGTTAGACACATTTATAAATCCTCTTCTATTGTGATATATTTTGGTTCATATTGTTTTTTTTGTACCATGTAATGTTTCAATATTGGATAATCAAGGTAATTTGGTAACTATATGGCATGTTTTTTATCTTAAGTTTTTTCTATGTTTTCAAATACTTCATTCCTATGGCTCTTTTTGGTGTATTTGTATCACCTTTTTCTACTCTGTAGGTTGAGAGTTTGTCTTGGTTTATTAGCTTCAACCTTCAGAGTGCCACAACGCTCTATTGCATTCATGTTTTTTTGTATATCTTCCCAACTATTTTCTCCTACAATTTTCAAGGGGCAAGTAATTCTACTTCTACATCCTATCCTAATGCCCAACACACTTTCATTTATCATGGCTTTAGCCTCTTGCCATTGAATATGACTAGCGGGATACTATTTTTAGCATGCATTGTTGACGGCTCAAGCAATAAATTTGGGTAAAATTGGATGTAAGAACCTACATTTTTGGGATATGTATGTTTCACCCTGTATTTTCTAGGGCATAAGGGACATTCCAATATCTAGGGAAATTGTAGTAGACTGAAGAATAAGGGCCATATTAATAGTTCTTTCTACTCATTTAAAGAGATATCATTCTCTTTTCTAGAAGAGGGTTGAAGAATTTAAAATTTCCATGGAAACTAGAGAAGCTAAACTTAGGAAGAGGAGAGAAGGCGAATATTAGTCTTTTTTTGGACTATATTCACTGTAAGTGCACTAGAGGGCCTATGAAAATTGAAAATACATAAGTGGACCTCCCAAGCCACCGTGATTGTATGGATTCCTAATTAATTTTTTTCTCAAAATCAAAATATATGGTTGTATACTTTTCATGCTACAAAAGTGTCGACATTGGTGGTGGATAGAAGAGCCCATGTAGCCTAATTATTATCCTCCTGGTAAAGTGTGATATCTACCTTTTTTTCATTCTAAATATTTTTCCTATTTCAATCCATTTCATAATCAAGGTTCTTCAAGGTTTTTTCCCCTTTTTAGAAAAAATAAGAGAACCCATGTAACAATGTTTTTAGTTCTTCTTATCTTCAAAAAGAGAGAGATCTACATTATGTTGATTTCAATTGCATTACTTATTTCAATCCATTTTTTCAAACAATAATTTTCAAGCTCTCTTTTTTTTCTTTTTTTTTTATTCATTCGATCTTTTAATCAATTATTTTATTCTATAAAGAGTCACAGGGAAATAATAAAATAGTGTTAATCAATTTATAAGTGCATTGAGAATGAAAATTTCTTATAGTTATGGGCATTGAATAATTAATTATCTTATTATTTTATTTCTTGTAGTTTTTAACTTGAAAAGGGAATTGAATAATTAATTATGCTATTATTTTCTTTGATTATTCTCATATTGCAATATAAGCAATAAAAAAATCTGAAAAATTACTATTTATAGCACATATGTAACCATACATATTGTTGATTAACCAACCCTTGTGTCTTCCAAACTAGTTATTTAGTTAAGCATGCTTCATTGCATGCATGATCTAAGATAGAGATTCCAATCCACCTTTCAAATTACCCTTGACCATGGCTCAGTTATGCTCTTAAAGTTTCTCCTAAATTATGGATAAAGTATAAGTTGCATGTGAAATAAATTTTTGAGTGGATGGGAATTTATTTCAAAAATCAATGGTCTACTCTAGGAACATGTTCTATATGACTATGAGTTGTATCGTGGTAAATCCATGTAATGGCCAAAATGGATCAATGTTTTTCCCATGAACAATATGGATCAATGTTAGATTGGATAAATAGTGAATATTAGATTTAATCCAACTGGACCTATTATAATGACCATTTGTAATTTATTTATGTTGTAATCGTCCTAATCACCATTTAAACTAAAATGTTGGTAAAGTCTAGGCTTTATTTTGACCTTAAATTTTCATTTGAAGTGAAATACAATAATGTTCCACTTCCAACAATATTTATATTGTGTGGTGAATTGTGATTAAACACTTAATAAGGTAAGGGGAGTAGATTTATCATGGAATAATGTTTCAAGAGAGGAAGAGGTTCAATCAATCCATTCAATTATTAATTATGGGATCTTTGTTAATAAAAATGGTCTCATGTACATGTTATCTAGGTAGTTCTTATTGTTTATGCCAACATGTTATGGAATATTATTTTAAGGTTTATTATTTTTAATTTTAGAACAATATTGAGGGGAAAAAGTCTCCATTTATGTAGCCCATGGTAAACCTAGTGTAGATTTGGTATTTATTATCACTCAACATTGCTAAGTGCAGAGGAATAAATTTTTGTTGTAAAGGAAATAGTTCCAAAATGGGAAAAATTTAGATTGCATAACATATCACACCTTTCTTCAACAATGCTCTTCTTCCATATGATACTAACTTACGATGTTTCCTTTGCAACATTTGGTGCAAATGCTAGTTAAATTCATGTGCATAGTGCATGTAGGTAATTCTCAAGTTATAAATTAATTTTCCTTTTTTTGTTTCTAACTGATTTTATTTACCATCCATCTTATAACTTCACAAGAGAAATGAAGATGGTTCCATGTCAAAGGCATCAAAATTATTATATAAAATCAACCCTTTATACTGAGGGGATGGCTATGCCAATCATTATTCGTTCAAACTATTCCAAGCTTTTTCACAATTCAACATTATAGATTGGATAGGAACAAGCTTGTTATGCATGCACTCTCGATGTTTATTTTTTCAGATATATATGGATTTGATTCAAATACAAATATGACATACATGCATTTTCTCCACTCATATAAGCCTTTCATGATTAAGCTTCAAGTTAAGATCCTTTTGAGCCTTTTATGATTAAGATTCAAGTTTATTGCAAGAGAAAATCATATTTTTCTTACAATCATGTGACTTAAAAATTATATATAAGGGAGTCAAACCCATGATCAATTTCTAGAAACAATTTTACATTGGGCTCTACACCACTTGAGCTAACCTTTGGGGCATATAAATTAATCTCAGATCCTTTTGAGCCTTTTGTGATTAAGATTCAAGTTTATTGCAAGAGAAAATCTTATTTTTCTTACAATCATGTGACTTAAAAATTATATATATACACACAATCTCTCTCTCTCTCTCTCTCTCTCTCTCTCTATATATATATATATCATAACACACAAACCATACCACACCCGTCTCTCTCTCTCTCTCTCTCTCTCCCTCTCTCTCTCTCTCTCTCGGCTGACTTCCTTTTAATGAGCACCATGTGATAAATATGGAAGGAAAGATGAAGACCCTTAAACTAACCTCATTTCATTACAGTTATCTTTGAATGTGTTCTACCTATTTCTTGTAGGCAGTTCTTGGCTGCAAAAACTATGCCGAGAAACCAACTCAACCAGTCTTTAGGTTCAAGCTTACCCTTGAACCAAACGGGGCTCCCTCAATAATTATGAGGCCCTGTTTAACATTGTTCACTGTCTCTGGACAACAGCCTATGAAACACAATGGTCACATTTATGGTTTTAATTGGGGGTGTTTGGCGATCAATGACAATCCCTATTCATGATTTAAAGGCCTCTCTTGCAGAGTCCTTTCTTAAAGTGTCAGATTCCAGCTTGACAGAAGAACTTAGATTTTTAAAGAATTTGAAATAAGAATGGGGGTTCCTGATAATCAAGGAGTCAAATAGAATACTTAATAAATCAGGAAATTTGGATGCATGTAGAAAGATTCTACAACCAAACAAAACAAATTTAGGAGAAGATAGAAGTAGCGAACAATAACCATTTCAAAGAGGAACTAACTCAAAGAGACATTCTGATATACCAATCTCTTTAAACAATTATAAAATTTTAGGGGATTTTAGAGAGATTGAAACTTAATATATTCTTACTCGACTCTTTTATGCAACTCTGAACATGTGCAGAAATAGAATATGAAAATACTAGAAAAACATACCAGAAACACAATTTTTTTCAAATCTAGAGCTTAAAATACTTCAATTAGGATTTATGGAGAAAATTTTTACAAAGTTGAAAGGTCTTGACATCAAAAGCCCACCCTTGTTTATTACAAGTGAAATAATATATAGAAAAAACCTCTCTTAGCTATTACAACAATATGGAATAAAATCTTAAACAATATACTAAAAATAGAACAATTTCCTAATAGTTTGCAGGAAATCTAGAACTGTTGCAAGTATTTTGCCTTAGAATCGGGAATATCCAATGATTTTGTGTCATAGAATATGGGAATTGTAAAACTTTCCCTGAAGATCTCTGCTAAAAATCTGAATTTTCAAAAACTATTCCCCGAAGATTGCTAACTTCTCTTTGACTATCCCTGCCGATCCTTTGACTATAGATTCTCTTGATGGGAAATCTAAAAGTAATTTTTGACTTGCTGAGTGAAAGAACCCTCTATGAAGTCAAATCACAAGTAAAATATTTATGCATATAATTTCATCTTTTTAGTGCACCTGGCAACATAAATTTTGGGTTTCAAACATGATGTATCTGACAATAGGCTTGAATATGTGGCTTGGGAAGAAATTTCATATAAAATCTATATAAACCAATTTAATTCTTTCAGACAAGATTAAACCCATTTATAACTCGTTTATATCCTCTTACTTTGATGCTTATCATGAGAACAAGCACAAAGAATCCAGGCATCGTTATATACAAGCTATTGCATCCTTGAAACATGATTGTGATTCTGCAATATACTTCCTTCCTCCATCCTCAAGACGCCAAACTTCAAGATTTAAGCATGTTATGGTGTTATCCAAGCCTCCCAAATCCGAAAATGAGGTTGCAGCAGGATTACTATAGTCCATAAAATTCTCAAGGGAATGCACAATAGTTTTTACTAAGTGTGTGTATTGTGGATCCAAATCTTGTAAGATTCCACGATGTCCTCTTGATGTAATGGCTTTTAACTGAGTTGACTGATGAGATATATCCTGATTTCTTTCAGAGATCTAATGAAATATCCCAAACCACTCAGAATTTGGCAGAAATTTCCGCGCTAAACCTAACTAACGTCATTCTGAACAAAACCCATGTCCCAGATTTTTAAATTCACCATAAATTTTTCATAATATGCAGTCGAATTTGATTGTATGGAAAACCCTGTGAAAATTTTAAATGAGATGCACTTTTCTTTCAGCTAGGTAAATACAACCTGTTGAAGTAGTTTTTATTTTGGCACTATTTCATGCATATACTTTTTCAAATCCTGGAATTAATAAAAATAAAGATAAGAGGTAAGTCATGACACAAATCCTTCCATTAATTGCACAGGGATGATGCACCATAAACATGATCATATGCTTCCTCAAGATAAATATCCAGAGCGACATCTGCAGCCCCTGAACTTTCCTCCTCCATGGGAAGAGAACCTTTAATATTTTCAAGCATTTTAGATTCAGATATTTCATTTGGTCAGGGCATTAAATATGTTAAAAGCCCACGAAAATGACATGTCTAGAAGAGGGGAAAACTATGAATATATTTTCAAATTGAAACCCTAGTTCACATATCGATTTCACATTGTTAAACATTTTGTTGTGCTCAAACCGTAAGTTGATTTCGGAGGGGGTCCTTTTTCGTAAGTGGTTTCAAGGCAGAGGGTGCAAAGTACTTTAAATGATACCACATACTCGCAAGTTGTTTTTTGGAAAAAAAAGATTTCAGACCCCCCTAGCTGTTAAAGCTCGAATGACCTTGGGGGATCCGAAATAGAATGAAGACCGTTGATTTGATTTTGACAATCTCAACCATTCAAAACTACTTGAACTTTATCCAATGCACTGACTTTGACTTGCCCAAGATATTTTAATTCTAATATGCTAATTTGACTCTCAGATTTGGGCTTCTTATGAATTTTTGCTTTTAGGTAGGCTCAAATTTAAAAAATTTATAATATAATTTTAATTTAAAATGAATATTTCCATAAAAATATATAATTTTAAGGATGGAAGTTTATCTTAAAGTTTAGAAATTTTGTCGAATCTTACTAGTCACTAATATGTAAATTGTAAATTTTTTAATGGTATTTTTGTAAAAATATTTAGGTTTCTAATTATTTATATTAGTATATATAAATTTTTGGCTAATTTTAGGGTAAAATAATTTTATAATATAAAATTTGGGCTAATCAATTTTCAAAAAAATAGAAATTGGCGATTTTTTTTTAAGCAATGAAAATTAGCCCACCTGAAAATATTAACCCCTAAAAATTTTCCTTGTCATATTTTTATAAAAATAATAAATTTTAAATTAAAATTAATATATATATAAAAAAATAAACCATTAAAAAAACATAATAAATATATCTCTCAGCATTTATATTGGTGAGAAATGGGAAATTTATCAGGCGTGCCAAAATATGTTAGAACAGAATGCAAATGCGATAAAGAAAACGTAATTTTTAGCAAAAACACTCGCCTAAGAGAGTGAGTATCACTACCATTTATTGAATACTATTCACTCTCTGCTTATTTGGATAATGAGATTTACTATAGTATTGTCGGCCCCACTATCATAACTCTAAATTGGTTAGGATAATGTCCAACAGCATGAGTGGTTTTACTGGATTTTCAAGGTACCTGTGCCTTCACCTGAGCCTTAGGAGGATAATGCCAAAGGAGAATAAGGTTGAAGAGAAGAA
Organism: Pinus albicaulis; assembly: GCA_034641835.2. Classification (NCBI taxonomy): domain Eukaryota; kingdom Viridiplantae; phylum Streptophyta; class Pinopsida; order Pinales; family Pinaceae; genus Pinus; species Pinus albicaulis. The sequence goes on from CM076578.1 coordinate 1,055,603,147, forward strand.
TTTCGAACATAAAAATCCAGAGGGGAAAAAAAGGAGAATCCCAAACAAGCAAGAACAAAAAGAAGAGAAAAATAGTGAGGAGGAGAAGGAAGAGAGAAAAGAGGAAGATGTAGAAAGAAAAAAGTAGCGATGAAGAGGAGAAAGAAAATTCTGAGTATTAGATAGAAGAGAAAAATAGTGAGGAGAATAAGGAAGAGAGAAAAGAGGAGACGAATGAAGAAAAAATGGTGAGGAGAAGAAAGATATCTGGTGGCGATGAAAAAATGTAGGAGAGGCAGCACAGGCGATGTGGTATAAAGTGTGCGAGGCATGGTGCTATCCCCCATGCTAGGCTTGTTCAAAAAAAGCAGATATACTATGGCCTTGATACTATCATCCCCATGCTACCAACAAGATTTTGTATGTCTGTAGCAAGGATAAATAGGATCCTTGCATCATTATGCGATTAAATAATCACTGGAGGAGCAAATCTATGTCAGAATAAAAGTTAAATTAGGATATATATATATTGAGTTATCCTTGGAAATGTGTGAGAAAGCGTTTTTCAAAAGACCACCATGAGATAAATTTAATTTATTCTAATCAATCCTTACTATTATTTATTCTATCAAACCTTATTTAATTTGAAGTATTATTATTCTATCAATCCTTATTATTATTTACTCTAATGTTATTTGTTGGACCAAGGTATTATTATTATTATATTTACCCTATAATTCTATCAATCCTTCGGCCAGGTGTTGCACTATAGATAATTTTGGTGAGGCTATTGGAGGCGTATAGAGGGTGGTACAGTTAATTTCCCGAACAAGAAGTGCATGAATCTCCTTCTTGTTTTTATCCTTTGTTTTCAACTTTCAAATCAAACACAAAATGAAAAATGTGGAACACCAATGGTCCAATGTCGCATTGTGACAAGGATTGTCTCAATATGATGGTAAACCATTGTCAACCATGTTCCAACATCACATTGTGACAAATATTGCCTCAATATGATGGTCAACCATGGTCAACCATGGTCAATAATCATGGTAACATTGTTACAAATATTGTATCTTGGTTCAACATCACTTTGTGACAACCATGGTCATCCATGGTAAACCATGGTAGAACGTCACATTGTGACAAATATTGTCTCAATATGAAAATCAACCATGGTCAACCATTGTCCAACGTCACATTTTGGTAAAGGTTGTCTCAATATGAAAATAAATCATAGTCAACCATAATCCAACGCTGCATTATGACAAAGATTGTGTCAACATGAAAATCAAACATGGTTGACCATGGTAAACCATGTTTATTTTAGGGTTTATAATATTTATCTTAAGGTTTATATACCTTGGCTTTATAATATTTATCCCTTGTGTTTAATATTATTCATTTTGGTTTATAATCCCTTGGTTTTTTAGTATCAATCCCTCTATTTTATTATTCCCTTGGGTTTATAATATTTGTCTTAGGGTTTATAATATTAATCCCTTGGGCTTAATATTATTCCCTTGGGTTTATAATAGGTTGGGATTTTATAACTAATCCCTTGGGTTTATAATTGAAATCCCTTGGGTTTATTAATATAAGAGTTCATATTTCTAGGCTATAATATTATTCATAAGGTTTATAATATTAATTCTAGGGTTTAATATAAATCCCTTGGATTTATAATCATGGTCAACCATGCGCAAACATGGTCCAATGTGACATTGCAACACATTATAGAAATTTTGAGGTAAAAAATGGGCCTCAAAACAAAAATGTATAACCAAAATCAACTTTATAAGAACCAATAGAATTGAAGATGATAATGTAAAATATTTAGTCAATTTAATGATCTTAATTTTCTATCATAAATTATCGACCGGAGTTGGTAATCTTGTGAAGTGCAAGTGCACTATATATGCTAGAAGCCTTTCTTACTTACTTTATTGTGATGATTGTATTTGTGAAGGTTGTTTTTAAAGATGTTTTTATTTTGTATTTCCTTAATGAAATTGATGAATTTAATTACAACTAAAAAGTGCAAAGATTAAAATAAATTCTAATTCAACTAAGTTTCAAAAACTACAACAAATCTATTTGAAAAAGTCCTAACTGATTTATATATTAGTATCTAATAATTCTGAGAATCTAATATAGGGAAAATAAAACTCTAAAAAGAACTTTGATATTTTTATGTTTTTAGAAATGAAATGTTATGTAAATGAGACTGAGAAAAGAATGAATAAATCACTATTGTTCTAGCCAGAAATCACTATAAAACTAGAAAAAATTATCATTCTTGTACCAAAAATTAAATCATCAAATCACCATTGCTTGAAAGGAACTCACTGAAACTGGAAATGAAATATTTCAATGTTCTTGAAATAAATCACACAGGAGAGACTAATCTACAATAAACTATTGCAAAGAAATAAAACTAATATTACTTATGCATTCAATTAAATCAAAAAAGAAATTGAATCTACATTAAATGACAAAGAAAAAACATCTAAGAATCTATTCTAAGTAACAAAATGAAATTCTGGAAATGACTATAACATTTAACACAGTAAGAGCATAAATTGAAACTACATCAAATAATAAAAACAAAGCTATGAAAAACATATAAATACAAAACATAAACTAAACATCACCTTTTCTGTTGCAGGGGCCCTCCACAAAATATGGTTTTGAATTTAATCCAACACTAGCTGCGCATCGATTCTCCAAAATACTTCTTCATTCAAGAAAAGAATAAAACTGAGTTTTTATGAATTCACAATCGTATCATCATTCGCACTGTCAATACATTTGGTGGTTTTGTATTTATAAAATCATGTTCATTAACTGTTTTGAGGCTTTTACAGCTATTTGGACTAATAAATTAAACCTCTAATAGAAAATAAGATTGTGTTGCTTCATGATTTTCTATTTGGCAAAGAAAATCGTAATGTGTGATTGCTTGGGACTCTCTGATCACTTGTCCAGTATTCGGCTGATCGTTCCTCTGAATGCACATCTGGGTGATTTCTAGCTTTATTTGGGTCGGATGGGTAGGATTAAATCCATGAGAGGTTCATTATTTACCTTTTTGCATACTTTGCTTCTCAGTTGGCACCTTAGAACACATCAAACCATGGCAATGGCTAAAAAAATGTGGATCAACTACGAAATTGCATTAATTATGTAGATAAATACAAATTTTAATCTAATAATAAGGATAAGTTCAAAATAATAAGGACACTTATTTGAGCTGATGGCGATGACAAAAAGGAGGAAATATAAGCAAAATTAAGTGTAAAAAATGAGGCAATCATGAGGCTCTACATTCCCCCACAAGGAGGTCATTACATGTCGTCATGTAAAAACACAAAATTGATGGTCCTTGACATGCTACTACATCTTCCCTGAAAATTCCGCTAAAACATCCAATTTTAAATTTTTTTCCTTCTTTCTAGTCACAGTCGTCCTTGGCTTTCTTATTAGGATTTTGTCTTTCAAGTTTATGACTTGTCTTTTAAGATATTTATTATTTTTCTTGTACCATAATCCCAAATTCAAAAGTATTTTTTCAGTTTTAGTTTTCTCAATCTTTTTCTGCAACTTTAAGGTCTCATGCTTCTATTTTATATGCATGTTTAGTATTTCCAACTTAAAATTTTCTGTCTTAAGGTGTTCTCGGCTAGAATTTATTGTGAAATATGAGGCTAATCTTCTTCCCTCTGATCTAAGAGTGATGTCTTCCCTGTATCCTTCTCTCCATAGATTCAATGTAGTCATAAATTTGTTGCTATACAAGATTAATTTTTGGGATCTTTCAGCCTAGACTGTGAGTAGGTGAAATAACAGTGGGTGATGGAACCCTAGGTTCCTCTTCAAATTCTTTATCTTTTGGAGATGTTTATTTTACTGTTTGACTGAGTCTAGCACTTCTTCTTACTGATGGAGGAAGGTTTTGATTTTTTTCCTTTTCCTTCCTTATCTTGAACCCCTCTATTTTTGTGGATGTACCCTTTTCTTTTGTGTTGTGTTCCCTATTATTAATATTTTTCTTCTTAATTTTCCCTAAAATTTCTACAATGGGAACCTCATCTTCTGACTGTTCCTGAGATGGTTGTTGTTCACTTTCAACAAGGTATTCAAATTTTCGTTTCCTCCCCATTTTTGCTTTGCTATTGTTGGGTTGTTCTTGGTCTCCCTCTTTGAAATGATTCTGAATTAGGAAATTTTACCAAGTATCCCCTGGAATTTAAAGGTGAAATTCAATGAGAAATTTGATAAACCCATGATGATACATTGTGTTGTTTATAAACTGGATTCTCCTTTGAACATTTCCTGACATTTTCCTTAAACTATTCAACAAAAAGTATGGAAGATTTAACTCACTGCATTTAACGAAAGTCATCAACAGTCTAACATGATAAAAGAACATGCATCCAATTATTCCCTCGTTGGTGACAATTTTTTGAATTATTAATAGAAAATTGCTCCATTTTCCTTTAAGTGTTTTGCTAGGTATTCCATTTTTAAAGATGGCAGTATCCATACCTGGATTTTTCAAGAATACTTTCCATTCTTTACCTTTGATTCCTATATTTTTAAACCACCTCTCACCAGTTCTTGGCAATCTGATGGCTTCAGCAATGAAATACTTTGTTATTGAAAAATTTTCATCTTCGATTTTGGCCTACATTCCATTGAAATCTTTTGGAAATGACTTAGTTACCTCCTTATTAAAAGCTTCGAACTTCTCCACGAAACTGAGCCACTGTGATTTTTGTAGTACCTCTTTTACCTATGGGTAACCTTCCATGAACTTCCTTCATTCTGGATTTGCCTAGGTTTGAGAATTTTTTCCTTAATACTACCTCTTTGACAGGGTATGAGGTTTTTAGTTGATGGTATGAATGAGAGCATGAGTGAGTGAGGCTTCGATTTTAACAAGAGTGTGAGTGAGGTCAAGAAGAACTGACCGTCAGAGTATGGGTTGGGTGATTTCAGCAATGAAATTGGGATTTGATGTTGGAGCATTCGTGTAATGATGAGGGGTTAAATGGTGGAGTCCTAGATTTTATTTTATTTGATTTGACATGATAAACTCTTATTAATAATTTTTTTGAATTTGTGGTATATAATTCCCATATAATTCATATGCCAATGTTTAAATCCTTATTATTAAATTTTTTTTTGCATTTTCATACCTTTGAATTGTTGTTGCTAACCCTTGATCGTTACTTTTTTCATTTTCTTCATGTTCTCTTAGTGAATTCTTCAATTTCTTCAGTCAAAAAGGTTCCTTTCAAATATTAGATGCAGAAATCCATGAGAGTTGCAAAATCTCAGTAATTTTTTAGCTAGATTTATTCTTTGAAAAAGAAAATGGATGCAAAGAAAATGAGATTTTAGAACAAGAATAAAGAAAATTTAAGGTGCCAAAATTTTTGGTTTTCACCTTATATTTTTTGTATAAGCATGCCAAAAATTGTTGGTTTTCATGCTAATACATTCATTTTTTTATTTATATACTTATATATATATAATTTTTATTTTTCTTCTCTCTTTTTTTTTGAGTAATAAAATAAAGGAAGGCTTCTAAGTTGGAGAAGAAGAAGGATTCTTCTTAACCAACTTTATATCAAAGTTGTCTTGAAAAATATTAACAAATTCCTCCTTTTTCAATGGCTTGCGATAGATTCTCAGTCGATGTCCATTTACAAGGAGATGAACTCTTTATTCATCAATGTTTTTGATCCTGACTGCTCCATTATCAAAGACTCTCTCAATCTCATAAGGCCCAAGCCAGTGAGTTTGAAATTCTCCTTGAAAATATTTTAACTTCAAATCAAAGAGTTGTGCCCAATATCCTACTTGAAATTTTCTTTATTTGATATATTTATCATGCCATCTGGATCTTTGTTGTTGAACTAGGATGTTCTTTTCAATAACATCTTGTCTTGTTTCATCAAGCTCATTGAATTGTTCCATTCTATGCTTTCATGCTTCTGACAGGTCAAGTCCCAACTTAACTGTTGTCTTGAAAGATTTTATTTGGAACTCAATTGGAAATAGGACTTGTTTCCCATAAACAGGTTCATAGGGAGTGTGTCCTATGGTACTTATCCATGTATTTCGGTAGGCCCATAAAGCTTATGATAGCTTTTCTTCCCAGTCCCTTCTATGCAAATGTACAACCTTGGTAAGGAATTCTTCAATCACTTTGTTAGTAGATTCTACTTGTCCATTTTCTTGTGGATGATATGGAGTAGAATTTCTATGCTTGATTTTGAATTCTTCTACTATCTTCTACACCATCTTGGATGTGAATTGAGAACATTCATATGTCACACTTTCCCTTCGGATACCAAAAATAGTAAAAATATACTCTAAAAAAATGAAACTACAACATTTTGAGTAGACAAAAAATGTGCTTTAGCTTCTACCCATTTAGTGACATAATCATTGCATACAAGAATATATCTCTTTTGTATTGATGGTGGATTGATTGGTCTAACAAAATCCAAAGCCCATTTTTTAAAAGGTTCAATAAGTACCTAAGGTTGTAAAGAAATTTCATATGAAGGAACAAGTTTCCCTATTATTTGACAGTTATCACATCTCTTAACATATTCTTTAGCATCCTTGAAAAGGGGAGGTCAATAATATCCCAAGAGAAGGACTTTGTAAGTAGTTATTTTATCAGTGAAGTGTCCTCCACATGGTTCATCATGACATTCCTTTAGTATCTCAGGTATTTCGTCTTCTCTCACACATCTTCATATGATGAGATCTGAACCTGTCGTGTACAATTCTTCATTTATCCATGAATAAGATGCACTCATTTGAATTATCTTTCTCTTTTCTCTAGGAAAAAATTATAATGGTAACTTCTCTGTGGCCAAATAGTTAGCAATATCTGCAAACTATGGAGATTAAGTACATATTGCAAAAATATATTCATCAGGAAAAATATTCGCTATAGGTATATCGTTATTATCATTTTAAATTCTAGATAAAAAGTTAGCAACTGTGTTTCGTTGTCTAGATTGATCTAAAATGGTGATATTGAATTCTTGCAATAATAATAATCATCTTGTGACTCTGCCATTAGTAATTGACTTATTCATTAAATATCTAATTTGAGAATGATATGTATGAATGAAAGTTTCATCTCTAGTGATGTAATGTCTGGATTTTTTAATGGCATGGAAAACAACTAAAAACTCCTTTTCAGTAACAATATAATTTAACTCTGCAGGAGTCGAATTTTTACTTGTATAATAAATGTCATAAGGTGTCAAGTATTTTTGTCCTAATATATATCCCAGAGCTATATCTGAAGCATAGGTTGAAATATGGAAAGGAAATTTCTATTTTGGTCCTCTTAAGATGGGTGCTTCAGAAATATTTTCTTTCAAAGTTTCAAAGCATTTTTTACAATCAGGATTCCAAATGAATTCACAATATTTTGTAGTCAATTTGAAGAGTGGAGATGCAAATTTTGTAAAGTTTTCTATAAATATTTTATAGTATCTACTGAAACTAAGAAAACTCCTAACATCTCTTTGACAAGTTGAAACTGCTAATTTGGAAATAAATTCTACTTTAGATGAGTCCACCTTAATTCCATTTCTTGAAATATGGTGCCCTAAAACAATCCCCTCAGTAAACATCATAAAAAAAAATTCATGACTTAGTGAGATATTTTTTTCCTTACATCGTATAAGAACTTTTTCCAAATTTTCAAGGGCTTATTCAAAATAATTTCCATAGACTGTAAAATCATCCATACAAACTTCCACACAATCATGAATTAATTCAGAGAAAATACCCAATACTGCTCTTTGGAATGTTGTTAGTGCATTTCATAGTCCAAAAGGAAGTTCTTGGTAAGCATAGGTTCCCCATGGACAGGTAAAAGTGGTTTTTTCTTGATATTCTGGTGCCACCTAAATTTGATTATATCCACTAAAACCATCCAAAAATGAAAAATATTTCTTCCGTGCTAATGTATCTAAAACTTGATATATAAAAAGAAGTGGAAAATGATCTTTCAAAGTAGCTTTATTCATCTCCCTATAATCAATACATACTCTCCATTTTCCATTCTTTTTAGGGAAAATTACTAAAGGTGAAACCCATTGACTGTTTGATAATGGATAAATAAAATTGACATTTAACATTTTCTATAGTTCCTCCTTAACAATTTCCCTTAAGTTTGGATTCATTCTTCTCCAAGGCTGTCAGATTGGTTTGATATTTTCTTGAATATATATATGATGCATGTAAGTTTTAGGATTGGTTCCTTTAAAGTCAGTTTATACCCATGCATATGCAGAAGAGTGTTTTTGTAATGTTTCCATCAATTTATTATTTTGAAATTCTTCGAGACTTTTATTTACATTTAAATTTTTTCGTGGAAAAAATTATATATAAGAGTTTCCAAATTCTTCCATAGAATGTAAAGAAATTTTTCTAGATGATAGATATTTAATATTGCAGTCTTCCTAGGAATTTTGACTAATCTCACATTGTGAATATAATTCATTATTTTTTATCGAATTTAAAATTTGATCTTCTTCACTGATTTTTGAGATAGTAAAAGTAGGTTGTATATCATCATCATCCATCCATTCTTCATTTTATACCTCTATCATTGTTTTTGCAGGTGGAATTTGATTTTGAAATTGAGGTTGAGATTGTTGACTAGACTGAGGAAAATTTTGTGATGGGAAGTCTTGATAAGATTATGGATATTGGTGATATTGAGAATATATACCATAAGGATTTTTCGATCCTTGTGTCCAAGGTTGGGATTGAGACCAAGGCTTCCATGGAAATGGTGCAATACAGTTATTTTTTAGGGGTTGAGTATACATCTGAGTGTGGAAACCTTGAGTTTGTGATCCTTTCTATATTCTTCTAGCAACAAAATAAAGAACATCCACTTGTTTTGGAACCATTTCCTCTTGGTAAACAACTTTAAGGCCTGGAATTGAAGGATTTTTTTTGTATCACAATTTTTTGTACATATAACACAAGTTTCTACAATTTTTAAATCAAGAGGACATTCTCTCAAAGCATGCCTCTTTCTGCACTTAGGACAAAAGATAGATAAGGAATCACTTTCAACTCTTTGCTTGTTTTGTAATTTCAAGGTGTCCATTTTTTCACTAAGACTCCATAAATTTTTTGTTTTAAATTCATCAAGAAAATTGCCTATTTCAGCCCTACTTATTGTTCCAATTGAAAATTTATTAATTCTAGAGATAACAGGGTCTCTTGAATTCTTTCCAACCCTTGACTTACCTCTTGAAAGATGTATGCATAATTCATAAATTTCAGGTAATGATAATAGAGAAATATATTTTTTTCCCATCATGTTAAGGATATATATCCATTAATCTCTAACGGATTTTAGTAGGAGACCTTTCAAAGTATCTTGATCCAAATTTTCCATTTTAGCCCTTTTAAGATTATAACTGAATCTTTCAATTATATCCTCAATATTTTCATCTTCTCTTTGCATCATTTTAAATACTTCATCATTTCGATTATGAGGCATGCAATAATCCTTGTATTTTAATAAGAATGCACTTTTCATCTCTTCCCATTTTCTAATAGAGTGTGTAATTAAGCCCATGAACCATTTCAATGTTGCATCTGTAAGGGTTGCTGGAAACAATTTCAATTTTTAAGAATCAAGTAAGTAATCATATGATCTACATAAAACTTTGAATTCAAAAATAAATGTTTCACAATCCTCATTTCTTAATCCATGGAAGTAAGGAAGGATAGAGGGTGAGATATTCTTCATTGTGGCAGTAGTATCTTCATCAAGGATATGAAATCCAACAAGATCTAGTTATACTTTGTCTTATCCTCCCCTTCCCCTTCCTCTAGCTCCACCTCCACTGTTAGGTCCCTATATTAATAGTATAGTACCTTATTGTTGTTAGTGTAACCCCCTTATTGTTATTTTTGTACCCCTATAACCCCAATATTGTTATTATTGTGCCCTTACATTATTATTGTTAGGTCGTCTAGGATTATATTGTGACCCCATGGACTCCTATATATAGAAGGAGATTTTGTCATTTGTATCATCCAAAAATTGTTCATTTATGTAATGTAAATGATGTTTACCCCTCGAAGTGGCTTATTTATAAGATGTTGATCTCTATTTCCTTCTATTTTTGGAGCTGGTTTCATAACATTTGGTATCAAAGCTTGGGATTCTAGGGTTTCACTACTCCAAATAGGTCATCATGGAATTTTTGCTACAAATTTTTTTATCCGAAGGCTCAGAAGCTAAAAATTTTATCACGCGATCTGAAATCATAAGAAACTGCTTGTAAAAATTTCAGATCTTGGTTCACAATATTTTCGGAGATATGATCTATGGATGTTAGGGTTTTTTCAGGCTCATGAATTTCATCTCAAAGAGGTGATCATGGAAAAGTCGTCATAACACTCTCACTCTAAGCATTAGATTGGAATTATGTAAAAAGTGGTCATAAGTAAACGGACTATAGTTTCTTGTATATCAATTTTAGAGCCGAAGGAGCAAACAGTGACACGTGGCAGATTGTACAAGTTCGCTCCACTGAACCATTCCATAATTAGGTCATTATGGGATATTGGGGATAACTTTTCCTTGAAGAATCCAAATAAGGTCAGACCTATGGCATTCGAAATAAGATTCATAAGGCTACTACAGGGACGAATTTTAGATATTGAAGATCTAAAATCACAGAGATATTTCAGTTTCAATATCGAGCTCCTCAAAAGAAAGAAAACTGTGTGTAATTTTTTTTCGAATTGCATAAGTCTTGTGTGAAACATCAGTTTGAAGTGATTCCAAGGGCATATTGAAGCACAGAAATCAATATTGGGTTCTAAAATTCCACCTAAAAAGAATTCAACACCCATTAAGCCTTCATAAGGCTCTACTATGACTCATGAAGAGGAACAAGCACGACATGACATATAAAAAACAAGAGCAATTGCACCAAATTTCTCTCTCGCAAAGAGCAACAAAAACTGAAAAGGAAGTTTTGAAGAAAGGCGTAGAAGCTAATATGGATGATTTGAAGAAAGCCATGGAAGCTAAGATGGATGGCATGGAAGTTGCCATGGAAGCTAATATGGATGACATGGAAGCTAAGATCAATGAAAAAATGAAAGACAACATGGAAGACATGAAGAATGATATAAAAGCAGACATGGAAGGTTTGATGACAAGATTAATACAAGAAATGATTCCTAATGGCAGAAATATAGTAAAGGAAACTCATGATGAGAACAAAATAAATGTTAATCATGATTTCATAAACTCTAATGTTGGATTGAAGAACCACCATATTCCAAAGATGGATATGGGGAAGTTTGATGGCAAGGATCCCGTAACATGGATACTACAGATGGAGAAATATTTTGATATTATAATGTGCAAAACACAAAAAAGGTACGCATTGCAACTTTACATTTAGAACAAAATACATTTGTATGGTATTGATGGCTTTGCTCCCGTAAAGAAATTGTCACTTGGTCAATTTTTATAGAGGAAATGATAACACATTATGAGAATACAAAGAGAAACACCTTCTTTAGCCAATTGATAAATCTCAAACAAAAGGGTTCTATGGTGAAGCACATTGAGGACTTCCAAAAATTGAATATAAGGGTAACTGATATTCTAGAGGAACACAGGATTCATGTCTTCATAGGGACTTTAATGGATAACATCCAACATAAAGTCCATGTTTGGGAACCTGATTCATTAGAGAAGGCATTTAGGTTGGAAAGAAAAATTTAATGTAAAATTATGGTGACAAGGAAGCCTACTACTCACATCTATAAAGATGGAAGTGTTGCTACTCCTGGACTTCCACAATCTACAAGGTTGGCACCACAAAAATTGGAAGAAAAGAGAGCAAAAGGGCTTTGCTACATTTGTGATAGAAAATACACTAAAGGTCATAAGTGTGCTGCTAAGAAATTATTTTACATAGATTATGAAGAGGAGGAATAAAATGAACAAGAAGCTTAAAAATAAGAGGATATACACCAAGAACCAACCCGAGAAGAAGAAGAAATGAGTCTGAGCATATCAGGTAATGGATTGGCAAGAATTACCACTCCTAAAGCTCTCAAGATAGAATTACATATCAAGAAGAAAAAGGTAATAGTGTTGATTGATTCGGGTAGTACCCATGGAAAATTTTAGGGGCTAATATTCGCAGGTGGACTAATTTTTCATGATTTTTCCAAAACAAATATTCATCAATTTCCATTTTTTATAAAAATGATTCGCCAAAATTTTACAATATAAATTTATGTCAACTTAAAAATCACCAACATTATATAGAGAGTATACAAAAAATCATTATAAATTTGAATAATTTTACAAATACATCAATAAATATTTTATAGTTTGCATTTTACGAACTAGTGAGATTCGCCAAAGTTTTAAACTTCAAGATAATTTTCCATCATTAAAATTTTCCCTGGTAGTACCCATAATTTTATTCATTTTAAGGTAGCCAAGGAATTGAATTGTTTCCTATACCCAGCACCAGAATGTCAAGCGATGGTTGAAAATGGAGGAACTATAAATTGCTCTGGAAAATTCCATAATATCAAGCTAACCATGGGGGAATATGTATTGATTAGTCCAATGCTTTCCATTCCAATGGGAGGGGCTAATTTTGTACTTGGAGTATAATGGTTACAATCTTTAGGGATGATAGCTTCTAATTTTAAATAACTTTTCTTGATTTTTTTTTCAGAAGGAAAGGAAATCGAATTACGGGATATCACGGGGAATCCAAGAAATATAATAATCTCTAATTTCGTGACAAATATTCTGAAGAAATAACAACAAGGGTAATTTCACAATTATGTTCACTAGAAGTTACAACATCAAAATCATTTATTTCTCGAGATCTCCAAAAATTCTTAGACAATCATTCCAAGGTGTTTCAAAATCCCAAAGGACTCCTACCTATTCGTGATCATGATCATGCTATTCATTTGATTCCAAGAATTTTTCCTCCAAACATCAAGCCTTACAGATATCCTTATGTCCAAAAGATCGAAATTGAACATATGATTGCAAAAATGTTAGAGGTTGGTATAGTTAAACCAAGTCAAAGTTATTTCTCTGCTCCATTAGTATTGGTGCACAAGAAGGATGGATCATGGCATATGTGTCTCGATTATAGGGAGCTCAATAAGCTCACTATTAAATATAAATTTCCCATTCATGTGATTGATGAATTATTGGATGAATTACATGGAGAAATTTATTTTACTAATTTGGATCTTCATTCACGATATCATCAAATTAGAATGAAGACTGAAGATATTCCGAAAAAACAAATTTGAACTCATGAGGGTCATTATGAATTTTTGTTCATGCCTTTTGGCCTTACCAATGCACCTTCTACATTTCAAGGGTTGATGAATTCCATTTTCAAACCCTTCCTTAGAAAATTTTGTGCTAGTATTTTTTGATGACATACTAATCTACAGTAGGTCTTGGAAGGATCATGTTCAACATGTTGACAGGGTGCTCAAACTATTGGAGGAGAAACAATTATATGCAAAAACATCCAAATGTTTCTTTGGAGTACAAGAGGTGGAATATATGTGTCATATTGTAGAGGTTAGTGACTTATAGATACAGTAATTGCTTAGATTTTATTTACTATCATGGTGAAATGAAATGAAAATAAATGGTGACCTTACCTAATGGGAAGGAACTTCAAGGTAAAAATTGATCATGATAGTCTTAAACACTTTTTGGAACAAAGAGTAACTTCAGAAGAGTAGAAAAAATGGATCCCAAAGATGTTGGGTTATGACTTTGAAATCATCTACAAAAAAGGGAAGGTAAATGTTGTTGCAGATGCACTCTCAAGAAAGGATGAAGAGGTGGAAGCATTTCTTTGTGCCATTTCTATTATCCAACTAGATTGGATAACCAAAGCAAGGGATGAATGGAAGAAGGACTAAGAATTGTGGACATTCATTCAAAAGTTGTAGCAATATCCTAGTGCATCTGATACATTTAGTTAGAAAAATGATTCCTTATGGTACAAAGATCACTTATATATTTTCAAGAATTCTCAACTAAAACAAAAGATTCTTTTGGAATTGCACACTTCTCCTTTAGGAGGAAACTCAAGATTTTTAAAAACTTACCACAGGGTGAAGAAAGGATTTTTTTTGGGATGGCCTTAAATCTTATATTCAAATTTTTTTGGTGGAATGTTTGGTTTCACAGCAAAATAAAGTTGAGAAAATTAAGACCTCGAGTCTTCTACAACCTTTATCCATTCCAAGTCATCATTGGGAGGATATTTCAATGTATTTTATCATAGGTTGACCTAAGTTCGAAGGAAAGAGTGTCATCATGGTGGTAGTTGATGTTGAGCTCTAGAAATTCCTTTTCTTTTACAAAACTATCATCTCATTTCACTCATCTTTCATCAACTCATAAGCCTAAAATCAATGAAGAATGATTAGGATTGTCTTAAGGATACATGCAGTTGATTAACATGTTGTATTTTTATTTTTTTTGCTATTTTAATAATTTTGTGCCGTATAGCTACAGAATACAGACATTCCAAAGTTGTCAAGAATTCTGAAACTATTTTTGTGTTTGAATATGATAAGGTGTCAGTTAATGAAATGACTTATAGGGATAGTTCTAGAATCTGTCCTACATGATTTCTTCCTATCCACGAGGACCAGATCGACGATTGAAGGAGCCTAATCCGATAGTCAAAGCTGAAGTCAAAGAGACTGTTTTACACAGAAATTAGGACTCTTGATTTGCTCTGAAGAAAATCATGAGTCCTAAGAGTCTGAGTTTGATTATAATTTGAAGTTACACCTGTAACTATTCTTATTCGAAGTTAGTTGTGAAATTTTACTTATAAATAGAGGTTATGTAGAACCAAGAACAAGTTAACTGTTAATAGCATAAGTTTGGAATTACAGTGTGATACTCTGTTTTATCAAACTCTGTTTTTAATAAAGGATATCAGCTCTTTGATGTTGTTTTGATCACATCTTCGAGGATCTAAGGAATTCACCAAATTGGTAGCAGAGGGCCCCTGCTGCCAAGGAGGTTTTTATGCTTTCTAGCTAGGTTTATTTCAGTTTCTTTGTTCAAGTATCTCTTTCTGCTTATGCTCATTTATTTCTTTCATAATTGACAATTACTGTGTCCAACTGAGTAAAAACCATTTGTCTTCATTACCAAATCTTTATCACTGAATGTTTAGTGACTTATAGGTACAGTGGTTGTTTAGATTTCATTTACTTCTTTCCTAGTTGACAATTACTGTATCCAACTGAGTAAAAACCATTTGTCTTCATTACCAAATCTTTATCACTGAATTGTTAGTGACTTATAGGTACAGTGGTTGTTTAGGTTTTATTTATTGTTTTCCTAGTTGACAATTACTGTGTCCAACTAAGTAAAAACCATTTGTCTTCATTACCAAATCTTTATCACTGAATGGTTAGTGACTTATAGGTACAGTGGTTGTTTAGATTTCATTTATTGCTTTCCTAGTTAAAAATTACTGTGTATCAACTGAGTAAAAACCATTTGTCTACATTACCAAATATTTATCACTAAATGGTTAGTGACTTATAGATACAGTAATTTCTTAGATTTTATTTACTGTCTTTCATAGTTGGCAATTGCTGTGATCAACCAAGTAAAAGCCATTTTTCCTATTTTCAAATCTTACATTAAAATGGTTAGTGACTTATAGAAACAGTAATTTTTTAAGCATTTTCATTCTTTCTATCATTCTCTTAATAGTTAGAAGATCCTCATTCTATTTCAACTAATAATCTCTTTAAAGAACATTCTGATTGAACTTGAATTTGAACATGATTTGCAATAATGGCTAAATGATTAGATTTAATGAAATGTTTGAGTTATAAATGGCATTTCCTAAATCTCAATTGAGTCATAGATCCATGGATTAGGTTTATTCACTAATTAAGACACTTGTTTTATATTTTTAAATTCGAACTAGAACTTAGAACTTGTCCATAAAAACTATAATTTATTTATAGGAAGTTAACTAGTTTTACAACATTTCCTTTTCTTCATTCTAAATATATTTATTCTCATTTTTCAACTAGGATAAACACACGAAGGAATAAAAACACAAAACCCCAAAAACAATAATAAAAACACCAAAACAACGAAGTAAGGAAAAGGACACTTAGGCACATATAATGCACTACACTTCATCAAAGTTACAAGCCCTGGTTGATAATTAATGGAAGCAATTTAGGAGCACTAAATTGACTAAACATTTTGACATCGTTGCTGGGGAAGTGTAACTAGGTAGCCTTATTTTTTACATCCTAAAAATAATGATATGCATAGAGAAAGAGACTCAAGGGGTAGATTTGTAAGAGGCAAAAGCTTAATTCATACAACACCACTCACTCCACCTAGGCCAAGAAGTAGTACACCTTCCTCTCAAACTCATATTCCATACTATACTGGTCATAGGCTTCCTGAAGTTTTAAGATCAGAAATTCAGCTAGGAGGGTCTCCCACTTCATCTACTGAGGCAATCTTAGAAGAAGAAGATCCTAGAACTCTAACAGAGGGAATAACTTTCTTCACTTCTACAGGGGAATATATTCTAGCAGAAGAACTAGAAATCCCTAGTGAAGAAGAAGAAGAAGAAGAGGAAGAATATTTTTTCAACATACCATTGATAGAAGAGCCAGAAGAACAATTATTTCTCCAAATTGAACCTTATATCAGTTCTAAAGAATCTATCATGGCAGGAAGAGGAGAAGGAGGGGAAGGAGTAGGAGAAATCATCAATGGAGAAAACTTGCTATTTGGAGGAGGTAGAGGTAGAGGAGGAGATAGAGGAACAGGTAGAGGAAATGCAGAAGGAGGTAGAGGAAGAAGGGGAGTTGAAAGTTCCTTTGAATTCCCTATAGTAGATGAAGAGACAAATGCTACCATGAAAAATATCTCACCTTCTATTCTTCCAAGCTTTCATGGATTGAAAAGTGAAGACCCTGAGACATTTTTATTTGAATTTGAAGTTTTGTACAGAACATATTACTATTTACAAGATTCTCAAAAACTCAAATTGTTTCCTTCAACATTGAAAGGAGCAACCCTAAAATGGTTCACGAGTCTAATTACTGGTTTTATTGAGTCATGGAGTGATATGAGGAAAGCATTTCTAGAAAGGTATTTGGACTATCGTATACTTGTTAACCATAAAGAAGAAGTGTTTAAAATGTTGCAAAAGGAGGATGAAAATTTGGAAGATTTACTTGAAAGATTCAAATATAATATTAAGAGAGCAAAAATGAAAAATCTAGACCAAGACACTCTAAAAGCTCTTTTGTTGAAGACAATTAGGTATGAATGGATATATATCCTTAACATGATGGAGAAGGGAGACATATCCCAACTTCCATTATCTGATATTGGAGAACTTTGTATTAATCTCTTAAGAGGAAAACCAAAGATTTTGAAAGGACCAAGAAACCTTGTTTTAGTTGGGGTAAAAAAATCTGTAGCTGGAATAGTAAGTAGGGCAGAAATTAGAAATATTCTTGATGAATTAAAAACTGACATTATAGTGATTCTTAGTGAGAAAATAGACACCCTTAAGCTACAAAACAAGCAGAAAGCTGAAATTGATGCCTTAGAAATCTTCTGTCCCAAATGTAGAAAGAAGCATGCCTTAAGAGAATGTCCTCTTGATGCAAAATTAATAGAGACTTGTGTGATTTGTTCAGAAAAACATGAGACCAAGAACTGTCCTTCAATTCCTGGTCTTAAGGTTATCTTTCAAGAGGAAATAACTACAAATCCCACAGAACCTCTTTGTTTTGTCTCTAGAAGACCTTGGCAGGGGCCTCAAACTCAAGGGTTTAATAACCAAATGTATAATCAGCCCCCACCAAATTGGAATTCTTGGCAACAACCTTGGCCTCAACCTCAAAATCAATCTCAATCTTGGGCTCAAGGGATGAAAAATCCCTATGGAAGGTTCTCACAATACTATCAGTATCCACCATCATATCCATCTTATCCAAATTATCCTCCTCAAAAAAATCCTCAGGAAAATCCACAACCTTAATCACAAAATCAAAATCCACCACTTCCACTACCATTTCCCCAGAAATCAAACCGATTACCTTCCCAACCAATACCAAACCCCAAAAATAAAAACCCTCAGAATACCTATATGGTAGAAGGTCAACAATTTCCAACTTATTTTATTACTCCTCTAGACCTTAATGATGTCCAACTTGGGTCTGGAAGGATACTTGAGAGGAAGAAACCTTCGGTGATCATACAAGAACAAAACAATTCTGAGGAAGATTCTCTACAAGTTAATAAATTTTTTGAAGAAAGCACATCTCTTCAAAACAAAAATATTGAAAAAGGAAAACAAAAGGAAATAATAAATTCAACTCCTATGTTAGAGAAACCATCAACATCTACTTCTACACCTCCTTTTCCTGAAATATTACAAATTGATAAGGGTGTAGAAAAATATATTATGTTGCCTAACTATGATTTCCTAGATGAATTGAGAAATGTTTGCATTAAAATTCCATTATTGCAAGCCATCAAGGAAATCCCAATCTTAGCTAAAATAATAAAGGAGTTGAGTATGAAGAAACCAGGGAGAAAAATAAAGGAAGTAAAGAAAAGTCAACTGGTAGGACAAATAGCTGACATAATGATGGGAAAGATTGTCATTCAAAAATATCTAGATCCCGGAAGTCCAGTTGTTAAAACTCATATCAATGGAATTGAAATCCCAAACACATTAATTGATTTAGGAGTAGCAATAAACATCGTGAGTAAGCAAACCATGGAACAACTTAAACTTCCTAATCTTCTTTATATACCCACACTATTACAGTTAGAAGATAGGTCTGTAATCAAACCAGATGGTGTATTAGAAGATATTTCAGTGTCCTTAGATTCTTGGGAGTATCCTATGGACTTTATGATTTTAACTCCTAAAAATGATCTAGGAGGACATCCTATTATACTAGGAAGACCTTGGTTAGCTACAACTGATGCTTTCATTAGCTGTAGATCTGGTGATGTGACATCTTTGATGGTAGTTCAACCAATAAATTCACTTTGTATCCTCCAGTAAGAAAAATCACGGAAACATATGACAATCAATGGATTTATGATGAAGAAGATATACAACCTATCTTCACTATTTCAAACATTAGTGAAGATAGTCAAACCTTAAATGTTCTAGAAAATCATGACTCTTCTTTAGAATATAGACATGAAAAATTCCAAGAAGAATCTAATATTGAATTTTTGTCATCTAGGAAAATGTCTCTTTACTCTATGGAATAATTTGGCAGCTCTACAATTGAAATATTTCCAGGAAAAACTTTGAACATAAATAAAAACCTAGAAAAATTACAACTAGAAGAGCTAGTCAAAACATTACAGAGATATTCCTCTGCATATGCATGGGAATACACTGACATAAAAGGGATAAATCCTAAGACTTGCACTCATAATATCTACATAGAGGAAAATTACAAACCTATTAGACAACCTCAGAGAAGGATGAATCCAAACCTTAGGGAGATTTTCAAAGAAGAATTCCAGAAATTGTTGAATGTCAACTTTATCTATCCCATTTCAGATAGTCAGTGGGTTTCTCCTTTGGTGATTGTACCCAAGAAAAATGGTAAATGGAGGGTATGCATTGATTACCGAGAACTGAAAAAAGATACTCTTAAAGATCATTTTACATTACCTTTTATAGATTAGGTGTCAGATACGTTAGCAGGCAAAAAGTACTTCTCATTCCTAGATGTTTTCAGTGGTTATAATCAAATTCAAGTTGCACCTGGAGATCAAGATAAAACCACATTTACCTGTCCTTGGGGGACTTATGCCTACCGAGTACTACCTTTTGGATTATGCAATGCACCTGCAACATTCCAAAGGGCAGTACTAGGAATCCTTTCAGATCTAATACATGATTGTGTAGAAGTATACATGGATGACTTTACAGTCTATGGTAATACATTTGAAGAAGCCTTAGAAAACTTGGAAAATTTTCTAAAAAGGTGTAACGAAGCAAATATTTCATTAATTCATGAGAAATTTTTCATGATGTTTACAGAAGGGATTGTTTTAGGACATCATATCTCAGGAGATGGAATTAGAGTAGATGAGTCAAAAGTTGAAGTCATCTCCAGACTATTAGTTCCAAGTTGCCAGAAAGATGTTAGAATTTTTCTAGGATTTACAGGGTAATATAGAAGGTTTATAGAAAACTTCACAAAGATAGCATCTCCACTCTTCAAACTACTCACTAAATATTGTGAATTCAAATGGAATTCTGACTGCCAGTTAGCATTTGAAACTCTGAAAACAAAAATTTATGAAGCACCTATTTTAAAAGGACCTAACTGAAAACTACCTTTTCACATATCAGCAGATGCTTCAGACACAGCTCTAGGAGCTATGTTAGGACAAAAAGACCTGATCCCCTATGCCATATACTATACAAGTAAAAATTTGACTCCTCCAGAGTTGAATTATACTATAATAGAAAAAGAATACTTAGCTATTGTTCATGCTATAAATAAATTCAGCCATTATATAACAGGCTATGAAACCTTTGTTCACACAGATCACTCTACAATTAGGTATTTAATGAATAAATCTGTCACTAATAGCAGAGTTATAAGATGGTTATTGATTCTACAAGAATTTAACATTACTATTCTAGATAGGCCTGGGAAACAAAATACAGTTGTTGATTTGCTATCTAGAATCCAAAATATTAAGGACAACACTCCAGTTGAAGATAAATTTCCTGATGAATATCTCTTTGCAATAACTACTCAAACTCCTTGGTTTTCAGATATTTCCAATTATTTAGTTTCAGGAAAATTTCCTTCAAATATGAATACTAGAGAGAAAAGAAGAATCATCCAATCAAGTGCAAAATTTTCATGGATTAATAATGAATTGTATAGGACAAGTCCAGATCTTATTATCAGAAAATGTGTTCGAGAAGATAAGATGCCTAAAATTCTTAAGACATGTCATGATGAACCCTGTGGTGGAAATTTTGCTGATAAGAGGACAACCTATAAAATCCTTCATTTAGGATATTATTGGCCATCCATCTTCAAATATGATAAAATAATATGTCAAGAGGTGTGACAGTTTTCAAAAGGTAGGGAAACCTGCTCCTTCAAATTAAATGCCTTTACAACCTTAGGTACATATTGAACCTTTTGAAAAATGGGCTTTGGATTTTTTCAGACCTATAAATTCTCCATCAAAACAAAGGAAGTATATCTTAGTATGCACTGATTATGTCACTAAATGGGTAGAGGCTAAAGCATTACCTTTTTCTAATGAATCATCTGTAGTCAATTTTCTTTTTGAGGATATTTTTACTCGTTTTGGTGTCCCAAGAGAAATTTTCACAGATCAAGGAGCTCAATTCACATAAAATTTGGTACAGAAGATGGTAGAGAATTACAAAATCAAGCACATAAAGTATACTCCCTACCATCCACAAGAAAATGGTCAAGTTGAATCTACCAACAAGGTGATCGAAGTAATTCTCACAAAGACTGTTCATCTACATAGAAGAGATTGGGCAAAAAGGCTTCCTAAAGCCTTATGGGCCTACAAAACCACATGGAGGAACACAACAGGACATACTCCTTATGAACTTGTTTATGGGAAACAAGTCCTGTTCCCCATAGAGTTTTAGATCAAAACCTTCAAGATGGTAGTCCAACTGGGAATTGATTTGACAGAAGCACAAACTGGTGCAAATTAATGAACAAGATGAAATCAGACAAGATGCAGTCCAAACAACTAGCATAGTCCAACAGCAAAGGACTAAATGGCATGAAAAATATATCAAAGAGAAGAAATTTCAAGAAGGTGACTGGGCACTCTTGTTTTACTCAAAATTCAAGGATTTTCAAGGGAAATTTCAAACTCATTGGCTTGGTCCATATGAGATTGAAAAAGTCTTTGAAAATGGAGCAGTAAAGATCAGAAAAATAGATGAAGAAAAGGTATCATTTCTTGTAAATGGTTATAGACTGAAAGTATATCATAAACCACTTTCAAGATAAGAATTTATCAGAAAATTTCAGGATAACATTGATATGGAGTTGGTGAAGAAGAATTCTTCTTCTTCACTAACTTATCTTTTATTTTTCTATTATTATATAATAATAAAAAAATTAAATTAAAAAAAATATTAAAAAATAAATAAATATATATATCAAATAAATAAATAAATAAAAATAAATTATAAATATGAAAACCAATCAATGATTGGCGTACTTATGCAGAAAGTTCACGGTGAAAATAAGAACCTTCTGACATCCTATACTTTCAATTTTCTTTTTCTGTAACTAAGTGTTCATAATTGCAAAACACAACTTGAAATTTCATTTCATTTCACTCCATATTTCATCTCATCCCACTTCCATTTTCATTTTTTCCATAATAACATTTTTCACTACATACTCATATTCCATCTCACTCCACATTCATATTCCATATCCATATTTCATATTCTTTTGACAAGCACATTCTGCAGCTATTCATTTTATAGTTGATTCTCTTCTACAGCTAATCTGATTTTGTAGCCTACTCCAACAAATAAAAGATGATTGTAAGAAGGGACTATGGAACTCTACTCCAAAGATCGCCATGCCACAAAAAGGAGAACAAACACAACAAAAAAACAAGGTCAAAGTTATAAGGTAAATTGTGTAAAATTATTTTAATAGCAAAAAGGTTAAAACATGAAATAGATAGAATTTGTATAATCACATGTTTCCTAAACGACCTATTATTCAAATTGATTGAACCCTTGTCACAAAACATCTTGACCATATCCCTTATCTCACGATCCATAATAACCCATCATTAAACCCTCAATTAAATGACTAACAGTCATAGTCATAAACGTGACCTATTAGGCTACGTCTCTCTAAGATCATATCATTCACTTATGACCCATAAATTTTCCAACAGATCCGTAGCCATTTAGTTCTATATCAAATCCACAGTTTGATTACCTCCATTATTCACTCACCTCCACCACACTCTGCAGTCAACCCATTTTTAAGTACATAAAGGTAACGCTGAGGGTAAAGCATCATTTTGCAGCTAATCTATCCTAAGACACAAAGAGACAGTTTCAGAAATAGAATATCAAACTCTGCAGCCAATTTAGCTTCAAGCATAGAAAAGTAATTCTGAAAGGAAGATACAGAGAAGGAATGGGGCTAATTGTTAGGACAGAACCAATTGGATTCAAGTACTTAGAAGGATATCCACAAGTCAAGGGGCTATTACAGCAAGCAGGGTGGTTAAATTTTATAAATAAATTTGATGGCTTCCATAAGGAGATTACAAAATAATTTTATAGGTCTTTTGATGGAGTGGAAGTGGAAATTGGAGACATCAAATTCACCATAACAGAATAATTTGTAGCTGAGGCAACATAACTACCAAGGCAAGGAGAACGATGGTTCAAAAACAAGGAATTTCATAATGAATATTGGAAGCAGATACTGAAGAATCCAGGTATGGATGTCACAATATTTAGGAAGGGTATTCCAAGTACTACTTTAAAAAGTCAATGGACAAACATGTTGTTAATTTTGCAAAAAAATATAACATGTGAAGGAAGATTTGGGACAATGTATTTTTATCATATCAGGCTACTAATGAATTTCCTAGAAGATGGTGAGATAAATTTACCTTTCTTTTTACTCAATAGTTTGAAAATAATGGCTTCCAATGTCCAAAAGAAATTTCAATTCTTAGAAACCACTCTGCATCACCATGGTTTAAGAAATATATTGATTGAATTCCACCTGGAGAGTATAGGAGATAATTGGGAAGAATTTATTGTAAGAAATTATTTTCAATAACATGCAGAAACACCATCTAAGGAAGAAAATGTTAGGAGAAGCAAAAGACGAAAAACTGATATGGTTGTTGAAGATAAACTTGAAACTCCGTCACAAGAAGAAGATGAAGAACTAATTTCTGAAAATTTAACAGAAATTAGAAAGCAGATTAGGACCAAAAGTAAAGAAAAAACAACAATTGAGTATATTGATGAAGAAAATGGGAGTCCACTAAAGCTAAGGAGAAGTTCTCAACTCAGAGGAATAATGAAAAAGACATTAACAAAAGAGGCAAGGATTATAAATATTGAGGATGAAGAGACTCCAGTTCAAACACTAGTTAACAGATCTCCTACACTTAGTCCTCAAAACTCTCCTCTACAGCATTTTGAAGATGGACCTAGTAGGAGGAGTCTTGATATAGATCCAGTCCAGCAGAAAATATATGACTATGTGGAATCCTTGGAAAGAAATGCCTCAAAGAATCAAGAGAAACCTATCAATCCAAAAGAACCTCCAATAGAAACCTAAAGCAAGATAAGTATGAATTGGAGATACTGAATAGGCATATCAAAAATGAGAATGAGATCTTAAGAGAACAGGTTAAGTTGAAAAATGCCATGAATATTTATCTCACTTTACAACTGGGAACACTACACAAAGAGAACATGAAACTTAAGAAGAGGAATAAGAAGATGAACAGAGCCCTCATAAATCTCAGGTTTAAATTACTCATGAGAAATCCTAGAATGACACTAACTTCCAAAAGAAATAGGAAAATAAGACTAGATGTTTTGGCTAAAGTGTCAAAGCATATGGAGTAAGAAAGAAGAACTTAAAGTGTTAATAAAATTGCATGAGGACATGCAATAGTTTAGCAGTGGGGGTATGTTGAGCTCTAGAAATTCCTTTTCTTTTATGAAACCATCATCTCATTTCACTCATCTTTCATCAACTCATAAGCCTTAAATCAATGAAGAATGATTAGGATTGTCTTAAGAATACATGGAGTTGATTAACATGTTGTATTTTCATGGTTTTTTTCTGCTTTCATAATTTTGTGCAGTATAGCTACAGAATATAGACATTCCGTAGCTGGTCAGGCATTCCGCGGCTATTTTTGTGTTTGAATATGATACAGGTGTCAGCTAAAGAAATGGATTATATGGGTAGTTCCAAAATCAGTCCTACATGATTTCTTCCTATCCACGAGGACCATATCGACGATTGAAGGAGCCTAATCCGATAGTCAAAGCTGAAGTCAAAGAGACCGTTTACACAGAAATTAGGACTCTTGATTTTCTTCACAGCAAATCATGAGTCCTAAGAGTCCCAGTTTGATTATAATTTGAAGTTACACCTATAACTATTCTTATTCGAAGTTAGTTGTGCAATTTTACTTATAAATAGAGGTTATGTACAACCAAGAACAAGTTAATTGTTAATAGCATAAATTCGGAATTACAGTGTGATACTCTATTTTATCAAACTCTGTTTTTAATAAAGGAGATCAGCTCTTTGATGTTTTTTTGATCACTTCTTCGAGGAGCTAAGGAATTCACCAAATTGGTAGCAGAGGGCCCCTGCTGCTAAGGAGGTTTTTATGCTTTCTAGCTAGGTATATTTCAATTTCTGTGTTCAAGTATTTCTTTCTGCTTATGCTCATTTACTGCTTTCATAATTGAAAATTATTGTGTCCAACTGAGTGAAAACCATTTGTCTTCATTACCAAATGTTTACCACTGAATGGTTAATGACTTATAGGTACAGTGGTTGTTTAGATTTCATTTACTTCTTTCCTAGTTGACAATTACTGTATCCAATTGAGTAAAAACCATTTGTCTTCACTACCAAATATTTATCACTGAATGGTTAGTGAATTATAGGTACAATGGTTGTTTAGGTTTTATTTACTTCTTTCCTAGTTGACAATTACTGTGTCTAACTGAGTAAAAACCATTTTTCTTCATTACCAAATCTTTATCACTAAATAGTTAGTGACTTATAGGTACAGTGGTTGTTTAGATTTCATTTACTACTTTCCTAGTTAACAATTATTGTGTATCAACTGAGTAAAAACCATTTTTCTACATTACCAAATCTTTATCACTGAATGATTAGTGACTTATATATACAGTAATTGCTTAGATTTTATTTATTGTCTTTCATAGTTGACAATTGCTGTGATCAACCAAGTAAAAGCCATTTTTCCTATTTTCAAATCTTACATTAAAATGGTTAGTGACTTATAGAAACTGTAATTATTTAAGAATTTTCATTCTTTCTGTCATTCACTTAAATAGTTAGAAGATCATCATTCCATTGCAACTAATAATCTCTTTAAAGGACATTCTAATTGAACTTGAATTTGAACATGATTTGCAAGAATGGCTAAATGATTAGATTTAATGAAATGTTTGAGTTATAAATGACATTTCCTAAATCTCAATTGAGTCATATATCCATGGATTAGGTTTATTCACTAATTAAGACACTTGTTTTATATTTTTAAATTAGAACTAGAACTTAGAACTTGTCCATAAAAACTCTAATTTCTTTATAGGAAGTTAACTAGTTTTACAACATTTCATTTTCTTCATTCTAAATATATTTATTCTTATTTTTCAACTAGTATAAACACACTAAGGACTAAAAACACAAAACCCCAAAAACAATAATAAAAACACCAAAACAACGAAGTAAGGAAAGGGGCACTTAGGCATATACAGTGCACTACACTTCATCAAAGTTACAAGCCCTGGTTGATAATTGATGGAAGCAATTTAGGGACACTAAAATGACTAAAAAGTTGATACACTTGATATATAAAACTGAGAGAGTGAATACATTTTTGGAAGGATATATTCGTTTTTTTGTATATGATAAGAAAACACAATGGGTCAAGTGGTTACCTCTCGCTGAATGGTGGTATAACACTTCCTTCCATATTGCAGCAAATATGACCCCATTTATGGCACTTCATGGATATTATCCATCGTCCATCACATCTTATTTAAGATAAAATTCTAAGGTTCAAGCAGTGGAAGATCACATCGAGCATCAACAAGAAGTTCTCCAACTCTTAAAGGATAACCTAAATTTGGCACAAAATCGAATGAAACAACGGGAAGATCAACATCGGAGCAAGAGAAGTTTTGATGTAGGAGGCTGGGTATTTTTACAGCTACAACCATACAAACAAATTTTTCTCAATCAAGCTAAGAAGGATAATAAATTATCGCCAAATTACTATGGTTCTTACAAGGTGTTGCAAAAGATTGTTATTATGGCATAAAAATTGGAACTTCCTGCTTCTTCGCAAGTGCATCTAGTTTTCCATGTTTCATGCTTAAAGAAGGTTATAGGGGACAAACTTCTAGCTTAAAAAATATTTTCAAAAATTGATGAGGGAGGAAAAATCATATTGGAACCTGAATCAGTCACGAAAACAAGAAATCGACAGCTATGAAATCGATCAATTTCAGAGTACCTCATCAAGTGAAAGAACTTACCCACTAAAGATTCTACATGGAAGGATGATAATTTTATACACAAGCATCCGAAGCTACTCAAACATTGAGGACACCAATTTTTTTAAGGAGAGGGGCATGTTAGGTCCCTATATTACTAGTATAGTCCCTTATTGTTGTTAGTGTAAGCCCCTTATTGTTATTGTTGTACCCCTTTAACCCCAATATTGTTATTATTGTGCCCTTACATTATTGTTGTCAGGTTGGCTAGGATTATATTGTGACCCCATGAACTCCTATATATATAAGGAGTTTTTTTCATTTGTATCATCTAATAATTATTCATTTATGTAATTTAAAGGAGGTTTCCCCCTCGAAGTTTCTTATTTCTAAGGCGTTGATCTCTCGTTTTTTCTATTTTTGGAGTTGGTTTCGTAACATCCACCTCCAATCCTAGGTCCACCTCCGCCAATTCTTAAATGTTCATCATTAACATTGTGTACTTCCCCTTCTCCTTCCCCAAACATTTTAGACTTCTCAGAACTAATATAAGGTTCCAAAATTGGATTTTTTTGTTCCTATTCTTATTCTTCTAGTTCCTCTATCAATGGTATATTATAATAGATTTCTTCTTCCTCTTATTTACTAGGGATTTCTAGTTATTGAGATAAAATTTGTTCCCCAGTTGTAGTTAGGAAGATTACTCCTTTTTTTGGGGATCTAGGATATTTTTCTTCCACAACTGCTTTGGTTGATGAAGTTGGTGAATTTCTAGGTTTAATTTCAGATCTTAATACCTTAGGAAATCTATGTCTGCCTACAAAGGATGGTATCTTAGTTTGGGTGGATGGTGTGGCATTACGAGGTCCAGATGGGGTGAGTGGTGTTGTTGGAATTAAACTTCTACCTCTAGCTACGAATCTACCCTTAAAATCTCTTTCTCTACGCATATCATTTCTCTATTTTTATGAATTTTTTTTATTTTTTTGTAAGATAGAAAAAGGATCGTATTTACACTTCCCTGAAAATGGCACCAAAATGTTTAGTTAATATAATTTTCTTAAATTTCTATCATAAATTATCGACTCGAGTTGGTAATCTTGTGAAGTGAAAGTGCACTATATATGCTAGAAACCTTTCTTACTTAGTTTATTGTGATGATTGTATTTGTGAAGGTTTCTTTTAAAGATGTTTTTATTTTCTATGTCCTTAAGGAAATTGATGAATTTAATTACATTGACTAAAAATTGAAAAGATTAAACTAAATTATAATTTAACTAAGTTTCAAAAAATACAACAAATCTCTTTGAAAAATTCCTAACTGATTTATCTGTTAGTATCTAATAATTATGAGAATCTAATACAAGGAAAATCAAACTCTAAAAAGAACTCTGATATTTTTATGTTTTTAGAAATGAAATGTTATGTAAATGATACTGAGCAAAGAAATGAATAAATCACTATTTTTCTAGCCAGAAATCACTATAAAACTAGAAAGAATTCTCATTCTTGTACCAAAAAGTAAATCATCAAATCACCATTTCTTGAAAGGAACTCACTGAAACTGGAAATGAAATCTTTCAATGTTCTTGAAATAAGTCACACTTGAAAAACTAATCTACAATAAGCTACTATTGCAAGGAAAGAAAACTAAGATGACTTATGCATTGAATTAAATCAAAAAGGAAAATGAATCTACATTAAATGACAAAGACAAACCATCTAAGCATCTACTCTAAGTAAAAAAAATGAAATTATGGAAATGACTACAACATTTAACACAATAAGAGCATAAATTGAAACTACATCAAATGATAAAAACGAAGCTATGAAAAAAATTTAAATACAAAACATAAACGAAATAGAACATTTTCTATTGTAGGCAGCCTCCACAACATATGGTTTCAAATCTAATCCAACACTAGCTGTGAAACGATTCTCCAAAATAATTTTTCATTCAAGCAAATAATAAAACAATTTTTTTATGAATTCACAGTTGCATCATTATTCACAATGTCAATACATTTGTTGGTCCTGTATTTCTAAAATCATTTTCATTAATTGTTTTGAGGCTTTTACACCTGCTTGGACTAAAAAATTAAACCTCTAATAGAAAATAAGATTGTGGTCCTTCACGGTTTTTTATTTCGCAAAGAAAATCATGAATCGTGATTGCTTCAGACTCTCCGCTCGCTTGTCCAGTATTCGATTGACCATTCCTTTGACTATGCATCTAGGTGATTACCTGCTTGATTTGGGTCAAATGGATAGGAGGAAATCCACGAGAGGATCATTCTCCACATGTCTGCATACTTCGCTACTCAGTTGACACCTTAGAACACATCAAACCATGGTAGTGGCGGCAGAAACGTGGATCAGTTGCATAATTGCATTGATTCTATAGCTAAATACAAATTGTAATCTAATAATAAGGGAAATTTCAAAATATTAAAAATAGGTCATTAAAATACCTTACCAAGTCAAAATTTGCAGTTTAACACTTATTTGAGCTAATGGTGATGACAAAAAGAAGGAAATATGAGTGAAAGAAAGCGTGAAAAATGAGGCAATCATGAGACTCTACATCAACCATGTGGGATGATTCACCATTTTTGAAGTAAAAAGGTAAAATGATAAAAATGAAAAAAACTACTTTTTCAACTTGTATTTTCAAGTTATCTCCCTACAGTTTTACTCAAATTTCGAGTGGGTAAACTCATTGGATGCAAAATTTAATTTTGAATCCAAGGAGTACCATGTTGAATAATTTTTATGGAGCCCAATACATGAATTTTTCATACAAGGATTACCATGTTGAATACTTTTTATGGAGCCCACTACACGAAAAATGAGAAATACATGAAAAATGTGATTGCAATCACGTTTTTTATGTATTTCTCATTTATTGTGTAGCAGGATTCATCAAAAGGATTCAACATGGGTACGCCTTGGATGTGAAATTAAATTCTACATCCAACAAGTGACCCCACTCAAAATTTGAGTAAAATCATAGGAAGATAAGTTGAAAAAATATTTTTTTACTTTTTCACTCTAAATTTGATGAGGTAATGTAGTCTTATTTTAATATTTCCACTATTATTCTATAATTTTAGTTATGAGACCCATTTTAAACCTAACAAATTCTCTCATGAATATGAAAATCAATCATGGTCAACCATGGTCCAATGTCGCATTGTGACAAGGATTGTCTCAATATGAAAATCAGCCATGTTCAACCATGTTCCAATGTCACATAGTGACAAAGATGGTCTCAATTTGAAAATTAATCATGGCCAACCATGGTCACATTGTGACAAATATTGTCTCTTGCTCCAACGACACATTGTGACAACCATGGTGATCCATGGTCAACCATATTCCATCGTCGCATTGTGACAAATATTGTGGAAATACTAAAAATCAACCATTGTACAACATTGTATTCTGACAAAGGTTGTCTTAATATGAAAATCAATCATGGTCGACCATAGTCCAACGTCACATTTTGAAAAAAAAATTGTCAATATGAAAATAGATTGTTTTTTTTTTGTAAATCTGTCTACTTCTATATTAGTACAAAAATATATTACAAAGAGGCAGAGGCCTCAGAAAGCTAGCCCAGAGAAGAGGCATTCATAACATAAGACCACAGCTGTTTACTATCTGAGAAAACCTTGATGACCAGGACCTTGTCCTCCTTCCTAAACAGCTGATTCGGAAAAACAAAATGATGATTGGAGTACAAGACTCTCCACAACATGTAAGACCGAGACAGACATTGTCCATAGAAAAAATTACAAGCATACAGAATGATGCTCTGAAACACTGACTTGAGCATAATAGCATGGATAACAGTGCTTGGAAAAGTAGCTATTCGACGAAAGAGATTTACACTATAATGCCTGCAAAAACTGTGAGGGAGAAGGGAGATAAACCCCTTCTGAGAACCTGTTTGCAAAAACTGTTGAGCGAGAACCATTTAAGCGTCGTTGGTGGGCGAGGGCGCTTCTTCCACCACGGGGCAAGCATACGGTTCGAAGTCATCATCTGCAGGAGACGGAGGAGCTTTTCCCGAGTAGACACTGCCAGAAGGAGCGCTGGGCCTAGCTTGCGGGAGCTCGGGCTGAGAGGCCAAATTTCCTTGAATACTTTGCCGACTGACCCCCGGGGGGCAAAACAGAATTCCATCCTCAGATTCCTGAACAGTTCCGGAGGGAGCCGAAGGCTGAGCTTGAGCGGTCGGGATGGTTCTGAATTTAATGGAAACCGAGGCAATGAAATCATGGTGGTTAAAGGAACAGGGGTAATTGAAACGGGCAGAATGGAAGTGCTCATTGGAGGTGAGGCGAACATGCGCAGCAGAGGTAGAAGGGCTTCTGCCACGACCACGACCTCGGCTTCTTTTGGGAGCTGCGGTCCGACCAGCATCGGAGTCAGAAGAATCCGACGAGGAGGCAGAGGAGGGGAACGCAGGTGGCCTAATAACCTGCCCACGAGAAGAACCCCGCCTGCTAGTCATTCTTGGCCTCAGACGAGGCATAGTGAGATTGACAGGAAAGTCAGGGCGAGAAAACAAGGAATGGAGAGCGAGCTCAGAGACGGCTTGAAACCAACAGAAGGGCAGCTGTAATTACAATACTGACCAGAAGAAACGTGAAAACCTTCCGATAGCTCAAGGCAACAGCTTAAACGACACCTTTTCCCAGTACTGGTGCGCGAACAGGGTTCAGAATCTACCTGAGAACAGCAGGAACTCAACGGAGAGACACACAGAATCGAAGGAATAGGCGCCATTGCAGTGGAAAGGTCGAGATAATGAGGCGGAAAGAGCTGCATTAATGCAGCATTTACTGTGTTGGCTGGCGTAATTGAATTGAGCTCGGAGCGCAGAGGGGTGGCGGTGGTGGTAGACCACGTGCCCACCGCCTCCCTGTCAGCAAATTATCTACCTTCTCGTACACCCGCATCCGGGATATGAAAATAGATTGTTTTTTACCATGGTCAACCATGTTTATTTTAGGGTTTATAATATTTAGGCTTAGGGTTTATATACCTTGGGTTTATAATATTTATCCTTTCGTTTTAATATTATTCCCTTGGGTTTTTAGTATTAATCCCTTGTGGTTATTATTCCCTTGGGTTTATAATATTTATCTTACGGTTTATATACCATGGGGCTTTAGAATTAATTCCCTAGGTCTATAATTTTGATCCCTTGGGTTTATCAATCTAAGGGTCCATATTACTAGGGTATAATATTATTCATAAGGTTTATAATATTAATCCTAGGGTTTAATTTAAATCCCTTGGGCTTATAATCATGGTCAAACTTGTGCAACCATGGTCCAATGTCACATTGTGACGAAAATTATCTCCATATGAAAATCAACCATGGTCAAATGTCTCATTGTAAAAAGATTGTCTCAATATGAAAATCAACCGTGATAAAACATGGTCAACCATGTTTATTTTAGGGTTTATATTATTTATCATAGGGTTTATATACATAGGGTTTATAATATTGATCCCTTGGGTTTACGCCTTGGGTTTAATATTACTCCCTTGCATTTTTAGTATTAATCCCTTGGTTTTATTATTCTATTATGGTTTATAATATTAATCTAAGGGTTGATTTTCCTAGGGTGTAATATTATTCATAGGGTTTATAATATAAATACTTGGGTTTAATATAAATCCATTGAGTTTATAATCATGGTAAACCATGGTCCAATGCCACATTTTGACAAAGATTTTCTCAATATGAAAATCAACCATGGTCTAATGTCAGAATGTTACAAATATTGTCTATATATTAAAATAAATCATGTTGAACCATGATCCACCATGGTCCAACGTCGATTTATGACAAATATTGTCTCAATGTGAAAATGAACCATGGTCAACCACAATCAACCATGTTTATTTTAGGGTATATATACCTTGTGAATATAATATCGATCCTTTCAGTTTAATGTTACTCCCTTAGGTTTATAATACATTGGGGTTTTAGAATTAACCCCTCTGGTTTATTATTCCCTAGGGTTTATAATATCAATACCTATATTTATTAATATAAGGGCTCATAATCCTAGGGTATAATATTATTCATAGGGTTTATAATATTAATCCTAGGGTTTAATATAAATCCCTTTGGTTTACAATCATGGTCAATCATGGTCAACCATGGTCCAATGTCACATTATGCCAAATATTTTCTCAATATGAAAATCAACCATGGTCAACCATGTTTATTTTAGGGTTTATAATATTTATCTTAGGGTTTTTATATCTTGGGTTCATAATATTTATCCCTTGGGTTTTAAGTATTAATCAATTGCCTTTATTAATCTAAAGTTTTATATTCCTATGGGATAATATTATTCATAGGGTTCATAATAATAATATTTGAGTTTAATATAAATCCATTGGGTTTATATGTAATATTCCAAATAGAAAAACGACAATAATACAAAGAAAATAAAATAATATTGTTGGAATATCAAAACATCATGAATAGAACTAGAAATAACTGAGCCATTTTATTAATAAGGAGGTGCAATACAAGTACAGCAGTGCTAAAAAATGATAGCACTCAACCAGACAGAGATGGATAGAATGACCCTCAAGCTCCCCCACTAATAACACTACATAATTGTTGCTCTGTTGGAGACCCTCACTCCAATGCCCCTGCTGGAAATGCTGGAAATGTTGCTACTCACTGAAAAGGAGTACATAGATGAGGTTGTTCTATTGCTCGGAAAATGCTGGTTTTTGGAATCTAGACTCTATGATGAAAACCCAGAAAAACTCATAAATGATTTCCAAATTGGAAAACCCCAGAAAATCACCCTCCTAGGGCATGAAAATGCACTACTGTAAGGTATGCAGTGATATGAGCTAAACTGACAAATAAAATTTTGCAACAACACCTTTGTAGCTCAACTGTTGAAGGGTTGACCCCTTGACGGGATTCCAAGTGACAATGCTATGAAATCTTACCCTCCTTTGGATCTCTCTACTGCTGCACAACATAAGTCAATGGGTGATTGCGCTACTCAAGAGAGCTGCAAATGGCCAAATGCTGGAATATTAAAATATTCTCATAAGATAGAAGAACTCATATCCTAAGCGATCACTCGAATTCCCCCAAGGATGAGGTTGGGATCTCCGCTCAGTGACACCCGTGTGCTAAACAACACTGCAGACTCAGCTAAACAGCGCAAGCCTACTCAAGTCGTAAATGACAAGAAATCAAATAACTCAAAATGCTCTCTATGGTTGCCCTCACTTGTTTCTTATAATTATGGAACCCTCACACCCTTGGGCCCACATCATAACTGCATTGCTCTCTTTTTCCATATCTACCTCCACTATTGTGTTGTTCACATGATCTCTTATCCCCCTCCACTACTGCGTTGTTCCACTTTCACACCGGTGAAGTGGTTTTATTCTACTAAAGTCATTTATGGGTCCCTCTACCCTCTTATTAAAATACTTAGTAAAATAAAGAAAAAATTAATATTCTAATTATCTAAAAGCTAATTAGGAATATTACAGTCCTCCCTGCCAAAATGTTTCTTGTCCTCAAGCAACTGCAAGGCCAGATGTTGCAGAATATTCTCCTCCTCCCAAGTGGCATCCTCATCAGGAAGGGTCCTCTATATGATCAGATATTCTTTGACTAATCTGCTCCTTAGCTTCCACTCCCAAGTATCCAAAATTGCCTCCAGCTGTAAGACCAAGTTCCCCTCATCATCAATAGGTGGGAGTTCCCCCAGTGGCAACTATCTGCCGCCCAAGAGCATTTTTAGGCATGAGACATGAAAAATGTTATGGATCCTACTCCCAGTTGGGAGCTCTAACTCATATGATACCTCCCCCATGCGTCAGATCACCTTGTATGGCCCATAAAAATGAGGATTGAGCTTCTCATCTCCCTTCTGCTTCAGTGTAGACTGCTTGTACGGCTGAAGACGAACATAGACCAAATCATCTACCTCAAACTGCCTCTCTATACGGCCTCAATCTACATACAACTTCTACTGGTTCCGAGTTGTAGAAACGTTATCCTTAAGAGCGCAGAGTATATCTTGACTCTCTTGGATCCAATCCATGGCCCTAGGGGCCCTAATTTCTCCAAACATCACATCAGAAAATGTTAAAGCATCATAACCATGTAAAGCACAAAATGGAGACATATCGATCAACATATGAAATGTCGTTTTGTAGCAGTATTATCCCAGATGAAGCCAACGCAACCATGCCTTTTGTTGCCCCGAGACATAGTTCTACAAGTATCCTTCCAACCACTTGTTTGCTATCTATGTATTCCCATCTGTTTGTGGGTGATTACTAGTATTGGGTGTTGACTCGATGCTCACTAAACAAAAAAGCTCCTCCAAAAAGCCGCCCATGAAACGGTTGTCCCAGTCACTGACTATCATCTTGGGGAGACCATGAAGTCTGAAAAATTACCTAAAAAATAGTTCAATTATCTATGAAGCAGTGTATCATGAAGTGATGGTGAAGAAATGAGCATACTTCATCAACCGATCAAAAACCACATAGATGCAATCCTTGCCTTGCACCATAGGCAACCCCATGATAAAGTCCATGTAAATGCTCTCCCACTTCCCCTCTGGAATGGGAAGTGGTTGTAACAACATCATGCGATGGCTCAACTATCCTTTATCCTTCTGGAAAAATTTGACTCCCTCACATGTCAGAGTACGTCCTCCTTGAGGCCTCTCCATGAGAGCCTCTCTCTGATGGCCCTATGTGTTTTGGTGAACCCATGATGGCCTGAAAGCGGTGAATCGTGTGTTGCATGCAATATCTTCTCCTTGAGACGAGAGGCTCTTGTCAACAATATTTGGTTCCTATAATAGATGACCTCATCCATCACTTGATACCTATCATCGGTCACCTTCCCATCCATTATCTCACATGCGAAGTGTTCCTTAGAATACTCTACTAACAGTTTGGCCCTCCAATCTATATCAATGCTCATCAAGGATAGCATTGTTGATCTCTATGATAAGGCATATGCAACCACATTTCTCTTCCCTTTTACATACTCGATGTCAAATTCATATGCCTAAATTTTTCTGACCCACTTTTGTTGCCTCTCCTACAACTGCTTCTACTCAAGAAAATATTGGAGACTTTTGTGGTCAGTGCTCACCCGAAACTTGTTGCTGACAAAATATTGTTGGAACTTAGACAATGCATACATGATGGACAACATCTCCTTGTCATATATATAATATAACCTCTCATGTGTTAAGAGCTTTTGACTCTCTAAAGCTATAGGGTGACCTCCGTGCATCAACATTGCGCCAACTCCCTCTTCTGAAGCATCACATTCCAGTACAAAGGGCTGCTGAAATCCGACAATGCCAATATCAGACAGTTGCTCATTACCTCCTTTAGCCTCTCAAAATCTCTCTACCCAGTGCCTGTCCATCCAAAGGCTCCTCTCTTGGTGATATTTGTGAGGGGTGCTACTAGCTAAGACAACCCTTTGACAAACTTCCTATAATATGTGAAAATACCTACAAAGCCCCAAAGTTCTATCACATTCCTTGGCACCGACCATTCCCAAATGGCCCTAACCTTGTCATCATGGACCCTTACTTCATATACCCTAATGATATTCCCTAGGTAGAGCATATTTGTAAGTCCAAATTCACACTTGGAGAGTTTTGCATAAAAATTTCACTCCTCCAAAATGCGTAATACTGCCTCAATATGCTGCAGGTTCTCCTCCCAAGTGCGGTTGTAAATGAGGATGTTGTCAAAGAACACCAACACAAATTTCCTGAGCTGGCCATGGAATATGGGGTTCATACAAGACTGAAAAGTGGCTGGAGCATTGGTTATCCCAAAGGGCATCACCAAGAACTTGAAATGTCCATAGTGGCATCTAAATGCAATCTTTAGGACATCCTGGTCCCTTACCTTATTCTGATGGTACCCTGACCTCAGATCAATTTTGGAAAAGAAATTCAATCCCTGCAGCTCATCCATCAGCTCATTAATCTTGGGAACGGAGTATTGGTTCTTCATTTTCTTCTTATTCAGAGTCCTATAATAAATTCACATTTGTAAAGTGCCATCCTTCTTCTTCACCAACACCGCAAAAGAAGAAAATGGGCTAGTGCTGGGTTGGATGTGTCCTAGTGCCAAGAGATCTTTGATGGCTCTTTCGATCTCATCCATGTATGCCTTAGGGTGCCTATAGGGTGTGGTGATAAACTGCTTGGATCCCCTTATATAACTCAATAGTGTGCTTGAATCCTCGGTCTGGTGGCTTCCTCGGTGGTATGTCACCAAATACTGAAGGGTAGCGGTCTAATATCGACTACACATCGAGATGTACATACTTCCCTATCACCCCTACCTCTGAAACACATAGTTATACTACCCACTCTATGTTCCCCTTCTAGGAATCTGCCTC
Source organism: Pinus albicaulis (assembly GCA_034641835.2). Taxonomy (NCBI): domain Eukaryota; kingdom Viridiplantae; phylum Streptophyta; class Pinopsida; order Pinales; family Pinaceae; genus Pinus; species Pinus albicaulis. The sequence continues at coordinate 1,055,641,031 of CM076578.1, forward strand.
CATATGGTGTACCGAGATTGCCTGGGGTGGATATGTGTGCATCCCTCTGATCAACTGGCGCTTCCCACTCTTCTTATTCGTCCACTCCATCTCCAATGTATCTAAATCGGTAGTGACTTTTCCCAGTGTAATCAACCACTGTGCACCCAATATTACATTAATTTTTGGGATGTCTACCACATATAAATTATCTGTCGCCATATAGGTCCCCATGGTTACAGCTAATGTTGGAACATACCTCAAACACTTCATAGTTGTGGCACCTGGGACTAATACAGAGAATCCATCAAAAATCTCGATTGGTATGCCCATCCTTTGCAATATTTGAGTATCAATGAAGTTATGTGTGGCCTCTTTGTCCACCAACACTATAACACATTTTCCTTGGACTGTGCCATGGACTCTCAATGTCAAATACTTGGGAACCCCTCACAAAGGTGCAAGGACTCCTCCTGTAGGTGAAAATTCTCCTCCCCCAGCTACTGGTGGTGTTGGAGGTAGGTGATCTCCCTATGGTGCATCATCATCTGCATCCCCTTCCAACTCCTCATATGCTACTTCTTCTCCCTCACTGTCAGAGAAGACCTCAATGTAGTGTGCCTTTCCCGCGGCACATCGATGACCCGATGCCCATGGCTACTGGAAAGTGAAGCATAGATTCCTCCATCTCAGATCCCTCTGGTTATGATCATCCAAAGGTACACAACTCTAGTTCTCCTTTGTAGGTGGAATCCTCATTTCTTTCCCCTTCGGCTGAAAGGCTGCTTTTTGGGGAAATGAAGCTCTTGCTCTAGGAAAGGCATCCTATAGATCTGAAGCCCTCCCAACTGCGTCCTCAAGTGTAGCTGGTTTAGTGGATCTGACTAATCCACGTAGAGGCTCTGCCAATCCATTAACAATCATATACACTCTCCTAGCCATGGACAGATCTGAAACCATCACCGACAACTTCAAGAACTTGGAGATATAAGTCTATAGGTCTCATGTCTTCTTTATTCTAGCTAACTCAACGAAATGATCCTCTGGGTCTCTTCAGTCAAATATTTCTACCAGCCTCTTCGTGGACTCTAAATATGTAGTCACCCCTGCATGGCCCAATGTGGACATCCCATGGAACCACCAGTCATGAGCTTCCCATTCAAGGAGCAACACTACCACCTTGATGGCTTCTACCTCTTCCATTTGATTTAGCTAGAAATAGATGTCTAATTTCTCCACCCAAGCTTTTGTTGTACTCTTGGAAGACCAATCAAAAGTAGGTAGAAAAATTCTACCCATAGTACACTGTAGGTCATTACCCTACATATACCCTCCTCCTTTGTTATGACCGTGGGGTCTTCGGTTACCCTTAATCTGGAAAAAATCTTGGAAGGTCAAATGATCTCTAAAATCCTGGGTATGGGATTGGTACTTCGTGAAGTAATCACCCATATCCTTCGACTCTTGAGTTCCTCCTACTCCCACACCCACTACTAATATGGTGGGCATGGTGGAGCACTATGATACTTATGGTACCACCGATTTCTCTGCCCAATGGTGAGAAGTCCCCGATCCTTATCCATTATGGAATCCCCGCCGAATTTCCCTCTGCCTATCAGTCTTCATTTCTTTAATCTCCTACACTTATTTAAGGAGGATATTTCCAAAGTCTTTCCCGTCATCTTCTTCTGACATTGGAGCTTTCCCTATATCTGCCTCTACTGGAACGTGGTCCCCTTCACCAGATGTGATCTCAATTCTGCGTTCTCTATCTATGTACATCCTTATTTGATTCATGATGTATTATCTATCTTCGGATGTCATGGACTAGTTTCTCCACAGTTTGAGCCAAGTCTATGAGCTCCGATACCACTGTAATATTCCAAATAGGGAAACGAAAGTAATACAACGCACATAAATCAATAATGCTAGAATATCAAAACATCATGAATAGAACCAAAAATAGCTAAGCCATTTTATTAATAAGGAGGTGCAATACAAGTACAACAGTGCTAAAAAATGATAACACTCAAACCGACAAAGATGTCTAGAATGACCCTCAAGTTCCTCCATTGAGAACACTGCGTAACTGTTGCTTTGCTGGAGACCCTCATTGCACTGCCCCTACTGGAAATGCTGGAAATGTTGCTACTGGCTGAAAAGGAGTGTGTAGATGAGGTTGTTCTGGTGCTTGTAAAATTCTAAGATTTGAAATTCGAACTCTATTATGAAAACCTAGAAAGGATTTCCGGATTGGAAAACCTTGGAAAATCACCCTCCGAGGGCATGAAAACACACTACTATTGGATATATACTGATATGAGCTGAACTAACAAAAAAAATTCTGCAACAACACATCCGTAGCTCAATTTTTGAAGGGCTAACCCCCTCACGAGATTCCAAGCAACGATGCTATGAAATCTTACCCTCTTCTGGTTCTCTCTACTACTAAAAAACGTAATTCAATGGGTGACTATGCTGCTCAAGAGAGCTGTAAATGACCAAATGTTGGAATACTGAAATCTGCTCACAAGATAGAAGAAATGTTCTCCTAAGCGGGAACTCGAAGTCCCCTGAGGATGAGGTTGGGATCTCCGCTCGAACACACCCATGTGCTAAATAACACTAGACACTCAGCCAAATAGCTCAAGCGTGCTCAAGTTGCAAACAACAAGAAATAAAATAACTCGGGATGCTCTCTATGCCTGCCCTCACCTCTTTCTTATACTTATGGAACCCTCACACCCCTGGGCCCACATCATAACTGTGCTTCTCTCTTGGTCCATATCCTACTCCACTATGTGTTTTTCGCATGATCTCTTGGCCCCCTCCACTACTGTGTTGTTCCACTTTCACACTGGTGAAGTGGTTTTATTCTACCAAAGGGGTTTATGGGTCCATCTACCCTCTTAGTCAACTACTTAGTCAAAGAAAGAAAAAATTAATATTCTAATTAGCTAAAAGCTAATTAGGAATATTACATTATAATCATGGTCACCCATGATCCAACATCAATTTGTGATAGGGATTCTCTCAATATGAAAACTAACCAAAGTCACATTGTGACAAGGATTGTCTCAATATGAAAATCAATCGTGGTCAACCATGTTCCAACTTCGCATTGTGTCAAATATTGTCTGAATATGTAAATCAAACATGGTCAACCATGCTCAATCATGGTCAACCATGGTCACATTGTGACAAATATTGTCTTTTGGTCCAACATCACATTATGACAACCATGGTTATCCATGGTCAACCATGGTCCAAAGTTGCATTATGAGAAATATTGTCTCAATATGAAAATGAACCATGGTAAACCATGGCCAACCATTTTACAATGTCGCATGTGCCAAAGGTTGTTATAATATGAAAATCTATCATGGTCAGCCATATTCAAACATCGAATTGTGACAAATATTGTGTCAGTATGAACATCAATTGTGGTCAGCCATGTTTATTTTAGTATTTTTAATATTTATCTTAGGGTTTATATACCTTGGGTTTATAATATTTATCCCTTGGTTTAATATTATTCCCTTGGGTTTTTAGTATTAGTCCATTGGGTTTATAATATTAATTCCTTGGGTTTAATATTATTCCCTTAGGTGTATAAGACCTTGGGTTTTTAGAATTAATCCCTTGGGTTTATAATAACGATCCCTTGGGTTTATCAATATAAGGGTTCATATTCATAGGGTATAATATTATTCATAAGATTTATAATATTGATCCTAGGGTTTAATATAAATCCCTTGGATTTATAATCATGGTCAACCATGCACAACAATGGTCTAATGTGACATTGCGACAAATATTGTCTCCATATTAAAATAAACCACAGTCAACCATGGCCCAACAATGCGCAATGACGAAGATTGTCGCTTGGTCCAACGTCACATTGTGACAACCATGGTCATCCATGGTGAACCATGGTTTTATGTGGCATTGTGAAAAATATTATCTTAATATGAAAATCAACCATGGTCGATCTGGTCAATAATTTTCCAACATTGCATTGTGAGAAAGGTTTTATTAATAAGAAAATCAATCATGGTCAACCATATTCCAACGTCGTATTGTAACAATTATTTTGTCAATATAAAAATCAACTGTTGTCAACCATGGTCAACCATGTTTCTTTTATGGTTTATAATATTTATCTTAGGGTTTAAATACCATGGGTTTATATAATATATCCCTTCGGTTTAATATTATTCCCTTGGGATTTTCGTATTAATCCCTTATGTTTGTTATTCCCTTGGGTTTATAATATTTACCTTAGGGTTTGTATACCTCGGGTTTATAATACTAATCCCTTAAGTTTATAATATCAATCCCTTGGGTTTATCAATCTAGGGGTTCATATACCTAGGCTAAAATATTATTCATAAGGTTTATAATATTAATCCTAGGGTTTAATATAAGTCCCTTGGGTTTATAATAATGTTCAACCATGCGCAACCATGGTCGTATATTACATTGTGACAAAGATTGTCTCAATATGAAAATCAACCATGGTCAAATGTCACATTGTGACAAAGATTGTCTCAATATAAAAACAATATTTATATTAATAAAACAATGTTAATAAATAATATCTATCAATATTTATATATACACAATACTAGCCTATTAATATACATAATATTAAAAGGTCAATATTATTTATTGTGTATATATACACAATAAATAATATTTATTAATATTTGTATTTATATAAACGATATTTAATAATATAAACAATATTCGTATTAATAAATAACAATATTAATTAGATTATTATTTATTAATTAGCTATGAATTAATTAATTACTATGATTATTATTATTATTAATTAATATTACTACTATTATTATTAATTAATTTGTTAATTCATTAATTAATTAAATCATTCATTCATTCATTCAAATAATTAATTAATTAATTTAAATAATTAAGTCATTCATTACTAATAATTAAATAATTTACAATTAACTAAATAATAATAATAATAATAATAATCATCATAATTATACACATTCGACGTATATCAACCACATTTACTAATGTGGTTGTGTTAGTGCTATAATGAGATGTATTTGTTTACAACATGCATAGTATTCTCGTATTCAAATATCATATATTATCACTAGTATATTTGTACGATATCTCATAAGCATAACATAATTTCAGCGAAATTCCATAACATTGAAGAAGTCACCACCTTCACACTTTGGGTTGGGTTTGGGATAGGGTGGGGTTAAAATAATTTCCTTATGCAAGTGCAACAAAGATTATAGATGTGTATCCTTGTTTCTAAAAATGAGGCATTTTTATTATTTGTATTTCTATAAAATGTTTAAACAAGGAGAAAAATATTATTTGTAAGCATTTTAAATATGTATTGTGTGATATTATTGTGAAAGTTAAGGTTTGATTTTCAATGGTTCCAATGTAAATGGTTACTCTTGTTAATATCAATAATTTGGAATTAACTATAATCAATGTCTTGTTGGAAAGGTACAAATTAACACAAAAAGTTCACACACAAACAATGCAAGCTGCTACTCTTATTTATTTATCACACAAACTTGATTGATTACAATTGAACCTGATGTGAGGTATTTATGTTTTTTAACTAATAACTCAATTAAATTTCACTCAAACTAAAATCATCATGCAAACCCACACTAAATTTTACCTTTCCAAATATAGACTGAACTCAAACTAACTCAGACTTACCCAAGTTAACTCAGACTCTAAATATAGACTGCACTACATATGGTATTAATTAGTTGTTTTTAATACTCCCCCTTAAATACGAACGCTAAACTAAGAAATGACTCATCACAACTCAAACATGTATGGTCATCTTGATCTCAGTTAGGCTTACAACACCTAATATTCCTCTATGAAACTCAAATACATTTTTTTCTAATGGCTTAGTGAATATATCATTCAACTAGTAACTTGATTTACAAGGCTCTAAATAAACTACTCCATTGCTCACAATTTCTCTTATGAAATGATATATTGTACCTATATTTTTACTATTTTCATGGAACACATTATTATTTGATAGTGTAATGGTTGAGGTGTTTCCACAATATGTTATTATTTATCCTTCTTGTTTTTGTTGAAGTCCATCCAAAATTATTCATAACCATACTGCTTGACATGTTTCTAATGTCATTGCTACATATTCTTCTTATGTCGATGAAAGTGTCACAATGGGTTGCTTCTTAGATGCCCATGATATCACACCTGAACCAAGATGAAATACATAACTAGAAGTGATTTTTGTATCATCCAAACTTCCTCCAAAATCATTATCAATATATCCAACCAAATCTTTCTTTTATGTTCTTTCATACAATATGCCACAATTTTTAGCTCCTACTATGTATCTTAGAATCTTTGTTTCCATCTTTCCAATGTGAATCTTTTGGATACTCCATAAATCTAGAAATTAGATTAACTCCTTGCATAATATATGGTCTTGTATATTTGGGATACATAATGTTGCCAAAAAATATTTTGAATAGAATTGGATTGACATGTGATCCTTCATTATCTTTAACTTTGAACTTGTCGTTACTAGTGTAGAGCAAGATTACAACTTTCCATTCATAACATTTTCAAAAATTATTTTGCATATTTATTTTTCCAAATAAAGATCTATTTATCTAATTTCTCAACTTCTATGCTAAGAAAATATTTCATAAGACCAAGATATATCATTTCAAATTATTTCTTTATTACTACTTTAAACTAATCTAGTTCAAGATCATTAGTATAGATAATGTCATCTACATAGAAATAGATAATAAAAATTTGACCATGCTCATTTACCTTTGTGTACAAGGTTGGTTCAATGTTTCTTCTGTTAAATACATTCTTGATCGTATAACTGTTAACTCTACTATACCAGGCTCTTGGAGCTTGTTTGGGTCCATAAAGTGCTTTCTTTAATCTGTAAATTATATTTTCATGACCTTAAAATTCATAACCTAGAGATTTTTTCACATAGATTTCCTCTTCTGGAATCCTACTAAAGAAGGTTGATTTCACATCCATACACTTTCCACTTCTTATGAGTTTTTATTTCCAAGACTTCTCTTACAGTATCCAATCTATCTACTAGAGAAAAATTTTCTCCAAAGTTTATTCGTGGTTGCTACAAGAACCCTTTTGATACAAGCCTTGCTTTAAATCTTCCAATCTCTCCTTTTTCATTCAACTTCATCTTGTACACACATTTCACACCAATTCTATTTTTATCTTTTGGTAACTCAACCAAATCCCAGTTATCAATGTTCTCTATATATTCCATTTCTTCATCCGTAGCTTACACCCAATTCTCATCTTTCATAGCTTCTTCAAATGATGAAGGTTGAAATGACAATAATGAAAAATTTGAACTAACATAAAAATCATCATAAATATATTGAAAATTTCTCATTTTTCTCTTACCATTGCTTGATTCATCGCCTGACTAATTGTTGGGAATATTCTAATCTACTTGAAGATCTATATTGTTAAGAATATCATGGATTCTTTGCTAGCGTGACTATGTTTGGTGTCTTCTCCTATGGCACTTGATGCTCATTTTCCACTACATATTCTTCTTCCATGAGTGGCATCAACAATTTTGTCTACACTCCCCTCCCATGACTCTTGTTATTTGAACACAACATCTTTTTTGGTTATAGTATTTTTGGTGATAGGGTTATATAACTTATATTCTTTTAACTATTCACTATACCCAGTAAATATACACTTTTCACTTTTATCTAACTTACCTCTTAGATCTTTAGGTACATGTGCATAAGTTACACATAAAAACACTAACATGAGATACACTACAAGGCATACCTAACATGATTCTTGCGAAACTTTTTTCATCACACTCTTTGTAGGAGATATGTTTATCACATAAATGGTGCATGAAACTACTTCTTCCCAGTACTCATTTGACATATTTCTTCCTTTCAACATGCTCCTTGCCATGTTCATTATTTTTATGTTCTTTCTCTCTGCTACACCATTGTGTTGCGGTGTATATCTAGTTGTAAACTATATTTTGATTCCATGTTGTTTGTAGTAAGCATGAAATCCCTTCGAATCATATTCTCCACCATAGTCTAAAATCAATACCTTGCTCTAACAATCATTATGGTTCTCTAATAGGGCTTTGAATTCTTTAAACTTTTAAAAATTCTTAGACTTCTGCTTCAAAAAATAGATTCACATATTTCTACTGAAATCATCAATAAATATTAGTAAGTAATAACTTCCACCAATCTACTGTGTATGCATGGGTCCACACAGGCTTGTATGAACCAACTCTAGTGGTTTCTTTACTCTATATGCAACTTCCTTCGAAAAACTTTCACAAATTTTATTCCCCAATATATAACACTCATTGGTACTAGAAGGTTCTTGGATGGGAGGCAGTGCCTAGCCATTTGTTTCTACTGCAACAATCTCAAACTAAAGAAATGAAAATTTTCAAACGAAAGTGAGATAACCAATAATCATTAGAACATGTTGTTGTAAAAGCTCTGATCTAATTTATGTAATTCATTACTAGAGGGAACAATTTGTTCCTCGTCATTTGCACCTTTGCTATCAACTTTTTTCTTAGGGGCTTCTCATATATGACACAATCATGTCCCTCAAAAATAACTTTATATCCTTTCTGCATCTATTAACACTTATCAAATTGTGTTTTAAACCACTAAAATAATATATGTCTGAAATTGTCTTTGACTCCCCCTACTTGGTCAGAACATTGACCAATCCTTTTCCATTTTCATCCACGGTCTTGTCATCCCCCAATTTTACCTCTGTTTTGACAGATTCATCCATATTTACAACCAAATTCTTGTTGCCAATCATGTGATTACTACAACCACTCTCTAATAACCAAACATTATCAGAAGGTTCATGCATGGTATGGCACAATAAGAACATGGAGTCTCTATTTTATATAGTTACATTACCTCTCTACTTTCCTTGCTCATACATCCTCTTCCTATAATCATGTGCATAATGACCAAATTTATTGCAATAATAACATCTTATCTTTTATTTATTAACTCTTTGATTGTTGTTGAAGCTTTTGTTGTTTCTTCCAATTTATTGCTCTTTCTCTTCTTTGTCATATCTCTATCCACCATTTCTTTTTCCTTGACCCCTGCCTCTCTATAGACCTCTGCCCCAACCCCTGCCTCTTGATCTACCTCTGCCTCAACCTTTGTCTCTTGAGATAGAAACTTGGCTTTTAAACGTATTTTATATGGAGGAATCCTTATTTCTATGTATCGTCGCCTCATGGGATAGAGGTGATCTCATCAACTGTCAAAAACACTACATACTTGTCTTCTTCAATAGCGGCTACTACCGCATCAAATTTAGTATACAAAGATATGATGACCTTTTCAACCATTGTTTCATCTTTAATGTCATCACCATAAATTTTTAACTGATTTACAATGGTCAAAACCCGATTCATGAACAAATAAATATTCTTTTTTTCTTTCATTTGTAGACTTTCAAAACCTATCCTAGTATTCTATAACTTAACAATATTGACTTTGTCCACACCTTGATATATCATTGCCAAAATATCTCATGTTGTCTTTTCTAAAGATGTGGTCATAATTTTCTAGAATAATACTGCACCCACTGCTTGTTGGGTAAGTTACAATGCTTGTGCATTCTTCTCTTTGTTTATCCTCAATTGTTTCCTTTGTGAATTTGTGAGGGCTTGTTCTACTACGACTTCTTTAGTTTCAAGAAATCCAATCTTGATGTTATCCCAAACAGCATGATACTTTAACATAATCTCCATCTTAATGGCCCACATATCATAATTCTTCCCGATGAATAGTAGAAACTATGACTAGAAGCCCATTGAAACCATACTTAAAAACTTGTTTTCAAATATTTATAAAAAAACCTTTATAAACCCTCTTAAAAAAATCCATTTTATAAACTCTTCAACAAAACCATCTATTTTTCAAACCCCATTTTGAAAATTTTATAAACTCATTTTACCAACTCCTTGTAATAAAGAACTTTTTAATAAAAAATCTTTCCAGAAAGTGCTCACACGTATTAATAAAGAAGTTAAAAAAAACTGATGTGACCTTTTAATATAACTTTGAATTAATTTTTTTAACCCTTTTAAGCTTGTGCACGTCTATTGCACGTTTTGATACAACTGTCATGATGAAATAAGTCACACTTTTCGATGCAACACCTACGGTGAAAAGCTAAAATTGGTTTAATCGTAAGTTTGCACAAAACACCATGCCTTTAAGCTTTATTATTACGATGGGTTGAAGTTTTTCAAATGTTCTACTTGTAAGCTTTAATCCTGCAATGATTATGATTTCACGATATTTTTAAAAAATTGCAAGATCTATGGATCTTCAAATTCTTCCTTAGTTCTTATACCGATATGTATGTTGGAAAGGTAGAAGAGGAAAGGCACAAAGAAACAAAAAAAATCACACACAAACAATATGAGTTGTTTCTTTTCTCTATTGATCACATAAACTTGATTGATTACAGTTGAACCCAATGTGGAGTGTTATCATTTTTAAATAATGACTCAACTGAATCTCACCCAAACTAACTTCATCACTCAAAATCACACTAAATTTGACATTTCCAAATATAAATTGAACTCAAAATTAATCGGACTAGCATAAGTTAAATCAGACTCTAAATCTAGACTGCACTGCGTTTGGGAGTAATTATCTATTTTAAACGTGTCTAAGCCATTTTGAGAGGATTTTGTTTCTTATTCATTTCGTGAGTGGAATTGATATTTTTTTTGGTTTGGTTTAGTCTCATTAAGGGTCAATGTAAGTAACAAATATCACAAAAATATATGTTGGCAACTTTGGAAGGTGTGATACATACATGTATGAAATATAAAATACCACACTAAGAACTCCAATCCTACTTACACCCTCAACTTTTAAAACAACATAATGCATTTGCCTACACATATTACTATTTATTTTCCAATTAGTGGTCAACCACAATAGAGGAATTCAATTATATTTCTAATTAGTGGTCATTTTCAATAGAGGAATTCAATTATATTACATATTATTTCCATATTCTATGATGATAACATGTTATTGTTAAAATTTTAAGTAAGAATATGTTATTAAAAATGTGTATCGACATGTCAAGCATGACATTTTTTTTTCCACGAAAAAAATCAGCAACTTTTTATTTATAAAATGAAAAGTTACATGTAGTATATGCATTTAAGCATTTCGAAAAGTGCCCATAGGGCTCATGTGCTCTCGCACACACTACATCGTAGCGAGGCTACCATAGCATTAAGAAAAAAATAAAATAAAAAAGAAAAAATATAAACTGGTAGGGGAGAGAAAAGAAGAAAAACTAAACTAACGGCCTCTCAGAGCCGCTAGGGAGTGGGTAAATGTCCCACAAATCAGGTTTTCCTTCCTTTCTTCTTCTCAACCTTGCACCACTCGCCTTGATATGGAACACAAGTTGCAAATACAATATGATTATCTTCTATTTGGGTTCCTATGTCCTTGTCTGAGTCTGAAGTATCTGATGGTTGATGTCGTTTGATCCCTCCATTACCCATGTTGTCGGTATTCCTTTCTGTTTGATTCGACTGAATTTGTGAATCCATGTGTATTGTCATGTCCTTTCTTTGTACATCTGTTCCCTGTGTAGGTTGATTACTTTCCATAGGATTTTTTTCCTCCTCTTCTTCTGACTCATCCTCCTCTAAATCTGGGGGGGGATATCGCCAACCTTTCCTTTGTTTCCCCTTCTATTTCTTTTTGTTGTTTTCTTTCTTAGCTTCTGGGCATGTATTATGTAAATGTCCTGTCATCCTACAAATCCTGCATCTGAATGCAATATTTTCATATTCTAGTGGTTGCAACCAGTTTTGTTGCTTATAGATCATCATAATATTCTCTGGCAATCCTTTGCTTAGATCTACTTCCACGCAGATCCGGGCAAAAGTATAGATTCTCTCCTCTATTATTTCCGTGTCTATTTTAATATATCGCCCGATACTGTTCCCAATGCCCTCAAAGACCTGATCATTCCAGAAATGAAGAGGGAGGTTATATAATCTAACCCATACCGGCATTCTAGAGACTGTCATAGTGTTTGCATCAAAATTTGGAAACCATGGGGTGATGAAAAGTCTCGTGATTCCCCAAAACCAAGGCCCCTCTCTGATGATAATATCTCTGTCCTCCGAGGTTTTAAATTTCACAATAAAAACCCTTTGGAGCAGAGATGGATTTCACATTATATGGTCTATTGAGTGAAAATCCAATGGAAGAGGTCCATTGGTTTGGGCAAAAAGCAGTTAAACCGGCATATTAACACTTGGGCTTCGTATGTCTTGACATACTCCTCTGTTGCTGGACTATTGATCTTTAGTGTTGGAGTTTGTCCAAGCTATTCTACTATGTATGGCCTCGGGGCGTTTCCAGCTTGTTCCTGAGGTGATCCTACAATTTTTTTCCCCTATAGGATATTTTTGTAGGATAGGCCTCCATTTGATTGTTGTTGGCTAGTGGGTTTTTTCCCTTTATCTCCCCCTGCAGATCTTGATGTGCCCTGGTTTGCAGCGCCCCCTATCAGGCGCAGATTTAGAGAGATAGTCATTTATGTGCTTATGGCATAGTCCTTCAAAGACCTGCGATCCTGAAGAGAGCAGTGTCCACTGAATAGGTGTTGAATCAATATTGGGTACACCATCAGTCCCCATATTTTTTTTTTTAGCTACAGAATAGTAGTGTATTTGTGTACCTAGACTAAGTGATATTTTCCCACAGGGGGTCTGATAAAAATCTGAAAGGGATTGGAAATAGACTGAAGCAAGGGGTTACATGTTACCTGAGGGTAAAAGATCGTGTAACTTACTGAAGAAATAGCGTGAAAGTCACCCTTTTGTTTTCCATCACTCGTCGTCTCTGCCTCCCCTATCTTCTGAGCCAGCAGAAAGTTCTGTTGTTCGAAACTTAGCGCCTCTGTTCTCACTGGAGGTAGAGGATAAATCGTGAATCCAATCTCAGATTTCTTTCCATAGTCAGCAAAGAATCGCCCCAAAGGCAACGATCCAAGACCAGATCATGTCCCTCCTCCAACAACACTAATACCTAGAAACCCTTGTGAACCCTTGCGGTTTTTGGCTGGCTTTCTTCCCGAAATTAGGCAGATCTCCTCGCCCACAGTGAAATGGACGTGAACAAAATCGTTTGCAGCGTCCTCTTTGCCCGAGATAAATGGATCCAATTGGTCTAGCTGGCGGTATACCCTTTTTCAAAGCTCGTCATTGTCTGTAGGTTCATGTTCTGTGTGCACAGCTCTCAGTTTGTGTTTGCTAGCTCTTGAAGCTAGGAGCCAGAGCTCGAAGCTGAGGGAAAAAACCAGAACAGCCTCTCGTGCAGCGAGGGACTTTGAACCACCGACTACCTCTGAGGCAGCGAGATCTAGTGTGAGGACGACTACATCGGCGCTGAGAGAAGCCCTCGCTGGGACTATAACACCAAGGTCGGCGTCCGTGGTGGCGACAAAGATTTGCAGAGCCCTAGCTGAAATCCTAGCTGAAGCCATCGTTCCTCTCTCCCAAAGTATGACAATGTTATTACAAGAAAATTTACATATAAAAAATTTGCATCATGTCAAGCATGACATTATGTGATCTTCCATGGAATTTGTTAGTGATAGAGAAACTAGGTTCAAATTTTGTATTGTTGAAGTAACATTCCAAATATTAAACAACATATTTCATAACCATTTTTCACTATGATCATTACCATATTAGTATGATAGTATTTTCAAATAAATGAAAATGGTAAATGGTTTTCCATACAAAGCTTGTTGGAAATGTTTTCACTTATGAGCGGGGTAGGGGGTGGGGGTGAATCAATAATTACAAGGTTTATATGTATACTTTTAAAATTCCTTTAGATTTACTGATTCACAATCACACATTATGCCATCAGTATATTAACTCATATAATTCATTAACCAACAAATTAAATACTATGATCATCACATGAAATCCATAATACAATCAAACAATCACATACACAATGGACACAAGGATCTTTGTTGGAAAACCACCTCCTTGTAAAAAACAACCCTTTGCTACTGTTTTTTCTCTGCTTCAAATTTTATTAATCAACAAATCAATTTACATCAACATAGATGGATATGTCCAATAAGGAAATTTCTCATATGAAATCGACTTTGTGAACACCCATCCACTCAAGGCCTGTACCCCCAACAAGCCTCACCCAACACCCATTGGACTATGAGAATTTTACTTCCTATACCAAATCTACTAACACCCATTGACAAGGAACACACATCCGTTCTTCACCAAGCTATCTTGATATGCTAATCACTAGGGCCACATTTCATAATGTTTCAAATTGGACCCCTTGGAAAAGCAACAACATCCTCTGCATTAAAAACAATCTATACATGGGCCACCTACATCATAATCTATGCAACTCAACTTCAATCAATTCATCAAAAACAACTCATCAAACCAATTCTCAAGAATTGACTCAAACAATTAAACAAATCAAGTATTATAAATCAACCAGCAACAACACCTCTACACATCCAACACATTTAGCATATAAACTCAAAACCCTACAGCAAATCATGACATTATTCTCACATGAAGGATACACCAACAAATAATCCCTGGAAGCACAAATGTAAGTGGCATGAACATCAAACTATATTGTTCTCCAACTATTTATGATCCATGTACTCCATACATGTTGCACAACCATGAAATACACTCTGAAAACTCTATATTCGGTTGTAGATCAAACTCTTCCTATATAATAAGTGAGAATTTCTCTCTTCATGCACCTCACTATTTTCTAATCTCAATAGATTATTTTTTTGTGTGCACAACTCAGTAAATTCAACCTCTGCATCATTTTCTGTTGTAGCAGGTCGCCCTATGTTCTCTACACAAAGCTCTGCTCATTTCCCACACCCAACCATGGTCGATATGCTATTTGTTTAAACAATTTTTCATATTATCTCCACTACTCACTTCATTAAGGAATTCACACTTCAAAACTAATTTAGACATTTTGATTTAGTCAATTAGAACCTTTTTATGAAAATTCTTGAACAAGAAATATCATAAAAAAATTTAAATCATCCGAGAAGCGCAAGGAATGCAGGAGAAATTGGCTCACAGACACAACCGCTAGAAAAATGTAGTTGAAACTTGACTGCAGTCACATGGATAAGCATTGCTACCTGCGACTAAATCTTTCAGTTGCATGGACAAGTATGCAAGGGACTGAAAGAGGCAAAGGATTAAGGAAAACACAAGTTCTTCAACTCAGAACTTCCTCCAACTTCTTAATCAACATCTCTGGCATCTATAAAGCTTTTCCAAGCCATTACAAGCCTCAAAACTATCTATGCAACCTCATGTTGAGCTTATATAATGTGTAGTCACCATAAATGCAAGAACCAACACTGAGAGAAGAAACTGTATCAAGTGGCATCAAACATGAAGCTCAGTTGTAGAGGGGATCATGACAGCCTCTTCAACACCTTTAGACATCACCAAGATTCCAATCCATAACTTAGGAGAATCAAGGGAATCTCAGAGGCAACACTACAAACATCATCTACATGGAGACCTAGTTTGTCAACCAACAATCAAGGTCATATCAACACAATCATCATTTACATGGATACGTAGTTGACCAACCAACCATCAAAGCCATCAAAGCACCTACAACATAAAAAAAAAAAATCATAGCTACCATACTGACCAATACCATGAATAAATCAAGCATATGCATATCATCTCCGGCACAAGGAAACCATAGAAACCAATACCATCAAGCAATCATATAACCTCCAACACAATTCCAGGTTTACATCAATGCTAACCATCACCGCATCACAACATCAATGCCAACAATACGTTGACATCAATGTCAACCATCTCCTCATCACAACATTAATTCTAACAATCTCCCCCTTAGGCATTGATAGCAAGCCCTAGATGAACCATCCAAACAACCTTATGAATAATTGAACTCCTCGTTTTCTCCCCTTTTGACATCAATGTCAAAGGGACAAACTCAACAAGTGAAGGAATCCAACATATCAATGAAATAATCACTCCCCGTGTTAAACATAACATCATCCCAATACAAAACTGATGGAATTTGATGAACTGATGCTAAGCTGAACAATCTCCCCCTGAACATATAAAGGGGATGCAAAAGCATCTCTTGGAAAACTAAACGTTCTATCTCTCCTACTTCTAGTGCCTCTTTGTCATATGCAAATTTTTTTTTCCTCATATATAAATTCTTTGACCAATTTGGTCCAATGATAAACAATAAGATACAAGACATAATACATTGTTGACTGAATGATAATACAAGTCTTTACAAAACCTCTAACTAGCTTAACTATGACTCCTCTCACATGTATGAAAGACATACAGATGACCCAACCATGACTCATAACAAGGATGTGACATTACATAGCTACTCAAGGACCCCAAGAGCTGATACAAGACTGAAATACATGATACCAATTAGCCCAAACATGACTGTAACAACTCTCATCACACACACCCTTGACACAACCCATGGCTCTCTCTCTACTCTTTTTCTATTATATGCATAACTCAAATACAACTCCATATGAATATAAATGATTACATGGATATGGTATTGAGAGTACACAACTATTGTGAGACATTTTGAATAAATACAACTCCCATAAATGTCTTCTAAGCATCAGGACCACCATTGCATAATGTGAGACATGAGGAACCACTATGAATCTTCATTTCAATATTTTGTCAAAACTTATAATGGAGAGAAATAAAACCATACACATGTCATGAATGAATGAATGACATCAACAAGCCTAAAATTATTCATCATTTCATCCATATCCCAAATAAGCAACAACAAATGTGTAATATCCCATGTAAATTATTTTCCATTTGTAAGCACCCTTGGCAGAAACAATTAACATATAGATCCTTCTCCCCTACAAATCATGTGATACTAATATAGCAATTATATACTCCATGTCAAGGCAATAATGAGATAAGAAGAAACATATATTTGATCTTTAATCACTTAGGCCATGATGGAAAATTTCAGCAACAACAACAATATATGAACTCATAGGAAGATAAGACTATTGGTCGGCATAATTGTCCCTATTTTAACCCTACCTTTGTCCTAACTATGCTACCTAAACCTCTATTTCATAATTAAATTAAAAAAAGTACACATGGTTCTTGGTCTTTTTTATTTTTATTTTGTTAGATACAGATTATAGAGGCTTATTATTCATTAAAAATGGTTGAATAGGCTATGTTTCTTTGTAATTTATCCAATTAATTCCTTAAGTCTTGGTGAGTTAATCTCATTAATCAAAATTGGAGTTTGATTGGTGCAGATATGAAGTTCATGTATCGCCCATCGATTCCTGTACGAAGTAGATAGTCGACTGTTTCATTTCGAGCTAACTCCAATAATGTCACATTTTTTGAAGAATGGTGTGCACCTTTGACCAAGGGTTCGTTCCACCTTCCACATTAGGCATTGGAGCATTATGGATACTAAATATGGAGGCCAGTCATTGTCTAATGCATTTTACTGTTAATTTTCTCATTACGGCCAAGAGCCGAGAATTTTAAGTATAAATTAGGGATTCTGGATTAAGTGTAACTAGCGATACCTTGAAGAAATCTGATATTGTGTGGTTATAAAATTTTATAATTTTGTATCACCCCATCCCACTAGGTTGGATATGTGGTTTCACAATGTACATTTGCAGAATAATTTGAAGAAAAGTAGGAACTAATGCCAATTTTGTTCATTTCTAGTTCTTGTCATTACTTGTAATGTTTCCTTCACGCAGTTGATTTCAGAACTTTCATGAAGGGAAACAAGCTAGTTGGATAGGGCCCATCCAACCCAACTCATTCTCCCTCAATTCCGTAGTGTGTTAGATATAGTATGTCGGTGTGAAAAAATTAATTTTATTTCCTTTCTTGACCTTGCAGATTAGTGAAACCCTTGTAATTGTTTGCATGCATAATCTCAAACCTGAGGATTCATTGTGTGGTGTGTTGGGTGGATTTTATTTCCAATTCTGTCTTTTATTTCTTCCTGAAAGCATCACACTTTTATTTATTTTTATTTTTTTCTGAGAAAAATTTTCTGATCTATTTCCTAAACGTTGAAATTGGTTGTAATTTTCATGAGTTCAGTTGGTTTATTTCCTTACAACATCGCATGTCCTCATGTGAATGAAAGATCTGATTGCATATTTATAACTCTATATTCGAAGATAAGACTGTAACAATTTCCTCACATAAACATCAGTGAAACATTATCAAGCATAGGAATCGTTATGACATTTTTCTGGGATTAAGGGTTTTATAAAATTTATCTTCTGAAACAAAGTATATCTTACTGTGAAATATATCTGAAGACGATTTAGTTTATTTTTTCGATAACGTAATTTTATTTCAGAGCAAGATTATTTTCTTTTCTGCTAGTGTGAGACTTTATTTCAGTCTTTGCAGTCCTTTTCATTAAATTATTTCTTCGGATTGAGAGTCTCTTTCAATTATGTTAAAGTTTAATATTTCCTTTCTGTTCTATTCATTTCCATTTTACTAGTAATAGCATATGAATACATGAGTTAAGGGTGATTAGGAGCAAGTCTTTTCTAGTGCAGGAACAACGAGTTCTTAATGCAAGAGCAATGAAGTTCTTAATACAAGACCATAACATTCCAGTACAGGAAAAAACATTCCAAGTTGATCTAGTTGGATATTGGTGGCCACCCACCTATTCCACTTGGGGCCCCTCCATTGTCTCTTTCAGTTTTTTTCACAACTTACTATTTTTAGTAGTTTTTGGGGTCCTGAACTTCCGGAGCCATTTTGAAGCCCCAAACAGAGATAGTATGCCGAAGTTATGTCCCCAGGAAGTCGAACCACCAATTTACCCAAAAGGGGCCCATAGTTTTGGTGCTTCATCTCCTAGGGTTATGTTTTTTGATGTTTAGAGTTCTCCATTGTTTCTCCATAATAAATAGGCCCTCAAGCCTCATTGTAACACAGTTCAAAGGTCTTTAGTCACCACATATCTTCTCAAAGATTCGCTACTAGCACCCTAGCTATTTTATTTCCATCATGTTTGTAAGCATATTTATGTGATTTGATATTAATGAAATGAAGCCTTATTTCCGTTGTATTTCTATGTTTATGGTTATTTCTGTATTCTGTTGCGTTCATGCATAAATCTGGATCAATGGTATCAGAGCAGTATGCTTTTTCTCGATCCTTCTTTGCATGTCCCCAACAAGGTCGGGGTATAAGGAGTTAGGGTTCGATCTAGTGGAACCTTTGCAAGATCAGCCTCACAAACCCCGACGGACGCCCATGGGGGACGAAAAGAAATATGAGGGAGCAGGAGATCCTATCAAAATATTTCTCAAGGAGGCCCTCAAAAAACAAAGGAATGCGATGATGGATAACTTTGCCCAGATCCTTCAATGACTGCCCACCAGCGGCGCATCTGCATCTAGCAGCCACTCTGGAGGCGTGACTCCCTTTAAGGTACAAGTAAACTTTGACATTCCCATATTTGAGGTTCAAATAGATGTAGATGCCGTAGATAGATGGTTGAATATATTAAAAGGATATTTCTTAGTTCATGACTTTTCCGACCAAGAGAAGATTATTTTTGCACTCCTCAAAGCTACCCCCCATGTCAAGGACTGGTGGGAAACCTACTGTGAGAAAAAGGACAAGACAGAACCTTCTCTGTTCTTAGGCGTACCCACTTGGAATTCTTTCCGAGATGCCATCAAGGAAAAATGCTATCCCGTGGGGAGCTATGAGGACAAGTACATACAATGGACCACGTTGTGGCAACAAAGGGATCAAGATGTGCATGAGCTAAGGAATTTGTTCCATACCCTGCGCACAAAGTTGGGTATCAAAGGTTCAGAGAAACATTTGGTGCTAAAGTATCATGGTTGTCTACCAAGATACATTCAGGAGGAAATGGAGTTCCTCGACATCTCCTCGCTTGGTACAACATACTGGTATGCTGCCAAGATTGAGTAGAAATTCAAACAGAAGAAGCGAGACTTTGGATCTGTAAATCAAAAGCAAGGGAAAGGTGCCCCCAAACCGTAGAAAAAAGGACAAAGCCAAGGCATGGTGGCCCAAGACAACTTGCCAAAGACACAAGCAAAGAACAACACCGCGAAGCCAAAGAAGGACATGGGAAAGTGGTGTGAGTTCCATAAGAGCTCCACTCACAACACAAGTGAGTGTCGGGCCAAGTAGTTGCTGGTGGTTGAGATGAGGGATTTTGAATCAGATGCATGCTCCGACTATGAATCAAAACCTGACAAGGTGAATGACAAAGGGAAGCATATTATTGATGCAGAGCCCAATGCCACTATTACCACTATGAAGATCCAGAAGGAGGAACCAGAAGATCCAGAGGAGGTAGAGCGTCTCTTCCACTCCTAGATGTGGGTAAAGGGTTCCTCGCTACAGTTCATTTTTGAAAATGGGAGCCAAAAGAACCTCATTTCAGCAGATGTCGTGAAGTGGTTGGGCTTGCTGACCACAACGCACCCACAACCATACACCATCGGGTGGCTTCACCAAGGAAGGGATCTTCGCGTTAGCCAGCAGTGCTACCTTCCCTATAGCATCAAGCCCTTCACGGATGAGGTATTTTGTGACATTGCTCCTATTGATGTTTCTGATGTATTATTAGGCTAACCATACTTGTGGAAACGACATGTTGTGTATGAGTCCCGGCCTCATGCTGTTATTGTTACTTTGGGAAATAAATTGTACAGGATACCAAAGGTACCACCGCCTCCCACTATATCTTTGGTTACTAAAAAAAAATGTAGTAAGCTCATTTCCCAAACCAGGAAATTATTTTTCCTGATGATCCACCCCTAGGGCAAGAAGAATACTATGGCCATGACCTCCAGACATGGCTCCTCTGCACGACAACAACAAATGGACAAGGTTGTGGAGGAGTACGGGGACATCTTCACCTCACCCACAGGGGTGCCTCTACACTGTCAGGTCAAGCACCCCATTGACCTGACCCCAGGTATGCCGCTACCCAATGGACCGATCTATAGGTACTTTGTTCTAGAGAATGATGAAATCAAGAGACAGATTCAAGAGCTACTGTAGAAAGGTCACATCCAACCAAGTTCATCGCCATGTGAGAGCCCGATCGTGTTGGTACAGAAGAAGGATGGGACTTGGAGACTCTGTATTGATTATTGGGCACTGAACAAGATCACTGTCCGGAATAGGTACCCAATCCCACGGATTGATGACCTTCTTGACCAACTCAAAGGGGAAAAATATTTCAGCAAGATCGACTTGAAGTCTAGGTATCACCAGGTACCAATTGAACCCTATGATGTGTGGAAGACTGCCTTCAAAGCCAAGGAGGGCCTTTTCGAATGGCTCATCATGCCTTTCAGAGTGACAAATTCTCCTGCAACCTTCATGAGGTTGATGGATCACATCTTGCATCCATTCACCAACTCATTTGTAGTGGTATACTTGGATGACATTCTTATCTTCAGCCAGACTTGGGAAGAGCACCTCCACCACATCGGAGAAGTCCTCCAAACACTGTGGCAACACAAGTTGTGTGCCAATTTGGAGAAGTGCACTTTTGGCATGACCCAGGTTCAATATATGGGATACATTATTGATGAAAGGGGGGTGCACGTGGATCCAGCCAAGATCCAAGTCATTCGGGATTGGCCAGCCCCAACCACCTTAAAAGAGCTTTGCATCTTTCTGTGTATTGCTAATTTCTACTGCAGGTTCATATTGGGATTATCTCATATCACTTGGCCCTTGAGTCAAGTCACCAAGGGAGGAGCAAAAGAAAAATTATGTTGGTCGGAATCTCAACAGAAGACATTCATAGAATTGAAACATCGCCTCTGTTCTGCCCCAGTGCTCACATTACCAAACTTGCAACAACCATTTGAGATCGAGACAGATGCCTCTGACTATGCTATTGGGGCAGTTCTTACTCAATAGGGGCATCCAGTGGCATATCATAGTGAGACATTGTTTGACACAATTCGAAAGTATCCCACTTATGACAAGGAAATGTATTCCATTGTGCAGGATTTTTGACAATGGAAGCATTACATTTTGGGGAAGGAGACAATCATCCACACAGACCATCGACCCCTGAAGTTCATACAGACACAAGGGAAGTTGCAGAACGATCGCCATCAGAAGTGGTCCACATATCTACAAAAATTTCATTTGAAAATCAAGTACAAGAAGGGTAGCACCAATAATGTTGTAGACTGCTTCAGCCGACCACCGATCATGGCCATAACCACTATTCTCAACTCTTGTGGGCATGAGACTTCTGATTGGCCGCTTCTCTACAAGAGAAATCTAGAATTCAGAGACACATACAAGGCACTCTTGGAGGGTATGCAAGTTCCAAATTTTCACCTCCAAGATGCATTATTATGTCACCTGGGACACCTTTGTGTTCCTTCAAGCGAGCATGCCAAGATGATATGGGAAGCGCACTAGAGTCGACTCGCTGGGAATTTTTGGGTCGAGAAAACAGTGGCAGTACTGCAGAAGTATTTCTATTGTCCTAACCTTCGACAAGATGTCAGGAAGTACATCAAATCCTGCACTGCTTGCACCATTGCCAAACCGACCATCAAGAAGCAAGGGCTCTATACTCTGCTAACTACCCCTAGTTGACCTTGGGAATCCATCTCCATGGATTACATCTCAGACCTTCCTTCTACTAAGCATGGAAATGACTATGCTTTCGTGGTCGTCGACAAATTCTCAAAGATGGCCATTATGGTGGCCTGCAAGAAGAATATCACAACAGAAGCCACTACTAAACTCTTCTTTCAACAAGTATGGGTGCACTTTGGGATCCCACAGTCTATCATATCAGATTGGGACAGTAGGTTCCTCAACACATTTTGGTCCAGCCTCTAGTCAATAATGGACACCAAGCTCACCAAGTCCACAGCTTTCCATCCCCAAACTGATGGCTAAATAGAGGTCGTCAACAGGATGATTGTACACATTCTGTGCATGAAAAAATCAAAGCATCCACGCACATGGGATGAGAGCCTTCCCTATGTACAACACAGTTATAACTGAGCTCTCCACAGCTCAACCGACCACAGCCCCTTTTAGGTGGGATCGGGCTTCTAGCCACTATGTCCCATTGACGTAGCCATGCCATTTGCAGCTACTCATGCCGATTTGGCTCATGTTAAATCTGAAGCGGACAAAGCAAAAAACTTCATCGAGCGCATTCAGCACATCTGCCAACATGTTCATGACATATTGGACAGAGCCAATGCTAAGTACAAGCAATGACATGATCAACATCGGGTGGCACACAACTTTCAGGTGGATGAAAAAGTGTGGCTACATTTTCAGAAGGAGTGCCTCACTGGACCCCACCACAAGATTCGCCCACTCCGATATGGACCGTACACCATCACCAAGTCTGTAGGGAACAATGCCTTCAAGCTCAGTATTCCACCATTCCTTGGTCTACACCCAATATTCAATGTAGACTGCCTTCATCCCTACTTCCCACCTCTATTAGACACGTCTGACATTGTAGAAGAACTCACACCAAAAGAGTTAAACCCAAACTGCATGGAACAGACCACCACAGACTGTATCATGGTCATGCAAATCAAGAACACTCGCCGACAGAAGATCCAACTGTATCAGGTTGTCAAACCTGGCCAACTCCTGCACCATGGCAAGTGGTTCACCAGGTACCAAGTTCAACAGAAGTTTCCTCATGTCATGGAGGAACTCAACGCAATGGGGACCAGTTCTTCCTAAGGGGGGAGGAATGATCTAGGTGGATATTGGTGGCCACCCGCCTATTCCACTTGGGGCCCCTCCATTTTCTCTTTTAGTTTTTTTCACAACTTACTATTTTTAGTAGTTTTTCAGGTCCTGAACTTCCGGAGCCATTTTGAAGCCCCAAACGGAGATAGTATGCTGAAGTTACGTCCCCGGGAAGTTGAAACACCAATTTACCCAAACGGGGCCCATAGTTTTGGCGCTTCATCTCCTAGGGTTAGGATTTTGGACGTTTAGAGTTCTCCATTATTTCTCCATAATAAATAGGCCCTCAAGCCTCATTGTAACATAGTTTAGAGGTCTATAGTTGCCACATCTCTTCTTAGAGATTCGCTACCATCACCCTAGCTATTTTATTTCCATCATGTTTGTAAGCATATTTCTGTGATTTGATATTAATGAAATGAAGCCTTATTTCCATTGTATTTCTATGTTTTTTGTTATTTATGTATTTTGTTGCATTCCTACATAAATCCGGATCACAAGTACATGAAAAAAGCATTCCAGTACCATAAAAAATTATTTGAGTGTAGGAACAAAACTTAGTTCAATACATGAACGCAATTTTTTAGGTACAAGAATGAGACATTTTTAGTAACGGAAGCAGATTTAATAAGTATAATAGAAAACCATTCTCTTTGTTTTCTTGGAATTGACACCCTATCACATAAACAAATTTTACCTTTCAAGACATGTTTAAGATTTTTTGCAAGATATGCTTTAATTAATTCTATTAGAGTTTGGCGAATATTTTCTTTGAGTAATTATAGTACCAAGAGTGCTTGGTGTTGTTTTGCTGAAAGGTTTCCTTTGAAATTCATTTTATTTTTTATTTTACAATTGTAATCAGTGGAATAAAAGTAGATTTATAGATCAAGTTAAAACTAGAATTCTTTTTCATTTCCTGTGCTATGCCTCGAAGCTTACATGGCCCTGGTTTGACAAATTAAGTTTTGAAGGAGTGTACTGAATTGTAACTTCAGCACCCAACAAAGACAATAAGCATCTCATGATCATTTTTGTAAAAATATCAATAGAAGATAACAACAACATGTGATCTAGTATGAAGATAAATACATAATCATCGTAGAGCAGCAACATAACAACCTCCATAGATGAAATTATATGTAGCATCAAATCAAACTTGAGAAGCAGCATAATGTGTGGATATCTCAAGCAAAAAATTAAGTATATCATAACAAGAATAAAATTAGCAGCACCAACTATAGTGACATCACTCTCAACTAAAACCAAAATCATAATCATCATTTTAAATATCATGGAAATAATAGCATCAATCTCAAGAATCAATTCCATGTATACTATGTAAAGTAGAAAGTCAACAAATAGGTCATGCAAAATTTGTGCAAAATTTTTTATTCGCATCCTATTTGTCAACTGTCACCAAGGAAATATTCACTTCATAATTGTGACATTTACCTTCTCATCATGACAATAATTTCATTAGTGAAAAATATGCAAGATACCACCATCTATCTCTTGATCATGCATCTATGCTTCCATGTCTTCATCAAAGTTTCAACAAACTGCTACAATCAATCATATTCAATTGATTTAAGCAATACAAAAAATAAGAAAATGTCAAACCAAATATACTTTTATTCAACTATAACTGCATTATCAATGATTCTCTTTAAAATTCAGAATACTTCCATATGCTCCCCTTGAGGCCATTCCAACCTCAGTTTTTGATTGGAGTCACTTGATGCTCCTTTTTTCTTCCATATTTTTTTGGTTTGATTCTTGACATGCACTTCATTATTTGATCTCTTGTCTGATTTTCTTTGAGTATACCTTTCCTTTTGAGTGAATCCCCTGTAACCTGTAGGCAATTTGAAATATTTGGCCTTATGTCCAATTTTGTCACAAATGTAACACTTTATATGTCTAAGAAACAAAGGAAAAGCTTTGAAACTCCTCTTCTTCACATAGTTTTTGTAATCAATAGCCTTATTCCAAAAATTATTAAACACAAAACAATAGCCATAAAATGAATTGTTATACCTGGACATGGATTATTTTTCTTGACATATCCTTTTATCCAACTTATTTTGTTGCATGATTCTGCATTTTGTAGCAATATTCCCTTGATTTTGAAAATTGAAGCATCTTCTCAATCTTGTGAAAGTGGATGATCTATCTGGCACAAATTTATCCTTCTGGTTTTGTTGATTATCTTTTGTTGATGGTTTTTTAAATCTTGTAGCTGAAATTGTTTCTTCTTTGTGCAAGCTAGGATATTGATGCTTTTTATTAGTCATCAGTTGATTGTATTTCTCTTTTGAATAATTTCTCAATGCAGTCATTTTTGCTTCCAGAATTTGACATTGAACTTCCTTTTCTTCATATTTTTTTCTCATCCTTCTTCAATTTTCCTTATTTCATCTAATTTGGTTTTTTATTTGGTGATCTCTTATTTGTAAACACATTCCTTCTCATCAAGTATTTGCAATAATTTCCGATGGTTTTTATTTTCATCCTTCATCTTTCTAATTTCTGCTTCTAGGGTTTGAATCTTGCAGGGATATTCATCTTCTAGATTTGAATTCTTTGCAAAAGGGTTATTACCACTTTTCTCCAAAGTGTCAAACTAAATTGAATTATCATTATCTTTTAAATCATTGAACTCAAGTAAATCGTCATCACTACAAGAAAATTTATTGTCATATGCAAAATGATCACAACATTTACCTTCACTATTTTTTACCAGCAAGAAGAGTGGTTCTTTTCAATTTGAATTTTTTTATCAACTTTTTACTACTCTTCCTTTTATGAGCTGACTTCTTCTTATTATTCACCATGACCTATGATATGATCTCAAGTGATCAAGCGTCACCAAGAGAATCCCAATCTGGTAACAATTGTTGTAAATGTGTTCACTACTGAGAGGGGGAGGGTGAACTAGTAATGACAAGGTCTATATGTATACTTTTAAAAATCATTTTCGATTTACTAATTCAAAATCACACAATATTCCATTAGTATATTAGCTCATATAATGCATTAAATAGAAAATTAAATACTATGATAATCACATGAAAGCCATAATACAATAAAAAAATTCTATGCACAATGGACATAAGGATCTATGGTGGAAAACCCCCTCCGGGTCAAAAAACACCCTTTGTTGTTGTTGGTGCTCTACTTCAAATTTTATTAATCCATAAATCAATTTACATTAGCATAGCTACTTATGTCCAACAAAGAAGTTTCTCAGATGAAATAGACTTTGTAAACACCCATCCACTGAAGCCTTTTCCAACACCCATTGGACTATGATAATGCTACTTCATCTAATGAAGCTACCTACACCCATTGGAATATTATAATGCTACTTCCTCTACTAAAGCTTCCAACACCCATCAGCAAGGAACACCCATCCCTTCATCACCAATTTATCTCGATCTTTTTATCACTAGGGCCACATTTCATAATGTTTCAAACTAGATCCCTTGGAAAAAAACAACATCCTTAGCATTAAAACCAATCTATACATGGGCCACCTGCATCAAAATATATGGAACTCAACTTCAATCAATTCCTCAAAAAAAATTCATCAAACATATTCTCAAGAATTAACTCAAACAATCAAACAAATCAACTATTGTCAATCAACTAGCAGCAACACCTCTACACATCCAACAAATTCGGCATATAAACTCAAAACCCTATAGAAAATCATGATAATATTCTCACATGAAGACTATCACACAAATAATCCATGCAAGCACAAATATTAGTGGAATGAACCTCAAATTATATTGTGTTCCAAAAATCTCTTATCCATGTACTCCACACATGCTTCACAACCCCTGCAATCGACTCTGCAAACTTTTTCTTTGGATGTAGATCAAATTATTCATCTATAATCAATGAGAAGTTTCCTCTCCATGCACCTCTCTATTTTATGATCCCACTAGATTATTTTTGTATGTGAAAAACTCAACAAATTCAACCTTTGTATCATTGTCTTCTATAGGAGGTCTCCCTTTGTTCTCTACACAAATATCTACTCATTTCTCACACCCAACAATGGTTGATATGCTCTTCTTTAAAAAAAAAAATGGCACTATCTACACTGCTTACTTCATTAAGAAATTCACACTTAAAAACTCATTCAGACATGTTGATTTAGTCAATTAGAATATTTTATGAAAATTCCTGAACAAGAAATATCATAAAAAAAATTAAATCATCTAAGAAGCATGAGGAATGTGGGAGAAATTGACTCACAAACATAATCGATGGCCCACCACAGCTAAAACACGACTATATTCGCATGCGTAAACCTTGTTACCTGTGACTGGAGCTTTTAGTCGAATGTACAGGCCTGCAAGGGAGAAACTAATACAAAGGATCAAGGAAAATGCAATTTCTTCAACTTAGAACTTCCTTCAACTTATAGATCATCAACTTTGGCATATTTAATTCTTTTCCAAGCCATGAAAAGCCTCAAAACCATATTTGCGACCCCATATTGAGCTTATACATGATGTATTCACCATAAATGAAAGACCCAACACATGAGAGCATAAATTGTACCAGGTGGTATCAAACATGAAGCTGAACTGTAGAGGGGATCATGGGAGCCTCTTCAACACCTTTAGTCATCATCAAGATTCCAATCCATAACTCAGGAGCATCAAGGGAATATCAAAGGAAACACTACAAGCATCATCTACATGGACACGTAGTTGACCAACCAATCATCAAATCCATCAAAGCACCTAAAACATAGAAATTTTCCATAGAAACCATAGAGACCAACACCATCAAGAAATCAAGAATATGAAAATTATCTCACCTCAATAAAAAAAATTACAATTTCTGTTAGGGTTTAATTGAAAGAGAGATCATTTGCAAGAGAGACATAGTGGGAGCTGTATGGAGCAGCAAAATATTTTCGAACGACAAAAAGATCAGAATTTTAAAGGTATGGTGATTCACTGAAAACCGTGGATAGAACTTTTTTTAAATTTTACTGTTAATTTTTTTTACAATTTATGTTAGATTTATTCACAATTCAGAATAAAAAAAATAAAAAAAAAGTTTGCTATAGATTTTACTAGTAAAAATTTTTACTGTATTTTTTCCTATTCAAATTTAATTAAGAATATATATATATAGTTATCTTAAAACCTTTCTTCTTCTTTCAAAACTTCACCTTACGGTTTAACTTCCTCCACCACTTCACAATTATGGTTTTTTATTTTAGGCATTTTAGATTTAATGGTTTTGTGTAATTATTATATATAGGGTGTTTGACATATAAAGCAGGAGATTGAATTAGATCCAAACCCTGTTGGCCCTCTCCATTTTTTGTTAACAATTATATGTTTTGTGGTGTCCCCTCTATAATATAACACACTGGTGCGCACTGTGTAATACAATGCATTGGTATATTATAACATTGTTGATTATGTCCAGTTGTTCATTGTTGCTCCTAGTGTAATATAATGCACCGACACACATCTTCCAAATATCATCGTTTAATCATTGTGGTGAGCTTAGCCTTAAAAATCGCACCGTCATAATTTAAAATTAATTTAAAATTTTAATTTTCCATGACGGTGGTGAACAATTAAAAAGTTAGTGCTTTTAATGGGATAAACACGTCGGTGTGTTTATTAAGATAAACACACCGATTACCAAAGCTATTTTTGCTGAAAAATATTTGATTTATTTGTAAACTATATTTAATTTCTTTTGTATTGAATGGTATAGGTTGTATATTCATAAAAAATGTCTCTGAAGGTGTCAAGTAACAAAAATATTGATCGACAAAATGATAGCTCATAAAAAAAAACATAGAAAGCAAGTATTTGTAAATTATTTACAAAATCAATATGTTTGAATTATGTAAGTTTAACTATTATGTATTGGTTGGTGTGTGTCATGAGGAGCCACAAAATTAAGAATATCGACAATATTATTTCTAATCTAAGTGCAGAAGAGAGTAAAACTCTGATAGAAAATTTGCAAAAGGATGAATCAAGTGAATGAGAAAAATATTATTCAATATGAGTTTTTTTTTCAATTTTTATTAATAATATACTTAAAAATATTAGATAACATGTTTCAAACAATCTATTAATTCATTTATGTTTAATTTTCTACAGGGATCAACAACGAAGGAAAATATCAATGTCATTCTAAGAAAATAAAAATTATAGAACATGTAAATGAAGATGAATTGGTCCTTAGCTCATCCAGAGTGGTGTTGGAGGTTAATGAAACGAGAATTTATTTTTACAAAACTATGAGGGACATAGTGGAATGAACATATAGACGTAATTTCCACTTACCATACAAAAATTAACTTCCAATGATTCTAAGAACCAAATTATATGTAAACTACATGAACTATTTTCAGAGCAAAGGTCGATGAGACATGTCATACTTGCAATAGAAAAAACATAAAACAACAAAAAATAATTATTCAAAAGGTAATATTCCTAAGTAAAATGGTTTTCTAGAATTATATTTATATATTACTACTAGCCATTTATTTATTAATATCTATTTTGTTATATTTAGTTTTCATATATCAATATAAAAATCGTTTATTTCCTTTTTCAGGAAGATTATGAAAATCCCAAATGATCAATGAGATGATATGTGAAACATGCTAGTATGAATGTCCAAATAAGTGTCCAAGGAGATAGTCAAATAAATGGACATAATTGCATCACAGGAGGAACCATCGCAACAATAATGTGCTTCAAATGTATGTAATCATGATTATCTTTGTACATATAAAACAATAATTTAGCATAAAATGTTATTTTTCAAGTATTTTCTTATAGAAAGAAAACAAAATGGAACTCATTCACCACAAAAAACAGGATGACAAGGAAGAAAAGGGTTCATTTCAATGTTTGTGAGTAATTGTTAATATTTCCTTACAACAACTCAAGGTTTATTTTTTGTATATTTTAAGTTGTTTTACAACAACCATATTTGATTGTATTAAGGTAGGTGCTAACATACAAAGAAGAGCCATTGGAAGAATTGATTGACGTTGGGTTAAATAAGGGTTGTGAGTATATGTTGGCATATCAAAAATTAATTGTGGAATTTGTAAGTATCTATGTTGTTTTACTTCTCTGTGTTTATAATTAATAGAAACAAAAAATATTTATATTAAATCTATGATTTATAATGGGGTTTAAAACGTGCAGGAAACAAAGTATGGAACTATGTCAGCAAAATACTTATTGCAACAAGGCATGAGACTTGGTTTTGAAACCATGTGTACAGTTTATGATTCACTTCTTACTATGGTACATTGCTATTCAATTTACATTGATGTATATTATTTATTTCAGTTTTCATTATTCTCACCAATTTAGATACACTTATTAAAATCTACTTTTATGTTTGCATATGGAACAAGATCAAGAATATGAAAGCAAGCCATGCAATCAAAAAAACATTACTCCAAATAACCCAATTCATGGAAGTATCTCGAGCACTCACAACAATTCCAATGAAGAATGATGATCTGTTTGCATATCAATGCAACCAATTGTATTTTTTGAAATATTTTTCTATGAAAATCATACATTTTGTTTAATGTAATGGACATAGTATCATAATTGAAAGACAAGGAGTTACCAATAACAATCCCATTTTGTATGAAAAAGAGCTTCTTATTAATATATAGTAAAATATGTTTTAATTTATTCTATTTTGTTATACAATGTCGATGTGAAATGTTACACCACTTATTAAATATATGGATGATTAAATATTATAATGAAGAGATGTGAAATATGAGAATATAACAAATTAATCCAAACATCATATATAAATGCACTAATAAAATTTTAATTTATATGAATATTTTTATAAGATATATATTGATTTTTTATGAGTAACATATTTAAAAAATTATAATAATTGCACAGTCATAGGTTGATGTTTCCAAAAAAGAGAAAATATCATACAAAAAAATCAGTGCGTCCATAACATAAAAACACACCGGTGCACTATGTTATATAAAATTATCGTGATGGCATATTTTTTCATGACCGGTGCCTTTTCATAAAATGAAAAAAAAAGGGAACTTATTTATTCAAGCACCGGTATTGTTTGAAATTAACGCCCGGTGCATTGTAATTCTTAACACACCAGTTCTTTCATATAACTAACACCCAGATCCTACAAAATATTATATCCATCCTCTGTGCATTATGAAAACCAACAACATCAGTGCTTTTATATAACTAACACATCTATGCCTTTATACAAATTATACACATCAACATTGCAAGTTTAAACAAAAGCATTGGAACAACAATTATTTTTTGTGTTCCCTGATGTTGTTCCTTACAAGAACACCTAGGGGATTTTTTTATCTATTAACACTGGTGCATTATATATTACACATCAGTTTTCTTTGCATTCACAGCCTCAATATTTTTAGTTATGTATGCATCTCGGTGAATTTATATATGTAGCACACCAGTTCTACTTGTGCAATTAAGCGCACTATAGAAAAACATCCCCTAAAGCCTCCGGTTACCCATATTTTTTCAGTTGTGATGAAGTTTCATTAAAATATCCACTAAAACATATTCTATCACAAACGAATGTTTTAGTAGATTTTTTTCACATTTCTTGTCAATTTTATAATACTAAAAACTTTTGTTATAACCTACACTAGAAGGTATTTTCCTAGTAGTGCAAAGAGAATGGAAACCAACTTTGATACCACCATGCAACCACCTCCTCCCACATTTACCAAATTTCACAAGCCCATCGGGGTAAACATGAGTTGAAGAGTTACTATAACATGGCCCGACCTACTAGATCTAGTTAAGGAAGTGGGGCATATAAACTAATAACTTACAACACCCCTTAGGTCTACATGACACTCATGGGACAAGGGACCACCCTAGGTGACCAAGCCCTAAGTTAGGGATACATTTCTCACAATTTAACCACCAACCGCATGCATGACAAGGCCTCCATGTAGTTATAGGCCTCCAACCGCATGCACAACAGTTCCTGAGTGCGGCTGTGACCCAAATTGTCGACTTCCGAGGGTGTGGTCTCGAAATTTGAACCATAATTCTAGGTCAACCTCTATACCACTATCCAGAACATATTGTAACTTCTCATAATCATTAATGACATGAAAATAAGGTTAAACCTTCAAACTCGAATAAAACACTTGACCTAGACTTACCAGAACATACTAGGAATTTTTTCAAACACACGGAAAACATGTAAGCTACAAGTCATGAATGCATATATGATTATAAAAGTTTTGAGATTCATCTGAGAATCATCGAGAAGGCCTTATGCCCTATCCACATAGCTACAACAACACCTATTAGACCATATATTCATCAATCAATAAATATTTAAATAATTTATGACAAGATCCATAAATGATACACATCATATAACCAACATATAAAACATGGAATAACAACCATAATATTACCATCATAATAAATACATATACTCATATATCACCATAGGAAAAAGTCTCATATTATCATAGGAAAATTCCAACCAAGTCAAAGACTTCCACATACCACCCAACCATAGATTTTTCTGAATCAAATCTCTATTTTATCCAATCACCCCCACACCATATTCCAAGCATGAATGTGGGATATCATTGGATAAACCAAGAAAAACAAAAAAAGGGCTTCCATAAGAAAAACCACCTCAAACCTCAACTAGTGAATCCACATCACGATCAGACTTCACTATCACCAACCAAATTAATATCTGCCTAGCAGTCCAGGGCTCCAGGAACTAGTAACTTAGCCCACATCCTTATAGGGCTTCTAGAGCATTTGTCCAGTGTAGCTCCAGAGACTAGTAAATAAACCCAACAAGGGCTCCAAAGAGTTTTTCCAATATAGGCTGTTAGGTCCCTATATTACTAGTATAGTCCCTTATTTTTGTTAGTGTAACCCCCTTATTTTTATTATTGTACCCCTGTAACCCCCATATTGTTATTATTGTGCCCTTAAATTATTATTGTTAGGTCGGCTAGGATTACATTGTGGCCCCATGGACTCCTATATATAGAAAGAAGGTTTATAATTTGTATCATCCA
This sequence comes from Pinus albicaulis, assembly GCA_034641835.2. Taxonomy (NCBI): domain Eukaryota; kingdom Viridiplantae; phylum Streptophyta; class Pinopsida; order Pinales; family Pinaceae; genus Pinus; species Pinus albicaulis. The sequence goes on from CM076578.1 coordinate 1,055,675,110, forward strand.
AGAATTGTTCATTCATGTAATGTATTGGAGGTTTCCCACTCGAAGTGGCTTATTTATAAGGCATTTATATCTCTTCTATTCTATTTTTGGAGCTGGTTTCACAACATTTTGTATCAGAGCTTTGGATTCTAGGGTTTCCCTGCTCCAAACAGGTCATCGTGGAATTTTCTCTATAAATTATTTTCTACGAAGGTTCGGAAGTTGAAATTTTTAGTGTGTGGAGCCAACATCCAAAGGAACATCTTCGCAAAATTTCAGAGCTTGGTTCACAAAATTTTTGGAGATATAATCTGTGGAATTTAGGTCATTGTGTAGGCTCTTGAATTTAACCTAAACAGGTCATCGTGGAATTTTCGCTATAACCTTGTTTATAAGAAGGTTCAAAAGCTGAAATTTTTAGAGTGCGAATCTGAAATCCTGAGGAACAACGTCGCAAAATTTCAGATCTTGGTTTGCAAAATTTTTGGAGATATGATCTGTGGAAGTTAGGTCTTTTCTAGGCTTCTGAATTTCATCTCAAAGAGGTTACCGTGGAAAAATATTCATAGCTCTCTCTCTGAGCATCGGATTGGAATGCTGTAAAAAGCGGCCGCAAGTACACAGACTATAGTTTGTTTTCTATCAATTTCAGAGCCAAAGGATGAAACGGTGACACGTGGCAAGTCGTACAAGTTCACTCTACTGAACCAATCCATAATTGGGTCATTGTGGGAGATTAGACATAACTTTGCCTTGAAGAATCCAAATCAGATCAGACCTGTGGCATTTGAAAGAAGCTTCAGAGGCTACTACAAGGATTAATTTGAGATATTGAGGATCTGCAATTATAGAGATAATTCAATTTAAATATCGAGCTCCTCAAAAGCAAGTAAAAGGTGTGTATTTTTTTATTTTTTTTTCCGAATTGCATAAGGCTTGTTTGAAGAATCAAGTTGAATTGATTCCAAGGGCATATTGTAGAATAGATATCGGTATTGGATTCAAAAATGGCCCCTAAACAAAATTAAACACCCATTAAGCCTTTATAAGGCTCTACTATGACTCATGAAGATGAAGAATGGCAACATGACATATCAAAATTACAAGAGCAAGTGCAACAAATTTCACTCTTGCAAAGAGCAACAAAAAATGAAATGGAAGTTTTGAAAAAAGGTGTGGAAACTAAGATGGATGGTTTGAAGAAAGACGTGGAAGCTAATATGAATGGTTTGGAAGCTAATATGGATGACATGGAAGCTAATATCGATGAAAAAATGAAAGAAAACATGGAAAACATGAAGAATGATCTAAAAGTAGACATAGAAGGTTTGGAAAAGTTGATACAAGAAATGTTTCCTAATGGTGAAAAGATAGCAGAGGAAACTCATGATGAGAAAAAGATAAATGTTAATCATGATTTCATAAACTCTAATGTTGGAGGGAAGAACCACCATATTCCAAAAATGGATATGAGGAAGTTTCATGGAAAGGATCCTGTAACATGGATACTATAGATGGAACAATATTTTGATCTCAATAATGTGCAAAACACACAAAAGGTACACATTGAAACTTTACATTTAGAACAAAATACATTTTTATGGTATCGATGGCTTTGCTCCCATAAAAAAATTTGTCACTTGGTCAATTTTTTACGGAGGAAATGATAGCACATTATGAGGATACAAAGAGAAACACTTTCTTTAGCCAATTGATAAATCTCAAACAAAAGTGTTCAGTGGGGGATCACATTGAGGACTTCCAAAAATATAAGGGTAACTGATATTCCAGAGGAACACAGGATTGATCTCTTCATAGGTACTTTAAAGGATAACATCCAACATGAAGTTCGCATTTTGGAACCTGATTCATTGGAGAAGGCATTCAGGTTGGCAAGAAAAATTGAATGTAAAATTATGGCGACAAGGAAGCCCACCACTCACTTCTATAAAGATGGAAGTGTTGCTACTCCTAGATTTCCACAACCTACAAGGTTGACACCACAACAATTGGAAGAAAAAAGAGCAAAAGGGCTTTGCTACAGTTGTGATAGCAAATACACTAAAGGTCATAAGTGTGCGGAGAAGAAATTATTTTACATAGATTGTGAAGAGGAAGAAGAAAATGAACAAGAAGAGGATATACACCAGGAACCAACCCTAGAAGAGGAAGAAATGAGTCCGACCATATCGTATAATGCATTGGCAGGAATTACCACTCCTCAAACTCTCAAGATAGAAGGACATATCAAGAAGAAAAAGGTAATAGTGTTGATTGATTCAGGTAGCACCCATAATTTTATTCATTGTAATGTAGCCAAGGAATTAAATTGTTTCCTATACCCAGCACCAGAATGTCAAGTGATGGTTGCAAATGGAGGAACTATAAATTGCTCTGGAAAATGCCACAATATCAAGCTAACCATGGGGGAATATGTATTGACTAGTCCAATGCTTTCCATTCCTATGGGAGGTGCTGATGTTGTACTAGGAGTACAATGGTTACAATCTTTGGGGACGGTAGCTTTTAATTTTCAAGAACTTTTCTTGAAATTTTTTTCAGAAGGAAAAGAAGTCGAATTGCGAGGTATTGAATGGAAGCCGGGAAGGATAATAAGCTCTAATGTCATGACAAAGCTTCTAAAGAAACAACAACGAGGTGTAATTGCACAATTATGCTCACTAGAAGTTCCGACATCAAAATCATCTATTTCTGCAGATCTCCAACAAGTCTTGGAAAATCATTCCAAGGTGTTTGAAACTCCCAAAGGACTCCCATCTATTCGTGATCATGATCATGCTATTCATTTTATTCCAAGAAGTGTTCCTCCAAAGATCAGGCCTTATAGATATCCTTACTTCCAAAAGAGCGAAATTGAACGTATGATTGCAGAAATGTTAGAGGCGGGTATAATTCAACCCAGTCAAAGTTCTTTCTCTGCTCCTGTAGTATTGGTACACAAGAAGGATGGATCATGGCGAATGTGTCCGGATTATAGGGAGCTCAATAACCTCACCATTAAAGACAAATTTCCCATTCCTGTGATTGATGAATTATTGGATGAATTACATGGAGCAATTTATTTTGCCAAGTTGGATCTTCGTTCAGGATATCATCAAATTAGAATGAAGACTGAAGATATTCCAAAAACAGCATTTCGAACTCATGAGGGTCATTATGAATTTTTGGTCATGCCTTTTGGCCTTACCAATGCACCTTCTACATTTCCAGGGTTGATGAATTCCATTTTCAAACCCTTCCTTAGAAAATTTGTGCTAGTATTTTTTGATGATATACTAATCTACAGCAGGTCTTGGAAGGATCATGTTGAACATGTTGACAGGGTGCTCAAACTATTGCAGGAGAAACAATTATATGCAAAAACATCCAAATGTTTCTTTGGAGTACAATAGGTGGAATATCTGGGTCATATTGTATCTCACGAGGGTGTTAAGGTAGACCCTAACAAAATTAAAGCTATTAAGGAATGGAAAGTCCCCACAACCATAAAGTAGTTGCGAGGATTTCTTGGGTTAACAGGGTATTATCGCAAGTTTGTTAAGAATTATGGGAGAATAGAAGCACCTCTAACAACATTATTGAAGAAAGATGCATTTTCATGGACTCCTGAAGCAACTAAGGCCTTTGAACATCTTAAAGAAGCAATGTGCATAGCACCAATCTTAGCTACGCCAGATTTCACAAAAACCTTTATTGTGGAATGTGATGCCTCAGGAAATGGAATTGGTGTTGTTTTAATGCAAGAAGGAAGACCCATTGCTTTTGAAAGTCGTCCAATCAAAGGAAAGTATTTACCGAAATCTATTTACGAGAAGGAAATGTTAGCAATACTGCATGCACTAAATAAATGGTGAACTTACCTAATGGGAAGACACTTCAAGGTAAAAAATGATCATTATAGTCTTAAACACTTTTTGGAACAAAGACTATCTTTAGAAGAGTAGAAAAAATGGGTCACAAAGATGGTGGCTTATGACTTTGAAATAATCTACAAAAAAGGGAAGCTAAATGTTGTTGTAGATGCACTCTCAAGAAAGAATGAAGAGTTGGAAGCATTGATTTGTGCCATATATATTATCCAACTAGATTGGATAACCAAAGCAATGGATGAATGAAAGAAGGATGAATAAGTGTGGACACTCATTCAAAAGTTGCAGCAAGATCCTAGTACATCTGATACATTTAATTGGAAAAATGATTCCTTATGGTACAAAGATTGCTTATATCTTTGTAAGAATTCCCAACTTAAACAAAAGATACATTTGGAATTGCACACTTCTCCTTTAGGAGGAAACTCATGATTTTTAAAAACTTACCACAGGTGAAGAAAGAATTTTTTGGGGATGGCCTTAAATCTGATATTCAAAAGATTGTGGCGGATTTTTTGGTTTGCCAGTAGAATAAAGTTGAGACAGTTAAGACCTCAGGTCTTCTACAACCTTTATCCATTCCAAGTCAATGTTGGGAGGAGATTTCAATGGATTTTATCACAGGTTTACCTAAGTCCGAAGGAAAGAGTGTCATCATGGTGGTAGTTGATAGACTTACCAAGTATGCACACTTTTGGGCATTATCTCATCCATTTAAAGCAAGTACAGTTGCTACTACATTTATGGACAGAATTCAAAAGCTACATGGAAGCCCAAGGGTTATTGTGAGCGACAGAGATCCTATTTTTACTGGAAATTTTTGGACGGAGTTATTTTCTTGTTTGGGTACTCAATTAGCTCATAGCTCATCTTATCATCCTCAATCCGATGGTCAAAATGAGATAGTAAATAAATGTTTGGAAGGATATCTTCGTTGTTTTGTATCTGATAAACAAACACAATGGGTCAAGTGGTTAGCTCTCGCTGAATGGTGGTATAACACTTCCTTCCATACTGCAGCAAAAATGACCCCATTTATGGCACTTTATGGATATCATCCACCATCCATCACATCATATTTAAGGGAAAATTCGAAGGTTCAAGCAGTGGAAGATCACATCGAGCATTAGCAAGAAGTTCTCCAACTCTTAAAGGATAACATGAATTTGGCACAAAATCGAATGAAACAACAGGCAGATCAACATCGCAGCGAGAGAAGTTTTGATGTAGGAGATTGGGTATTTTTACGGCTACAACCATACAAACAAATGTCCCTCAAGCAAGCTAAGAAGGATAACAAATTATCGCCAAAGTACTATGGTCCTTACAAGGTGTTGCAAAAGATTGGTACTATGGCATATAAATTGGAGCTTCCTGCTTCTTCGCGAGTACATCCAGTTTTCCATGTTTCATGCTTAAAGAAGGTTATAGGTGAAAATCTTCTAGTTCAAACAATATTTCCAGAACTTGATGAGGAAGGAAAATCATATTGGAACCTGAAGCGGTCACAGAAACAAGCACTCGACAACTACGGAATCGATCAATTTCAGAGTATCTCATCAAGTGGAAGAACTTACCCACTGAAGATTCTACATGGGAGGATGAGAATTTTATACAGAAGCACCCAGAGCTACTCAAGTGTTGAGGACAACACTTTTTTGAAGGAGAGGGGCATGTTAGGTCCCCATATTACTAGTATAGTCCCTTATTGTTGTTAGTGTAACCCCCTTATTGTTATTATTGTACCCCTGTAACCCCCATATTGTTATTATTGTGCCCTTAAATTATTATTGTTAGGTCGGCTAGGATTACATTGTGGCCCCATGGACTCCTATATATAGAAAGGAGGTTTTATAATTTGTATCATCCAAGAATTGTTCATTCATGTAATGTATTGGAGGTTTCCCCCTTGGAGTGGTTTATTTCTAAGGCATTGATATCTCTTTTCTTCTATTTTTGGAGTTGGTTTCACAACATAGGCTCTAGGACTAATAACTCAATCCAATTTTTTCCAAGGCTTCCAGAGTGTTTGTTCCAACCCACATGCATAAGGAAATTTGAGCACCAATCAGAAACAGTCAAGTGGAAAAACAAAAAACACCATGGATATCCAGGAAATGGAAAGGCAAGGATAAAACCACTGTCAATCCAGGAAATCCTCCATGCCAATGATAACACATAACTATATAATCACATGCGTACACCATGCATCCATAAATCAACAAGGAAAACACACATGCAACATATTACCTACAAATAAATCCAAATGTAGTCATTGATCCATTTATTCCCTCACACTTTCCAACTTTCATTTTCCCTCTTAATCCAAATCCAATTGAATATTATAGTACTCAAAGCATGCTCCAAGAATGATCTAAGTGTGCAATAGTATGACATAATGAGAGAATAGAAGGGAGATCCAAAGCTAGACTCACAAAAAGTTGTGAAATGATCCTTATAATCCTTTTTATCATTGAGGCCTTTATTTTCTTCATTTTCCTTCATTTTTCCTTCAATTTCCCTCTCATGAAAATATGTGACCCTTCACCTCCCTATTCTCCTATTTTCCTTTATTTTCATAAATAAATGCCAATTAATGCCTCTTTTCCTTTGTCAAATCCTTTGTCAATTTCCATATCCATAAATTAATCACCAGTGATGCTCATCACTATTTTTTGCCCAACATTTAGCTTGGAATACATGTCCCAAGTCCTTGGTCTTATTTTTATTTACAAGAAAATAAACCATGGGTTGTTACAATAACAACCTTGAACAACGACACATCCTTGGCTATGGGAGGTAGTAACGATCGAATGAATAATTTCCAAAGAATATCATCAGGAAGATTGGTTCAAACTAACCTCTTACATCATCACCTTTCATGAATATGATTACAAATGAGAGTGGGATTATCTTTCTTAAAGTTGAGTAAGAGATCAGAATCAGTGTCTTACCTTGTAGGTAACTAAAATTGAGTCAAAAAGGTTTGGGCCAAGGAAGAAAAATCATTGTAAGATGGTGTATCTAGTTCAATATCCCATTTATCATAATCTCTAGTCAGGGTACATTGGAACAACGAGTGTATAATCTTGAAATTTGAGTAAACCTATAAGTAGATAAGCCAAAATACAGTTAAAAAAAAGTAATTTTCTTATTTTCCCTCCAAAATTAATAACCCTTATTTTATTATTTTATTGTTTTTCCTTAGGAGGCCACTTTTAGGATGAAATTTCCTCTAATTCTTCCCTTCGAACTTGGGGATGTCAAATGGAAACTTATCAGGCATAGATGGCCACCAAGGATCATGACGGATGGGGTCATTTGTTAGCTTAGCTAAATCTGGAAGATAAAAAGAGGATATGAAAGGCTTATGAAGTTGAGTAAATGGGTTAGAAGAGAAAGAGACCCATGCCCAACCATGAGGTCCCCCCATACCTTGGTTTTGAGTAATATTTTGTGGACCATGGTGATAATTCATCCCATCATATGAAGGATGTGGTCCAGTGTAACTAGTGTAAGGAGCCCTGATGTAGGGCAAACCCCGCCAAACCCACAATTACACATCTGCAGATGCATATAAAAATGCAATTCCAGTTTAATGTCAAGTAAGTCCACTTTCTGGGAAATTTCAACACATGCGGAAGCTATCTTTTAATTCATCGTTATAAAACCAAACAACCAGCCCAGATTTACTTATCATGCAGAAGCTATATTACTTAAACAATGATTATAGAACCATTGGAATACCCCACCATATGATTTTTAATTGACCATTGAATTTCAAATAAATTCCAATATAAGCTTCCCTTCCATCATTGAGCTTTATAAAAACTCAACATTTACTACGCCCACAGCTTACTATTCCCCTGTCTGAATATATATGTTAGACTTTTGGAGAAATTCAAATATCAACATAATTTAATATTGAGTCCATAATCAAAGTACAACTTTCATTAAAACTCCAAAACGCCAACACATAGTTGGACCACAACAACTTTCATACCTTTTCATCTGATGATGGACGCATCGTTCATCATTCAAAATTCAGTAATCCAATGTAGTAAACCTACCTCTTCCACTTCCGGGTCCATACATTCAAATGTTAAACGTTCCGTTGAAATTTCTGCGCTATCAAATTAAATCTTCGACCAGATTCATGGAGTTCAATTGTCTGCAATCGAACTAAGTTTCGATCACTACTTCTCTTGGTTTTACTTGCCAATGGATTCAATTTCACTCCCTCCTCTTAATACGCTGGTTACCTCAAGATTATGCTGTTTCCAGTAATCGAACATTCGACTGGATTTAAAACCTTCACACCATTTCAAATAGATCATCCTTCTCTGTGTGCAACCTAATGGCTTGGATTAATCAATAAGTCGATTAACAAAATTCTATTCAGCTCAGAACTCCCATCGCTTTTACGTTTAATCCGCTCCTGCAAACACTGTCTTCTCAGCTTGACGATGTGAATCAATCTTTACTAATATCGATTTCAGACAACAAAGTTTAACATACATTTGACCATATTAAATAATCAAACATTGAGATCATTTGTAATCTTTATTAAAAATACTGAAAGTTCATCGATTTTTATGTACTGAGGCTTTAGCACAAAATCGATGTCGATTTTTACAAATCGAATCACTTCTTCCCGTGGTAACTAAATAGCATGGATTGGATACAAATCGATCTTCAACAATTTAATAGTAGAATTCCATTCAACCAGAATCATTCTTGCTCCAGCATGAATCAGAATCAGAACTCTCGATTTCCATTAAGAAAATTTCATAGAGATTAATATAAATTCGATATGGGTTTCAACAAAGAATCAACGTTCATTAATTCCGTCAGTCTCTATACAGAATTTAGTTCTCCATAGGATTCTGTCTTTTGGCTTCAACGCACTAAATCAATAGTGATTAATGCAATCGATCCCCTATCGATTCCACTCAGTAACTCTTGACACAGGCTTATATTAATAACAAACGAAATCCAAAAGAACAGAGCCTTATACACTGGGTTCAATATAAAACCATGGACTCAAATGCATTTGAATACAACCATTCATGCAGAGATTCAACACCTTCTACATTCAATGATTATGTATTGTGGTTTTCACACAAAATCGATGTGGATTCAAGCATATCGAATCATCCCTTCATATATTGAACACATAAACTCAATAATGGCATAAACTTCAGAAAATCATATTTTGCATTAATACACAATACTTACATCAACATTCTTCCTTCTTTGGCCTGATTTTCAACCAGTGGCCACATTTACAACCTTTGCCCGAAGGCTTGCAAACCCTGTTCCTACTTAACTCTCACACTCTCACTGCCTTTTTTTTGCCTTTGAGGCTTATTAATTTATACAAATTTAATTGAACCAATTTAGGTTCACATCCATTTAATAACTCAACAAGCCCTCAAATATCTCAACAAATCCTACAATCTAGATTTATCCCTAAAATCTTGAAACTAAATCTATCTTAGGCTTCATAATTAATTCTTAGATACCTCAAATCTAATTTCCCTCATGTATTCCAATTATTTGGAAACATTAACAAATCCTCACATATAATTAATTAAAAACTCTCAAAATCCCATTAATATTTACATAAAATTAATATTTCCTCACAAACATAAGACCCCCTAGTTTAAATAAAATACAAAGTATTTTCCCGAATCTAATGCTCCTGCATCAGACTCCCAAGGTTGAAAATGATCATGATATCCTGATCATGCGTTTTAAGTCTTTGTCCGCCTGGATGCCACACTTTGTTCTGCAACTCATCATCTATATCTGCTATTTGCTGCTTTTCTCCAGGTCTCCATATCTTATGCTGCCTCGTTCCACTGGCTGCACTTTCACAATCTGCCTCTGTCTTTCTCTTGCTGAAATTCTTCTGCTTTCTTGTTGCTATCAGTTGCTTCTGAGACTCCTTCATCATCAATCTTCTGATGCTGTCAATCTCTATGTCCAGCCTACTGCTGTTGTCTCCAATTTCTGTTAATTCAACTGTTGTAGTTGCTTTTGCTGTGACTGTTGTTACTGCTCTTCTTGCTGCCAATGTTTCTTCAACTGTCATCTCCCTGATTGTTTCTAACATTGGTTTTACTCCTACAGATGTCACCCCACATGTTGCTGCCTCCCAAACTTCCTGTCCCTCTGCAACATTCTTTAGCTCACCACCTGCAAATTTATCTTCAGAAAATAAATTATCATTTAATTCTCTTCTTGCAGTAACATATCCATTTATCTCTTTTTGTATACTAGTAAGCAAAATCAATTTTAACAAACTAGTATCTGCTCCTTTCTCAACTTCAAGCAAATTTATTCTAGTGTCTGCAAATTCTTCCTTAGGTTCAAATGTCTCCAGCAAACATTTCAGCCATTTCTTTTCAAGCATTTCATCAACATGTTTCAAATTAGTTCCAGCATAACCTTCGTCTTCCCCTTTGACAATCTTCAATAATTTTCCATCATCATCTTGATTGATTCTGGCAATCAAATCAAGTTCTTCAAACACTGTAGCCTCATCCTCTATCACTGTAGCAGTTCCAAAAATTTTCCCCACAGTCTTCTCTTGACTATACAGACAAGCCAATTCTTCCTTGTCACCCATGGTAACAAGCCTCTGCTTATGAGACATGAGTATCTCATTTTCTTTCTGCAATAGTTTTTCTTCTTCCAAGACAATTCCAAGTGATGGACTGTCTTCTGCATCACCTATATACACAATCAAATTGTCAGCTTCAAAATCAAAAGACCCAATGATATCACTTGTTGATTCAGTCACCAAGTTTTCTCTCTGCAGTTCCAAGTCTTCTTCAGGACTCAAAAAATCTTCAGTGGCTTTCTCCTCAGCTTTATCTGGCAACACTTCAGTATGCTACTCTGATTTTTCTTCCAAATTCTTTGTTAGCACATCAGTATGCTGATTTGCATTCATCATGAGACTGTCATCTAGTCTCTCCTTCTTTCCATCCTCTGCTTCATGACTGTCATCCATGAAAACTTTCTTATCTTGCTTCCTCAGCAAATTAGCCTGTGTGTAAGTTCTCTGCCTCTCCAATTCTCTTCTCTGAAGATCTAGTTTCCTATACAATTCAAAATTTTCATTAGGAGTAGAACTTGGAAACTTCACACAATTTTCCATACCTTCACCGGATTTTGACCAAGCATCAGATGGTCTTCCTTCTTCTGCTTTAATATTCTGATTAGACTTCTTTGTCTTCATTTCCTCTTGAGATCTTGCTATCTCAACATTGATCTGAACAGAATTCAAATTCAATTCTCTCTCCTGCTCTTTAACAAACTTTAAAGCTTTCTCATCTCCCTGTACTGTACCTGCAAACATACACAACTTATTAGTTTTAAAACCGCAAGACTTTTCAGTCTTGACTGCTTCCTCCAGCACTTCCCTTTGGACAAATCTGCATGTGGAATCTTCAAATTCCATCTCTGGCTCAAGAACTCTAAGTTCCTCCTTCAATAAGGCAATCTCACTTTGCCTCAACCTCATCTGCAATGGTTGCCAAATCACTCTCTTTCCCTTCAATGGAAAGATCCATCCTCCTTTCTAGTTTTCCTACTCTTGCAGCCATTCCTGTAGTACCTGCAATTGTACCTTCATTACTGCAATTTCTCTTTCTCTGACTTTATCAGTCATCTTACCTCTATGGCATTCCTCTGAACCTTTTCTCTAATCCTCCATGATCATCTTCTCCATGAGCTTCTCACTCACCACGAGTTGTACTAGCCTCTGCAACAACAATCTCTCCTGCTGCTACTTACCTCACCAATCCACTCACTGGACTTGGTCTTTTGGAAAGTACTGGGTTCTAAAACCTCTTGAGCACTTTCTCCTGCTCTCTCTAGGCTATCTCCTCATATCACCTTCTCTTCAGAACACTGCAATTGTCCTACCTATCCAGCCTTTAGCTGAATGTCAGGTTCACTGCCATCATCATCTTGTCTGCAACCATAAACCTCAATCATAAATTTCAAATCAGAAAATTATCTCACCTTTAAGATCCTGCATGATCTTGTCCTCCATTCATTTTTGCAATCATGTTCACTGCAGTTGTGTACCTTTTCATATCAGATTTAGAATCTGATCTTCCTTTCAATATTCATTACACATTCAAATAAAACACACTTCAGTTCTCAACAGAACCTTCCTGCACTCATTCAGAAAAACAAATATTTTCAATTTCAACAAAGCCTTCCTGCTCTGATACCACTTGATGCAGGGTAAACCCCGCCAAACCCACAATTACACATCTGCAGATGCATATAAAAATGCAATTCCAGTTTCATGTCAAGTAAGTCCACTTTCTGGGCAATTTCAACACATGCAGAAGCTATCTTTTAATTCATGGTTATAAAACCAAACAACCAGCCCAGATTTACTTATCATGCAGAAGCTATATTACTTAAACAATGATTATAGAACTATTGGAATACCCCACCATATGATTTTTAATTGACCATTGAATTTCAAATAAATTCCAATATAAGCTTCCCTTCCATCATTGAGCTTTATAAAAACTCAACATTTACTGCGCCCACAACTTACTATTCCCCTGTCTGAATATATATGTTATACTTTTGGAGAAATTCAAATATCAACATAATTTAATATTGAGTCCATAATCAAAGTACAACTTTCATTAAAACTCCAAAATGCCAACACATAGTTGGACCACAACAACTTTCATACCTTTTCATCTGATGATGGACACATCGTTCATCATTCAAACTTCCGTAATCCAATGTAGTAAACCTACCTCTTCCACTTCCGGGTCCATACATTCAAATGTTAAACGTTCCGTTGAAATTTCTGCGCTATCCAATTAAATCTTCGACCAGATTCATGGAGTTCAATTGTCTGCAATAGAACTAAGTTTCGATCACTACTTCTCTTGGTTTTACTTGCCAATGGATTCAATTTCACTCCCTCCTCTTAATACGCTGGTTACCTCAAGATTATGCTGTGCTCAGCAATCGAACATTCGACTGGATTTAAAACCTTCACACCATTTCAAATCGATCATCCTTCTCTGTGTGCAACCTGATGGCTCGGATTAATCAATAAGTCGATTAATGAAATTCTATTCAGCTGAGAACTTCCATCACTTTTACGTTTAATCCGCTCCTACAAACACTGCCTTCTCAGCTTGATGACGTGAATCGATCTTTACTGATATCGATTTCAGACAACAGAGTTTAACATACATTTGACCATATTAAATAATCAAACATTGATATCGTTTGTAATATTTATTAAAAAGACTGAAAGTTCATCGATTTTTATGTACTGAGGCTTTAGCACAAAATCGATATGTCGATTTTTACAAATCGAATCACTTCTTCATGTGGTAACTAAATAGCATGGATCGGATACAAATCGATCTTCAACAATTTAATAGTAGAATTCCATTCAACTGCATCCATTCTGTTTCCAAGATGAATCAATCGAACTTTATCATTAAAATGTCACAGAGATTAATCATTATAAATTGACATATTTTTAATAAAGAATCAACGTCATAATTCCGTCACTTCATACAGACCACCCTCTCGTGATTCTGCTCAGGTTTAATGCACTAAATGATAGTGATTAATGCACCATCTCCCATCAATTCCGGTCACTCGTTAACTTCGACACATAGCATAATAACAACAACTAAAAGAACAAAGCCCATATGACTGGTTCAATACAAAACTGACTAATGACATACCATCATGCGTAGATTCAATACATGGTTATTCAATGATTATGTATTAAAGCCATATCGCATCAAGGGATTCAAGCATATTTAATCATCCCTTCATATATTGAATACATAAATTCAATAATGGCATAACCATAAAACTGTATATTCGCATTAATACACAATACTTACATCAACATTCTTCCTTTCGATCCGACAACTCGCAATACATTTACAACCTTGTCAGTGGTTGCAAAACTCACTCATTTACCATAATTTTCAACGCTTTTTTCTTTTCCTTTGAGTTTATTAATTTATACAAATTTAATTGAACCAATTTCAGTCTGTATCCCTTTAATACTAACAAGTCTCAATATCTCAACAAATCTCTACAATCTAGATTTATCCTAAAATCTTGAAACCTAAATTTATTCAGTTTAAAGTAATTATTCTTCTAACCCAACTATCACTATGTATTCAATTATTTTGAAACATTACAAATCCTCACATATACCACCAAAAAACTCTCAAAATCCCATTAATATTTACATAAAATTAATATTTTCCTCACAAACATAAAACCCCTAGTTTAAATAAAATACAAAGTATTTTCCTAATCTACGTTTCGCATCAAGTTTCCCCCCCCCAAGGGTAAGTGACCCTAGAGAGAAATGGACCCCCAAGAGCATGATTACTAGTAGGGTTGTACCCGACAAGAAAAGAAGGCTCGCCTTGCACAACAAAACCAACATAAGGGGATAACTCACATGGATCATGGCACTAATGATGAGGTTTCCCCAAGTAAACTAGTCCCTTTAGGAAAATTACTAGAGGATGACATCACTCCAAACAATGAACTATACCATCTTGAGAAATACTAGAAGCAAGGTTGCCGCTAGACTGGCTAGGAGCAATAAATGATACTCCCCACATATTTCTGGAGGTTACTATACCCATCTAAGGAACAATAATAGTAGGTTGAGAAAAAATAGTAGTGAATATTCTCGAGCCTATAGACTAACTAGCGTTAACTCCCATAGTCAGAATAGATGAAGGAATGGGCATAGAGACACTAGGGAAATTTGTAGGAGTCATAGAAGAGACACGTGGAATTCCCAAAGAGGATGTGAGAGGTGTATAAGGAGGTGTAGCTCCCACCACGTTCAGTGGTGGAAATTATGACACAATAGCAGAGACTGCAGATGCAGAGGGTAAAGAGTAACTAACCTCATCCATCAGTAGAAAGGAACATATATGTAGGTAGGTGTAGAACTGTCATGTTTCAGCCCCAGCAAATTTGGTCCTAACAAGTCATTCAAAGGTGGATTGACAAGAGAAGTAGAATTATCTACAAGTGTCTCGATAAAAATCAAGTCACTACTAGGAATACTAGGAATATATTCCTCAAGTTGAGGTTGCTTTAGGTATTAAGAACCAACAAGAAATATACATGCATTATTCAACAATGCACCTTCTCAGGAGGTAAACCTAATATTCGACGTGAATGATGGTGATTGGGTTCAAACAGGGTGAATAAATAGATATTAACCAAATCAAGTTATTAAAAACACCCCTAAGGCCAAACTACTCACTCAGACCAAACAACACACAATATAAAAGCCATAAAAGGTAGTCACACATGCAAACCAGTCCTAGTACTAGGTTTCGAATGGCCTTCCAAAATATTTCTTACTTGCAGGGTCCAATCTCCGCAAGAAAATTTGTTTAGGGGAAGGTAAGGTAGAGGGATGTTTGTTTCCAAAAACCACCACCTATAAGGTGTTTTTCCTAGGAATGGTCACTAAGTACCTCTGTCCCATAGGGGCAAATGAACCTCTATCTTTTGGATAGTTAGTCAAAAAAACGATATTACTTTCCATGATTTGGGCAGCTATGAGGAGAACCACTCATGCCGTGACCTAAGCCTAACCCCCTCTTACACATGTTTCTAATGTGCTCTAGTTTTGACTGTGGGATGATGGAGGATTTTTCACTCCCTAGCTCAGGATATTAAGTGTTTTTTATAGTCTTGGAGTATTTGACTCACACGCCTAGCTCCAAAACCCTAGCCTAAGCCTCAACGTTGGTGTACTACCAATAAAAATAAAATATGAATCTAGTAAATTTTATTAACGTGTTAATGTTAAGGGTTGTTGTATTACTCAAGCGGGTAGTTACATGACACAAGATGGTGTGAAATACTCTTGTTAGTGAAAACCCATAATGTAACTAATGAAAATGAAATTTTTTATTTTTCTTCTTTTAATGAAACCTATCTAAAGAATGGAAAGGGTCTTTTTCACTTTAGAAATAAAATAACAACTACCTATAGAAAAAACCTCTCAACGATCCTCAAATACAATCCCCGAATTTATAAGAATGTAGACCCAAAAACAAAACAAGAAACAAGAATCCAAAAGGAGGCCAAAAAAGTCTCCAAGATAGAACACAAAGCACTCAAAAAGTGTTAATGTTAGGAATAAAAGTAAAAAAACACTCTCAAGCAATCAACAGGAAAGTGAAAAAGTGGAAAGAAGGAAATGCAAGCAATGTAAGGATATAGTACAATGTTGCAACAAGAGAAAATGTTCTACAAGGATAAAACCAAACCCTATAAACAATAAGGATTTAAAATATCAAATGGGAGTGACAAAAAATGAATCAAGGATGATAACCAGTCAAGACACTCTCAAATAAACTTTTCAAGTTAGAACTTGCAAAACCAAAACCAATTAAAAACACATACACCACCTCTTATGAACAAAAAAAAGCACACAAGACCAAAAATATCTAGGTTTCCATTAAAAAAATGAAACAGATTTGAAATATTGGATCTAATGTCAAGGAAAATAGTCTCAACCAGTAACACCTCACACCCCCTAGGAAGAACCTAAAGAAATAAGAAAATAAGAATATATTACAAACCAAGCAAATTGGATTCAGATCTAGTGTGTTCAACAACTAATAACACCAATGAAAACATATATAAGAAATAAAAGGTAGCTTAGAGAGAAGAGGATGAATTAAGAGCCAATCAGTGAAACAAGAAACCCCGACAACACAAAAAGAAACAAATCCAAACCAAAAGACAAGACAGGATCATACTTGCAACATATTTGGACTACAAACAAAGGCTAAGGAACATATCAAATATGCAAGCAATAGTCATGTAGGATCTCTTATGGTTTCTGTACTTACAGTCCATGTCGCACGAATGAATGGTAGTTCAGTGAAGCTACAACCACACGGAGAACAAGGCAATCGAGTGGCTAGTGAGTTTCACCCACTCTATAACCCAACCTATGGGTGGAGCTGAGGAAGGAATTCGACTAGCTAATCTTCAATCAACCATAACTTGCTCATCCAGATTTCATTTTCAGTGATTTTTTTTTGGATAAAATTTCGAGAGGAATCCAGATCTATGTTTAATTCAATCAAATTCAGTACATAAATTTCGAGAATTTTATTTTAATTCCTAGATCCGTTATTCTCTCATTTAAAAACAAAAACAAAAATTCAGATCTGAGATATGCTCATATTTGAAGAAAATCAAACTAATGCAGATAAAAATTAATCCATGTAGCCACAGAGAATTCAATGGGAGCACACAAAACCCATATCCAAGGAAAAATATAAGAGATCTCAAAACAAGTATGGAAAACTCTCATTGAAAGCACTAGTTCTATTGGGGAAAATTTCACATAGCCACTAGGATTTATTGCTCTGTGTCCTTTTGGCCCTAGTAAGACTACTAGAAGGAAAAATATATGATCAAACTCAATCAAAGAAATGAATCCCAACCATATGATCAAACAATTATGCATGCAATCCCTATACAAAGGGTTTGAGATAGAACCTGGAGCCCTCGCAAGTTGGTGAAGAGTGTTTGGTTCGATACAAAAAGTATTCACTCCAGCCAGGTGATATTTCCTCTTACAATAGATCTACTACCTGCACACAAGCATCACCAAACAACGACCAAAAATAACCTTCTACAGAAGACCATTAGCTCAAATAAATAATCATTAACATGAATAATTGAATAGAAACATAAATATACATGAAAGGGAAACTATATTCTTGTTGATCCTAAAGAAAATGGTCCATTTATACCTTGACACATAGGATCACCTCTCCAAATTTTTCTAGTCTCCCCCTCTCCGAGAAATATGACCTCAAGAATAATTGAATCATAATATCTAAATCAAAATGAAAACATGACTCTCAAATCCTCTCTCTAACTCTCTCCAATGCTACTTGAATCTCAAGGATGGACCAATATATAAAGAACCAGAGAGTCTCCAAGGAGGATGAATGTAGACGCTTGGGGTGAAAAAGTGTTAAGGAATATTCTATAATAATCTACCCTTATCTAACCCATACACAAGTGGGTCATGTTGATCTCCTTGGGAAAGTAAGCCTCTAGAAACCTTTTTCTCAATTATGACATTTTTCTTAATTGTTGTCAATTACGAAATAATTATTATCTCATAATTCTATTCTTTTGGGAAAATAATTATGAGAAATTGCTTAATTAAGTAATTTCACCCTTCTAACATGGAATAAATCTCACATAAGTAAAATAAAAGGTGAAAGGATATGCATTCTAGCTAACAACTTGTTAGAAATCGTGGAAACCAGGACACTACTTAGAGGGGGGGGGGTGAAACAGTAGTGTGGCCAAATTATACAATTTTCACAAATTATACTTTTCAATCACTTTAAAAATTATTCATGGACCAACAACAGAACTCAATCATGTAAAACATAGCACAATCACCATCAAGCACATAAGTAACATATACATAAGACACCAATCTTCTTTTTATTAGAAGCTTCAACTTGATTACATCATTGCCCCGCAAGATATTATGTGTAGGTTTATCAGTTGCTACTTAAAGGAACTTCTATCCCTTATCGTTTACTATTCCTCACTAAAAGGGACTGCTATCGCTGCTCATTTATCAACCTCTGCTGAAAGGGACTCTTGCCCCTACTCGTTTATCAGTCTATGTTGAAAGGGAATCTTACCCCTACTTGTTTATCAACATCTGAATTTCATCATTAAAATTGATGGATTAAATTTCACATTTTTTACCCTTGACCAAGTCAACCACAAAAATCAAAGTTGGCCTCAAGAAGGAAATTGATCCTCCATGACCTCATATAAATAGACCTTGTTGATTTCTTATTTGGCGCATCACATCAAACATCAAATCATCTCTAAAAATACAGGCCGAGTTCACATGTGTTAAGAGGAGAGAGAAGGTTTTGTTTTGACTTGTGTTGACATTATGTTTCAGGTTGTTCTAACCTACTTTGAATTATGTTGATCATGCTCTTCTTCTATTGATTTGGCCGAATCCTTAGAGGGATACTTTGACCAAATTTATTGTTGGGTTGAAAAAACTGTTTAGGGAACTTTGACTGGGTTTAACTATAGGTTGACTATGGAAGTTTGACTGAATTGTAGGAAGGGTTTTGTCTCTATTTTGACCGAGTTTGATTGAGGAAGAAAGGCTAATTCCTCTACTAAATTGACCAAATATTTATGGGCAAGTTGACTATTGAACTTGACTGAAAATTGTAGATCACTGACTATTGTTGATTGTCCCTCCACTAGCCGAAAATTGTAGATTGGTATTTTGACCAAATTTTACTTTATCTATGATCATTGGATTGGTTTTTTATTGGCTTATTTGAGAAGTCAATGTTTTACTTTGATGATATCTTGGTGTTAGAATTCCAGTGATGATTGAATTCTCTAACATGATAATTACTTGTGAGCATCATTATTGGTCTTATTGTTATGAAACCAGCTCCAAAAATAGAAGAAAAGAGAGATCAACACCTTAGAAATAAGCCACTTCGAGAGGGAACCCTCCTTTACATTACATAAATGAAAAATTATTGGATGATACAAATGAAAAAACCTCCTTCTATATATAGGAGTCCATGGGGTCACAATATAATCCTAGCTGACCTAACAATAATAATGTAAGGGCACAATAATAATAATATTGGGGTTACAGGGGTACAACAATAACAATAAGGGGCTACACTAACAACAATAAGGGACTACAGGATTAAAATAGGGAACTAACATGCCCCTCTCCTTCAAAAAGCGTTGTCCTCAACACCTGAGTAGCTCTAGGAGTTTCTGTATAAAATTCTCATCCTCCAATGTAGAATCTTCAGTGGGTAAGTTCATCCACTTGATGAGATACTCTGAAATTGATCGATTTCGTAGTTGTCCAATTCTTGTTTCCATGAATGCTTCAGGTTCCAATATGATTTTTCCTTCCTCATCAAGTTCTCGCAATATCGTTTGAACTGGAAGTTTTTCACCTATAACGTTCTTTAAGAATGAAACATGGAAAATTGGATGCACTCGCGAAAAAGAAGGAAGCTCCAATTTGTATGCCATAGTACCAATCTTTTGTAACACCTTGTAAGGACCATAGTACTTTGGTGATTATTTATTATCCTTTTAGCTTGCTTGAGGGACATTTGTTTGTATGATTGTAGCCGTAAAAATACCCAGTCTCATACATCAAAACTTCTCTCACTGTGATGTTGATCTGCATGTTGTTTCATTCGATTTTGTGCCAAATTTAGGTTATCCTTTAAGAGTTGTAGAACTTTTTGTTGATGCTCGATGTGATCTTACACTGCTTGAACCTTATAATTTTCTCTTAAATATGATGTGATGGATGGTGGATTATATCCATAAAGTGCCATAAATGGGGTCATTTTTTTTGTATTATGGAAGGAAGTGTTATACCACCATTTAGCAAGAGGTAACCACTTGACCCATTGTGTTTGTTTATCAGATACAAAACAACAAAGATATCCTTCAAAACATTTATTCACTATCTCATTATGACCATCGTATTGAGGATGATAAGATGAGTTATGAGCTAATTGAGTACCCAAACAAGAAAATAATTCCATCCAAAAATTTCCAGTACAAATGGCATCTTTGTCACATACAATAATCTTTAGGTTTCCATGTAGCTGTTGAATTGTTTCCATAAATGTAGTAGCAACTGTACTTGCCTTAAATGGATGATATAATGCACAAAAGTGTGCATACTTGGTAAGTCTATCAACTACCACCATGATGACACTCTTTCCTCTAGACTTAGGTAGACCTGTGATAAAATCCATTGAAATATCCTCCCAACATTGAATTGGAATGGATAAAGGTTGTAGAAGACCCAGGGTCTTAATTGTCTCAACTTTATTTTGCTGGAAAACCAAACATTCTGCCACAAAATTTTGAATATCATATTTAAGTCCATCCCAAAAAAATTATTTCTTCACCCTGTGGTAAGTTTTTAAAAATCCTAACTGTCCTCCTAAAGGAGAAGTGTGAAATTCCAAAAGAATATTTTGTTTTAATTGGGAATTCTTACAAAGATATAAGCGATCTTTGTACCATAAAGAATCATTTTTCTAGCTAAATGTATCAGATGTACGATGATCTTGCTACAACTTTTGAATGAGTGTCCACACTTCTTCATCCTTCTTCCATTCATCCCTTATTTCGGTTATCCAATCTAGTTGGATAATAGAAATGGCACAAAGGAATGCTTCCACCCCTTCATTCTTTCTTGAGAGTGCATCTGCAAAAACATTTAGCTTCCCTTTTTTTTTAATGATTTCAAAGTCATAACCCAACATCTTTGTGACCCATTTTTGCTGCTATTCTGAAGATAGTCTTTGTTCCAAAAAGTTTTTAAGACTATCATGATCATTTTTTACCTTGAAGTGTCTTCCCATTAGGTAAGGTCGCCATTTATTTAGTGCGTGTAGTATTGCTAACATTTCCTTCTCATAAATAGATTTTTGTAAATACTTTCCTTTGATTGGACGACTTTCAAAAGCAATGGATATTCCTTCTTGCATTAAAACAACACCAATTCCATTTCCTGAGGCATCACACTCCACAATAAAGGTTTTGTGAAGTTTGGCATAGTCGAGACCAGTGCTAGGCACATTGACTCTTTAAGATGTTTAAAGTCCTTAGTTTCTTCAGGAGTCCATGAAAATTCATCTTTCTTCAATAATTTTGTTAGAGGTGCTGCTATTCTCCCATTATTATTTACAAACTTGCGATAATACCCTGTAAACCCGAGAAATCCTCGCAATTGCTTTACGGTTGTGGGAAATTTCCATTCCTTAATGGCTTTAATTTTGTTAGGGTCTATCTTAACACCCTCGTGAGATACAATATGCCCCATATATTCCACATCTTGTACTCCAAATAAAAATTTGGATGTTTTTGTATATAATTGTTTCTCCACCAATAGTTTGAGCACCCTGTCAACATGTTGAACTTGATCCTTCCAAGACCTGTTGTAGATTAGTATATCATCAAAATATACTAGCACAAATTTTCTAAGGAAGGATTTGAAAATATAATTCATCAACCCTTGAAATGTAGACGGTGCATTGGTAAGGCCAAAAGGCATGACCAAAAATTCATAATGACCCTCATGAGTTTGAATTGTTTTTTTCAGAATATATTCAATCTTCATTCTAATTTGATGATATCCTGAACGAAATCCAACTTGGTAAAATAAATTGATCCATTTAATTCATCCAATAATTCATCAATCACAGGAATGGGAAATTTATCTTTAATAGTGATCTTATTGATCTCCCTATAATCTGGACACATGCACCATGAATCATCCTTCTTGTGCACCAATACTACTGGAGCACAGAAATAACTTTGACTAGGTTGAATTATACCAGCCTTTAACATTTCTGCAATCATACATTCAATTTTCCTCTATTGGACATAAGGATATCTATAAGGCCTGATGTTTGGAGGAACACTTCCTGGAATCAAATGAATAGCATGATCTTGATCACGAATATGTGGGAGTGCTTTGGGAGTTTCAAACACCTTGGAATAATTATCTAAGACTTTTTGGAGATCTGGAGAAATAGATGATTTTGAAGTTGGAACTTTTAGTGAGAATAATTGTGCAATTACGTCTTGGTGTTCTCTCTTCAGAAGCTTTTTCATGACATTAGAGCTTATTATATTTCTCGGCTTCCTTGTGATACCCCGTAATTCGACTTCCTTCCCTTCCAAAAAAAAATTCAAGAAAATTTCTTGAAAATTAAAAGCTACCGTCCCCAAAGATTATAACCATTGTACTCCTAGTATAACATCAACACCTACCATTGGAATGGAAAGCATTGGAATATTCAATACATATTCCCCCATGACTAGCTTGACATTATGATATTTTCCAGAGAAATTTATAGTTCCTCCATTTTCAACCAGCACTTGACATTCTGGTGTTGAGTATAGAAAACAATTCAATTCCTTGGCTACCTTACAATGAATAAAATTATGGGTACTACTTGAATCAATCAACACTATGAAATTTTTCTTCTTGATATGTCCTTCCATTTTGAGAGTTTGAGGAGTGGTAATTCCTGCCAATGCATTACACGATATGGTCAAACTCATTTCTTCTTCTTCTGGGGTTGGTTCCTAGTGTATATCCTCTTCTTTTGAAGTTTCTTGTTCATTTTCTTCGTCCTCTTCACAATATATGTAAAATAATTTCTTCTCAGCACACTTATGACCTTTAGTGTATTTCCTATCACAACTGTAGCAAAGCCCTTTTGCTCTTTTTTCTTCCAATTGTTGTGGTGTCAACCTTGTAGGTTGTGGAAGTCTAGGAGTAGTAACACTTCCATCTTTATAGATGTGAGTGGTAGGCTTCCTTTTCACCATAATTTTACATTCATTTTTTCTTGCCAACCTGAATCAGTTCCCAAATGCGAACCTCATGTTGGATGTTATCCTTTAAAGTCCCTATGAAGACATCAATCATGTCTTCCTCTGGAATATCAGTTACCCTTATATTCAATTTTTGGAAGTCCTCAATGTGCTCCACCACTAAACCCTTTTGTTTGAGATTTATCAATTGGCTAAAAAAGGTGTTTCTCTTTGTATACTCATAATGTGCTATCATTTCCTCCGTAAGAATTGACCAAGTGACAATTTTTTTATGGAAGAAAAGCCATTGATACCATACAAATTTATGTTTTTCTAAACATAAAGTTGCAATGCATAACTTTTGTTTGTTTTTCAAATTATTGAGATCAAAATATTGCTCCATCTGTAGAATCCATGTTACGGGATCCTTGCCATCAAACTTCCTCATATCGATCTTTGGAATATGGTGGGACTTCCATCCAACATTAGAGTTTATGAAATCACGATTAACATTTATTTTTTTCTCATCATGAGTTTCCTCTACTATATTTTCTCCATTAGGAAACATTTCTTGTATCAACTTTTTCAAACCTTCCATGTCTTCTTTTAGATCATTCTTCAAGTTTTCCATTTTTTCATTGATCTTAGCTTCCATGTCATCCATCTTAGATTCCATGCCAGGTTCCATGCCATACATCTTAGCTTCCATGTAATTATTCAAACAATCCATCTTGGATTCCATGTCTTTCTTCAAACCCTACATCTTAGCTTCCACGCATTTCTTCAAAACTTCCATTTCATTTTTTGTTGCTCTTTGCAAGAGAGAAATTTGGTGCACTTTCTCTTGTAATTTTAATATGTCATGTTGCACTTCTTCGTCTTCATGAGTCATTATATATCCTTCTAAAGGATTAATGGGTGTTGAATTCTTTTTAGGGGGCATTTTAGAACCCAATATTGATATCTATTCTACAATATGCCCTTGGAATCAATTCAAACTAATTCTTCAAACAAGACTTATGCAATTCTAAAAAAAATACACACCTTTTTCTTTCTTTTGAGGAGCTCGATATTGAAACTGAATTATCTCAGTGATTTCAGATATTCAATATCTGAAATTTGGTGTTTTATTAGCCCTATGAATCTTCTTTTTAATGCCACAGTTCTGACCTGATTTGGATTCTTCAAGGAAAATTTATTCCCAAACTCCCACGGTGACGTAATTATGGACTAGTTCAGTAGATAAAATTTGTATGGCGTGCCACGTGTCACTATTTCCTCCTTCAGCTCTGAAATTGATATACATAAAACTACATTCCATTTACTTACGGCCACTTTTTACGAAATTCCAATTCGATGCTCAAAGAGAGAGAGTTATGAAAATTTTCCCATAGTAACCTCTTTGAGATTAAATTCAGGAGCCTGAAAAAACCCTAGCTTCCACAGATCATATCTCTGAAAATATTGCGAACAAAGATCTGAAATTTTGACATGATGTTCCTCAGGATTTCAGCTTCATGTGATAAAAATTTAAGCTTCTGAACCTTCATAGAAAAAAGTTATAGCGAAAATTCCACGATGACTTGTTTGGAGCAGCGAAACCCTAGAATCCAAAGCTCTGATACCAAATGTTATGAAAAGAGCTCCAAAAATAGAAGAAAAGAGAGATAAATGCCTTTGAAATAAGCCACTTCGAGGGGGCAACCTCATTTACATTACATAAATGAAAAATTATTGGATGATACAAATTATAAAACCTCCTTCTATATATAGGAGTCCATGGGGTCACAATATAATTCTAACCGACCAAACAATAATAATGTAAGGGCACAATAACAACAATATTGGGGTTACAAGGGTACAAAAATAACAATAAGGGGCTACACTAACAACAATAAGGTACTATAGTAGTAATATAGGGACCTAACACTTATTTCTTAGTTTGTTTATCGTCTTTATCAAGTAATTACCAAAGAATTAAGCTCATAGTGCACAAGAGACAAATAACACAAGAGATTAGGCCAGAGGCCACGGAAAATCCCCACCAAGTGGGAAAACCCATAAATCCTTTCCATATAGAATCAAGAGAAATCCAAGTCAAATATAATCCAATAAACAGTTCCTTCCATTGTCAATTCACCCCTCCAATCTCTATCATGTTTATTTACAATTTTCCATGTGTATGCCCATTGATGTATCTGAACTTCTAGAACTCACATCATCATAGAATATTGTTTCTCTGAAATTCGCCTCATTAGATATCTATAAAACTTGTATCATAATGGGGAAGTGTTTCTTTGAAATTCACATCATTACCTATCTTTCAAATTCACATCATAGTAAGAGAATATTTTTGCATCATCATGTATCTCAAACTAGCTCGTATCCCACAGGAAGTATAGCCTCAAAATAAATTATATTCCACATAAAGTGTGACTTCAAATTAACTTGTATTCCTGTAATGTCCCCTAATAACAATACAAATAATAAATAATATAATATAATATTAAAATATAAGTAAATAAATAATAAACAATAAAGAAAAGATAATAATGGTAAATAAATAGTAAAACATAAAGAAAATATAACAATAGTAAATAAATAATAAATAATAGAGAAAAGATAATAATAGTAAATAAATAATAAGTAATGAAGAGAACACAATAATAATAAATAAACAAAATAGTAAAAAATAATGCTTGAGTTCTAAATATATATATATATATAATTAAACTATAAAAATAGAAAAATAAGAAACAGTTAAATTAAACGAACTATAAAAATAGCAAAAATAAGTAAATTTAACAAAAAGTAAAAAGGAATAAAATAAGAAAAAGTTAAATTAGTATAAATATTAAATTAAGTAAAACTTAAAATAAGAAATAAAAGTTGCATGTTGACACATGGAATGTGTGCATGCAGACTCCTTTCCATTTTTTAGTCTATTCAATGGACGATGAGGAGGATGAGATTCATACATTCCTTCATCCATTTTCTTGAGAGAAAAGTGTTCTGAGACAAATGTTTTCCCTAACAATAGTACTTTGATTGAGGGCTCAAGGGTGGCCAACTATAGAAATATTATGTGCAGCCGAGCCTATGGTTGAGTGGAGAGTCGTATCCAAAAAATTTGTTGCGGTTAGCGGAATTCAAAGAGCGTTCAACTCCAAAAGCACAAGTAAGGAATATCGTCGATACATGTAAGTCATCTCTACTCATGTTTTTCAAAAATTCTATGTTAAATAGTTGAATAGTTGCTTGTTGATTATTAATCACATAAATTGATGTAATTATTAATATATTTTAAATATGGATTGTTCCATATGGTATCAAAGGATGGTTACAACCATTGATACCTAGAAGCCTAAGCATGCATTTATAATATTGTTCAATCTATTGCATAGATTGAAATATTAAAGCTTATTCTTAAATTAATTCATTTATGTGCTAAATACCCTAGTAATACCCTGTGCTATATACCGTGTGTTGTTATTTAGCCCCTTAGTATATGAAAATTTATATTGAATTAGGTGTTTTTAAGAAACCCGAAGATTATAAAAATAATTATTTATAATTAGAAAGACATTTCTTAAGGTAGGAATTTAACTGACACATTTTTTTGGAAAATTGTGTTATCACACAACCAATTGCATTTTTAAGGCGATCACATACCCCAAATAGGAGGTAGGGCTTATTTTTCATATGGTGACCTCTATTTTTGTAGAAAGTCACAATAACATCGTATGTAAAGTGTAAATTTAAACCCTTAGACACACAATTCAAACATATGCACGAACATCAATTTCACTACTCGAAATACTACAAAATGGTTGGTGACCTTGAATCCTCGTCAATTATTTTTCATGAAATTGTTGTGTAATCTAGAACTCTAGTCATTAAAACGTTATATTGAACTTATCGCTAGAAGCCACCACTTCCACAAGAGTGATCATGAAAATAATGAAACGTCGCCTTAAGATGACCACTATCTCTCCTAGCCCAAACCCCTAGCAACTGACACTAAACCATATTTTCAATGATTACAACCACGAATTGTTTTTTTTATGTTGCTACTAGTTAGATACTAAACATGGAGTGTGATAATTTGTCACAATCGTGCATTATTTGAGCAGAGAACAAATAAGTTCATGATCCAGGTGGATATTGGTGGTCACCCACCTATTCCACTTGGGGCCCCACCATTTTCTCTTTCAGTTTTTCAGTTTCGGCACAACTTACTATTTTTCGCAGTTTTTCGGGTCCTGAATTTCTGGAGCCATTTTGAGGCCCTAAACGACGTTTTTTGGGAAAACGGAGAGCAACATGGGTCCATCGATTGATGTTTCTTATTCAAAATTTGTAGTCCTCGGATAGATATTTCTAACGAGGTATGGTACGCGTCAAACGGAGATCGTATGCCAAAGTTATGCCCCCGGGAAGTTGAAACACCAATTTACCCAAATGGGGCCCATAGTTTTGGCGCTTCATCTCCTAGGGTTAGGGTTTTGGCGGTTTAGGATTTCTCATTGTTTCTAAATAATATATAGGCCCTCGAGCCTCATTGTAACTCAGTTCAGAGGCCTATAGCCACCACATCTCTTCTCAGAGATAGCTACCAACACCCTAGCTAGTTTTATTTCCATTCTGTTTGTAAGAAAATTTCAGTTCTTTGATATTAATGAAATGAAGTGTTATCTCTGCCGCATCTTTGTATTTATGGTTATATGTTTATTCTGTTGCGTTCCTGCATAAATCTGAATCAATGGTATCAAAGCGGTCTGCTTTTTCTCAATCTTTCTTTGCATGTCCCCAAAAAGGTCGGGGTATAAGGAGTTAGGGCTCGATATGGTGGAACCTTTGCAAGATCAGCCTCGCAAACCCCGACGAACGCCCATGGGGGATGAAAAGAAAGATGAGGGAGGAGGAGATCCTATCAAAATATTGCTCAAGGAGGCCCTCGAAAAACAAAGGAACGTGATGATGGATAACTTTGCCCAGATCCTTCAACGGCTGCCCACCAGCGGCGCATCTGCATCCAGTAGCCACTCTGGAGGTGCGACACCTTTTAAGGTACAAGTAAATTTTGAAATTCCCATATTTGAGGGTCAAATAGATGCAGATGTCGTAGATAGATGGTTGAATCTATTAGAAGGATATTTCTCGGTTCATGACTTTTCCGACAGGGAGAAGATTATTTTTTCATTCCTCAAAGCTGCCCCCCATGTCAAGGACTGGTGGGAAACCCACTGTGAGAAAAAGTATGAGACAGAACCCTCTCTGTTCTTGACTGTACCCACTTGGAATACTTTCTGAGACGCCATGAAAGAACAATACTATCTCGTGGGGAGCTATGAGGACAAGTACATACAATGGACCACGCTGCAACAACAAAGGGATCAAGATGTGCATGAGCTGATGAATCTATTCCACACCCTGCGCACCAAGTTGGGTATCAAAGATTCAGAGAAACATCTGGTGCTAAAGTATCGCAGTTGTATGCACAGATACATTCAGGAGGAAATGGAGTTCCTCGACATCTCCTCGCTTGGTACGACATATCGGTATGCTGCCAAGATTGAGCAGAAATTCAAGCAGAAGAAGCGAGACTTTGGATCTACGAATCAGAAGCAAGGGAAGGGTGCTCCCAAACCGTAGAAAAAAGGACAAAGCCAAGGCATGGTGAATCAAGACAACCTGTCAAATCCACAAGAAAAGAACAACACCGCAAAGCCAAAGAAGGACACAGGAAAGTGGTGTGAGTTCCATAAGAGCTCCACTCACAACACAAGTGAGTGTCCGGCCAAGCAGTCGCTGGTGGCCGAGATGAGGGTTTTTGAGTTAGATGCATGCTCCAACTCTGAATTAGAACCTGACAAGGGGAATGACAAAGGGAAACAAATTATTGATGCGGAGCCCAACGCCATTGTTTCCACTACGAAGATCCAGAAGGAGGAACCGGAAGATCCAGAGGAGGAGGAACGTCTCTTCCACTCCCAGATGTGGGTAAAGGGCTCCCCAGTATGGTTCATTTTCGACAATGGGAGCCAAAAGAACCTCATTTGTCGTGAAGCGGTTGGGCTTTTCAACCACAGCTCACCCACATCCATATACCATCAGGTGGCTTCACCAAGGACGAGATCTCCGTGTCAACCAGTAGTGCCACCTTCCCTATAGCACCAAGCCCTTCACGGATGAGGTATTATGTGATGTTTCTCCTATTGATGTTTCTGATGTATTATTAGGACAACCATACTTTTGGAAGTGTCATGTTGTGTATGAGTCTCAGCCTTGCGCTGTTATTGTTACTTTGGTAAATAATTTATACAGGATACCAGAGGTACCACCTCCTGCCACTGTCTCTTTGGTTACTGCAAAACAATGCAGTAAGCTCATTTCCCAAACCAGGAAATTTGTTTTCCTGATGATCTGCCCCCAGGGCAAGAAGAAGATTGTGGCCACGACCTCCAGACAGGGCTCCTCTGCATGACAACAACAAATGGATAAGATTGTGGAGGAATATGGGGACATCTTCACCTCACCCACAGGGTTTCCTTTGTACTATCAGGTCAAGCACCCGATTGATCTGACCCCAGGTGCGCCGCTACCCAATGCACCGATCTATCGGTGCTCTGTTCTGGAGAACGATGAAATCAAGAGGCAGATTTAGGAGCTGCTGCAGAAAGGTCACATCTGACCAAGTTCATCGCCTTATGGGAGCTCAATCGTGTTGGTACAGAAGAAGGATGGAACGTGGAGACTGTGTATTGACTATCGGGCGTTGAAAAATATCACTGTCCGAGATAGGTACCCGATCCCATGGATTGATGACCTTCTGGACCAACTCAAAGGTAAAAAATATTTTAGCAAGATCGACTTGAAGTCTGGGTATCACCAGGTACCAATTGAACCCTCCAATGTGTGGAAGACTGCCTTCAAAGCCAAGGAAGGCCTTTTCAAATGGCTGGTCATGCCTTTCGGGTTGACGAATGCTCCTGCAACCTTCATGAGGATGATGAACGACATATTACGGCCATTCA
This sequence comes from Pinus albicaulis, assembly GCA_034641835.2. Taxonomy (NCBI): domain Eukaryota; kingdom Viridiplantae; phylum Streptophyta; class Pinopsida; order Pinales; family Pinaceae; genus Pinus; species Pinus albicaulis. The sequence continues at coordinate 1,055,705,492 of CM076578.1, forward strand.
CCAACTCATTTGTAGTGGTGTACTTGGATGACATTCTAATCTTCAGCCAAACTTGGGAAGAGCACCTTCACCACATCCGATAAGTCCTCTAAACACTGTGGCAACACAAGTTGTGTGCCAATTTGGAGAAGTGCACTTTTGGCATGACCTGAGTCCAACTCAGGATACATTATTGATGAAGGGGTGTGGGTCCAGCCAAGATACAAGTCAGTCGGGATTGGCCAGCCCCAACCACTATAACAGAGCTTCGCAGCTTTCTGGGTCTTGCTAATTTCTATCGGAGGTTCGTGTTGGGATTCTCTCATATCACTTGGCCCTTGAGTCAAGTTACCAAGGGAGGAGCGAGAGAAAAAAATTTTTGGTCGGAACCTCAACGGAAGGCGTTCACAGAACTGAAAAATCGCCTTTTTTCACGCCGGTACTACGTACGGACTTGCAACAACCATTTTAGATTGAGACAAATGTATCTAACTATGCTATTGGGGCAGTTCTTACTCAACGGTTGAAAGTATCCCTTATGACAAAGAAATGTATTCCATTGTGCAAGCTTGTCGACAATGGAAGCATTACATTTTGGGGAAGGAAACAATCATCCACATGAGCCCTTGGCCCCTGCAGTTATAGACCTGAGAGTTGGGAATGATCGCCAAAGCCAGTGGTCCACATATCTGCAACAATTTCATTTTAACATCAAGTACAAGAAAGGTAGCACCAATAATGTTGCAGACTATCTCAAGTGACCACTGATCATGGCGCTCACCACGGTTCTCAACTCTTGTGGGCACGAGACTTCTGATTGGCCGCTTCTCTATGAGAGCAACCCAGAATTCGTCCACACATACAAGGCACTCTTGGGAGGCACGCAAGTTCCAAATTTTCACCTCCAAGATGCACTTTTATGTCACCTGGGACACCTTTTTGTTCCTTCAAGTGAACGTGCCAAGATGATATGGGAAGAACACTACAGTCGAGTCATTGGGAATTTCAGGGTCGAGAAATAGTAGCTATATTGTAGAAGTATTTCTATTGGTCGAACCTTCCAAAGGATGTCGGGAAGCACATCAGATCCTGCACTGCCTGTGCCATTGCCAAACCGACCATCAAGAAGCAAGGCCTATATACTCCGCTACCTACCCCTAGTCGACCTTGGGAATCCATCTCCATGGATTACATGTCGGGCCTGCCTTCTACTAAGCATGGAAATGACTATGTTTTCGTGGTCGTTGACAGATTCTCGAAGATGGTCATTATGGCGGCCTGTAAGAAGAATATCACAGCAGAAGCCACTGCTAAACTCTTCTTTGAACGAGTGTGGGTGCACTTTGGGATCCCACAGTCTATCATATCAGATCGAGATAGCAGGTTCCTCAGCACATTTGGTCCAGCCTCTGGTCAATGTTGGACACAAAGCTCACCAAGTCCACAGCTTTCCATCCCCAAACAGATGGCCAGACAAAGGTCGTCAACAGAATGATTGTACACATTCTGCGCATGTACAATTCAAAGCATCCACACACATGGGACGAGAGCCTCCCCTATGTACAACATAGTTATAATCGGGCTCTCCACAGTTCAATCGGCCATATCCCCGTTCAGGTGGGCTTGGGATTCTAGCCACTATGTCCCATTGACGTAGCCATGCCATTTGCGGCTACTCCGGCCAATTCGGCTCATGTATAGTCTGAAGTCGACAAAGCAAATAGCTTCATCAAGCGCATTCAACACATCCGCCAACAGTTCCATGACATATTGGACAAAGCCAATGCTAAGTACAAGCAACGCCATGATCAACACCGGGTGCCACACAACTTCCAGGTGGGCGACAAAGTATGGCTACATTTGCAGAAGGAGCGCCTCACTAGACCCCACCGCAAGCTTCTCTCGCTCCAATACGGGTCGTACACCATCACCAAGGCTGTAGGGAACAATGCCTTCGAGCTCAGTATTCCACCATTCCTTGGTCTGCACCCAGTATTTAATGTGGACCACCTTCATCCTTACTTCCCACCTCTACCGAACACCTCTGAAATTGTAGAACAACTCAGACCAACAGAGTTAAACCCAGATTGCATGGAACAGGCCACCACAGATTATATCATGGACATGCAAATCAAGAACACTCGCCAATAGAAGATCCAACTGTATCTGGTTGTCAAAGCTGGCCAACTCCTACACTAAGGAAAGTGGTTCACCAAGGACCAAGTTCAACAGAAATTTCCTCATCTCATGGAGGAACTTAACGCAATGGGGACCATTGCTTCCTAAGGGGGGAGGAATTATCTAGGTGGATATTGGTGGTCACCTGCCTATTCCACTTGGGGCCCCACCATTCTCTCTTTCAGTTTTTTAGTTTCGGCACAACTTACTATTTTTAGCAGTTTTTTGGGTCTTGAACTTCTGGAGCCATTTTGAGGCCCTAAACGATGTTTTTTGGGAAAACACAAAGAAAAATGGGTCCATGGACTGATGTTGCTCATTCAAAATTTGTAGTCCTCGGATAGATCTTTCTAACAAGGTATGGTACGCTTCAAACAGAGATCATATGCCAAAGTTACGCCCCTGGGAAGTTGAAACACCAATTTACCCAAATGGGGCCCATAGTTTTGGCGCTTCATCTCCTAGGGTTAGGGTATTAGCTGTTTAGGATTTCCCATTGTTTCTAAATAATAAATAGGCCCTCGACCCTCATTGTAACTCAGTTCAGAGGCCTGTAGCCGCCACATCTCTTCTCAGAGATAGCTACCAACGCCCTAGCTAGTTTTATTTCCATTCTATCTATAAGCAAATTTCAGTTCTTTGATATTAATGAAATGAAGTGTTATTTCCGCTGCATCTTTGTATTTATGGTTATATGTTTATTCTGTTGCGTTCCTACATAAATCCAGATCAGTTCAACATATGGAATTTTTGTCTCGAAGAGTATATGGGTTTCTATCAAAGTGAATTTAGTCTTAGGTATTGGAAATCATGAGGAAAAATAAACTCAAATATCAAGTATCCGAATTTACATGTAATTTTGAAAAAGGCATTCGTATAATAATAATAATAATAATAGAAGTCATGGAGTATATAAAAGAAACAAGTTATTTAGTTGTTGACTGCACTGGTTTATTAACAAAGAAGGGAGTTGTCTTTAGTGCGACTTTTTGGAATTTTCGGTGCCAGAATCCAGTGAAAAATTTTGAGGTGAAATCTTGATTTTTGTTATTTAAATTGGTTTTTTTACTGTATATATGAATTTAACACCCTAAAAAAAACCTAGAGAATTTCGATTGTGCAAGGTTACCCATCAAACTTTCGTTTTCAATGAATTCTTGCTATATTTTAGAGAAACTAGACCGGAAAAATCCACCAAAAAAACTTTCAAAAAATCGCACTAAAAACAACTCGACAAAGAAATAAGACATAGAATTAAAAGTATTTTATCGAGTCTCTAAATGATTCCTCCACCTATTTATAACACTTTGTAGCATGGTCCAAGGCTTTTTCTTTCCATTCTCCATGCTATTATTATTATTTTTAGAAACATTGAATATTTATTACAAAACTCGGGCTGCCAAATGGCTATGTCATAGCATTGCTTGCATTTTGACCTTATTCATTCTCTTATTAATCATCTCTTACCGTTTATGTTATATTTGTTGACATTTTGACCTTATTGATACTCTTATTAATCATCTCGTACCGTTTATGTTATATTTGCAGATATAGAGGGTATAATAATTTCATTCAGTATCCAAACCGATGGGATTATATTGCCTTTCCACTATTAAAAAAAACAAAAAAACAAAATTAAGATATTGATAGCACTATTGTAACTTCGCATCAACTACGAGTAAAACGCACTCCTATTCATCATCTAAACGGCTTCTAATTTTGAATGCCCTCGCCACTTGAGCTTCTGGTTTTGGAATTCTCGTGTTCAAAGGAAAAAGGAAATGAATGATGTTTATTTTATATGTCCGATTTCAATTTGGATAATATGTGTCTCTTTTGAAAACTGTTAAGAATTATGATTATAGTCTTTGAACATTCCCGAAGATATCGAATGCAATGTATATTATTGTGTTGAAAAAAAATTGGCGGTGTCATAATTGCTAGTAATTAGTGAAAGTAATAAATTTAAACATTCTTTTATAGGAAAAGTATAAGTAATCAATTTGGACAATCTTTATAGCAAATGTATAAGAGCATACACGGGAAAAAATTTGGGGTTACGGGGAATTGAACTTGGATGTTGGAATGATCATTGTATAGATGTTTATGATAGATGTTTATGATTGACAAGATGGACATATGATCTAGATTGATGTCAGTTGACAGATCCATATGATCTGGATTGATGTCAGTTGACACATTTATAAATTTATGTATTGTTTATCTATAATATTAATAATGGTTTTTTTCTGAAAAAAAAAGGAGATCTAATATATGAATCTGTTAAATCAATTTAGAGAACTAATTATAATTTATTAGTTAACAATTTCTTTTTAATAAGAAAAAAAACATGGCTATAAAAGGTTTATTTTATTTTCTCCCATTCAAAGTACACTATATATTTACACATATATAAAAATATATTATTTAAAGGTTATAATAATAAAAAATTATATATCACTGATTTATATATTAATGGTAAATATTAGTTAACAGTATGAAAAAAGTAAATGATGGTTAAAGGTATTTTCAATCAATCAAATAGAATAAATCATAGTCTAAAACAAAATATACTATATGATGTTTGTAAAAAAAATAAAATAAAAGCATGTTATTAAAACTTTGTAATCTTAATAATAATAATAATATAATCATATTTCTTTTAAATGAGATAGATTATTATAACAATTAAGATATAGGTTTTATTGAAGTTATTGTATTTTTAATTATTTGCAGTAAAAATAGTGACAGTGATTTATTTTTGGGAGTTAGAAAGATTTTTTAAATAATTTTCTGATTCTAATGAGAAACAAGATATTTACATGATTCAAGGAGGTAAGTGTAGTTTAGGACTTCTTGCAAAATTGGATTGAATTTAGAATATTATGTAAATTCAAGGCAAATTATTGGATGAAAATATGGTCGTTAATAAATTTATATATGATGTCAATATGTTGAAGGAATAGTGTTTGACCTTGCTCCAAAGTACATCACCTCTAAAAGATGGGAATAATGGTAAAGGACTTGATCAATTTGAGGGAAAATCAATATAATTTTCAAATAGTACACATCAAATAAATTCAAATTGAAAGGAGATTAGGGAACCAAACTATATTAACAAGGGTTGATCACTAAATATCTGATAAAGTACGCTCATAAACATGACCAACCTAGGATGATGAGATGAGAAAAAATGGTGCTACAAGTGAGTGATTAGAAATTTCACAAACAAGTGTAAGAATCAACAAGAAGAAATAACTTATCCTAGCACATGAGGAAATATTTTAGAACAACTTAGAGTATTTTGTAAATGGACAACAGGCTATAAAAATAAAAATGTCTGAGGACTCATAGTATAATATTTCAGTATAAGAACAAGAGAAGGATCACTATAAAGACAATGCAAGTTATGAAGAAAATATTGCCAATCAATCAATGAGTTAACTGATTTGACAATGATGATGATCATTTTAAGGAATTATAGGAATTATTGTAGCATTTGATTACAAAAGTAATAAACCCATGTATGTTTGTATGATGGGAATAAGGAAGAGACAAATAGAAATTAAGAAAATTTTGCAAGTGGAAAAAGGGAAAATGCCTTAGCATTAAGGTAATAATCTCATGGTAAGTCCAAGGTTAGTGATAGTAGAGCATGATACTACTGTAATTAGTTATGGTTAGGCTAATGTGCCAATTCATAAGGATTAGAAACTTTTCATGATTTTGGGAGGTAAGGTGGATTGAAGAAGTCCATTCAAGATGAGCTCTTACATTGGAAAATTTTTATGTTAGCGTGTTTGTTGATCTTAATTTTGGTTTCATATGAAAGAAAATAGATGAGGGATCTCCTTGTGAGGACGGAATAGCCTTATGTTGGTCATAACATTGGGAATGAGGAGGAAAACACATATTGTAATAATACCTACGCTACATATTTCAATGTTCCATAGTGGCATTATGATTTAGGAAAGGTGGTGCATTGGATATAAAACATGATATTCTATTATTTATTGGAAATTATTAATCTAATGGCCATGATGTTATTTGAATTTTATATTTTGATAGTATCTAGATGGATTCATGGTGATTGTAGGAAATATTATTAGTTTTGTGGTTGAATGGATGGTTTCAATGCTCAATAGGTAATTCCAATACTCATAAAATTAGAATTAATGATTTTGAAGCGTGTGATAAGTGTAGTAAGGAAGCAGGTCGTGCCATAAAAGTGAGGCATATGAATTCATTTTTGCAAATAACCATTGAAGACACTGATAGGAAAGAAGAAGAAAAAAAACATATAATTAGTCTAAGTGGTAGGATGTCATCCTTTGATACATTCATTATATAATGTTGGTGCTTATAAATCAAGCCTCGCAGATAAAGAATTTATGTTAAGGACATGCATTATGAGTGTGTGGGAGAGCTCATGATGTATCTCAAGTGTTTCTTTAAGCCTAATGATAAAGACCTAACTATGGAAATTAGGAAGATCCCACCCAATAGGAAGTGACATCCAAGACTAATAACGGGATAAATTGGCTAAGTTAACTTGTGAAAAAGAGGTGTGGAAAATCATATTTGAGTGAATTAAGGAGGATTATGCACAAATTAACAAAAGAATTGGAAATCAACTAATAAAGGGTGAACATGACTAAATTTCACTAATTGGTCACAAGTGGATGGATGATATATTAAGACTTCATAACTTATTAAGTTATGTCAGCATATTGAAATCAGTTATTGCCACGAAACCCAATCATATAAAAACTTTATATGGATGATAATGGTAAGAGTGGTTCCAAACGCTTCAAATTATAAACCAACGAATAATTCCAAAAGTGAAGGGGAAGCATCATTGCTCCAACTTGGAAAAGAAAAAGAAAAAGAAAAAGGGTGTACATATATGATAAAATATATAAATATATCAAGTGGTATTAAGATGAGAACTTCATGAGATATGCAAATATTTTTTAGGGTGAACAATGGTAAGAAAATATTTGTGCAATTGAATTAAGAATGATAGAAAATTAAACCATGGTCACCTAATGTTTATATGTTATTGCATACAACATTCTTTGAATGGCTAAGCCAAAGGTATAAATTGATGTAAAAAAGGATTTTAATTGGCTATTGATGATTTAAGGAATGATTGTAATTTGTACCTCTAGTAATATCTTAAAGATGAATTTCACTAAATTTTCCTGGGGAAAGGAAGAATACATGACTAGAGATTAAGGGTCAATGATATACTTAAACGACTATACTTATTGTGTAAATAGTCAACTTCCTAGTTGAAAGAATAGGAAATTATTATTGAAAAGTAATTGGTATCTTGATGAAAACATGAAACTAATAGAATTGATGAGATAACCTAGACCCCAGATCGATGTTGAATAATCTTATTTTATAGTTGGCATCATTATTTATACAAACAAATGAAATTTATTTTTCTGATGAACCATAATAAGAATGATTATAGTGTGTTAATGTTCTATATATGATAAGTATTGAGATGATTTTCATATTAATGATGTGATGGTATGTGGTAAAAGGATATAGTTCTAATGAGAGGCTAATGATGCACATGGGGTTCTTATTTATTTATTTCTTATGATAATGATTTTGTATGCTCATGATGGATATGACTCTGCATAGTGATCATGTTGTTATGATATGATGTATATTGACATGTGGTTCATTTATTATGTGATGTCAGATATATCTTTGATGCAAATATGTTAATGTTATAACTTATTAATGTATTTCATAAGGTGAAATATGTGGTAATCACATGCGAATTTTATGACATGCATGAGCATGGAGTTCGTCATTATTCAGAATGTGGTGATTAAAAATAATGTTATGTTATCATGATGTCATGAAATATTTGACATGTGGATTATTTTAGATGATGTTATGATTATGACTAATGCATTAGATGCATTTTAATATGTGGTGACTGGAAGGAACTCCACAAATGGGTCGAGAGGGTCAGTTTATTTGATGATCTCATGGGAGCCCATACCTGCGAGGAAGAATATGTAACACCATATGGGCTAGGTACAAACCCATTCAACACGACATATGTCAGTGGTTCCTTTGTCTTGTATAACTCTTGATGGATAACTCTTGAGGGGATATGGGAGCATCTTGAGGAGGCCAAGTGTCTGATATTGTAGGCCAAGTGCCTAATATTGGATTGGGATCTCGAATTCTAGTGGGGGTGTAAGGACTTAGATGCCTGAGGTTGTGAGCCTTAGTGAGTGTGGAGGGAGTGGGCTGTTATAGGTCAATTTGGGCAACATTCCCAATGACCTGGTTAATTGAGCATCATCTCCATGACCAATGAATAGGGTCTATCATCCCCTATCATTTCAGTTGTTATATGCCCTAAGACAAAGAACAAGACAAATCATTCAATACTTTCATCCGCAAAGGTTTCCAAGATTTGAAGTTTATAATATATCATATGAGAGCTCATCAATGTTGCCTCTAAAGGGACTAAGTGTGTTGCATATGTAGGTATCCCCATGCAAGGTTTCTCTGCAAAGCACTTCCCGACACTCATAGGTGCGTTGACCACATTGGTAGCGAAATTCTCATTATTCCGGAATCTCCACTTGGCCAATGCCTTCTAGAAGAGTTCACATGTGTCAAACTTCGAATCTATGTGCCCATTTGACATCTACAAGATTGGGAACATATCTTGCCTATTATTGGAAATTCATTGATTATAAAATTACCTTCAGCTCTTCTATAAATTGAGCACAGATCTTAGTGTTTTAGAAGGAAGAATTTGTGTAGAGAAATGCTGCTGGAATTTCAATTGAGGAGTTGATTTGAGTGATATATTGCTGGAGATATCTGTATTGTGATGAGGTTGGGATGTTGCTGGGGATGGTGACACTAAATCAATCACTGGGTTGTAACCTCCCCTTCTATCATTAATAAATATTACTGCTTATTTTTCCCTATATGCATTTGTATAAGCTTTGATTTTCCATGTCATGATTTCTTATTTGATGTATATGGTTTATGCTTTATTGATTTAGCTAAATAACTTGAATAGATAGTTGTATTATTGATATCTCTTGTTGTTTAGTGTTCATTATTGCAGGAAATATTTTTCACAATCAGCTGGAATTTGAAACTACAGCAAAAGTGACAGAAGGAGACTTTGGAAGCACTTGGACTCCAAGTAAGCTTCTTATTTCATTCTGTGTGTCTGTTTACAATTAGGAAAGATAGTCATAAAGTCTTTGACCCATTGTTCTAGATTAGCACCTATCTAGGGAAGAATGATTTATATATAATTCATAATTCCACATAACAAATTTGTGACTCCACTAGGGATATTACTCTTTATCCTAGGTGTTTTAGCCTCTAATTTTTTCTGTTTATTCACCCAGTAGTTGTTACTCAAAAAGATTATGCTTTTTGAAATACAAATTTGCATTAGAAGTGTGTTATACAACTGTGTTTTTCATTGTACATTACACTCAATGCACTCTTGGATAGGACACAGTGCTTTGCATAGCATTGTCTCCCTTTCAGGCCTGCGTTGCAAAGCATTGTCTCTCTTTAGAGACTGCGTTGCCTCTTGAAACCATCCAAATTCCTTTGAATTTTTTATTGCAATTTGTTTCGGTTTGTTTTCTGTTGTGTTTTGAAAAGTCTGAGCCTCATATTGACTAGTGTTACATAGTATTTTGACACCGTCCCTGCAATCCCTCGTCCCGCAAATTGGAGGACTATTCCCGTGACCTGTGAGCAGTAACATATCTTGAAAACACCTTCATAACATCCTCCTACCTAAGGATAAACATTCTCCTGAAGAACATTTCCTCTAGAAAACCCTAAACACAGGTGTTTTAGCCTTGGTGCGACTAGTCAGTTCATCCCTCGCACCAATGGGGGAAATCCACACTAGAGGGTGCGCTAATTGGCACACTGTCCCTGTGTCTCACTTGTGCCAAGCCCATTAAGGAATGTTTTTTAAAAATAAATTGCGGAAGTTTGGTTCTAACAAACTCCAGAATGAATCATCAAAGGAAGTTTAGTGGTTTGGCTTCGGATCTTCATGTATAGGAATTGGTTTTCCACCTCTCATGGAACCTTCCTAAGAGATAGGGCCTATCCCATGATTATAGGGATCCCAACTTCCCTTCCTCCATCTATAAAAGCTTTCCCTCTCCATTAGCAAGCTAGCTGAACTTGTAGGAGAAAAACTATAGTCGAGTAACTATTGCAGCAAAGCCGAGAAGAACCCCATGAGAGAGAGCTTTGTCCAAATTACCGACAGGCTTCATTGAGACACGCTCCGCTGCAAGCCCTGAAGAAGGAAGATCATAGCGTTAGAGCATTTGGTTTTAATCTCCCTTTTTGTCATCATTAATATAAAAGACTCTTATTTTGGTTCCATTCATGTGTTTACTCTTTTATATAATGCAATGAATTATATCCTCTCTGACTGATATATAGTTACGTGCTTTAAGTATTATGTTGTATGTCGTCATTTCTCTGCATGTGTACAGGTGTCTGGACGAAGCAAATAGAAGGACTATGATCTGTCGGGCAAGGGACAAAGAGCATCGCTTCTTCTTCGACAACAACTGCGTGGGATTTGAGGTAGGTCACTTATCACAATATTTGTCTTACTTGTAACTATGAACCAACGTCATTGTGTGATTTGATTGTTGCTAGACCCACCCTAGGGCGAGTGGGATCGCCTCTATCCGCAGAGGGGATTTACCGCCTCAACAACTAGTGAACTTATCTACCTCTTCCTCCTTTGAAAGAAAAATTTGTTCAATGTTTGTTTAAAATGTTTTTCTTTATCATTGACGAATTGATTTCAAAGTATTTTCATTGTCACATTAGATCCATTTTCTTTTGAAAAACGAAATTGTCGTAAATTCTTCGTTTCTTGATAGGAGAAATTATTATTTAATTCCTCATTTTTCCTTCAAAAGAGAAATTGTTGTTTATATTCCTCATTTCTCAAAAGTAAAACGCATTTGTTTTTATTGATTTAGTGCACTTAGTTTCTTTTCTGAATTCATAACATTAAAGGAACTAAAAAGAAAAACCTACATTTGCATGTAGTGGTTTGTGTGTTTTGCAAAAGGAACAATTAGGAAATCTGCATTTAGTTTGTGCTCATTGATTTGTTTGCTCGCAAATTGATTGTTCTTTCCCTCTTGTAGCTAGGATTTTCATTGAAAAACTAAAAGTGAAAGATTTCTTATCGTTCTTAGTTTGGTTTTAGGAATTTCCAATATATCATCACGGTGAACCTTTGAAAGGCAAATTGTTAAACAAGATCAACTTAAAATTTATCTCACTTTACCTAAAAAAGCATTGGAACCATAACGATAACATTTAGAAGGTCTAGGCTATAGACGTGTTCCGACGTCGTAAAACATAGAAGCTGTCGCTAACTTGTATGCGATACATTCTGAGTGTGATACCTCACTCCACGTACGTAAGTATATCATAGCTCTTCCACATACTTTCAGGTATATCGATCGATGTTACAGTATGAAAAGTATAAAGGGGTGCTCTCATTGTGCGGTTTCACATCAAATAGCGATAATACAGACTTAGGCCTCCATGTACCTTCCGGTATATTTGGGAGGAAACATTTTAGGTGTTATCCATCCATAGTAAACCGAGTTAGCTACCTTGTAAATTGTGATACACCAAACACAGCATTCAGGGATATTTCCTGCCCATACTTCTTGGTTCGCCAGGAGGTATGCTGCAGTTCACAGTTTCTTGGTAAACCATTTTGCCTAACATTACCCTTTTATTTTGTTTATTTTTTTTGGTTAAAATAAATCAATAATCGTGGAAGAAAAAAATCCTTTCCCTCATCGTTCACGTAGACTAGCATTAAAACCACCTTTACCACCAGAAGTTACTTCTGGTAGGAGAAGGTGATCACGCTCTATTGAATCAAGTACAATTCGTACCTCTGGTGAAACATCATCTTCCCATAAACCAGAGTTAGCTCAAGTTGTTTCTAAAAATCCTACTTCGTCTACTGTCGTCAAAATGGAGTCTTCACAACTACCCATGGTCACGATCCAGCCAATCAGTGAGACCATACCTTTTGGACCCGACGTTTTTCAACTAGAAATTGATCCAGATCCCATCTCTTATTTGCCAGAACATATGAATCCTAAAGTCGTTCAACCGGAAGTTGTTCTTGCCTTGGTCATCCCACAAATTTCTGTAGCCATTGAGTCTCCCATATCACACAGTCAACCACCTGAAATATACTTTGGGCCTGAGGGTGAAATACTTCCACTAGGTTTAATTGGGATTGAAGAAATCCCATAAGACGAGACACCTTTAACTCCAACCCATTTTGGGTAGGACCTTTACCTGTACGATTATTTTCCTCAATCAACACCATCTGCTTTTTTTCATCTTGTTCCTATTCAAACTCCCGTCTATTCAAAAGGGTATACATTTGGTCAAGTAACCATGTCTGAACCAACGTCTTCGGTTAGGCCATCTGTTCCAATTATGTCAGTACCTGCCCTCAATACCCTGTCGATGTTCACAACTTCACCAGAGTCATATTTTCATGGTGGCCCTATGGTACAATCAGGTTACAAATCATTATCTGGAATTTTCTCTGGCGCATCTTCAAATCCATGGACTTTACCAATGTCATCGTCTAGTATTTTAAATGGTAATCCTATAGTGAGTACTGAACGATTTTATTCTTTATATGCATCTTCAGGGCAATATCAAGCCGGTCCTTCTGGGTCTATTCCTTCAAGTACCATATCAACTGGACTCCCAGCATTTGGACAACAATAGTTTTCGTCTTATTATCCTCCTCATGCTGGGGGGAAACCTTTGGTCACCCAATATGATAGTACTCCATCACTTTTTGGTCAACCTAATGTTGAAATGAATGTTTGTCAATGGCAGCCCACTCTGTCTATCCAACCACAAACGGTTGTGCACTCGTATCAACCAGTTCAACCTGTTACACCCACATCATTTCCACTTGTTAATACATCTTTACCCCTGTTACAAAATCAAAATGTTGTACAAAAACCTTATCAAGCGGGTCCTTCAACTCAATACCCTCAAATATTGGGTCCACAGACTCTAAATCCTTCAGTTAATTTACAACGACATGTATCCGAAATCATTTATTCATAATTTGGTTTACAATTTTATGGGATGTCACAACTGCAATCTGGTTATACTTATCAACCAAATCCAAGTTATACTAATTTGGGTTATAACATTGGTGGACAGAACCCTTGGCAGCCTTAGGCGCAAATGCCTCAAACTTCATTTCAACAAGTATCATATCTAGGTTTTGGTCAACAGAATCCTCAAGCGTATGCTTTTCAAAACAACCCCTCTCTAGGTTACTAGCAGCATATTCCTTATGCTGGTGCTCAAAGGCCCGTTTCTCAAGCGATTCCATCTTACCCTGGCTATTCTCAACCTGAACTTAATAGACAGTTGCCTTTTGTTGCAACTTTAGGGTTACCAGATTTAAAGCAGCTAACTAATGATCCAATTAACTATGCTCCTTGGTGGCCGGTGATACCTCACAAATTACCCTCGGATATTCCTAAGTTCAATGGAAACTCCTGGAGAAGATCCGTTGACTCATGTCATGACTTATCATTTATGGTTTTCATCAAACTCCCTAAATGATGATTCTGTTCGACTACGTCTTTTCTAGCGTACGCTCACAGGTCTGGCTGCAAAATGGTATATTTAGTTACCTAGAGCTTCTTTTGATAATTTCACTACCCTAGCTACTATCTTTTTGACTCATTTCCAGTTACCCATCAGATATGAAACTGGAATGGAACTCTTGACCAATTTCAAACAGACTAATGCTACTCACATTTTTTATCATATTCATGAGTGGCGTCGTCGTCGTAGAATGGTTAAGAAATTTTTTCCGGATCATCTCCTTGCTGAATGGTTCATTAAGTCCCTATTACCATCTATAACTGGGATGTAGATAAGGGTGGCATCATCACATAAGATCAATTTATCGCCCGTGCTCAATATTTAAACTTGATCTACACTCAGTCTGGCACGCTCTATGAAAAAATTCCTAACATGCCGAGATCTAATTTTATTGTTCCTCCTCAATTAAAAGAATCTCATGTTGGAGACGGCTTGATTGGCACTGCAAGCACACATCACACTACTGCATGTAATCCTGCACCTTCTTCCGAAATTAATGCAGTGTCATTTGACAAAGGAAAAAGTGACAATCAACTCGGAAGTAAGAAAAAGGGGAAACATAAGAAAAAGAAAACTTCTAACCCGTAGGAAAGATCATCTGATCAATCGTCTGGACCTAGGAAACCTCGTTATCCATGCATAATCTGTAATGAGGAACACATTGTTAGGGATTTTCCTCACCGCGCTAAAGTCTCAAAAATTATCAAGACTTCCCATGCATTAGCTATGTTGACAGACCCATTTCCAAATCCGGATACAAACATGGTTGCTACGGATCCAACTCCTAGTTCCCAAGTGTTAATGTTATCTGTCACAAAACCTTCAACAAATATTTTGGTGTCAACGCGTAATAAATATTATGGTATTCAAGCCACTGATCAACCTACTACCTCGACAATGAATCTGTCTATGGAATCAGTACCGCCTACTTCTCTTCATGAATTGACAATCAAGCCACCAAAGGGAGTAATTCATAAATTGACATATAATCCTCAAGCAAGAGTAACTTAAAATAATAATATAGTTAAACATTTGGCTCAATCCCCTTCAGTTATGTCTTCTCTTGAGGTATTACAAAATTGTCCCTCCCAAAAACATGCTTTATTTTTTACTATTAGTGGAATTGATTTGACTGATTCTAATCTTGTCGTCTTTAATCATACGGGCTATGTGCCGCAACTGCCAGCAAAATTGGCATTCTCCATACAAGTAAATGTTCTCAATCACCTTGTTCATCACACTATTATTGATGAGGGAGCATCTACATGCACTATGTCTCTAAATCATTGGAAGTCACTTGGCTCACCATATTTATCACAATCATCAAAGACGTTGAAGGCTTTTGATGGACGTACATATAAACCTTGTGGTATTATTAATAACATGCATGTTGAACTAGGGGGAAAAATAGTGAATATTGATGACGAGGTTGTTGACGGACCCCTTGACTATAATTTTCTACTTGGAAGGCCATGGGTGTATGCAATCACTACAATTGTTTCTACATATTTTAGAATGATTTCCTTTCCACATAAAGGTACTATCACAGTCATTAATCAGCTATCCTTCTTTGCCTCTGCTTCGCAAGTGACTAAAAGCATTATTTTCATTCACATACCCCAACTAGAACTTCAGAACATTGGTGTAGGACTCTTAAAGGATTCCACTCTCATGGGAACCTTTGCATTACTGCTGCCCGCGACGTCAAAAGAAATTGCAAGTATAGAGACCTGCTACATGATCTCTTCCACTTTATCTGGCTTAAGGGAGAGTATGGGTGATTCTGAAATTACTACATTGGATGAGCTTCTGCCGCCTAGCCCCATTGAGCTGGCAGAGCAATCAATCTATCTGGCTTGGGCGAAAAATCTGAAATCAGCGTCGCCGAGTGTTTGGGTTGATCGTTCCTTAAATTTTGGTACTCCCTCTGATCCTTTTTCCTCAATGTTCTTGACAGATGAGAATATTTTGGAAGCCATGATGTAAGAAGGAGAACCATGGGAAGGTTATCATCATCGTTCCCATCTTCTTGATTATGAAGAAAACTATCTTAGTGAACTATATCACCCATCAATCAAAAATTTATTTTCGAATTCTTTACCTATTAATGTAATCGATTCCGAGCGAAATCTGTCAAATATTGAAGAAACCATTTCTATCGATATTTTGACCAAACCTGGTGTTGTAGAAAATATTCATGTTGGTGTATCTTGTTCTTCATTAGAACTTGAATCATATAACTCTCTATTTCGTGAATTCCGTGATGTATTTTCTTGGTCTTACGAGGAAATTCCAGGCATATATACTAGTATTGTTGAACACACTATTAATATGTATCCTGATGTCAAACCAATGCGTCAACGACTTCTTCCTGTTCATCCGAAGAAAGTCGTTGCCATCAAAGCAGATGTTGAAAAAATTTTGTGTGCTGGTTTCATATACCCTGTTCCACTGACTAAGTGGGTTTCCAATATCGTTCCTATCATGAAAAATCAAGGAACTAGTAGAGTGTGCGTCCATTATCGGGATGCCAATATTTCTTGTCCAAAAGACAACTATCCTCCTCCCTTTATCGACCAGATTATTGACGATTGTGCTGGATGCGAAATCTTTTCGTTCATGGATGGATTTTACGGATACAATCAAATCAACATCTGCCTAGAGAATCAACATAAGACAACATTCATTTGTCCCTGGGGCGCATTTGCTTATAGGAAACTACTGTTTGGTTTAAAGAACGATGGGGTAACTTTTTAGAGAGAAATGGACTATGCTTTCAATGACATCAAGCACATTTTTCAACCTTATCTAGATGATCTACCAGTGCATTCATGAAATCAGACTGATCACCCAATGCACTTGAGAGCCATTTTCTTACAATGTCAACACTACAAAATATGCCTCAATCCACATAAATGTGTGTTTTTTGTTGGTTCTGGTCGTTTGCTTGGATTTGTAGTCTCAAAATAAGGAATTTGAATCGACCCATTGAAGGTTCAGGCCATTCTTGATTTTCCTACGCCATCAAATTTACTTCGGATACATAAACTTCAAGGAAAGGCGAACTTCCTAAGAAGGTTCATTCCAAACTACGTCAAAATGGCTAAAGGATTTACTCGACTCTTAAAAAAGGGGGTTCCCTTCCATTAGGACCAATTTGTGCAAGCTTCTTTTGATGTTGTCAAGGATACACTTGTCCGAGAATCATTAATGTACCCCCCTAATTATCAAAATTATTATTTCCTATATATCGCCACGACTGAAATGACCATTGTTATGGTTTTGGTCCAAGTAGAAAATGGAATTGAACATCCGATCTATTATTTGAGTCATAATCTCAATGATATAGAAGTTAAGTATTCATATGTAAAAAGGCTTGCCTTGGTAGCTATTCAAGCTGTCCAAAGATTTCGCCATTATATCCTGCTCCGAAAAACACTATTGTTTCGGATTGCAACCCCATGACTTATATTTTATCACGTCAATTGCTGGGGGGGGGATATTCAAAATGGGTTGTCATTTTGCAGGAATTTGATTTGGAATTCATCAAATACAAGTCAAAGAAGTCTTTAGTTTTGGCTGAGCTTCTCTGTTACCTTTCCTCTGATAGTACTGCCACTACGTCGGAACCATCAATTCCTGACGAGTCTCTATTTCTAATCGAATCATCTGATCCTCGGTATGGGGATTTCATCATTTATCTCCAAACTCAAACTTTTAGACATGATACCTCTCGCTCTGAACAGCGACATATTTGATACCAAGCCAAATATTATCTGGTCATCGACGATACACTTTATTGTTGTGGTGTCAGTACCATTTTAAAGAGGTGCCTCACCATGAGGAGGCCGAAAAAGTTTTAAATGATTGTCATGTTGGGGCTTGTGGTGGACATTTATCTGGATATGATACCGCGTAGAATATACTCCGCTCTGATTACTTTTGGCCTACAATTTTTCGAGACTGCATCCTCGCAGTCAGAAGTTTTCATGTGTGCCAAATTTTTTATCGTAAAATCCGCAAACCGCCAGTGCCAATACATCCTGTTGTCTCTGTGGGACCATTTTCAAAATGGGGTATTGACTTCATGACCTGTAACCCTTGTTCATCCAGGGGGCATGGTTATATTATTGTCGTAGTCGACTACTTTACCAAATGGGCCGAAGCGATGCCTACATTCAACAACACAGGACAGACAACTACATTGTTTTTCTTTAATCATGTTATTGCATTGTTTGGAGTCCCACAGGCTATAGTTATAGATCATGGAAAGAATTTTTGCAATCACATGATGAATAAATTAACTGCCAAGTTAGGATTGTCACATCATAATTCTACTCCTTATTATCCACAATCAAATGGACAAGTTGAAGCTATCAACAAGATTCTTAAACGTATGCTTCAACTAATGATAGAAGTTCGTAAAAGAAATTGGCATTTTATCCTGTACTCCGCCTTGTGGGTGTATCAAACCTCAAAGAGAAACGCAACTGGATTTACTCCTTTTCAATTGGTGTATAGTCTATAAGCTATCTTACCAATCCAATGTGAAATACCATCGTTAAAACTCGCAATCGACTTATTACCTGACACCTCAGAAGAAGAAGCGCATCTCCTTAACCTCATCCATCTTGATGAAACGCGTCGTGAATCCCAATTGGCCAACGAAGCACATAAGAGACGTATAAAGGCACAATACGACAAAAATGTCCAGTCTCACATTTTCTCAGAGGGCGACTTGGTCCTTCTTTATGATCAAGAAGCTGATGTAATAGGTACAGGAAAGTTTGAGCCATTATGGCATGGCCCATAAATTATCAAAAGAGTTCTTGCTAAGGGTGCCTATGAGTTGGTTGATTAGGATGGAATTCCATTGGCGCAGCCTAGAAATGGGTTGTATTTGAAACATTACTATGCTTAATCATGAGCATAGTAACTTTTTGTATTATATTGTATATATATGGTGTTAATTTGCATTCACTATATTAATTTGTTTTTAGAGTTTTCTTGACGTTAGTAATCTGCTTTACATTTCATTGCAGATGTCTGAATCTTCGAAACCCTTTGTTGGATATGCTGATGGTGCTAGTCGTAGTACGCAGAATATATCCTCTACAGCGTGGGCCATTTTCGCTCCGAACGGCGAGTTAGTGAGTTTTCAAGGGATTTTTAATGGTAGATCGACGAACAATATCATTGAGTATAGCGCGTTGATCAAACTTCTCTCTCGTGCCATTTCATTTGGTATTAACCGTATCATCATAAGGTTAGACTCACAGCTTGTGGTATTACAACTTACTAGTGTTTATATTGTTATAAATCTAACACTGTATAGATTGTTCCTAAGAGTTAGACTTTTGGAAAGACACTTTGATTTTATTCAATATAAACATATTTCCTTAAATTTGAACATATTGACTGATTCTTTAGCTATTGCAACATATGTAAAGAAAACATTCACATCATTGAATATGATTTCACAATAAACATAGGAAAATGCCCAAATCATATAGATAGATAGTTATAGGTTTTTACAAAAATTTGTGCCCAAGACACATTGGTCATCTTACCTCAAAATGTCAAAAGTAAACTAGTGGTGCTTGTGGTAACATGCTATAGATCTAGCTATCCTACGTAGTAACCACATCCAACAGTTAGGAACCCCAATAGTGTGTCGCTGCAGTCGCATGGGTAACTCTTCGATCCGACAATCCGAAATCCCAAGGGTCTAACCCTCTATGTGCTTCCAAATCTCAGCCAGAGTCTCAGCCATATCAAGATCACGAAGGACTGATCTCCCAACAGCCCTCTCTGCTTGCACATCTACTTCACGCTTTGGTTCCTCTACTGGTTGAACATGACCAACATCTACATTACATCAAACATTTAGTTTAGTCTTTTGAAAATATAAAAAATACAAAAACATTGTATAAACCTTAGGGAAATAAAAAACATGATCAAAACATTCTTACCCATTGCACTCCATTGAGCACCTTGTGGTAATGCTAAATCTGGATCTCCTCGGAAATCAACGCCTATGTATTCATACTCATCGATGGCAACAATCTGTCACCTGAACCAAGAAAAGAACGTAGTCGAGAAAAAAATGGTAGATTGGCCTGCATGCCTACCCATGAGTTCTACCCACCTCTACATCTGTGGATCTCTAGGATTATACATATCAAGTGTCACATGTCATGGTTGCATCAATGGAATCCATTCTAAAGCGAAAGATATTATGATCGAACCATAACTGAAATTATTCTTCCTTCCTCCCTTTGCTTTTTTCAATTGTTCCTTTATCTGAGAAAGAAAAACTTCAGACTAGTTTAAGACTGTTGGCTCTAAGCACTCTAGTGTGTACTGCATATACGATCTATTCACTACATGTAGTTTAATGGTGCTGGCAAGTTTTGCGATTGTGAAAAGGATAGTTCTCAAAGGAAAATATCTAACATCTTGAATGTTTATCTTTCCATATTTTCTTGGCTCTACCCGTGGATAACAATGTTGTAAAGCATAATCTCTCACTGTCTCTCCTCCAACAATAGACCCTGAGAGCGAAATAGGCAAGCCTCTCCTCAAAAAACCTGTAAGAAAGTATACATCCTCGAATTTTATGGGAACCACTTGGTTATTAATATGAAATGCCTCGATAGCTAGATCCCATCCTCAAACTAAGAACTCTAAGAGTTCTATTTGTTGCCTCATCCCTGACAATTTGAAATACTTAAGCAGTCCACAATATCTTAGGGCTCTTACTATACCCAGATCATTTAAGGCAATCATATCCTATTCTTCATGTTCTCTTTCCCTCCATGTAATCATCATTGTAATCTGATGGAAACCTGAAATACAACCATAAGAACCATTCGATTCCATTCACTACAAAAAATTGGGCAAATTTTGGGCATAAGGCAAAAAACAAAAATCTAGATTGCGCCTAGCGTAGTCCCTAACAAGAGACAGTGCGTTGTGTATACAAGTAGCCTTCAATTTAATTGCTATACAACGCAGTTTTCGACATTCGAGAGTGCATTGCCCTCTTTTTGGGCAGAATTTAACCTAGGAACCCCAAAACCTTGAAAATTTTTAGAAATTGGAAATGAAATGATTACTGAAGGAAAGAGGAGGTTCATGGCACTAACTTGGATCAAATGACAATGAAATCCTTCCACAAAAAAGATCACAATCAACAACTGAAGTTTAAGGGGAAAATCAGGTTCAGAGCTCCAAAATGCAAATGGTAACTATGGAATGGTAAAAATGAATAGTAAAACTACTTTTAATAGTCATTTAATTATTTGAAAATTAAATTTATTGCTATGACTATGGTTTTATTATGTTTTTTATCATGAAATAGGTATTTTTAATCCATTTGATGTTGTTCTGAATAGGTCTTACAATTGATGAACAAATTAGTTGTGTTGATTTATTTCAATAATGATTTGACCACAAAGCATACTTTTTCTCCTTATTTTTTGAGCTTTGTTAAAAACGAAAAAGGATTTGAAGCGCACTTTTATCTCTTTTTCGAGCTTCGATAACAACCAAAAAAGGAACCCCTGGAGTCTTCTTTCAGCTCTTTTCAGACTCTGATAATGTGAAAAGATTGCCGAGCTCTTGCCTTTTCGAGCTCGTAAAAGTAAATGAATTGATATCTACTCGGTATAAGTTTAACCCTTTTCCGAAGTGAGATAGGTTATTTACGAAAAAGGAATACCTTGGTCGAACATGACTAAAGAGGTTCTCTTAGATATTATTTTACACTTTTTCGGATCTGAGAAACAACTTTAGGAAAAATTAGTTATGGAGTTTTCTTTCGTCCTCTTTTTCAAACTCTCTAAATATGTAAAAGGATCGGGTTGTTACTGTCATTAAGCTCGTTAAAACATAAAATAGTGACAGGATTGTCAATCATGGCAAGAATCAAGTTTCATTCATCGCTAGACTCATTAAATTATTAAATAGCAACACATTATTCGTCCGAAGGGTTGAATTATAGATCAAGAAAATGTTATCCTCTTCAAGCTTGTTAAAAAATAAAGAGGTACTGGTCGACAAATGACCGGGGAATATTTGGGAAAAGTGAGCAGAATTATTTATGGTAGCAATTCACTCTTGAACATGACACTTCACTCCATGTCCGTGATTTGTTGGGTTTGGTAATCCTCTTGATAGTTCATTCATACCTATGGTTCATCATACCTTCACTTCAGTTTTGGGTCAATGCTGCCAACTGATCTCAGTGTTGCCAATATGTTCAAGAGAATTCATCCAGTGAATACTCATCCTTCTTCAATACTCATAAACCTTCATTCGAATGATAGTCATCCTTGAATATTGCTATATCAAGTCATAACATTGTCTCTGAAATCAATAACTCCCATTTCGCAATAAGGTGGCTTCATGTCGATGACAAATCATTATCCAGGAAGTTCACTTAGAAACATTATATTCCAGTACCATGAGGCATGTTACAGCATCGACAAGATCCTCGCTTCCGGACTTTTGACCAAAATATTTTGTTTGGCGTTCAACATCAAATCATCTATTCATGCCTTACAAAATGTATTGTTGTACCTTGAGGGCCATTGACATCAATGGTGGTTCTCTTTCGTTTGTTAACAACTCACATCATTGGTTGGTAATCAAACGATGTCTTTCCATGTTCAACTACAAATCATATATTCGCATGGCTAGAATTGTACCTGAATGATCGAGTGAACGAGATAAGAAGACCCCAAATCTAGTTTCAGCCATCCGGGCTGCGAATTCAGGATTTTTGTACACATCATCTGTACGGTGACCTTACATACAGAATGTCATCCGAACATGGGCCTATATCTATAGGCATGTCTGTATTGGGCAACATTCCAATGTAGACGACTTTCTTAATTATGTACATGTTATTAGATTGTTTATGTGTTGAACATGGGAATGTATACCCTCAGAAATTATGATCAAGAGGATATATCATGATGTAATATATTGTTGTGTAACCAACTCAAAAAGAGAAGAAAAGAGATATAAACGCCTTAGAAATGAGCCACTTCGAGGGGGCAACCTCCAATACATTACATAAATGAACAATTCTTCGATGATACAATTCACAAAACCTCCTTTCTATATATAGGAGTCCATGGGGCCATAATGTAATCCTAGTGGGCCACAATGTAATCCTAGCCGACCTAACAATAATAATTTTAAGGGCACAATAATAACAAAATGGGGGTTACAAGGGTACAATAATAACAATAAGGGGTTTACACTAACAATAATAAGGGGCTATACTAGTGATATAGGGACCTAACATGCCCCTCTCCTTGAAAAAAGTGTTGTCCTCAACACTTGAGTAGCTTCGGGTGCTTCTGTATAAAATTCTCATCCTCCCATGTAGAATCTTCAGTGGGTAAGTTCTTCCACTTGATGAGATACTCTGAAATTGATCGATTCTGTAGTTTTCGAGTTCTTTTTTTCCATGACTGCTTCAGGTTCCAATATGATTTTCCCTTCCCCATCAAGTTCTGGCAATACTGTTTGAACTGGAAGATTTTCACCTATAACCTTCTTTAAGCATGAAACATGGAAAACTGGATGTACTCGCGAAGAAGCGGGAAGCTCCAATTTGTATGCCATAGTACCAATCTTTTGCAACACCTTGTAAGGACCATAGTACTTTGGCGATAATTTATTATCCTTCTTTCCTTGCTTGAGGGACATTTTTTTGTATGGTTGTAGCCGTAAAAATACCCAATCTCCTACATCAAAACTTCTCTCGCTACGATGTTGATCTGCCTGTTGTTTCATTCGATTTTGTGCCAAATTCGGGTTATCCTTTAAGAGTTGGAGAACTTCTTCTTCCCGGGAGAACTACGAATGGAAGAAAAGAACTTTGTTGAGTTGAATTATACCCGCCTCTAATATTTCTGCAATCATACGTTCAATTTCGCTCTTTTGGACATAAGGATATCTATAAGGCCTGATGTTTGGAGGAACACTTCTGGAATCAAATGAATAGCATGATCATGATCACGAATAGGTGGGAGTCCTTTTGGAGTTTCAAACACCTGGGAATGATTGTCCAAGACTTGTTGGAGATCTGCAGAAATAGATGATTTTGATGTTGGAACTTCTAGTGAGCATAATTGTGCAATCACGCCTCGCTGTTCTTTCTTTAGAAGCTTTGTCATGACATTAGAGCTTATTATCCTTCCTGGCTTCCCCGCAATACCCCGTAATTCGACTTCCTTTCCTTCTGAAAAAAATTTCAGGAAAAGTTCTTGAAAATTAAAAGCTACCGTCCCCAAAGATTGTAACCATTGTACTCCTAGTACAACATCAGCACCTCCCATAGGAATGGAAAGCATTGGACTATTCAATACATATTCCCCATGGTTAGCTTGATATTATGGCATTTTCCAGAGCAATTTATAGTTCCTCCATTTGCAACCATCACTTGACATTCTGGTGCTGGGTATAGGAAACAATTCAATTCCTTGGCTACCTTACAATGAATAAAATTATGGGTACTACACGAATCAATCAACACTATTACCTTTTTCTTCTTGATATGTCCTTCTATCTTGAGAGTTTGAGGAGTGGTAATTCCTGCCAATGCATTACACAATATGGTCGGATTCATTTCTTCCTCTTCTAGGGCTGGTTCCTGGTGTATATCCTCTTCTTGTTCATTTTCTTCTTCCTCTTCACAATCTATGTAAAATAATTTCTTCTCAGCACACTTATGACCTTTAGTGTATTTGCTATCACAGCTGTAGCAAAGCCCTTTTGCTCTTTTTTCTTCCAATTGTTGTGGTGTCAACCTTGTAGGTTGTGGAAATCTGGGTGTAGCAACACTTCCTTCTTTATAGAAGTGAGTGGTAGGCTTCCTTGTCGCCATAATTTTACATTCAATTTTTCTTGCCAACCTGAATGCCTTCTCCAATGAATCAGGTTCCAAAACGCGAGCTTCATGTTGGATGTTATCCTTTAAAGTACCTATGAAGAGATCAATCCTGTGTTCCTCTGGAATATCAGTTACCCTTATATTCAATTTTTGGAAGTCCTCAATGTGCTCCCCCACTAAACCTTTTTGTTTGAGATTTATCAATTGGCTAAAGAAGGTGTTGCTCTTTGTATCCTCATAATGTGCTATCATTTCCTCCGTAAAAATTGACCAAGGAAACAAGTGACAATGCCCACACAATCATAATAATTCCATTGATACCATACAAATGTATTTTGTTCTAAATGTAAGGGTAGTACCTTTTCAAGGAAGATGATGTGAAAAAAAAAAAAAATGAAGGAAAGTGACATTATGTAGTAAAAATGAAGAATAATGTTCGTGTTTTGCCCGTTATGGAGATCAAAATATTGCTCCATCTGTAGTATCCATGTTACAGGATCCTTTCCATCAAACTTCCTCATATCCATTTTTGGAATATGGTGGTTCTTTCCGCCAACATTCGAGTTTATGGAATCATGATTAACATTTATTTTGTTCTCATCGGGAGGTTCTTCTCCTATATTTCCGCCATTAGGAATCATTTCTGGTTTTAAGCTTGTCATCAAGCCTTCCATGTATGCTTTTAGATCATTCTTCATGTCATCCATCTTAGCTTCCATGCCGACTTCCATGCCATCCATCTTGGCTTCCAAACCATTCATCTTAGTTTCCACGCCTTTCTTCAAAACTTCCATTTCATTTTTTGTTGTTCTTTGCGAGAGCGAAATTTGTTGCATTTGCTCTGGTAATTTTGACATGTCATGTTGCCATTCTTCATCTTCATGAGTAATAGTAGAGCCTTCTAAAGGCTTAATGGGTGTTGAATTCTTTTTAGGGGCCATTTAAGACTCCAATATTGATATCTATTCTACAATAGGCCCTTGCAATCAATTCAACTTGATTCTTCAAACAAGACTTATGCAATTCGGAAAAAAAATACACACCTTTTACTAGCTTTGAGGAGCTCGATATTGAAATTGTATTATCTCTGTGCTTGAAAATCTTCGATATCTGAAATTCAACCCTGTAGTAGCCCTCTGAAGCTTCTTTCAAATGCCACAGGTCTGACCTGATTTTGATGCTCCAAGACAAAGTTGTGTCCAATCTCCCACAATGACCTAATTCTGGACTGGTTCAGTAGAGCGAACTTGTACGACTTGCCACGTGTCATTGTTTTGTCCTTTGTCTCTGAAATTGATAACGAAGAAACTACAGGCTGTGTACTTGTGACCACTTTTGACGGCACTCCAATCCAATCTTCAGAGAGAGAGTTATTGAACTTTTCCCACGATCACCTCTTTGAGATGAAATTCAGGAGCCTGAAAAAGCACTACCTTCCACAGATCATATCTCCAAAAATATTGCGAACCAAGCTCTGAAATTTTTTGACGAATTTCCTCAGGAGTTCAGCTTCGCACCATATGAATTTCAGACTCTGAACCTTCGTACAAAAAACTTTATAGCGCAAATTCCACGATGACCTGTTTATGAGCCTGAAAAGATACCTAACTTCCACAGATGATATCTCCTCAAATATTGCGAACCAAGATCTGAAATTTTTAGACAACCTTCCTCAAGATTTCAGCTTCGCACCCTAAAAATTTCAGCTTCTGAATCTTCGTAGAAAAAAAGTTATAGCGAAAATTCCACGATGACCTGTTTGGAGCAGCGAAACCCTAGAATCCAAACCTCTGATACCAAATGTTGTGTAACCAGCTCCAAAAAGAGAAGAAAAGAGATATAAAAGCCTTAGAAATGAGCCACTTCGAGGGGGAAACCTCCAATACATTACATAAATGAACAATTCTTGGATGATACAATTTACAAAACCTCCTTTCTATATATAGGAGTCCATGGGGCCATAATGTAATCCTAGTGGGCCACAATGTAATCCTAGCCGACCTAATAATAATAATTTAAGGGCACAATAATAACAAAATGGGGGTTACAAGGGTACAATAATAAAAATAACGGGTTTACACTAACAATAATAAGGGGCTATACTAGTGATATAGGGACCTAACATATATTGTAAGATTGATGCAAGTCGCCACTCCGCTTCATCTCCAGCTCATCACAGTGTAAAGCATCTCAATCAAAATATTTTTATTATTATTTTGACTTCATGCTTTAGGGGGAAATTGTTATAGGTCATTTTGGGCACTATTCCCAATGACTTGGTTAATTGGGCATCATCTCCAGGACCAATGAATAGGGTCTATCATCCCCTATTTTTTTAGTTGTTATATTCCCTAAGACAAAGACCAAGACAAATCATTCAAGACTTTCATCTGCAAAGGTTTCCAAGATTTGAAGTTTATAATATATCATATGAGAGCTCATCAACGCTGCCTCTAAAGGGACTATGTGCATTTCATATGTAGGTAGTCCCATGAAAGGCTGCTCTGAAAAGCACTTCCCGACACTCATAGGTGCGTTGGTCACATTGGGAACGAAATTCTCATTGTTCTGGAATCTCCACTTGGCCAATGCCTTCTTGTTACACAGTAATTTGTCACCGTCCCTGCAATTCCCATCTCGCCCATTGGAGGGCCATTTCTGTGACGAATAAGTAGTGTCATGCCTTGCAAATACCATCATTGCATCCCTTTCCATGAGGACAACATTCCTTCTGTTGATCATTTCCTGAGAAGACCCCTAAAACCACTTATTTTTGCCTTGGCACTGGTAGCCCGTTATGTCCTCGCGCCAATGAGGAAAATTAAAACTGAGCCCGCGCCAGTTGGCGCTCTATCCCAATTAATCACCCACGCCAATCTGCTTATGGAAATTTTTTTTAAAAAAGACATGAATTTTCGATTACAACAACTTCGTGGATGAGTCATGAGGAGTGGTTTCGACTGAATAACCACGACCTTCCTCCTTTGGCCTCTTGTTTCCACCTTATGGGGAACCTCCCAAGGGATAAGGCCCCCCTTCCACTATTGTAGGGATCCCAACCTCCTCCTCTCCTCTATAAATATAGCCATCTTCCATTGATGAAGGGGCTAAATGGTTGAGCCTTAGTAGTCTTGGTAGCCTGAATAGAGCTGAATCAATTGTAAGGAGATTATCATCAGACAGCTGAAGAGAGAGAGACTTGTCCTTTTCCCGATGAGCTTTACCGAGACATACTCCTCTGTCGACCCGCCGAAGGAAGATCTGGAGTCAGAGCTCAGGTTGTATCTTTCTTTGTTCTAATTAATAATAAATGACTTCGATTATCGTTCCACTCAAATGTTCATGTTCCATGTTATGAGTTATATCTTCTCTGACTGATACATAATTGCATGCATTAGGTTTTCCGTTTGTTTGTTTGTTTTTCCTTCTTGTATGTGTAGGTGTTCGATCGCATCGAGCGGGAGAATTGTGATCTGCCAAAGCAAGAGACAGAAGTGCCATCTTCTCCACAAACGATAGCAACGTAGGAATTAAGGTAGGCCTCTTGTCACATCTTGGTCTTTTGCAGTTAGGAACTTGCGTCTTAGCGTGACTCGGTTGTTGCTAGACCCGACCTGGGCTAGTAGGGATCGCCTCTGTCCGCAGAGGGGATTTACCTCTCCAACAAACTGGCGACTTCGCTGGGGAGACATTTATTGGAGTTTTTCTTGTCTTTTTGGTTGATTTTGGTCTTGTTTGCTTGATCAGCTCTTCTGGTTCACCTTTATCTAGTGTTAAACCCCTGTTCAGCCCCTAGAGGATCAAATCTGACCTCTGTTTTTCCGAATTTTCATCTTTTCATGGTTGGATTGATTGGCGCGGTTTCCGCCCTAACATTCACGCCCATTTGCACAGGTTGCCAGTTCATCACTCGCACCATCCCCTGTCTGGTGCGGATTACAGCCAGACAGCCGCGCCATTTCCTGTAGGTGTTAGGGTTTTTCCTTGTTCAGAAGTTTTTTTGGGTCAGTACTTTGCTTCTGGGTTAGTTCTAGATTTTTCTTGAAGTGGTGAGTCTGGTCTTGGTTGGGAGAAATTATTTGTTTTTTCATTTTCAGGCATTGGCGCTTGTTTTCAATTAGAAACCCACGCCAATTGGCCATTGGCACTAGTTGTCAGTGAGAAAGTCACACCAGTTGGCGCTAGTTTCACCTACCAAAGTCGTGCCAATTTCGGGGTGTGAAAATTGAGACTTTTTCCCTAAATCCTTCACCAATGTGTCTTTCCCTTCCGGTCTTTCCTCTGTATGAGCATAGATTACATTGCTCATTGTTTGGAATGTCTTCTTTCCATGATTGCTTGACGTAAAAGGAAATGAATGCATTGTTTTGAACTCATACTTTGGAAGTCATTTTTGTGCTTGACCTCGTATGTCTTGTAGCCTTTTGAGGAATTTGTTACAAAGTGTTTAAAACAATGATTTCATTCTTAGTGTTTGTTTACATCCCTTTTGCCTTCATCCTTCATTAAGAGGATTTGCGTTCTTTTAGTTTTCGTCTCATAGTTTGCTTTTCGTTAAAATGCATTAGATCACATTGCATTGAAAAATATTTTTGAGATTTATCATTGAACTTAGATCACATTGTTTAATGATTGAAAGCTAAAAATTGCATTGAGTGCATTCTCTCTCATTAAAATCATGCATTAAGTAGATTCTCATTTCATCGAAAAATGCATTGAGTGCATTCTTATAATTTCAAAATAAAAACAAAATTGTGCATAGATTACAATTGCATAGTTTTCAAATAGGGGATTTTGCATAGATTACATTGCATAATTCACATCATTGGATGTTTTAGATTACTTTTGGATAGTGAAAGTCATCTAGTTTGGAAAATTTTCATTTTCAGTATTGTTGTTTGTTGCATCATTGTTTGAAGCTCTTCCCTTAACTAGATAGCATTCATTGAATTGAAATATTTATTTTCTCATATAGTTGCATATAGGAGATTGTCACATGACATACGATAGGGCCTTGAAACCGAGACATAATTGAAGATAAACCATAAAATTTATTCAATTAACCTAAGGAAGCATTGAAACCTAACAAAATATTTAGAGGTCTAGGCTAGTGACGTGTTCCGGCATCATTAAACCTAGTAGCTGTCGTTCGCCTCTTGGATTTAAACAGCACTAGTACGGACTTGTGCTCCCCGTACCGTCGTGTATATAAAGGGAGACCCCACTAGGTTTCTATCCTTTTATCCATAGGAAGCCGAGTCTGTCGCCTTATACCCATGATACACTGGACACAACATTCGGGGAGATTACCTGCACATACGTCAAGTCCTTGGTTGATTTCTCTTTCATTTTTTGAAACCAAGGTGTATATTGCAGTTTACAGATATTTGGTACACCCTTTGCCTAGAATTCCAAAGTAGTCATTTCGATCTTTTCTGACTCATTAAATTTGAAAAGATCATCAAGCGCTTGTCCATTCATGCTTGTTTCCAATCTGAAAGCGATAGAGTCACCTTTTTCCTGTTTCTCGACTCTTAAAAGATGAAACGGTAGAGTTTTGTTTCAATGTTTTAAAAATTAACTGCCCACAAAATATTCTCGGTTAAATTTAGTTTCCTTAGGGTGTTTTTCTAAATTTGTTTCTAATGGAAAATTTTCTGGAGTTCACCAACCAAGGAATCCCCTCCGATGGGAATCCGGGTCCTTTTCCTCCTTTTGGAAATGTTTTTTCTTCTTATATGGCAACGTTGTCCCTTCCTGGGTTAACGGTTGGGTTGCCTCTTTGGTTGTTTTCAACCTCTGTGGTTCCAAATGTCTCGCCTACTATTCAATCAGTTCCTCTGCCTGAGCAACATCATGTTGATTCCAAGGTGGACCTCTCCCCTTCTTCGTCTCTTTCTGTGTCCTCCTCTTCTACTTCGCCTGGTGAAAGTCTAGATTCGAGCAACCAGGTGGCTAAGAAGAAGAAGAAGAAGACAAAGAAGAAGAAATCTGATAAAGGAGAGGCTAGCTCTGTGGCTATTGGGCCTAAGAAGTCTTCCATTGATAAACCTTCCAACCCTCCACAAAAAGTAAAATTCCCTTGCATGTTGTGCCAGGGAGACCATCTTCTTCGAGACTGCCCTGGCATTCCCAAGGTGCTCGAAGTATGGTCCAACGGTCGGCCGCCATTGGCTTTGGATTCTGGGAGTCAAGTTGGGGGCACGTCTTCAGCTAGTGCTGGTAAAACTCCTAAGAAGCAGGGTAAGATTACCAATCCCTGTAATTTGTGTGAAGGGCACCATGCCATTCACCTTTGTCCATATATGGACGAAGCCAAGAGAGTTTTGGACAACCCGACTGTTTCTACACCATGCCTTTCGGCTAGTTACAAACAAATTTCTTTGAGTCCTCCACCAGCTGATCCTACAATTGGTCAAGAGTCATCCTTGGTCAATCCCGCTCCCTCGGAAATTCAAATTCAGGTATTCGTTCCCGACCAACCACTGGTCGTGGGATCCATTGAGCTGGCCCCATTAGCGATGCACCATTTCTTTTCCATTGAGAGTGGATCTCATCCCCCTCAGTTTCTTCTTGTTTCTTCAGATTCCTTGGATTTGGAGAAAGATTCTCCTATCCCCGTATCTCAAGAAGCTCCTCCTCCGCCTCCCGTGATGGAGGTCCCGGAGGATACTCCTCTCACCTTTGAGATGGAGGTCATGGAGGATGCTCCTTCTTCTTCCGTAACACCAGGGGAATACCATCTCGGTTTGATGGTAGCCCCTCCGAGTAGTTTGGTTGCTTCCTTTGATTGGAATCGATTTCCAGGATACCGCCTTCCGTCTTATGTGCCTTTTGAGATAATGGTACATGCCTTTTGTCTGGTCGTACCTAGCACTGTTATAGATGAAGGCACGTCTATTAGTGTTCTATCCTCAACTACTTGGCAAGCTTTCAGTTCGCTGCTGCTTGTGCCTGTTACGCAGAATCTGTTGGCATTTGACAGAAGAACTAGTCAACCATTAGGGATCCTTCCAAGGTTACCTGTTACTTTGGGAGGTAAAACCATCCATATGGACGTGATGGTTGTTCCAAGCCTCTTGGATTTCAATTTTCTCTTGGGGTGTGATTACACCTATGCCATGGGAGCGCTTGTCTCCTCCCTTTTTCGTGTGGTTTGTTTTCCACATGAAGGACGGATCATGACCATTGATCAGCTTTCGTTCTTTGGTCCCGATGTGGCAACTGGCCCGCCATCATCCCTTCCCAGTTTTTATCCACCCGTTGTATCTGCCCCACCGCAAGTCAACTATGTGGCTACCTACCCCGTACCTATACTCAGTGATAGTGTCGTTGTGCATCAGGTGTTGGGGGCATTGGGTCTTGATTTCCAAGATGTTGTTCTCCCATCCGGTGTGGAAATCTTGGAAGCGATGAATTATTGTTCATTATGATGAGGTTATTCGGAGCATGATTCATCTGCTTGTGTCAAGCTCCTTAAAAAATGAAACAAGCTCATCGGAGCAGAGTTCGTTGTCTTGTGTCAAGCTCCTTAAAAAATGAAACAAGGTCGTTGGAGCAGAGTTCATTTTCTTGTGTCAAGCTCCTTAAAAAATGAAACAAGGTGTCCCGAGGATAGTTATTTTAATGTGTCAACCTCGTTAAAACAATGAAACACATTTTCTGTTCAATTTGAGTCTTTGATAAGATCTCGTAAAATCCCAGTCGAGTCTTCCTCTTGATCTCGTAACTTGAACCTTCACTCCATATGCCTTTCATATGGACTGAAGCTTGGGGGGCATGCACCTCGAATTGAGTCACCATGCTGGGGGCATGCTTACTTTTTCAAGCATAGTTTGTTTCCATTTCAAGATTGTGTAAAAATGAAACCGGTTTCAAGCATAGTTTATCTTTGTTTCAAGCTTGTGTAAAAATGAAGCCAACTTCAAGCAGATTTTCCTACTTTCAAGCTTGTGTAAAAATGAAACCATCCCCATTTTACCTCTTGTGATTGCCATTTTATTAGCCTATTTTTGCTAGATGAGCCTTGGTTTTCTCACCCCATCGTCACTATCTTCTTGGTCGATCATATGCCTTCACTTGGTTGTTTTACCCGTTCTTGAGGAGCCGCTGCGATGAGTGGTCTTGTTAGCCAGCCTCTTAACCTTTATTTGTTCAGAGCAGTTCCACCATTACCGAAACCAATTGCTACCCTTTATACCACTCATTCCTCCAGGTGGAGTCAATTTTCAGCTCTTTTCTGACTCTCTAAACATGAAAAGATTGTCGAGTTGCTTGTCATTTTGATCTCGTTAAAGTGGATGCAAAACGACATCTACCCATTATACGTTTACCCCTTTTTCGGGCTGGGATAGATTATTTACGAAAAAGGAATACCCTAGCCTATCGCGACTAGGAGGATTTCTCAGACACAATTTTCTACCTTTTCGGATCTGAGGAACTATCTATGAAAACAAAATGTTGGAGTTTACTTTTCTGCTGTCTTTTCAAACTCTCTAAACATGAAAAGACGTCGATTTATTCCTTTTTCAGACTCGTTAAACCCTGATGACATCGGATTCAGTCGTAATGACGATAATCGAGTTCCTCCTTCCTAAGGCTCGTTAAATGTATTAGGATGGATTCATCCGAAGGACGAACTTATATTGCAAGCATATGTTATCCCCTTCAAGCTTGTTCTCAAAAATAATTGGGGTACTCACTAGAAATGGTGGGGAAAAATGGAACCAGTATCGTCGTCGTGTCGGTAGTATGTCGCTCTTGAACATGGCACCTGTCTGCATTCGTGTCAGGTTGGGGACATCTCATCTCATTTTTTGTTTGCCTCCGTGGGTTTGGGTGATCCTTTTTGACCTCTTATCTGCTCTTTGCCTCGTCATCATGACCTCTGATCTTTTGACGACAAATACTGCTAAATCCACTGTCGTGCCACCGATATTTTCAAGAGAAGTTGACCTCTGCAGTTTCAACCTTCCTCTGTTTCTCATCTGATCCTGATTCACAAACATTATTTTCCTCTGTCTCGCGTTGATGATGTGGGAAACACTATGGCCCACCTTCGATCAAGGTCACTTCCTGTCGACTGCAGCTCATTATCTAGGAAGCTGATCTAGAGACAGCCTTCCGGTACCTTGGAGCCTGCATGCCTCAATGGCAGCTTCTTCGCATTCGACGTAAGGTTTTCATCATTGACCTTCGATCGGATGATTCTGTGGGTGTTCGACGCCAACTCACTATTCACATTCCGTGGATTGTACCTATAGTACCTTCAGGGCCATTGTCATTATTGGTGGTTCCTCTCACGTCTGTTAACAACTTTCATCATTGGCTGGTAATCAGACGATGTTCTTGCATGTTCGACTTCAGCTCACTTATTCACATGCCTGAACTTGTACTTTGTTCGTGTTGAGATGGAGCGAAAGACCCTGGATTTTTTCTGTTAGAATCTAGGTTGCAATTTTGTGGATTATTATGATTGGTTACATGACGAATTGATTGGATGGCTGCGACCATACCTGAGTCTATTTATCGATCCTTACTGGATGGCTGCGTCCATGCCTTGGATCCTGATTACTGTATATTCTGTTATGGATGGCTGCGCCCATACCACATATATATCATGGATTTGACATATCAGTTGTACTTGTCTACGCAGGTTTTCCGACGACAGTGTTTTCAATTGGACACGTTCTCGTAAAGCGTTTCACCCCTCTCTCTTTCAGGCCTCATGCTTTAGGGGGCATCTGTTACACAATAATTTGTCACCGTCCCTGCAATTCCCATCTCACCCATTGGAGGGTCATTTTTGTGATGAATAAGCAGTGTCATGCCTTGCAAATACCATCATTGCATCCCTTTCCATGAGGACAACATTCCTTCTGTTGATCATTTCCTGAGAAGACCCCTAAAAACACCTATTTTTTCCTTGGCACTGGTAGCCCGTTATGTCCTCGTGCCAATGAGGAAAATTAACACTGAGCCCATGCCATTTGACGCTCTATCCCACTTAAGCACCCGCGCCAATCTGCTTATGGAAATTTTTTTTTAAAAAGAGGAGAAGTTTCGATTACAACAACTTTTTGGATTAGTCATGAGGAGTGGTTTCGACTGAATAACCACGGCCTTCCTCCTTTGGCCTCTTGTTTCCACCTTATGGGGAACCTCCCAAGGGATAAGTCCTCCCTTCCACTATTGTAGGGATCCCAACCTCCTCCTCTCCTCTATAAATATATCCATCTTCCATTGATGAAGGGGTTGAATGGTTGAGCCTTAGTAGTCTTGGTAGCCTGAATAGAGAGGAATCAATTGTAAGGAGATTATCATCAGACAGCTGAAGAGAGAGATACTTGTCCTTTTCCCGACGAGCTTTACCGAGACGTAATCCTCTATCGACCTACCAAAGGAAGATCCAACGTCAGAGCTCAGGTTGTATCTTTATTTGTTCTGATTAATAATAAATGACTTCGATTATGGTTCCACTCAGATGTTCATGTTCCATGTTATGAGTTGTATCTTCTCTGACTGATACATAATTGCATGCATTAGGTTTTATGTTTGTTTTTTTGTTGTTCCTTCTTGTATGTGCAGGTGTTCGATCGCATCGAGCGGGAGAATTGTGATCTGCCAAAGCAAGGGACGGAAGCGCCATATTCTCTACAAACGACAGTAGCGTAGGACTTAAGGTAGGCATCTTGGTCTTTTGCAATTAGGAACTTGCATCTTAGCGTGACTCGGTTGTTGCTAGACCCGATCTAGGCTATTAGGGATCGCCTCTATCCGTAGAGGGGCTCTGACGCTAGATCTTTCTTCGGCGGGTCAATAGAGGAGTACGTCTCGGTAAAGCTCGTCGGGAAAAGGAAAAGTCTCTCTCTCTTCGACTATCTGATGATAATCTCCTTACAATTGATTCAGCTCTATTCTGGCTACCAAGACTACTAAGGCTCAACCATTCAGCCCCTTCATCAATGGAATATGGCTATATTTATAGAGGAGAGGAGGAGGTTGGGATCCCTACAATAGTGAAAGGGAGGCCTTATCCCTTGGGAGGTTCCCCATAAGGTGGAAACAAGAGGCCAAAGGAGGAAGGTCGTGGTTATTCAGTCGAAACCACTCCTCATGACTCATCCACGAAGTTGTTGTAATCGAAACTTTTCCTCTTTGTTTAAAAAAAATTCCATAAGAAGATTGGTGCGGGTGCTTAATTGGGACAGAGCGCCAACTGGCACGGGCTCAGTGTTAATTTTCCTCATTGGCGCGGGCTCAGTGGGCTACCAGCACCAAGGCAAAAACAAGTGTTTTTAGGGGTCTGCTCAGGAAATTATCAACAGAAGGAATGTTGTCCTCATGGAAAGGGATGCAATTATGGTATTTGCAAGGCATGACACTGCTTATTCGTCACAGAAATGACCCTCCAATGGGAGATATGGGAATTGCAGGGACGGTGAAAAATTACTGTGTAACACTTCTAGAAGAGTTCACATGAGTCAAACTTTGAATCCATGTGTCCATTTGACATCTACAATATTGGGAACATTTCTTTCCTATTATTGGAAAGTCATTGATTGTAAAACTACCTTCAACTCTTCTATAAATTGAGCACAGATCTTAGTGTTTGAGAAGGAAGAATTTGTGTAGAGAAATGCTGGTGGAATTTCAATTGAGGAGTTGATTTGAGTGACATATTGTTGGAGATACCTGCATTGTGATGAGGCTGGGATGTTGATGGATATGGTGACACTAAATCAATCACTGGGTTGTAACATCCCCTTCTATCATTAATAAATATTACTACTTATTTTTCCCTATATTCATCTGTATAAGCTTTGATTTTCCATATCATGATTTCTTATTTGATGTATATGGTTTATGCTTTATTTATTTAGCTAAATAAATTGAATAGACATATGTATTATTACTATCTCTTGTTGTTTAGTGTTCATTCTTGCAGGAAATATTTTTCACAACCGGCTGGATTTTGAAGCTACAACAAAAGCAACAGAAGGAGACTTTGGAAGTGCTTGGACTCCAAGTAAGCTTCTTATTTCATTTTGTGTGTTTGTTTACAGTTAGGAAAGATAGTCGTAAAGTCTGACATGTTATTCTAGATTAGCACCTTTCTAGGGAAGAATGATTTATCCATAATTCATAATTCTGCATAACATGGGCCACCCTCGCGAGATGCCCAATATCATTGAGTATTTTGACTGGATGTTTGCTTTGGGGCAGATGAGGTTTAAGCCTTGGTGTGAGCCTTGGGGGCAGCCATAGGCTATGGTATAGACCGATGAGGCTTATGTCTAGTTCTGAAAATGGGAAAAATGACAAAGAATCCTTGAGATTTCTCGGGTGTTGTGGAACCTTTCAATGCATGTTGGTTATACTAGTTCAACAGAGCGTGTTGGGTAAACGTGAAGTAATAAATAACTAAATAAATAAAATTTTAAATGATTCAACTCAACCTCAGGAAAAAGTTCCTTAAAGAGGGGGAATATGTAATTTCCCCTAATAATAATAATATAGTATTAAAATATAAATAAATAAACAATAAACAATAAAGAAAAGATAATAATAGTAAATAAATAGTAAAAAATAAAGAGAATATAATAATAGTAAATAAATAATAGAGAAAATATAATAATATTAAATAAATAATAAATAATTAAGAGAATATAATGATAATAAATAAACAAAATAGTAAATAATATTACTTATGTTCTAAATAACTATATATAAAAGTAAACTATAAAAATAGTAAAATTAAGTAAAGTTAACAAAAAGTTAAAAATAATAAAATAAGAAAGAGTTAAATTAAAAGAACTATAAAAATAATAAAAATAAGTTAACAAAAAATAAAAAGGAACAAAATAAGAGAGCGTTAAATTAAGAGAAATATTAAATTAAGTAAAACTTAAAATAAAGCAATAAAAGTTGCATGTTGACACATTGAATGTGTGCATGTAGACTCCTTTCCATTTTTTAGTCTAGTTAATGGACGATGAGGAGGATGAGATTCATCCATTCCTTCATCCATTCTCTTGAGAGAAAAGTGTTATGAGACGAAGGTTTTCCTTGGAAATAATACATTGATTGAGGGTTCATGGTTTTCCAGTTGTAGAAAAATTATGTGAAGCTAAGCCTATCGTTGGGTGGAGAGTCGTCCCCAAAAAATTTGTTGCGATTAGAATAATTCAAAGAGAATTCAAATCCAAAAACACAAGTAAGGAATATCATCGATTCAGGTAAGTCATCTCTACTCGTGTTTTTCAAAAATATTATGTTAAATAGTTGAATAGTTGTTTGTTGAGTATTAATCAAATAAATTGATGTAATTATTGGTATATTTTAAATCTGGGTTGTTAAAATTCCACAGGAACTGTAGCCTCAATTTTTCACATTTTACAGAGATATTACCATTCCTCTTGTAGCTTATCTTCATACAAAAATGTAGTGTCTAAGTAAACTCATGTATCACAAAAAAATGTGCCTCAGATAGTTGAATTATTTTCCACAGTTAATTATCCAAATTTCATAAATGAATAACTTGTTTCCAAATGAATGAGCACGTTGGCCTATATATAGTGGTTCCCATGTTTTTTTAGTCGACCTTCCATCTAGGAGGGCCGACTTGGCATCAAGGAAGATAAATAATATTCATAAAAATTCAAATATTTCTTTCAAATTTCCAAATTGGACATGCAAAAAATTATTTTTCTTTTGACATATAAATGAATTCTTCATGCAATTATGAAGATTGAACCTAGTTACAATTTCTAACACTTGGATGTACTATTGAACCTATGTATCTCTTGTTGAACATTGATAGATTAATAGAAGAAGAAGAATTTATCAAAGGGTTATCCCCCTTGTGGGGTTTTACCTTGGTCTTTGACCAAATATTTGTGTCTCATTGTGCTTGGCTATCTTCTATTGTGCATTTATTGGTTATTGTTCTGTCTATAATTTCTTATATGTTATTGGGGTCATTGAAATTGGAATAAATTATTTAAAGTGATTATAATAGCATTGAAAACTATGAAAATTAACATTGTATCAGAGCTGAGATGAAGGTTAGCCTAAGGAGACCAAAGAGCACCCTTTGGAGAAACTCTTTTGTGCTCATTGGAGATCAATTTCTTTGGAAAGCTTATTTCCTCCTACTTCAAGATCGAAGAGAATTTGAATAACACCTCCAACTTTGTAGCATGTAGGGATAGATTGGGTTTGACCCTTGAAGAAAATTATGTGATGGAATATGTGGAAAACAAGGTAGCTAAAGCTCTGGAGAGTGCTACTACCAATGTTAAATCTAAGTACAAGAAAGGTGGTATCAAGGCTAAGAAAATCGTTATTGATTCACTTAGGGGTCATACCATCACCTATGTATCCAAGCTAAAGAATTCAAAGGAGATGTATGACAAATTGATCGGGATGTATGAGATAAAAAATAGTATCCACATCACTTCTTGGAAAATACAACCTTGTGACATCAATATGACCAAGAAAGAATCTATAATAGGGTACTTCATGAGAATCTCTCAAATAAGAGATCGAATTCCTTTTAATGGATAAATTGTTCCTAAAATAGAACATGTGCAAATGGCCCTTGGTGGGCTCCCCATGTCTTGGGAGTCATTCATTTCAAGTATTAGTAGCATAAAGGATCCTCCTTCATTTTATGAACTCTTGGGCTCTTGTACTTGAGAGGAATCTAGGCTAATTCCCAGAGGAAGAATTCAAAAACTAGATGAAGGAGAACCTACAACATTTGCAGCCAATATGAAGAAAGGAAACGTGAAAGGAAGATTCTTCATAGGGGAGCCATAGAAGCTTGTTGCATCATTAAAAAATATTAGAAATGAATTCTCTAAATTCCAATGCTACAGGTGTGACAAATTTGGCCACATAGCCTGAGATTGCCCTGATAGAAGAGATAATCAAAGACACTCTGGCATCAACAAAAATGGAAGCTACAACAAAGTCAAAAAAGAGGAGAGGAAGAGGTCTTTATTCCCATGTAAGTGTTGAAGAGACCCAACACCCTCAAAAGAGGACCAGAAATACAAGTTATGTTAATAATGTTGCAAATTATCAACCTAAATATGTTCGTGTTGTTTCTCTTTCTAGCTTCTCTTCATATAGCATTGATAGTTGGCTAGTCAATAGTGGGGCATCTATACATTTCACTGGATACCATGAAGTCCTCTCAAATTTGGTTGAGAGTAAGTCCAATTTGAAAATTTTACTTGGGGAAAATTCTACTCATGATGTCAAAAGGATTGCCTCTACTTCTTTTCATTTAAATTCTGGTCAAACCATACTTCTGCAGGATGTGTTGCATGTCTTCAGCCTAAATAAGAGTATTGTATCCATATATTCCATGGAATACAATGGGTTTAGAGTTGCATTCATTGATGGAAAATGAAATGAACCATCCCACCTTCCCTAGTGGGATAGTTGCTACTTGATAATATAATTTATCTTACCATCTATCAGAAGAATGGGATAAAAAAATGTTGTTGTTATACATTAGTCCTTATCAATCCTATCATTTTTTGAAACTAGGGAAAAATTACACCTTGGACAACTCATATGACAGAGATGATGGCTGTATTGAATTCCTATTTTTGAGAAGACCATAAATTACCTAAATATAACCTCATTTGGATAAGTGGAAGTTGGATTTTGAATTTATGAACCCATTCATGTATATTAGATTAGCCCGGCCCTATGCACATATACAATTGGACAGGTTAGCCTCAACATCAAGTGGATCCTCATGGAAGTATATAAATAAAATAGATATCAAACTCATTTGGAAACAAACGTTACACAATCTCTTCTCCACTTATATTGTCTTGGTTTGCATAGGTCTAATGGAGGAAGTTCGCACAAGGTTTCGAAACTACAGGTTTGAGGCTCACACACGTCTAGGGTTTTTGTTTCTCAGTCGCACACATGTCACTGAGAATTTTCACCCCCACTTGCATGCACATAATGTTCTTTAGTGCAACTTGGAATTCAAATTCACACTTACAGTCGTTGGAAGGGAACGACTGGACCCTTGAATCATATCTGGAGGGTTTTGTCCCTAGTCGCACGCTTGCAGTGTACCTTAGTGCCATTGGGAAGGTAGATTCACACGCACAGCTCCTTAGAAAGTGTGACTAGGGTTTTGAGGCTATTATAGGTTAATTTATGCTCAGTCGCAAGTTGACAGTTCTCCTGGGAGTGACCAGTTGTTCACATATAGTGTCTCACAGAGTGATCGAGAAGTTACAGACGCTCGCAACATATCTTGATGAGTTCTACTAGGTTTCTGAGATAGGATTTTACAGGTGACCGTAGTTAACTATATTTTTCTGATGGTTGGATTGTCTCTCTATGTTGTACAGTAATTTTGAAAGTCTACTTCTATTTTGTATTGGGTGAATCTCTACTGGAATTTTATGTATTGGGCTCATTGTACTCTCTGTTAAAACATTTTATGATGATCTAATAAGAAGAAGATTTTAAAGGGTTTTCCCCATAGTGGGTTTTTCCCTGATCTTTGACCAATTTGGTGTCTCTTATGGTTATGTTATTGTCTCCTTTTTCATTTCTTACATTGTTCTATCTTCAGTTACTACTTATGATTTGAAACATTTTTAATAATTGGATGCACTGCTTAATGAAGATTTGAATTGGGTTGAAGTAATTGAAACAACATAAAACAATATGAAAAATTAACATTGTTTCATAGCTAAGGTGAAGGAAAATCCCAAAAGGAGACAAGCATTGAAGCCATCTTCTTTCGAAAGTTGGAGGAGCATTTCTAGTTAAAGTCAAGATGTCTTCCTCCACCTTCAAGGAGCATGAAAATATGGGTGATGCATCACACTTTTTTGCATTGAAATTTAGGTTGGAGATCATAGCTAATAATAATGATGTGTTGGAATACATTCAAGGAATAATTCCTGAGCCCCCAGAAAATGCATACGCTTCCCTCAAAAATAGGTACAAGAAAGGTGAGTAGAAAGAAAAGAAAATTATAGTTGATGTTTTACAAGATCATTTACTTGCATATGTTGGAAATTTAAGGAATTATAAAGACATGTATGAAAAGATAGTCGACATGTATGAAACCAACAATTTTAATGAGATCATCACCTTGAAATATCAACTCAAATAAACCAAGATGAACAAAGGATAAGTTGTACAATCCTACATTATGAGGATATCTCACCTTAGAGATTAATTGCAAAGAGTTGGGAAAAATGTCCCTGATAGGGAACTAGTGGTTGTGACTCTTAGAGGTCTCCCTCCTATTTGGGAAAAATTCATTACTACAATAATCAACAGCATTTCCCTCCCATCATTTGATGAAATTTTTGGAAAGCTTACTCAAGAAGAATCAAGTACGATAGGAAGAGGAAGGATTCAAAAGCATGAAGAGGGAGAGCCCGTTGCATATATCATTCATGAAAAAGAAAAGAATAAGGGAAAATGAGGTCCATCAAGGAAGCCTCCTTCTCAAAATTAAAAAGGAGGGAATAATAGATATTTATCTCATATTGAATGTTGTAATTGTCACAAGAAAGGGTATTATGCTTGAGACTGTCCCGAGAAGAGAAAAATGTCACGTTACAACACAAGAAGCAAAAAAAATAAAGAAGAAAATATTATCAAATAAATAACTTTATAGAAGATATGAAAGTAGAATATGAGATGCCTCAAGCGACCGTGAAGAAGATCGTCCTCCTTAATAGAATTCAAGAGTTCCCAAGTATGAAACTAATGTTTTAAATAAATTTTAATACATTCTTATTTCTGCCATTACTAGTTATTCTCCACCAAATTCATGGGATAGTTGATTGGTTGATAGTGGGGCCACTCATCATTTCTCTGGATATAAGGAAGTCCTCTCTAATCTAGTAGAGAGGGAGACTAAGGTTAAGATTATTTTTGGAGACAACTCCACTCATCCCGTGAAAGGTTTTGGGTCCATAAAATTTCATTTGAATGTTGGGGAATCAATTCTAATGCATGATGTTATGTATGTGTCTAGTTTAATGAAGAATTTTGTATCTATATCTGCATTGGAAGATAAATGGATGACAATTTCCTTCATCAAAGGAAAAGTTACGACTTGGTATGTTGGTTCACCTATGAGAGATGCATTCACATTAGGATAAATATTTGAAGGACTCTATAGAGTCACTGGAAGGCCACTTCTAGCATTGGTTCATAATACCAATCATCTGAGCGAGTTGTGGTATTGCATATTGGTTCATCTACATTATGATGCTCTTCCAAAATTGAAGAAATTGGTTTTAGGTATTCCCGATGTTCAAGCCCATCATGATGGTGTATTTCCGGGATGTGCGAGTGGAAAGAAAACAATGGGACCATTCCCCTCTAGTGAAAACAAGTTAAATTACATCCTCCATCTCACTCATTATGATATATGTGGTCCAATTCCTATGCATTCTATTGGTGGTCATCTCTACTACATCACCTTAATTTACGACTTCTCAAGAAAGACATGGATATATTATTTGAATTACAAGGATGAAGCCTTTAAATTTGTTACGAAATTAAAAGCCTTGATCGAAAATCAAACATGTAAGAGAATCAAAATATTCAAGTCCGACAATGGAGGGGAATATATGCAAA
Organism: Pinus albicaulis; assembly: GCA_034641835.2. Lineage (NCBI taxonomy): Eukaryota > Viridiplantae > Streptophyta > Pinopsida > Pinales > Pinaceae > Pinus > Pinus albicaulis. Next base: position 1,055,748,951 of record CM076578.1, read on the forward strand.
ACGATTTCATAGAATGTTTCAAGAAATAATGGATAAAGAAGGAAACAATTATGCCATATACGCCCGAAAAAATGGATTAGCGGAAAGGAAGAACAAGTTTATATTATAAGTCTCCTGTGCCATGCTCCATGATCAAAAGGTGTGAAAGTTACTTTGGGGAGAAGCTACACGTGTTGGTGTATATGTTCAAAACAGGGTTCCTCATCAAGCATTGGAAAAAAAGACTCTTGAAGAAATATTCACAGGTGTCAAGACCGATATCAGACATCTTCATATATTTGGATGCCCTATATATTTTCATGTGTCGAAGGAAAAAAGGAAAAATTCAAGAGCTACAAGAAGGAAAGGTATGCTTGTGGGTTATTTTGAAAGTTATAAGTCATATATAATATATATTCATGTTCAATGGAAGGTTGAAATTAGCAGGGACGTAACATTCGATGAAGATGCAGCTCTTGGAAAAGCAGGGGATCTTCCTCCGCCTCCTCCTCCCAAGAAGGAGAATGATGACAAGGATATTCTAGATAGTACTTTAGTGCTTGAATCTGAGACTAATATTGTTGATGATCCCATGCAGCCTATGGATCCCCTAGATCCTCCTCCAAGTGATCCTCCTACTAGGAAGACCACTTTGGCTCCATGACACTCTACAAGATGTTGGAAGACATGTTCCTATTCGAAGGTCATTTAGAGAAAGGAATCAACCATGCAGGTGTCAGGGATATGTTGCATCCATGAGCACTATGATTCAAGTTGAACCTTCCGCATTCAAAGAAGTTGTAAAAGATCAAGTTTGGAAGGATGTTATTGCCGAGGAATATTAATTGATTGTGAAAAATGATGTATGGTATGTTGTGTCGAGACCAAAGGGAAAATATGTGGTGACTTTAAAATGGTTATTCAATATCAAGCATAGAGTTGATGGTATCATTGAGAAATATAAGGAAAGGTTTGTGGCTCGAGGATTCTCATAGAAAGAGGGAGAAGACTATGATGATATATTTTCACTTGTGGCTCAATACACAACCATCCATTCGACAATATCCCTTGTCGCAAGTCAAGGATTGACTCTTCATCAGATGGATGGAAATATCACATTCCTCCATGGAATATTACAGGAAGAAGTGTAGGTTGCACAACCATAGCAATTTGCAGTGGAAGACCAAAGAACGCATGTTTGCAGGTTGAAGAAGGCATTGTATGGTGTTATAGAATCATTCAGCACTCATGTAGACTTGATGCTTTAAGTTATGGCCTTGGGAAGCCCTTTCCCTTCAGGCTTGATCACTTTATTAAAAAACATTATTTTGAATTCCATACGCCACTCTACCCTTCTAAAAGTGCATACACACGTGGGTCCATATATATCTAACCCGCATATATAATTTGAAATATGAAAAAAATATTAAAATCCTTTTTTTTGGTCGGGATTTACGAGTTACGTCGTAAGCCCACCTATAGGATATTGTGTCCTAATTGTATACCAACTAAAACAAATGTTTTGGGGTGATATAAATACACCTCATGGGAAGGCCTAAAGGGAGGAGAGATATAGTATATTGATATTATAGTCAATTGGTCCCTGATCAAGTCTGTGTTTCTGTGTGCCTCCTGCACTCCCAGTCATAGGAAACCCTTGTTTCCTCATATATATATGTTCATATACTTTATATGACATCTATGTGTATGCACTTTAAATAGGATTTTTTAGGCTTGGGTTGGATGTATTTGGAGGAAGGTTTCGCTTGGAAGCGTGGTCAAATAAGGTTGTATTCTTCCACAGTTATTTGTTGATATCAATAAAGAAGCTCTATCTCGTTCCTGAATGTTATGATCTTTATGTTATAACTCATGTTATGATCTTATTATGTATGATTTCATGATTTATATTTTTATGCTTATATGATCTAACATTCAGATTTTGTAAATAGTTTGAACTACTTCTAGTATATATGCTTCTCTGGAATGTGTTGCAGGTTTTGAAGTTTTGGAGGAAGCAAGGGGTTTGAAACCTAAGGGAACAAATTCAAACATAGGACCTACGGGTACTCTATCTTCATCTCACTTTAGTAATTTATGCATTATGAATGCTTGGTTTCTTGCTTATTATTGATAGATTCCCTTCTATCTGTTGGGGTTCTCAACCCTCACTCCAGGGAGTTTTCTCCGGCAATAGAGTTAGCGACTCCGCTAGTATTACAATATTGTATTTCATTGTAAGGGTTGTTTCTCTCTTGATCTGGGCCTTTTTGTTTGATTTCTTGATTTTTCCAGTATCTTTGACTTGTTTACAATCTGGGCAAGTAGTCTGATCTTCTAGATCAGACCTGCATTTTTATTTTTGTTTGTTGGTCTGTTTATATGCAGTTTTTATTTCACATAGTCGCATACACATGCTTTGCTTTCCAAAGAAACATAGGTATACATTATTTTCATTGAGCACAATTGCGTATATATGCAGGTCTGTCACTGCTAATTCGAGTATGTTTGGTTTTGAATAAATTTTTAAAATTATGTTTCTAGTGAAGGGTCTTGCCTGGTTTGTATTGCTTCTTTAAATTCATTATTTGTCTGGAAAGTCTTTCTTCTTGTTGATTTTTAGTTTCCTATCGCTTTTTATGAAAAACCTAGTCAACTTAGGGTTTATATTTTGGTTAAGTTTTGGTTCTTGAATTTTGGGTTCAAGGCTTCTTGGTGAAGTTATAGACTGTTTTGAGTCTTTGGGATAGCGAATTGGTTTGAATTCACTTATAATCCAACCTTTCCATTGCTTTTCCTTTCTTTCTTGAAAGTTGACCTATTTGGTTTTTCTTTGTTTTTGAGAAATTATTTTTGCAACCTTGAAAAGTTTTTCTGGTCTTCTTGAAATATTTCTTGCTTGTTGGAGTTTTTATGCTACTCTTATCATTTCAATGATTATTATGGCTTGTGAAATTTGAGGTCCTTTATGCTTGAATTTGATCTTGAAGTATTTGGTGGTTTTGTCTTCTCAGAAACTCTTTTTTCCCTTAAAAAGAAAAAATATAAAAAACATCTTGTTTGTTGCCTTTCTTTTTCTTTGGTTTTGGGTTTTTGTCTCCTTTTTGTTTTTTAAACAAGTGTGCAAAACTTCGCTTAAAGTTGAAATTTGTTGCGTTTGGGAGATCTTTTTCTTTGTATTTGTTTTCTCTTTGATTCCCAAATTTTGGCTTTTGGTTTCCTGAAAGAACACATTTTTTTTCTTTAAGAGAAATTCATAAGACCTTGAATTTTAAGCATTTTAGTATGCATTAGGATAGATGCATTATGGGCATTAATTTCTTTTTCTAGTTTTTTGAATGTGTGAATGCAAAATTGATAATAAAAAATATATATATTTATTAGGTTTCTCGTAGAACCTTTGTAGAAATCACTTTTCATTGAAGAAAATGAGTTTCATTTTCATGTAGCTTGGTTTTCTATTGATTTATTTTGAGTCAAAACACCATCAGTTGCACTTCCATTTCCCTATGCCTTAAAAAAAACCAATAAAAATCAAGCACTAAAATTAAAATGAACTAGAATTTTTTATTTGTCATATACACATCAACTAGTCTAGGTCATTTAGGGGCTTGGAATAGGTATGTGGAGAGTTAACTCTCTAAGGCCACCCTAAAATTAAATATAGAATTTGATTAAAAGAGTGAAAATCTAGTCTGGTTAAGTTGTTTGGGAAAGCTCTTCTTACACATGAGTTAAGCATGAGGACAAGTGAAGGCAGGGAAAGAGAGATACCCCCTCTCCTACTTGTTGGATCTCGTGCCCTGGACTATTCAGGCCAGCTTTTGATATGAACTAGTAACCTTAGCTTCCTTTCCTAGGGACCACATAGGTGACTACGGGAGGGAATACCCATGGTATCTAAGTTAGATGTTGTATCACTGTCATTAGTACTTCTAGAGGGTGCCCTTGCGAAGTTTGATTACTTCCACCGACGAAGGCTTTTTTCTGGAGGTCAGTGTAACTATTTTTTTCACCTTCGCTGGTAGGCCTGGGGTGTAATTACACCAGAATATTTTTGAAAGGCCCTTATATTATCTTTCTTTTATTTTGGTGTCCAATCCTAATAACCCGAAGCGGAAATACTTGGAAGTTGCTTGTTTGGTTTTATCTTTAGGGACTTTATAGCAGAGTGATCTTTTCTCTTTGTATTTAGTTAGCGTTAGGTGTATTTTTGTCTTGTCACTTTGGAACTTTACTTCTGAGTGACTGACCAACCACTCCACTGGTCTTGGAAGGCTCTTGATTTTTCTTTTGAAATTTTGGAGTTTCCTCCTCAAGGGAGAAGTTTTGATTGTGCATCTCTCTTCCTTGAAAATTCATTTGAATTATCCCGTAAGGGAAGGATCTATGTATAAGTTGGGTATGGAAAATATTCATGTGGATTCCAACCAAGGAACCCTTCTAAAATTGGATCCTTGTGCTTTTCCTTTCTTTGGAAATGTTTGTACCCCCTTGACGACCACTTTGAATATTCTTGGATTAAATTTTTGACTACCCATTTGGCTGTGGTCTACTCCGAATATTCCAAATGTTCTTGAAGCTTCTAAAATGAATTCTTTATTTCAAGAACATAAAATGGGTGTTAATTCTTCATCCTCTTCACTAAAGAAATATGGGCTTCCTATTTCTCCTCCATATTGCAATAATAAATCTAAAAAGAAGAGAAAGAGGAGGGATAAGGAGAAGAATAATTCTCTCCATGCATCATCATCAACCTCTGCAGGTCATGTTGGAGATGAGCCTCCAGCCACTGCAAGTCATATTGGGGGCATAAGTCTAGTCACTGCAAGTCATACTAGCATTGATCTACCTACCTCTATCAGTCATGCTAATAACGGCTCACATTTTTCTGTTAGTCAGATTGGGGGCATAAGTCCTATCTCTTCTTTGAAAGAATCATCATCCTCTGGAAGTCATGTTGGAGACCCTCCACCAACCTCTGCAAGTCATGTTGGAGACCCTCCACCAACCTCTGAAATTCATGTTGGAGACACTCCACCAGTTGTTTCTAGTCATCATGGGAGCATTAATGGTGACCAAAAACCTAGGTGTAAAAGATTTAAACCTAAGTTACCTTGTAATATTTTACAGGAGATAATCTTACTCATTTGTGCCCTGAGATCTTAGTGGTACAAAGGTTGTGGTTCGCTTTTGTAGGTTCTTCTACTCCTGAACCTGTTATGGTTTCTCAATAGTCAAATCAATGAAGTGGTCGAGCCAATTCAATCTATGGTCGATTCCACTCCTCTTTTGGGGGGTGAAGTGTCTAACAATAGAGTCTTCTTGATTTCTAATTCACAGTCTTCTGGTCTAGGGGGAATGTCGGTCTCTTCGAGTATACCTCCTCAAAGTTATAGGAGTGTTTCCTTTGATTGGGATAGTCTTTTTTAGCCTCATCTTCCTTCTACTGCACCTTTCCAAATAAGGGTTAGAGTTAATTCACAAATTTCTATGGATGTGAATTGGATGAAGGGTATTATACAAGTCTTATATCCTCCTAAATTTAAAAAGCTTTGGGTTCTCGAAATTTGTTGGAAATTGATGGTCACTTACTAGCTTATTATAGAAGACCTAATGAATCTATTGGTGTTCTTCCTCAACTACCTATCACTTTAAGTGGGAAGACTGTCTTAATCGATATGATGGTCGTTGATTGCTCTTTAGACTTTAATATGCTACTTGGGCATGATTATGTCTGTGCTATGAATTTTGTGGTGTCTTCACTCTTTCAAGTGGTGTATTTTCCTCATATTGGAATTATTGTCACTGTTGATCAACTTGCATATGATAATTACCATCCTAATTTGAAATTAGTTCAAAATACCCCTTGGTAGTTCTAAGTGTTCAGGTTGACTCTGCCATGCCATGGGTGAACTATGTGGCATTATGCCCTCAATCCTCAATTGCTTCTGAGAAAGATCCTTTGAATTATTATTTCCCTTCTCGAGATTTGATCCCAGCGGTTGATCGAGTGATTTCTCCTATGGGTGTATGGGACCCATTGATTCCCTCTCTTGATCCTTTTGGTTCTCATGATTTCCTCGACGCTGAGTTTCCTTCATAGGAGGAACTTTTTGCAGCCATGAGTTTTAGCTACCAAAGGAGTCCTTGGTCTGAGTTCTGCAAGGGGCTTGTCCTGAAGATCTATTATGTGTAAGTCGTAAGGTTGTGTGGTTCCTTGTACCATATTGTATATATAAGGTACGCATTTTCAAGTTTTGTATTCAGTAAAAAAAAAACTTTATCTGAATTATATATATGGGATGTATTAATTTATTTCCTAATGTTCATGATTATGTCTATAGAAATTTGAGACCTTTTACTTTGGGTATTTTTTATGGTTGATTCGCTCGGAGGTATTGGTTCTTGAAACTAGCATATAGGTTAGATTCTTCACTTGCATTTTGCATTATCAGTTTCCTTTTCCATTTTGGCCTCAAGATCGACCTCACCAAGATGTGACATGGAACCTTCTTGCTGCTTAGAAGTGTCATAACTTGTGTGGTAGGATCCTACCTTATCATGGGTGCCCTATATAGTACCTTTGTTTTCACTTGGAACCCATGCTGAACTTTTTTTCTTAGGCTCAGGAGTCCTCTTTAGTCCTACCATGAATTTGCGATGAAGCTTCATTCTCCTTCTTCTTCACTATTTTTATGGCTATATACCCTAGAGGCTCCCACATGTTGATTTGTACTATTGCATTGCATGTTCACTATTTGTTCCCTTTTGGCCTTAAGTCCGCTTCATTTGGACTCAAGTATAAGCCACTTTTTTACCACGTTTTTGAGAAAAATCAACCATGCAATCACTTAGCCTCTGAAACTTGACACCTTTTTCCCATGGAAATAAAATTCCTTTTAGTTTCATTGAATAGTTTCGTCACCTTTCATTGAGCATAGGAATGTTCCAATCCCAAGAACTAGGGAATTTGTATTTGGACACTCATTCTTTCCACTATATTTTAGGCATTCTTTTATTCTTTTGCGGGCTTTTAAACATGAAAAAGACAAAAAAAATTGTATATTTCTAAAAAAAAGAGTGGGAACATGACATTACTTCCATAATTGATGTCAGCAAGAGTCACTTGTGTCGCCCTTGAAAAAATAACTCAAAAAAATTCTTTCCTCCATTGATATGGGCTTTAGTTTGGCTTGGGAGAGTCATAACTGTTTCATCGAGTCAATACTCCTTCGGTTGGTTATCTCTTCCAATCACATGGAGAGATTATTTATGCCTCTTGCATAAAAAAAAACTTATACAAAGTTATCATATGCTTCCATACAATCACATTTGATTCGTGCTTTTTTTCAAGGGAGGTAAACCTGAGTCATCCTTTATGCGGTGTCTCTTGACTCATTTTCAGTCGGCCATACCCAATTTTTCATAGCTATGTTTAGTATCACATAATATATTTGGTCCTTTTCTTGTGCTAGTTAAGAACTTCTAAATTTACTTCTTGTTGGCACTTATGCTCTTATCAACATCAATAAATTTCTTTGAGAGCAGGCCTAGAGCCACACCCTAGGCTATTTCCATCATTGATAGGTGACCTTGTGCTCATCATCGATCAATATCATTGGGCCTTAACTGAGTGGTTTCCCTTATGTTTGAAGTCATCTTACATTGTCACACATTGGGATTTTTGCAGTATCTTGGTTTCCATTTGACCTTATTGGTGGATTCCTCGACTTTGTGTCAAATTTCATTATTGGTTGGTTTAGAGGGTTTCTGTCGTGCGCTAGCCCCATCTTGTGTACAACATAAACATGCTTCGGGATGGTTACTTGAGCTATTTTAATTAGATTCATTCCAAATTATTGTCTTGATAGGTGACCTTGTGCTCATCATCGATGCCTTAATGCCTTCCTTCTAGCAAATATTTTCCCATCGACTACAACTCATTTCTCTAAAAAAATATCTAGAGTCCTTTTTCATTACCTTAGGGTTCGCAACCATCAATGGAATACTCCTTCGCTATTGACAATAAGAATACATCAATATCTCATGATTGGTATATTATATCAAGTGTTTGACTTCAAATCATTTATTCGCACTAGTTAGATTGTACTGGGGTACCTTGACTCTCTTCATCATTATCGGTGAGTTGTCTTGCATTTTTTAATGGTATACATCAATGAAAGGTAATCAAACAATTTCTCTCATGGTTGACTTCAGTTCATGCATTCCCATAGTGTAGAAATGTACCATTTCGATCAGTGAAGACCTCGAGTTGCATTGGCATTTTTGGTTCACTTTTCATCTCCTTCATTTTGCTTCAAGTGACACCATCCACCTTATATGTTGCAGTTCATCACAACAGCATTCTATATGTTGACACCCGAGTTGCATGCAGTACCATTATTCCACCTTTATGACATGGTAATTTGAGGATCAGTTATGTGACATCAATGATCAGGCACCTCCTTGAGAATCATTGATCATTTTTTCTATATGTTTTATTGAGACGTGGCCTTGATATGTTCTTATGTGGCTATGATCAGATGATCCACTATACACTTCTCAATTTTCTTTGTACTAGTATACATATTGGATCTGCTCTATACTTGACATGCGAACATGCTATAATATCTCTGAGCATGGTCATTCCTGCCTCAGACAAGAGCTTTATTTCTAATCTCTTCCACGGGTTTTTGGTAGGCTGGAATCTAGTTATCCCCTCCCAAGTCCTCACATGATTCTTTTTATACAATTAATACATTTCATCCATGATGTACCACTTCTAACCTCACATATTAGGGGGAATTTGGTATAGAATCATTCAATGCTTTTGTAGACTTGATGTTCTCACTTATGGCCTTGGGCAACCCCTTCCCTTCAAACTTGATTAATTTAATAAAAAATATTATTTTGAATTCCTTACGCAAATCTTCCCTTCTCAAAGCACGTACACATGCAGGTGCATCTATATCTAACCTGTGTTTATAATTTTAAATATGAAAAAAATATAAAAAATCCTATTTTTTGGGTGGGGTTTACGGGTTACATCGGAAGCCCACCCATAGGAGCATGTGGCCTAAATGTATCCCAATGGAAACAACTATTTTGGGGTGATATAGGATATTGATATTATAGTCAATTAGTCCTTGATCAAGTATGAGTTTCCCTGTGCCTCATGCACTCACAGTCATAGGAAACCCTTATTTCCTCATAAATATTTTCATCTCCTTTATATGAAATCTATGTGTATGCACTTGAAAGAGGATTGTTGAGGCTTGAGATGGAAGAATCTGGAGTAAGGTTTCTCTTGGAGAAGCAGTCGAATCAAGTTGTATTCTTCCAAATTTCTTCGTTGATATTAATAAAGAAGATTTTTCTCATTCCTAAACATTATGATCATTATGTTATAAGTCATGTTTTGATATTATTATGTATTTCTTCATGATTTATATCTTTATGCTTATATGATATAACATTCATATTTTGTAAATTCTTTGAACTAATTCTAGTATATATGCTTCTCTAGAATTTTTTGCAGGTTTTGAAGCTTTGGAGCAAGTAGAGGGTTTGAACCCTACGGGAACGACTTCAAACGTAGGACCTACGGGTAATCTCTCTTCATCCCACTTTAGTATTTTATGCATTAAGACTGCTTGATTTCTTTCCTTTTATTGATAGATTCCCTTCCATTTATTGGGGTTCTCAACCTTGACCCTAGGGAGGTTTTTCCTTCAACATATGGTTTGAAAAAAGCTCCCTTAGATTGTATGCATGCATTGGAATTTATTTGATGAGTTTGGGATTCACAAGAAGCAATTTTGATCCCAAACTCTACATCAAGGTATTCCAAGGTATGTTGTTTATTTTGGTTTTATATGTTGAAGATCTGTTATTAACATGTAGTGAGTCATTGATGATCAAGTGCAAGAGGGAGATAGCCTTTTAATTCAAAATGAAATATCTTGGACTCATGCACTACTTTCTAGGCCTTGAGGTGTGGCAAAGGCTTGCTGATATTTTACTTTCACAAGGAAAATACGGTGTGAAGCTGATATAAAGATTTGGAATGACAGAATGCAAATCCACAGCTACACCGATGGAAATGAACTTCAAGAATTTATGTGGAGAAGTTGCAAGACCCGATTTGGAAAATCCACCCGAGTATATACAATTGATTAGGGCTCTAATGTTCCTTGTGAAAACCCATCCAAACATATGATATTCAGTTAACACATTGATTCAATTCATGATCGAGCCCCTCCATGCACATTAGATATCCTCCAAACACATATTGAGATATTTGAATGGGTCAATCACACTTGGTCTGAGATATTCTTCTAGAGATGTTCGGATTCATTGATACAGTGAGGTTGAATTGACAAGAAATTTTATCAACAGGAAGAGTACATCTAGATTTTTTTTTAGTCTTGGATCTACCAAGGTATCCTAGATGAGAAAGAAACAGAAATATGTAGCATTGAGCACCACCGAATAAAAATATATTGTCGCTAGCATGGCTAGATGTGAATAATTTTGGTTAAGGAAGCTCTTTGGAGAGATATTTGAGTAAGTTTTAGACATTAAAATGATATAATGTAATAACAAGAGTGGGATCCATCTAGAAGAGAATGTCTTATTTCATGACAAGTACAAGCACACAAAGATTCAATATCACTTCATTCATGACATGGTGCAGAGAGGAGTTGTTAGACTCCATCACATATCAACAGATGAACAGATTGCAGATATTCTCACCAAATATTTACCAAAATGGAATTTATTGGTCTTCAAAGAGTAGTTTGGATTGATGGATGTGACCCCTCCTAATAAGGGGTAGTGTTGATTGAGGACACTGATCAAACTCTTCCATGTTAAAATTATGCAACTGTGGCCAAATTACACTTTGGACTACTCACTTGATGGAGATGATTATGGAATTGAGTTACTCTTTCTGAGGGGACAAAGTGACATAAATATCACCTCATTTGGATAAGAAGAATTTGATTTTTGATTCTGCACCCACTCATGGATTTTGTATCAGGTCGACTTCACTCATATGGACAGTTCAACCTCAACATCATTGGCACCCCTTTGAAGCATATAAATACAAGTGACCTCAAATTTCATTTGGACATCACAAAATCAATCATCTTCTTCTATTATCTCTAATTGGGTTTGATACATCGACGAAGAAAGAGATCATACGAAGGTATGAAATCACAAGTCCGAAGGTTGCTCTGAAATTAGGGTTTTTGGTTGAGCCTTGTGCTAGTTATAGAAATGGTGGAGGCTCGGATCCTAAAGCCATGGGCATGCAATATTATGGTAGCGGCTCTGGGTTTGATTGTTGTTTATTGTCATCTGAAGGTTCCTGAATTTTTTTGAAGCTTAATCAAGTTGCCTCTGATATATTTGACCTATGTGAATAGGTTCATGAAGTTTTTGGGTTATATTATTGTATATATTTTATAGGGCTCATTGTACTCTCACTGAAAATTTTGTGACAATATAATAGAAGAATATTTTCAAAGGGTTTTCCCCGTAGTGGGTTTTTCCCTAGTCTTTGACCAAATCTGGCGTCTCTTGTTGATGTGTTGATTGTCCTCTTTGTCATTACTTTTATTGTTCTATCTTCAATTATTGTTGATGAATGGAAAGACTAATTGTAATTGGAAATATTGCTAAGCAAAGTTTGGAATTGGGCTAAGTAATTTATGCAACATATAACACTCTAAAATTAACATTCCCACCCTATTTGAGCTCCCACAGTGAGGAATTGAGATAGAGGGATCCTAGGGTTGAGGGATCTCTAGACAATAGGGTATCACCCTATATGTTACCCATAGGGTTGGAGATATTGCTCCTCTTTCTTGATAGGGTCATATATGTTTCTCCCCTATCTAGTCTATGCAAAGTATACCCTAGTTGGCTTCATACACACAATTTAAGCTTGTTGGGAATATTTCTCCACATTTGGCCAACGGGTTGAGAGTGTACTTGGGGTGTAAAACCCAAGTTGATTATGATGAAGGTGTTATACCTCCTTATGCTTGAGGGTAATTGAAGGGAAGATCAATAGGAAATAGGATTAGGTTGATATTTTCTCCAATTTATGGTTCCAGGTTTAGAATGAGCTCCCTGATGTGATTCCAAGGTTGAAGATGTGCTCCCATGCATGTTTGGATATCCTATTTCTTGGTATGGGTGGAAGCTAATTCTCCCATATTCTTATTCTTTTAGATTCGAGAATGTTTCAACAAATAGAGTTGAGAAGAGACGATCAAAGCATGATGACAACATGACAGGATGATGTGATGATAAAAAAATAGATATTGGCAGGTGAATTATTCCTAGTTTAGAGGGAGTGATCATTTTTGAAACTAGGGTCAAATTCCACTTTGGACAACTCAGATGATAGAGATGAAAATTTCATTGAATTCATCTTTTTTGGAGGACCAAAATTGACCTAAAGATCACCTCATTTGGATAAGCAAAAGTTGGATTTTGAATTTATGAACTCACTCATGTATATTGGATTAGGTCAGCCCTATGCACATGTACAATTAGAAAGTTCGACCTCAACATCAAGTGGACCCTCTGTAGAAATATCGTTGCAGTACCATGTAGGAAATTCTACCAATGGACTCAATCTGATCTTGTGATGTACTAAAACAAGATATTAAATCTGTGAAATTTTCTAGATATGACAATCGTAGGAATCATACTGAAACTACCTAAGTTTACTTCTCATATTATGTAAATTACATTTATAGAGTTAATTCGGAATTCATCATGAATTATTGAATTAAACTACTAAAGCAACCTACACTTGATTCAATATGATTTTGAAACAAGGAACTGAGTAAGAAATCAATCACACATAGGACACCTTTATTTTGGACTAAGTCCCCGAAAAAACCCAATGCTTGAAAATTGATGTAGAAAATCTTAGGGTTTGTATTGTTAAGCAGTAGTAATTTATGAATACATCGTTGAATACCTCAAGGGTTATTCAATTACAGAGAAAGAAATATTGTGAGAAAGAATTTTGATTTTTACCACACTCAATCACTGGAAAATCGGACTGATCTGGACACTCTAATAACTGCCCTTGGAGGTCTTTGCATAGCCTCTGCACAGTCACTACGTAGGCTCTGTGTCACCTCCTCTAAGAATTATGTCACCTGAGAAAATGATCGATCTAACTACCAGAGTCTCAGATATTTGCCTCTTTTTTTCACGCCCCAGCTCTCGAATTCTGGATTTGATCCGACAAATAAATATCAGAAACCCTCTCAGCCATTGTGAAAGCTCTACGTAGCCTTGAGTGGCTCTGCGCTGGCTATGCATCATCCTATCTCTCTCTCCACTGGTGTGTTGGATGTCTCTTTACATATCTCTACTAATGATTCTCCAGCTAAGAAAATATTTCTCTTCGGAAACTACTCTTCCCCTCACTGAACGAAATCACTTAGATCTGATCTTAGTCTGAGCACTTTCTCCATCAGAAGAACTTGATCTCTAGATTCACTCAGTGTGTCTTTCCAAATGACCCTCAAGTCTTCCTTTATAGTATTCTCCTTGAGAAATCAACGGTCAAGATTATATCTCTAATCAATAACTAATATTTTAACATGACTTTATCTTCACTTTCTAGATCATTCTCACTCTATTTTATTAATACCTTTTAATTATTTAATTTCCCTAAGTTAGAATTAGGTTCCCTATTAAAATAATTATTTTTTATAATAAAACATGAACAGGTTGGAATTTTCACAAACGATTTCTGGGTTTTTTCGAATACCAATGTATAAGCCTCTCCAAAAAAATTGGTGCTTAGAGCACTTCTGATGCTACCAAAAATAAGCACTCCCTCTTAGCGAGGAAAGTACTCTAACGATATGCTTGCTGCATACTGCTCTGACCCTAAAGCATATTCTACGCTGCCGATATCTGAATAGTTGTCCAACAACCACTGCGTTGCTGCTGCAACAGTACTATTTCCCATGACACTACCACTTCCAAAATTGAACCCGTACTAAATATCCCTCTTAAGTGTTGTATATTCTATGTTGCTAACACTACCATTGCTAAAATTGCATCTACACTACAACTCAACTGTTGAGAGAAGTAACTGAAACCACCCAAAGACTGAACAAGTGTTCAATGGATGCACCTCGGTGTTGAAGACTCTAAGTGCTAATAAATACTGCGATGTCTCTCTGATGCACTGCATTGTTGCTACTCTACGTTGCGATGCACTCTTGTGCACTGCGATGTTTCTACTACATTGATGCTTCTCTGCTCTATGTTGCTTCAGAAATAGGCATTGCTACCTACTTCAATTGTTTCTCCATCACTCCTCGGCTCCCATTGAAGAATTCTCCATCCTGCTAATGCAAATATGGGCCCTTGTAGCAAGGTAATGATCCATGATGTGGGCTCCTAAAGGATCCTGCCCAACTAAATTTCAGAGTGAATTACAGTTCAATATCACCCCACTTATCACCTGGAGAACCATGGGCACTCACGGCGAAGTCATCCTACTCTATATTTTTGGCTGCAACTTTTCGATCATGCTTCTCATCCTTGTCCTTTTTCTTCAAAGGAAACTATGATCCAAAGTGGCCCATCACATGACATCTAAAGAATTTCTCCTTCGAGACATCTCTCTTTTTTTTATGTTTCCCTTGCTGCCCTTTTGATACGAGGCTTTCATTCTCCTCCTCCTCCAGATTCTTCGATCTGCTCCTGTTGTTGTCATCAAGCTTGCACTTGACTAGATCTCTCAACTCTTCCTCCTAAAGCATTGACCACATCTTCTCCCAACTAGGAAGTGTAGCCCTACCAAAAATTCTTTGGAAAATAACTTGAAACTCCTCTATGACTTCGTTAAGAGCTAGCCTCACCACAGTTACCGAATATGGGGTGGATCCCACAGCTTCCAACTTGTCTCGAATATCATGAAGTCTTGTAAGGAATGAAGCAATGCACCCCCCCTTCTACATCTGGATCATTCGGAGCTTCTGCTCCAAGTACATATTCCGTTGCTCAGAATTTCCTTCGTACACCAAGGAAAAGGCCTCCTACATCTCCTTGGTAGTGTTATTTCCAGCTACATGAGAGACTATGTGATCCTTGACACCATCAAGGATCATCCTCTTGGAATTTTCCATATCGGATCGGTAATTATTAAGTTGATCCAGATTTGAAGGTATTAAAACCACATTCACCACGAACGTCTTGAGATCATATTCATCCAGAATTAATTGGATCATTTCCTTCCAAATTACATAGTTGGAGGAAACCTCCAGCTGGTCTTGATCTCTAAGACCATGATATTCCATCTCAGCCGAAAAATCGTCGAACTGCTCCCTCTTCTTCCCCCTCTATGCAACAATAAGCAACCTTACACACTCCTTGTGGAGCTCGTAGATCTGTTGCCCGGATCTACTTCTCAGATCCTGGAAAAAATGTTGAATTCCCTAGCTAGGAACTCATTGGAAGAATTCCCTGCTATGTGATCTTTTCTATCTTCTGACGCTTCTCTACCCAAAAAATTCCTGTAGAAAAATGCATCCCTCTAGCTCTGTGTGAAGACTCTGTGTTGCTCCCTTTGGCTCGGCAAGATCTCGAACTGGAAGTCCTACTTCTCTTTCAACTCACTTATAGATATACAACCTTGAAGCTTCAGCCCTGCTGGCTAGAACCATGAAATCCCTCTATGGATTCGATCTGTTGTTGCTGTAGAAATTCAACCTTCATTTCAATGCTCAGATCTTCTCTTCATGTTTCACATTAAATGCTCTAATACCATGTGAAAATTCATAGATCTGGAAATCTTAGGAATCCTACTACAATTATCTGAGTTTACTACTCCTGTTATGTAAATTACATTTATAGAATTAATTCAGCATGCATCGTGAATTATTGAAGTAAACTACTCAAGCATCCTACACTTAATTAAATATGATTTTGAAACAAGGAAACTGAGCAAGAAATGAATCACACATAAGACACCTTTATTTTTTACTAAGTCCCCGAAAAAACCCAATGCAGGAAAACCCATGCAATAGATATGAGGGTTTGTATTATTAAGCAGTAGAAATTTATGAATACATTGTTGAATACCTCAACGATTATTCAATTACAGAGATAAATACTGGCATAAATAATTGTGAGTTTTACCTCACTCAATCACTGGAAAATCTGGCTAATTCAGAAATTGGAAAAATTCCCCCTGTAGGTCTCTTTGTAGCTTCTACACATTGACTACGTAGGCCCTGCATCACCTCCTCTAAGAAATGTGTCACCCCAGAAAAGGATCGATATGACTCCTGAAGTCTTATATATTTGCCTTTCGGTCTCACACCTTGTCTCCCAACTTCTATATTTGATCCGACAGCTAAATCTCAGAAAACTTTTCAGCAACTATGTAGCCTTATGTGGCTCAGTGTTGCCTTTTCTTCAGCCTTTCTGGCTCTGCATTGGTTGTGTTGGATGTCTCTCTAATTTTCTCTGCTAATGATTCTTCGGCTAAGAAAATCTCTCTTCGGAAGCTACTCTACCCCTCACTGCACTAAATCACTTAGATTTGATCTTCATTTGAGCACTTGCTCCATCAGAAAAATTTGATCTCTAGATTCACTCGGTGTGTCTTTCCAAATGACCATCAAGTCTTCCTTTATAGTCTTCTTGTTGAGAAATCAACGACCGAGATTAGATCTCTAATCAACTGCGAAGATTATAACATGACTTAATATTTGCTTTCTATATTATTCTCACTATGTTTTATTAATACCTTTTAATTATTTAATTTCCCTAATTTTCACTTAGGGTCCCCATTAAAATAATTAAATTTTACAATAAAACATGAACCGAGTGGAATTTTCACAAACCATTCTGGGTTCTTTGGAATACCATTGTCTAAGCCTCTCCACAAAATTTGGGGCTTAAATCACTTCTGATGCTACCAAAAATCAACAGAATCCTTCTCCAATATTTGCAAAATACAAAACACGATCGCTCAATCACATGAAAGTAAGAGAAAAAATTAAATCAATCGCACAACACAAGATGTTCTTGTGGAAAGTGTTATCACTCCCCCCTGCTTTCCAAGGCTGTGAATGGAGTTGAGGTAACCACAGACCAGGATTTAGGTCAGGTAGCTAGCCCTAGGAGGACCAGAGAGGGATCTCTCATTGCCACTTTTGTAGTCAAACGAATGACTGAGTATCTAATGATCTTAAGCTAGGTTTGTAAGCTCAGTAAATAATAATTTTTTGATGTTTTAAGTGTTGGATATAAAGGTCAGTGAGAAGGTTGTATGTAGAGTTCTTAGCTCTAAATTCCAAGGTCAATTTGTAGATAATGTGTGAGGCTAGATCAATAGTTTGAAATCATGTTTAATAGGTCATTGAGTATAGGATGAAGTGAAAGAGAGTTTGAATGAGCATTGAGGTGAATTCATTCATTTAGAAGAAAATAAACATAACAATCTAAACCTTGTCTAAAACAGAGCATGAACAAACATGACTTCAGCTCATAAAATTACAAGATAAACATATACAAAAGAGGAATATATATCATTAAGCATGAATAGATAAACATACATAAGAATAACATATTCTCCAATGCATACCACAAGTATCTCAACACAATTTCTGCAAATATGTCTCTGATTTCATTCCAAACTGCTGATTACAAAAGCTTCATTGCAAAATAATACTATCCAAGCCAAAAAAGACTAAAGAGAGTCTACTTATAGAAAATATGGACTATTACACCTCATCAGGTCAAAATACCATCCAAAATGGATCATAAATACACAAGATGACTAATTTCCTAGATTCTAAGGAGGTTAGAAACCATTCCCTGAATTTTAGCTATGAACTAGGAGTGTTGGTCCCTTACACTAAATTACATATTACCTCATGATAGGAGGAAAAAACCAACTCAAAAACTCTAATTCCAACTCATAGGATAGAAAAACCTCTAATTTATGACATTTTCTAAGCTTGACAAGTGTTGTGAGGAATCCAATGTTGATTTGTAACATTTCTGACGAAAGGGTAACATAAATTTGTAGAAGCGTAACATAAGTTTTTAGGTTCTTTTGAGGCACTTTTAGGTGTCTAAATTCACTTCTGAAAGAATGGTCAACTAGCCACGTGTGTCCAATTTCCAGAACATCTTTAATTTTGAAAAATTACCCACGGGAAGTTCTTCAAAAATCCATTCTCCCAAGGTTACTCCAAAAGCGTAACAAAGGCTCCAAAAAGGTGGCAGAAACATGAAAAATGAGTGGCTTTTTGGAATTTTCTTCAAAATTAAAGCTTTTCATGCCAAGGGGGTTCTTGATATGTAATTTACTCATCAAAATGCATCCAACCATGTAAATAAATCATCATTTGGATGCCCCCAAAATAAGCGTAACAAAAGTTTGCTACGCTTTTGTGAGGAGGAATTTCCAGAATTATGCAAAAATCACAAAAAATACCAAAATTGTTCAAAACTTCTCAAAATTGGTTCTATAGCACATGTTAGTGATGGGATAAATATACAAGGAAGCTTCAGCCAACAAGTCCAAGCTATCCTTCTCTTTTAGCTTCATTTGTGCTTCTTTTAGCCTTTTCTTCAATTGTTTCAACCTTATTTAAGAAATTGTGTTCTTGGTGCCATAATGGTTTTCCATGTGTATTTACAGCTTATTTTCCCTCTTAGCCCTCTTCAAGAGATTCTCCAAATTCTCATTTACCCTTGAAAACCAAAGCTCTCTGTCTTCATTAATCTCCATGGCTAGAAGCTCATCAAAGGTCAGCTCTTTAGGTGGATGATTTGACTGTCTTTCTAGCTCGAGTGCCCTTTTGAGACCTCTTGTTTTTTGCCTTCTTGGTTGTGTTTCAGCCTCCATGTCCTACATTTGATGTTTCCCATGCTTAATATTGTGGCAAATAAGCTTGTCAGTTGAAGATGATACCCCTCTTCCATGAGCCTTTCACAAAATATCAAACATTGAGCTCTCTCAAAACATCTTCTAGCCAATGGTGAGGCATTGAGTTCATGCATTTTGAAGGGTTATAGCCTGAGGTTCCGCCCTCCATTGAAGCTATTCTTGTCACTTTCCATTTTTTTTGTCACTAAAATTATGAAAACCCTAAAGTGTTGATGGAATGAGTAAATGTATGAAAATCTTTATGATGTGTTCACAAGGTAATGATGCCAAACATTGAGCTGGTTTGGAGGTTTTCAAAGCCAAAAACCAAAATCTTCCTCTCCTATATAAGTGTAACAAGCATGTACATAATCATAACAAGGGAGGCGAAATCGTAACAAGGGGCTCACATAAACGTAACAAAGGAATTTTCAAAAATATCCAAAAATAAGGCTTAAAGATGGATCAATATCTCTCTAACCATAACGTTTTTTGCAATACTGAGAGAGGTTTTTTTTCTTTGGCATGTTATGAACAAAAAAATCCTCAATTTTTCTGAAATACTTTCCCATTTTCTCAAAATCCAAGTTTGAATTTGATCACTCAAAATTTGCAGAAGTGTAGCACAGTCTGAGCAAAAGTGTATTACCTACTTTGAGAGGGAGTTTAGAGGCCTTTCGAGAGGATTTTTGGGATAAAAGTGGCATGGTTGGAAAGCTTAGGATGTATGCTACAAAATTGAGTCATCAAGGACTGAAAAACCCTCATCCAAACCCCTGAAAAATTGATTTGAAGACAACCTGTCAAAAAGTGCATAAAATAACCTTGAGCATTTGTATTTTACGAATTTCTTTCAAACCATAACACCTGTACATAAACTGAAGGAGGTTTTTGTTATTTGGCCTATGATAAACAAACACCTCTTTCACTTTTGTAAAATTCATCTCCATTACTTCAGAAAATGATTTTGAATCCAAATTTTACGTGTGTGCAATGTAAACCCTGGTTTGGTCACGAAGCTCTAAAAATGATACCATGGATTTGAGTTGGTTCAAACCTGGAATGGTGACCTCCGTTATGGACCTTCTTCTCACCCTCAATGATTTTTTTCAACAAGAAAAGCCCTAGCTTGACGTAGTGGATAGGGAAGGTGGAAAATTAGGAAAACAGGGGATAGTGGTAGAGCGGTTTTAGGGAAAAAAAATGAAGTGGAAGGAAGTTAGGGAAAAATCCCTAAAATTTGGGGAGGTAGGGTGATGATTTTTCTACAAGATGCAAGTGGAATTTTTTGGAATGGGCACAACGAGAAGCGTAGCACAAGTAGTGTTGGCCCAAATTTGCTTATTTTTCTTCAACCCATGGCAACTGTGGAGAATGATGGTGAGAAGAGAGGAGCTCTTTATTTATTTCCCTATATTTTCTAACTCCCTATGAAAATGACTTGTATGTTGAAAATGATATTTTATTCGCTTTCTTTTATGATATAATTGACCCTTATGGTGGCGAAACAAATGAGAGCTAGACTTTGACCTAAATGAAGGTGTGGTGAATGACCTCATACCCAAGATGATTGACGGATGACATGACTTCTGAAATGATGATAACCATGAATGGAGTGAAGGGAGTAGCATTTCATACCTAGAAATATTCAGTGAACCAAATTTTATTTGAAAACTTACTTGAAACATGAAATTTTGACCTAGGACCACTACTAAGTAAACCTAAAAGAGTACATTTGATCACTAAACATTTGGACACTAACATAAAGAAACTGCTCAAAACCCATTTATCAATAATCTATATTAAGTCAAGTAATCATGAAATAATACAATGCTTAATCTCTCATGAGATTCTCCGGCACTTTGGAAACTGTCTCACACTGATCTAGGAAAAATTGGTCTAGTACTTAGCCAATTCTCAACCTTCCTTTAGCCTGCCTTTCTCACGCAATTCCTAGGGAATTAGCTCCCTATTAAATAGGAAAAATGAAATTCCGTTATTGCGCAATGAATCATGGCATCCCAATGACTCTATAATCGCACATAGGAAATCTTCTATAAATACAACTGATAGTTATGTTCCCTTTAACCTCTATCTCAACTAGGTCTTCATCATAACTGACATGCATGCAATTATTAATAGAAAATTATTAGTTATATTATTGATCACTAATGTGAATTAATTCTAATTTAATTCACTTGACCTCTCACTACTTCATCTCTTAGTTAGAACTAGTTAAAATGATTATAACTCAATAAGTTGAGTTAACTCACTCAACTACAACTAGAGGCTCAAAATATTAGAATCCCTCTACATGCCTCATCTTAGACCCTCAAATAGAATTTCTTGAGCTAACTCAGTAATCATGACTTATTTAACTAATACAAGGTGTTATGAGATGAGATTACAATTTATTGTCCAATTTATTTAAGGTAAAAATAAATTAGATGCTTCACATTCCATGGCCAAAAATTTTGGTGCATCAAAAATTCCACATTCCTAGTGCATTAATATTCCACAGCCTTTGTGGGTGCATTTTAGTCCTTTCTAGTTTCCAATTTCATTGTTTCTTGTTGAAAATTTCAACACTCCCTCTCAACAAGAAAGGAATTCAATTTTTCCTAATCTGGTACCTTTGGATTGTTCTGCATGCAACACTTCTCTAGTGTTGTTTGCACCTGCAACTCCTGAAACTGAATAGCCTCCAAACAATTGAATTAGTATATCGCATATGTCATCAGATTCTTTTGACTGCTGCTAGCTACTGCACCTATCTACTAGACTATGTGTTTCTACTGGCATTTAGATTTGTGCCCTTTGCACTGTTGCCATCTCTAATCTATGCTCCAGCATCCGACATCTGTCACTCTGATTTATGTCTTCCTAACATCTGACTACGTCAATCCAACTGATCCTTCCTGCTACTATTGTACTGTGGGCTCCTCCTAGCTAGTTTCTATCCATGAGACACACAATCTTAATGGACCATGCCCAAATTTATTCTTTGGATTGTATCTGCACATAGCCCCACCTCTCACCTAGTGGTATAGCTGCATCTAATCCCTCTTCCCATCTGGCTCGAAATTCCCCCCTGCCGGAGGTCTCTGCTTGAGTGGGTGCCTCCACTTGGTCTCCTCTGTACTTCTCCAATTGTGGCTGCTCCACAACCTTCTGAGATTGCTTCTAAGGTTGAATGTTGAGAGATGATTTATCCCTCTCACCCACCAAGTCACTAACAACTGGTTTTCTCCTCAAATCTTTTCATGCATCCTCAACCTTGAGAACATACAGATTCTTAACTCTTACACCGATCTCTTTCACCTGTCCCAGGGAAATGTGTCTAAGGAACACCTTTCATTTTCTAAATATGACATCATAACCATAGTCTTCCAATAACACTATAGAGACAAGATTCTTCCTTAGGCCTGGAACATACAAAACATCTGCCAGTCTGAGAAAGGATCCAGAATCCCTTTGAAAGGTAAATGTACCTATGTTTGTTGCGTTATACCTCCTGTCATCTTCAAACTCTATGTTTTACTGGAGGTACTTCTCCACCAAGTCACTGAAGATATCTCCATTCTCTATCATATGGAACAAGGTATCGATGTCTAGATACCACATGCATCCCGTTACAGTGTTGACCATGCATGCAATGAGAGTAAAATCAAGCTTGAACTGTGAAGCCAGTGTTTCACCCACTGCAACCGCAGGCTCTTTCTTGCTTGCCTTATGATCTAGGTGGATATTGTTGGCCACCTACCTAATCCACTTGGGGCCCCACCATTTTTTCTTTCAATTTTTCATTTTCCTTAATTGTAGCACAGTATACTATTTTTAGCAGTTTTTAGGTCCTGAAATTCTGGAGCTATTTTGAGGCCCTAAACAATTTTTTTAGGAAATATTAGGAGCAACATGGAAGCTCCTTTCATGTTTCTCACATCAAAAGTTTTATTCCTTAAATATATCTTTCTAACGAGGTATTGTGCGCGTCAAACGAAGATCGTATGCCAAAGTTACGTCGCTGAGAAGATTGATGTACCAATTTACCCAAACGGGGTCCATAGTTTTTACGATTCATCTCCTAGGATTTTCCATTGTTTCTCAATAGTAAATAGGCCATCGAGCCTCATTTTAGGACAATTCAGAGACTTGTAGCTGCCACATCTCTTCTCAGAGATAAGCTACCAGCGTCATAGCTAGTTTATTTGCATTATGTCTGTAAGAACATTTCAGTTATTTGTTATTAATGAAATGAAGTTTTATTTATGTTGCATCTCTTCTTGTATGTGTATTTCTGTATTTCATTGTGTTCCTGCATAAATCTAGATCAATGGTATCAAGGGATGAAGAAACAACAGGCTAAGAAAGAAAAGGTTCAACTTTAGGATCAACATGGGGTTGACACTTTTCAGGTGGAAGTGAACTTGGTTGAGAAGCAGTTTGGACATTCGGAACCATAGGGGTTGAAAATAGCAAAAATAGAAAACCAATGGTAAATCTAGGAAGGGACAACGTTTCCATATAAGGAGCGCCAATATTTCGAAAAGAAGGAAAAGGACCAAGATTCCCATCTGAGGGGTTTCCTTGATTGGTAAACTCGGGGACTGTTTCCATTAGTCTCAATCTAATATCCACTAAGAAGTTGTTCTATGAACAGGATGCTATTTCGCGATCAATTAATTAATTTTAGAAATTAACAACAACAAAAAAATCAAAGAGGGGAATCTAGGCATAAAGGTTTACCAAGTAACCATGAACTGCAATATACACCTTGGCAAACAAGGACTTAATATACGGCTGTCAATATCCATGAATGTTGTGTTCGGTGTATCACGATATACAAGGCGACAAACTTAGTTACCTATGGATGGATAGCAACCTATAGGGGACTCCCATAATATACTTGATGGTACGTGGAAGTGCAGTTTGTATTATTGTTGTCTAATTCGTAATCGTTCGATGAGAGTGTTCCCATATACTTTTCATATGTGGAGCACCATCTGATATACCTGAAGGTACATGGAGAATGATCATATACAGTTATATACGTGGAATGAGATTTCAACCCTGATATTCAACATTGGAAAACAATGACAAATCCTACATTTTACAACATCAGAACACGTCTCTAGCCTATACCTCTAAATGTTTGCATTAATGTTCCAAATTATCCTTAGGTTAATTGAGGTAAATTTTTAAGTTCATCTTGAAGGCTCAAATATCAATGTCACTTGAACACATGTGATGCAACTAATATGAGAAAAAGACTCTTTCCATTTCGATGAAATCTATCTAGCATAGGGAAGAAGCGCAAACATTGATGCAACAATCAAGAATGCAACATACAAGAGCTTCCTAACTATACCTTTCACCTTCACACTGCCAATGCAACTACCAAGAAGTAAATGAATTTCCATTCAATAAAATTCACTTACATGTTTTTTATTTTTATTTTTTTAATGAAGATGCACTTTTCAGCTTTCAACACCAAGCAATGTAATCTATGCTCAATGACAATCTCGAAAAGCAACTTTCCAATGCAATTTCTAGAAGTAATGACAAATTTTGAGATGAAAGCTTAACAAATGAAAATTCAATTATTTATGGTTTCCAAAAGAACTAAAATTTTCATCAAACATACATGAAAGCAACAAAGAAGTAAATTCAATTGCCCAAATAACTTAAGATTCACATCAAGCTCATTTTCACTACTTGGACACAGAACAAACTTTCGCAAACCACAAAGAATATAATAGCAAGCCATCAAAATTATAAGCACACGAAGCAGGAATAAGACTCTAGAGATCAAGATATCCTAGACTTTTCTATCAAAACCCTAAAAATTCTCATTTTTTTGGACCAGTGCTACATTACCCAGCAAAATCCATGCTTGCAGGGTCTTTAGTGCTACTTTACCTAGAAAAATTTGTGTTGGAAGCTCCCTTTTCTTCATAGGAAAGTGTGTTGGACGAGAAACTGGACCAATGCGGGAATACAATGGAAGACAGGGTCATTAGTGCTAATGTACTGAGTAAAACACACACTGGCATTGCTCTATTTTCCAGAGAAAACACGTTGGGAGAGGAAAGCTTAGGAAAATATAATGAAAATCGAAAATAAATCCATACTTGAAACTCTAAAGAGTATACTACTGAGAATGCAAACTTATAAGCCATCAAAATGATGGAATATAAGGAAGTTAGCCAAACTAATCAAAGATACTGAAAAGACAAGGAGGATTGAAGGATTAATGGCTCCCCAGTATGGTTGCCATTTTTTTGTGTAGACAATCCTTTCTACGGATAGAAACAATCCCTCTAGTCCTATGGGAGGACCTAGCAACAAACTAGACAAATATATGAAACCTTTCCTAACTTATGCTAGAAAAACATGAAGGAGGATATATGTCCTACCTCTTTTTGATGCTAATGCATGTCTTTGGTGTCAACCTTGCTTCTTTTTATTCCACACTCATGATCTCCTCTCCGTCAGTGAAGACAAATGCCTACAAGGAAGAACAAGTGGAGACAAAAAACAAATACAAAGCATAATAATCTCTAATATAAGCTATGAGGCAGATCAAGTAGCACTACAATAAACATGAAATAATAGACACATTAATGGAAAGGAAAAACACAATGTATTTTTAATACAATGATAAAGGAATCAATGCAACTAGAACCCTTGATGGTGGACGCCTCCATAAAGTGAGACTCCAAGTCATAGCCTCAACTCTCCAAAAATATTCCTCCTTCACAAATGGGCAGCAATTGGGCATGCTTCAGCTCATAGGATGGCAACCAACCATTATTGAATGGTAGGGGTTTCATTTATATTGAAGGAGAGGGAGTTGAGGATCCATAAAAGGTGGGAGGAGTTAGCGCAGATTTTCCTAACAACATTCCTCCATTTTGGGAAAAATTGCCTGAATAAGGTCAGTGAATATTTTCCTGACAACATTCGCGCTGCCAGTGCTAGACATAAGTAATGCAAAAGGTTACAAGTGCAAGTCATCGACTATGCATAATACGTTGGGCTTATAAAACAAGGTTCTTGACAATATTTTCAAAATATTTTCAAGTGAATTCTTCTTCCACTTCTTTAGGGGTGTTTTAGACATGTTTCATGGAGAACATATTCTGCGACACTAGTGGTATGACGTCACAAAGTGGAGTGTGACAAAATATTGTATAGCAAAAGGACATAACTGAATCTCATTGAAAATGAAGTCATGGATCATGTCAAAGGATATATCACCAAATGAGGAGAATAATATTCTCAAGCTCTTATAAAGTATATGAAAGGGGAATTTAGGGCTCAAAGGATTCTCATAGAATCTATCAAGGATCCTCTCATCCCATATGTATCCAAACTCAAAACTTCAAAATAAATCTATGAAAACTGATAGAGTTGTATTACGTAAGCACTGCTTGAGAAGTCATCTAATTAAGGCAATAATTCTACAAGTTGAAGATGTCAAGGGAAGATGGAATAGCCTCATACTTTTTTAGGATACCTGAAATCCAAGATCAACTACAAGATCTCGGAGAAGTCATTTATGATAGATAAATTAATAAAATGGTATGAAACGCACTACAAAAGGAGTTGGGTAGATTTAATTCAAGTATTCATGGGAAGAAAGAAGTTACTCTGTTCCATGAATTGTGGTCGCTGTGCAAAATGGAAAAATTCATACTAAAGGCCAAATCTGATTTGGGATCAGGTGAGCAGAATTGAGCATATGTTGCAAAGACAAGAAGTAAGGGAAAATTTGGAAGGTTTGCTCCTAAAAATAAGAATAATATGGCTAAAATACAATGTTATGGGTATTAAGAATATGGGCATTATAGGAGATATTTTCCTAAGTTCAAGAAGGAAAATAACAAAAAGAGGAAGAGAAGAAACCCTTATCACTGAGGAAATGGAGGAAGTTGAAAGGAAGAAATCTAAGAAGGATGAAGTAATATATCTCCACTATTGAGATAGTCTTCCTCCCATAAGCTATTTTCAAGTTCCTAAACCTTTTGTTGTAAGATATATGGTTCACTAAGTAAAATAATGGGATGCATTAAGGCATCATAGAATCATTGAAAGCAAGAGCTCGAGACATCATCATAGAGAAGCATGAAATATGGTTAGAATCTATGGAAGTCAAGGATATAGTTCTTGGGAATCTCATAAATAACAAGGTCATATAGTACAAGTTTCATCATACATCTATCAAAGGGAAACATCTCTCGATGGGGATACTTTAGATCCTCAAGATTTTATGATAGAATCTTCATTAAAAGGTTCACCGATCATTAGGGGAAGCAAGTGTTTCATCAGAAATTCCAACTTGTCAAATTCATGAGATGATGGTATGATGACATAAAAGGTAAATTAGATCAAGGGATTGAAGCTCTTTCTATCAAGGAAGTTGTTGCGGGAAGCATGGATGACCCAAAGGAGAACAAGGTATGTATGCTTTCATTTGATAAAATTTGGAGTCATGTCACATGGTTGCAGGTAATATGCTCTATCTTGAGAGCATGATCAAAGGAAAAAGAATCTCCTCCTCTGAAAGGATGCAAGAAGGCATGGGTGGTCACACATTTTCTAGATGAAATCAACATAATATGTCCTCATCTGTAAAATGAAATGTTTGACAAAATTGGAGGAACTATGAGAAAAAGTTCCTAGAAGAAAATGTGTGAAGAAAGAAAGCAAGAGATCATGGAATATGAAACTATGAAGGAAATCAACATCTGAGAAATGAAATATTTGACTATGATATCTCCTAGAAAGATATGAAGACTCTGATGGAAGCATGAAAAAATATGGAGACCCTTGACAATGGATATCTTTGGGAAATGTGTCGATATGTATGCAGGATGTTGATGCAAACTAGAAGATGTCATGATAAAATACCATCACAAAGGTAATGTTGATTCCTTTATTTTTGAACAAATATCTAGATGGGTTTATGCAGGGCTACCGAGGGAAGAATTATGGATGTTTTCCACCACCGATGAACATGTAGTAGGATGAAAGATCCTTAAGGAAACATGGCATGAAGGAAGGCCAAATATGGATTGATAGATCACTTTCCAATGATGACATGGTTGACTCATGGATGAAAGTGATGGATGGTAGGTACCCTATGTAGAAGTCCCAAACATGTAGACTCCTAGATAGCGAAAAGAAGTTCATGACATCATGAAGAATAGTTCTTCAAGCAAATAGTTGTCCCATCATCTCCACCTAAGGAGTTGTTTTAGGTCCCTAATTAAGAGGGAGCCTAGAAACAAGTTTCTTACTTGGAAGAAACTTGGAAATTCCTAATCCAAGAGGGATCTTAGGTACATTCCTTCCATAGGAATGAGTAAATTCCTTTATTGGAATAGACATGTCCTCCCTAATTAAGAGGGAGAGATAGACACATCATTATTTTCTTCACTTGGGAAGAAAAAATGGAGGATTGGGTAAACATCTGGCATCCGATAAGGCTTTGAGGATGAGTTAGGGAATCCAAGATAAGATTATTCTTATATTTTCGATATTATTTGAGGACTAGGAATCCAAGATAAGAATATTCCTGGTGGAACACACCCTGAGAACCTAGGTGGGGTATGTTTCGAGAGAGACAATGATGAGGGTGTCTATACATCATTGGTCTCTGATCTAAGTGGATATTGGTGGCCACCCCCACCATTGTTTCTCTCAGTTTTTAAATTTCCTTAGTTGTAGCACAATTTACTATTTTTGGCATTTTTTCGGGTCCTGAACTTTCGAAGCGATTTTGAGGCCCTAAACGATGTTTTTTTGGCATGAAACCTCTGACTAATATGAGTCTATTCTAGACTCAATATTCACTGTCAACTATTGTAGTCCTCGGATAGATATTTATAATGATGTATCATGTACATTAAACAAAGATAGTATGCCAAAGTTACGACCTCGGGAAATTGATGTACCAATTTATCCCGACGGGGCCCATAGTCTGGAATTTCATCTCCTATGTTTAGGTTTTTAGATGTTTATGTTTTTTCATTGTTTCTCAATAAAATATAGGCCTTTGAGCCTCATTGTAACACAGATTTCAAAGGCCTGTAGCCACCACATACCTTCTCATAGATAAGCTACCAGCGCCCTAGCTAGTTTATTTCCATTCTGTCTGTAAACAAATTTTATTTATCTGATATTAATGAAATGAAGTGTTATTTCGACTGCATACTTGTATTAATGGTTATATTTGTATTTTTTTGTGTCCCTACATAAATTTGGATTAGTGGTATCAGAGTAGTCTTCTCTTTCTCGATTCTTCTTTGCATGTCCCCAATGAGGTCGGGGTATAAGGAGTTAGGGCTCGATCTGATTGAACCTTTGCAAGATCAGCCTTGCAAACCCCGACGACCGCCCATGGGGGACGAAAAGAAATACAAGGGAGCAGGATATCCTATCAAAATATTTCTCGAGGAGGCCCTTGAAAAACAAAGGACCGCGATGATGGAAAAAATTTCCCAGATCCTTCAACGACTGCCCACTGGTGGCGCATCTACATCCAGTAGCCACTCTAGAGGCGCAACCCCTTTAAGGTACAAGTAAACTTTGACATTCCCATATTTGATGGCCAAATATATGTAGACACCATAGATAGATGTTGAATCTATTAGATAGATATTTCTTGGTTCATGACTTTTCCAACCAGGAGAAGATTATTTTTGCACTCCTCAAAGCCGCCCCCCATGTCAAGGATTGGTGGGAAACCTACTATGAGAAAAAGGACGAGGGGGAACCCTCTCTATTCTCGGGCATACCCACTTGGAATTATTTCTGAGACGCCATCAAGGAACAATATTATCTCGTGGGGAGCTATAAGCACAAGTACATACAATGGACTACGCTACGGCAACAAAGGGATCAAGATGTGCATGAGCTAACAAATCTGTTCCATACCCTATGCACAAAGTTGGGTATCAGATATTCAGAGAAACATTTGGTGCTAAAGTATCGCAGTTGTCTACATAGATAAATTCAAGAGGAAATGGAGTTCCTTTACATCTCCTCGCTTGGTAAGGCATACTGGTATGCTGCCAAGATTGAGCAGAAATTCAAACAAAAGAAGTGACACTTTGGACCTGTGAATCAAAAGAAAGTGAAAGGTGCCCCCAAAACGCAGAACAAATGGAAAAGCCAAGGCATGGTGCCCCAATACAACCTGCCAAAGCCGCAAGAAAATAACAACACTGTGAAGCTAAAGAAGGACACAGGAAAGTGGTGTGAGTTCCATAAGAAATCCAATCACAACATAAGTGAGTGTCGTGCCAAGCAGTCATTGGTGGCCGAGATGAAGGCTTCCTAAATCAGATTCTTGCTCTGACTCTAAATCATAACCTGAGAAGGGGAATGCCAAATGGAAGCAGATTATTGATGTGGAGCCCAATGCCATCATTTCCACCATGAAAATCCAAAAGGAAAAACTAGAAGATCCAGAGGAGGAGGAGCGTCTCTTCCATTCCCAGATGTGGGTAAAGGGTTCTCCGCTACAGTTCATCGTCGACAGTGGGAGCCAAACGAACCTCATTTCAAAAAATGTCATGAAGCGGTTGGGCTTCCCAACCATAGCACACCCACAACTGTACACCATCGAGTGGCTTCACCAAGGACAGGATCTTCGCATCAGCCAACAGTTTCGCCTTCCATACAGCATCAAGCCCTTCCCAGATGAGGTATTTTGTGAAATTTCTCCTCTTCATGTTGTGATGTATTATTAGGCCAACCATACTTGTGGAAGCGACATGTTGTGTATGAGTCCTGGCCTCATGTTGTTATTGTTACTTTGGGAAATACGTTATACAGGATACCCGAGGTACCACCCCCTGCCACTATCTCTTTGGTTACTGCAAAACAATGCAGTAAGATCATTTCCAAAATCGGGAAAATTTTTTTCCTGATGATCCGCCCTCAGGGCAAGAAGAATATTGTGGCCACAACCGCTAGACAGTGCTCCTCCACACAACAACAAAAAATGGAAAAGGTCATGGAGGAGTACAGGGGCATATTCACCTCACCTACAGGGATGCCTCTGTACTGTCAAGTCAAGTACCCCATCGATTTGACCCCAGGTGTGTCACTGCACAATGGATCGATCTATCAACGCTCTATTCTGTAGAATGACGAAATCAAGAGAAAGATTCATAAGATGTTGCAGAAAGGTCACATCCGGCCAAGTTCATCACCATGTGGGATCTCGATCGTGTTGGTGTAGAAGAAGGATGGGACTTGGAGACTCTGTATTGACTATTGGGAACTGAAAAATATCACTGTCTGGAATAGGTACCTGATCCCACGGATTGATGACCTTCTATTCCAACTAAAAGGAGAAAAATATTTCAGCAAGATCGACTTGAATTTTGGGTATCACCAGGTACCAATAGAACCATTCGATGTGTGGAATATTGCCTTCAAAGCCAAGGAGGGCCTTTTAAAGTGGTTGGTCATGCCTTTCGGGTTAACGAATGCTCCTGGAACCTTCAGGAGGTTAATGGATGACACCTTGCGGCCATTCACCAATGTATACTTGGATGTCATCCTGACCTTTAGCCAGACTTGGGAAGAGCACCTCCACCACATCCGACAGGTCCTCCAAACACTGCGACAACACAAATTATGTGCCAATTTGGAGAAATGCACTTTTGGCATGGCCTAGGTTCAGTATTTGGGATACATTATTGATGAGCATGGGATGCATGTGGATCCAACCAAGATCCAAGTCATTCAGGATTGTCCAACCCCAACCACTCTAACAGAGCTTCGCATATTTCTAGGTCTTCTTAATTTCTACCGTAGGTTCGTGTTGGCATTCTCTCATATCACTTGGCCCTTGAGTAAAGTCACTAAGGGAGGAGAAAAATGAAAATTATTTTGGTCAGAATCTCAACAGAAGGCATATGTAGAATTGAAACATCGCCTCTTCTCTACCCCAGTGCTCACATTACCATACTTGCAACAACCATTTAAGATCGAGATAGATGCCTCTGACTATGCTATTGGGGCAGTTCTTACTCAACAGGGGCATCCTGTGGCATATCACAGTGAGATATTTTCTGACACAGTCCGGAAGTATCCCACTTATGAAAAAGAGATTTATTCCATTTTGCAGGCTTGTCGATAATGGAAGAATCACATTTTGGGGAAGGAAATGATCATCCACATAGACCACTGACCCCTGCAGTTCATACAGACACAAGGGAAGTTGCATAACGATCGCCATCAGGATTGGTCCACATATCTGCAATAGTTTCATTTGAACATCAAGTACAAAAAGTGCAACACCAATAATGTTGCAGACTGCCTCAGCCAACCATCAATCGTGGTGATAACCACCGTGCTTAACTCTTATGGGCACAAGAGTTCTGATTGGCCGCTTCTCTACAAGAGCGATCCAAAATTCAGCCACACATAGAAGACGCTCTTGGAGGGTAACAGAGTTCCAAATTTTCAACTCCAAGATGCATTGATATGTCACCTGGGACACCTTTGCGTTCCTTCAAGCGAGCGTGCCAAGATGATTTGGGAAGCGCACTATAATCAGGTCGTTGGACATTTCGTGGTCGAGAAAATAGTGGTAGTACTGTAGAAGTATTTTTATTGGTCGAACCTTCGACATGATGTCGATAAGTACATTAGATCCTGCACTATCTTCGTCATTGCCAAACCGACCATAAAGAAGCAAGGACTCTATACTCCACTACCTACCCCTAGTCCATGTTGGGAATCCATCTCCATGGATTACATGTCGGGCCTTCCTTCTACTAAGAATCAACAACTTATTTTCATGGTCATTGGCAGATTCTCAAAGATG
Source organism: Pinus albicaulis (assembly GCA_034641835.2). Lineage (NCBI taxonomy): Eukaryota > Viridiplantae > Streptophyta > Pinopsida > Pinales > Pinaceae > Pinus > Pinus albicaulis. The sequence goes on from CM076578.1 coordinate 1,055,781,716, forward strand.
GCCATTATGAAAGCCTATAAGAATAATATCACAGCAGAAGCCACTACTAAACTCTTCTTTGAATGAGTGTGGGTACACTTTGGGATTCTGTAATATATCATCTCATATCGGGACAACAGGTTCCTCAGTACATTTTGGTCTGCCTCTGGTTAATGTTGGACACCAATCTCACCAAGTCCACAACATTCCATCCCCAAACTGATGGCCAGACAGAGGTCATAAATAGGATGATCATACACATTTTTCACATGTCAAACTAAAATCATCCACGCACATGGGATGAGAGCCTCCCCTATGCACAACATATCTATAACCAGGCACTTGACAACTTAACCAACCACTGCCCCTTTCAGGTGGGCTTGGGATTCCAACTTTATGTCCCATTGACGTAGCCATGCCATTTCCAGCTACTCAGGTTGATTCGGCTCATGTCCAGTCTAAAACTTCCAAGGCAAACAACTTCATTGAGCACATTCAGCACATCCACCAATAGGTTCATGACATATTGGACAGAGCCAATGCTAAGTACAAACAACGACATGATCAGGATCAGGTGCAACACAACTTCCAGGTGGGCGACAAAGTGTGGCTACATTTGCAGAAGGAGCGCCTCGCTGGACCCCACGCAAGCTTCACCCGCTCTAATATGGGTCATACACCATCACCAAGGCTGTAGGGGACAATTACTTCAAGCTCAGTATTCCACCATTCCTTGGTCTTCACCCAGTCTTTAATGTGTACCGCCTTTGGCCCTACTTTTCACCTCTACTAGACACATCCGACATGGAAAAACAACTCACACCAACAGAGTTAAACCCAAACTGCATGGAACAAGCCACAACTGATCAGATTATCAACACACAAATCAAGAACACTCGCCATCAGAGGATCCAGCTATATCGAGTTGTCAAAGCAGACCAACACCTTAACCAGGGCAAGTGGCTCACCACGGACCAAGTTCAGCAGAATTTTTCTCGTCTCATGGAGGAACTCAACACAATGGGGACCATTGCTTTTTAAGGGGAGAGGAAAGATCTAGGTGGATATTGGGGGCCAACCCCACCATTTTATTCTCTCAGTTTTTCAATTTCCTTAATAATTGTAGAACAATTTACTATTTTTGGTTGTTTTTTGGGTCCTAAACTTCTAGAGCTGTTTTGAGGCCTTGTTTTTTGGGCACAAAACCTTAGGCATATATGAGTGTGTTATAGACTCAATATTTCTTGTTAGAATTTGTAGTCCTGGGATATATATTTCTAACGATGTATCATGTCCGTTAAACAGAGATAGTATGCCAAAGTTACGACCCCGGGAAATTGATGTCCCAATTTACCTTGACGAGGCCCATAGTCTAGTGTTTCAACTCCTAGGTTTAGCTTTCTGGATGTTTAGGGATTTCCATTGTTTCTAAATAATATATAGGTCTTCGATCCTCATTATAACACAAAGTTCAAAGGCATGTAGCCGCCACATATCTTCTCATAGATAGGCTACCAACACCCTAGCTAGTTTATTTCATTCTGTCTGTAAACAAATTTCAATTCTTTGATATTAATGAAATGAAGTGTTATTTCCATTGCATCTTTGTATTTATGGTTATATGTGTATTATGTTGCATTCATGCATAAATTCAAATTAGTCTCGCCAGCATTGTGCTCAAATCTCATAGAGAGATAGAGTTGTTAGTCAAGGCCTTGTTATGTAACAATGTTGGTTGATATGATGTTATACATATGGGTTACCAATCTGACTCTTCATATCAAAAATTTGTCAGATTGAGAATGACCAAGTACCATTATAAATACCTCCCTAGTTAAGAAGGAGTGTTGAAAAATGTAACTAGGTTCAGTCTTCATAATGACATGTGGAAATATCATTTTATGTAATTGATGAAAAGAAGAAAAATAAATTATTATTAATGCTTGTCTCATGGGTTTCATGAGTAGGGAATTTTATTTTTAGTAATGGTTCCCATTGTGAGCCTTTAGTATTTTTCATCTAGTAATAAAAGTAAATTTGAGTCTATGTCATGTATGAAGGACCCTTCTTGGGCATATTATATTTGTATATGAGTCAATGGAAATGAAAAGTAGCCCTCCAAGACCAAGCACAAGCATTTACCTCAAGTCAGCTCAAGATGAAAATAAGATGCTCTCCAAAAGACATGTCGGCCTAAGTCATGTCGACTAATTTACAAAGGCAAACTACTATTTATAGGCAACTTGGGTTTCATCTTTAACACATAATTTTGGACATCTTATCTTTTTCAATTCGGTTGAAATCTGAATCATAAGAGGAAGTGTGCAGTCAACTAGAAGGAAACTTACTATACATCAAGGAAGGAAAGAGGACTATTGAAGTATTTGGAATTGTTTTTGGGCTAGTTATCTCTCACATGTGACTAAAAACTAGGGTTTCTACAGTGGTATTATAATAGTCAAAAGGAAGGTTATCTAAAGGTCTCCAAGTTAGCTCTATAGCTAGCCAATTTCATCTAGAAAAGCCTCTAAATAGAGTGAATATGTGAAGCACCTTAAAATCTGCTACACGTGTGAAATTGAAGCAATAAGAACTGCAGATCTATGGAAAGGAGGTCGAAGCTTCAAAAGTGCAGTGAAGGAAGGATTTTGACTTACATTGATTTTTGTAAGAAGGAGAAGCAATAAAGAAGGATATTTGTGACTTGGTCTTGGAGTGGTCATTCTCTCAAGGGTCTAGATATTGGTCTTGTTATTCATCAATTGAAGGTCTCTATAAGAAGAAGATTTTGTTCGGGTTTACCTCTCAAGTGGGAGAGGTTTTGGCCATGGATGATAGCCTATATTCAATGTCTCTTATCTCTTTATGGTTTATGCATTGTTATTTGTTTGAAAAAGAAGAACACTAATAACCTAAGTAAAATAAAATCATAATCTAAAGAAGTAAAAATCACTCACAAGCACTTACTAATAAGAATAGAAATCACTTAATTTTTATGCTCTAGATTTCTCAAAATTAACAAGTTGAGCCACCGAAGGGCTACTTAGTCACGTGGAGAGAGTGAGCTAGGTGGAAAATGTTTATTTTTTGGTAGCATCGGATGTGCTCTAAGTCTCAAAATTTGTGGAGAGACTTAGGCACATGTATTCCAAATAACCCAGAAATTGTTTTGGGAAATTCCACTCGGAAATAATTTATTTGATAAATTAATCATTTTAATGGGACCCTAAGTGTAAACTTATGAAATTAAAATAATTAATGGGTATTAATCTAAATTGTGGGTGTACTTCTAGAAAAAGCAGATCAAGTCAAAATGTACTCTTAGCCGTTGATTGGAGATCTAATATCGGTCGTTAAAGTCTCAACGAGAAGACTATAAAGGAATGCTTGAGGGTCATTTGGAAAATACACTGAGAGGATCAAGTGATCAATTTCTTTAGTGAGCAGTGCTCAGAGAGAAACTTTGATATAGAGATATTTTGCAGAGAGGGGAAGAGACAATATCTAGAGATAAATATTTCTTAGTCGTAGAATAATCAGCAGAGAAGGGCAAAGAGAGATCCAAAAACTCCAATGCAGAGCCTGAGAGGCTGACGTAGAGCCACACAGGCTACATAGAGGCTACGCGGAGGGAAAGAGGAAATCTGAAGGGTTTACTGAAGAATAAATTTCATAATTCGGGAGCCGAGTGTACAACTGGGAGACAGAGATCAAATTTTTTGGGGAGCAGATCGATCCACAAACTTAGTGATGCATTGAGTAGAAAATTGACATTGGGACTCCATAGAGGCAATGAAAAGCCTGTCAGAGGGATCTCATTCAGTGGTTATATTAGCCATGATTTCTAGTGATAGTATGAGGTAACCTCACTAACCTTTCTGTCAGTGATATTCTATGTAAATAAACTGTATAGAGTGGAATTCAGAGATGTATTCAGAATTTACTGCTGCTTAATAATAAAACCCTCAGATTTGCTACACTGGTTTTCTCGCATTGGATTTTTCTGGGGACATTTTTCCAAAAATAACGGTGTCCTGTGTGATGTTTTTATTTTGCTCAGTTTCTTGTTTCCACATCTAAATTTAATTAAGTGAATGATTCTTCGGTAATTGCTTCAATGTTTACATAATAAATCTACTAATAACTTATTAATGTAATTTACAAGTAGGATAATTTAATTCAGTTTGTTGCAGTAGGATTCCAGATCTAGGACTTGGAATTTTCACATGGTTTCAGAGCTTGTGGAGTGTTGCAAGTGAAACGGGAAGAGAAGATCCACCACTAAGGAGATTGAATAGCTGCAGATAGCAGCAGTTCGAATCCCCAGAGGGATTGTGTAGTCTAGGCTATGAGGGATGAAATTTCATGAAAATTCTCTCTCTAAGTAAGTTGGCAGAGAGGTAGGGCTTCCAGATCGAGATTTTTCGGAGCTAGAGGGAGCAATGTAGGGATGGTGGGACGTAGTTTTCTGCAGGAAGAATTTATTCTTGCTGGGCAAAAATTCGTTGGAAAATAAAGAAGAAGCACAATGAGGGAATTTTCTTCCTTAGGAAGTTCCTAGCGGAGGAATTTCATTTTTCCAATATCTGAGCAGCAAATCCGGGTGGTAGATATACAAGCTCTAGAAGGAGTGTGTAATCCAGTCAAATTTTGCGCATAAGGGGAAGAGAGGGAGCAGATTCAACATTTTCTTGATGGCCATGGCAGCTCATGGACTTAGAGATCAGGACCAGTTGGAGGGAGCCTCCAACTATGTAATCTGGAAGGTGAGAATCACATGCCTTCTAGATAAATACAATCTCAAGATTTTCATGACGAGTACGGTATCTGTCCCTGCAGAAGTAGATCTGCTGAAGAAGTACAAATCCGACATGGAAAAGGCTAAAATATTTCTCCTTGATGGATTCAAAGATCATATTGTGTCACATATAGCCAGTAAAGACACAACTAGGTAGATGTGGGAAGCCTTGGAAGCACTGTATGAAGGATCTTTCGAGCAACGAAATATGTACTTAGAGCATAAACTAAGGATGGTGCAGATGTAGAGAGGGGAGCGCATTGTTTCATTCTTGACTAGGCTTTAGGGAACTCATGATCAACTACAACAATGGTGAGACTAGCTCTTAATGCAATCACTAAAGAATAGCAGGTTTTTCTCTAGAGCATCTTGGGTAGATAAACCTTGCTACGCTGGGAAGAGATGTAGGTTTCTCTTTAGCAAGAAGAGCTAAGGAGGGACCTAGTCAAGTGAAAACTTGATGGTAGTAGTGGGAGTGGTTCGAAGACAAAGAGAGAGGAGGAAAATGCAACCCTTGCATCCAAGGGGCAGTAGGAGAAGTGGAGACATAAGAAAGACACCTCGAAAATAAAGTGCTTCAAGTGTGGTTAACTTGGTCACTACATTACCCAATGTCCTTTGAATAAAAAGGAAAAGGATGAAAAGCACGATCTGAAGGTTGCGTCTGCAAAGATCGAGGAGGATGAGTATGCCATGAGTTCCCACGAATATCCAGGAGGGATATGGGGTGATATTGAGCTATAAATTCGTAAGAACTTCAATTGGGCAGGATCCTTGAGGAGTCCACCTCTTAAATCATGAACTTGCTATGGGTTCGCAAGATCAGCAGTATTAGGCTAGTGTAGTTTTTAGTTGGTGCATAGTAGTGTTGGAGCGATAGATGCAGTGGTTAGCAGTGTCATAATCTGATCCGCGTAGAGCAGAGTTGCAGTAGCACATAGGGGCATAATGCAAAGAAGCAGCAATGAAGTGCCTCAGAGGGACATTGTGGGATTAGCAGTAGTTATTGTTTCAACATTGAGATGCATCTTGAACAATTGTTCATATTTTTAGATGTTTTTTAGTTGCTTCTCTTAGTAATTTAGTTATAGTGCAGAGTTACTAGTGGCAGTGCTAGCAACAGATGCAACATTTGAGAGGGAGTTGCAGTACATATTTCGTGTTGATCATAGCAGGGTCAACAACAATACAGTTACAGTAGTTGTTTGTGTCCAAGTGTGAATGAATATTCAAACCCTTTCCCACATTAATTATCAATCCGGGTGTGTTTGGTTATTGCAAGGCTAACGCACATAGTATGTGCAGATACAATAGCACAATTCTAATATCAATTGTGGATTCGAAAATTTAAACAAAGAAACAACTTTTGTAACAGCAAATAAAGAAATAACAGAAATAAATCGTAAAACTTACAATGCATTCACAGTAATAAGAGTATTAGCAAATACATCTACTGTCACAACCATTGTAATTATACAAAACATGAAATAGAAATAACAACACACAGGAAATACGCAACACCTGATCAGAGAGTGGGCCCAACTCTCTGATCAGGGATGCGGCAAACTCACAGCTTACAAATGGAACAACAAAACATTGTGCATTCAATTAATCGAACATGCTTCTGTTACAAATATGTCTCTTCTTGCTTAACCCTCTATGCCTTCACTCCTATGTGTTCTATTCCCCATTCTATTTTATTTGTGTCCCTTTATATATACAAACAACAAATGGAAATAGACTGATTAAAAAATATCAATAAGCAACATGAGATCTTAGAGATCTTTCCATCATGATTCAGCTGGCACAAGTCGAATCTGGCAATTACAATTGGGGCAATTTTGGAAAACGACCATAACAGAAAATCTACAAATCTGTCCTTCGAAAAACCCTACGTTTATCTTAATCCAGACTAAATTTTGGAAAACAGCTCATTTGAAAAGTAATTTGGTTCGTTCTGCACAAAACCCATGTTTCGGATTTTCAGAATTCTTCTCCATTTTCCCAAAATGTTCAACGCAATACTGTCTCTTGTTATTCCAGCGAATTTCTAAATTTGAATATTTAATTATCAGTTGAAGATCAAATCTACAATCTGGAAGAGATATTGGAGGCTAAAATAGTGAGTTATGTTATAACAAATTCATTAATAAACCATCATTGGCAAAATTATGCATAATAATAATTAATTTATTAAAATAAAGAAGAACAAGTATTTTTTATCCAAATGAGCATAAATAATTATGGAATGGAATTATATAATAAATTATGATCAATAATGTGATAAAAGAACATTAGAAATGGATGAAATGAATGTTAAGAAGTGATAATAATAATAAAAATTAGATGCCCAATGTCTCCCCCCAAACTGAACATGTTGCATGTCCTCATGCAACCCCATGCCTCTGTATTAACCAATTTGTAATACAATAATCAAAATGCTCACCCCAGCACATGATACTTGATGGAAGAGAATGCTTCTTTTTCAAATGCTTCCTTAAAATAATTTTCATGTATACTTTCAACCATATGTATATGAAGTTGCAACAAAGTATCATACAAGTAAATACAAACTACATTACAAACCATATTTTACTGAAATTTTGTAAGCAAATTTATACTATATTAATGTTTCTCCAATCCGAAAATCAAAGCAATGCAACAAACGGATTTCAATATATCAGCAAAATGGTTTTAGGTAATAATGCATGATTTTTTGGAATTGGTTTATCTTCAAAATTTTTGGGTTTAATGATACATCTTTGTTGTCCAAAAATCAGAAGAATCAAGTTGATAGTTTTAATGATATACAAAAATCAATTTTAGGATTGTTTACCTTAAATGAGGAAGAAATGAGAAATCATTCATCATGCATAGCAACCCTTCCCCCAAACTGGATAATTAGCATGCCCTCATACTACAGTAGAAAACAAATTGGGGTGGTTTCTACTATCATGGCCGAAATCTTTGTTTGGTGTATAACAACATGGAATAAAGGAAATTTTGAGAATGAATAATGAGATCGATGGATGATAAAGAATATTAATGACATGTTCATGGTAATGAAAGTAACACTCCCCCAAACTGAAAGATTTTGTCTCTGAAAAATGAGAAGTGGTAAAGAAAGGGCAATAATGGTTGAAAAAGATGAGTGAATAATGCTCAATGTTTTTTCATGACATTCTCCTAAAATTTTAATAAATCAAAGCATTATGCTATTTAACCTCAAGTTTTACCTCCATAAAAAATGTGGAATGGCATGTATGGATTGAAATTTCTTGAAGCTAATGTAGGTTGAGCTGATGTTGAAAGTGATGCAGAAGGTGGAAGCCGTGCATGCTAAAAAAAGTAATTAGAAAGTGTAGCAAGGTTTCCTTCCACCAAACTGATTAGTTTCCCTATCATCTATAAAAAAATCTCATGAGTATCCTTAATCAGTAATTCATCACCTCAATTACCTCATTACATATAAAAGTGACATAATCATATTGCGAATGACATGGGATAATATCGGATAAGAAGGGAAAATATGCATTACTTATACCCATAAGCTTTGGTTGTCATGAGAATAGAAATTATGAGAATTATTTATCTCAGTCTTTGCTTCTCACGGTCTGTCCAATTACATGGGATTCAAAATCAGAATCAGACCTCTTAGTGGTGTTGTTAAGATATGAATAAATGGTGATTGATTGGGAAAGAAAATATCTATGGCTAAATGTATGATACTTGTAGAATAAAGGAATTATAGATTAGATGATACGAAATGTCAAATATCAAATATCCTAAAAGTTTCATCCCTGACATGTAAAGTAAATATTTATGACTCAATAATAGATATAAACAATAACCACCATCATCTAAGAACTGATTAAATATTACCCCATAAACCATGAGTTTTAGAAAACTTCGTATATGCAATAGTCAGCTTTATTAGAAATTAGCTTTGAGAAAACAAGGTAACCAAGTAGATTATAGTATTAAATTAAATTATATACCATAGGCATAACCACTGCTACCAGTAGGCATCATAGCCTTGACAAGGATGTCTTTTTAACCCATTGAGATGCCAGTGTCCTATCTATTAGAAATAAGTGCATAGTTGCAAAAATCCTTTTCAATTTACTTAGATGTCAATTGAAGATCATTGTTCTGGCGTGGTAACCATTTAATAACAATGCCATTCACGGGAGCTAAAAGAAGTGAAAAATTCGGCTCGTGATGAGACCTCTTGTCCTTCAATCTTATGACTGAAGGCCATTACCATGTCTTAGTGACCATCTGTGGTAATGTCACTTTATTAGGACCTATGATCATGGTAGGTCGACTCGTGATGAGACCTCCTATCCTCCAGTAGACCATTTATGTTTAAAATTCAACTATAGTTTTTGTTAATCAATAACAGATTACTTAATAGATGGAGTGGCAGGTCAGCTCCTTAAGAGCTAGGGATGGCGTAAAAAGCTGTGTAGTAACTATTTTCAACTTTGATAGTTTTTCTTCTCAAAAACTAATAACCTTAAAATGAATGTTGATAAATATATTTTTCATTGTTGAGATTGGGGTTGAGGAACAGTTCATTAGATAATGGCGGAAAGATTTAAATATAATTATGTGGTCATCACTATAAATTTTACAAGATCAGAGATTTGACCAATTAGAAAAGTTGAAATTTAACATGATGAACTCATCTTTGCATAATTATTCCTTAAAAATAAGATTATGTTTATAGATAAACAAAGATAAATTGAATACCCAATCATTATCTCAAATAGGGCCTAGACCATTAAAAGTATTTCTCATTCACCGAAAAGAAAAATAAATCAGAAAGACCTACATATGTTGAATTCAATGTGAAAATTGGCCAACAACAATAGTTGTGACTAAGGTAACAACAACCATGACTTAGATAGTAACAGGGAAAGGGGAAAAAGATTGATGTTAGGAAGGTGACATGAGGGAGGATTAGTCCCCTTACAAAATAATGAGGAATTAATATTGAATCATTCCTAACAAGACTTACCATAATAGTCATCCTTTAAATACGAGACCTCTCCCCAAGTAAAGTATGTTTGTCATCATTCATAGTTGATCATGTCATAAGTAAAATACCAAATAAATCCACGGAGTCGGTCGAGGATGTACCTGACGACTTACCTTGGCAGAGTAAAAACACTGGAGGAGTAACAACACCAAGTACTTAGAAAAATATCACCATGAAGTAACATCACGAGAGGAGTAACAGCACCAGAGGAGTAACAACACCGGACACTTAGAAAATTTTAGAAAGAGTAACAACATCCAACACTTAGAAAAAATTTCTAGAGTAACAGCAGTGATGGATTCACAGCACCGATGGAGTAACAGCAGTGACAGATTCACAGCACTGACGGAGTAACAACAGTGACAAATTCACAGCACCGACAGAGTAACAGCATCCGGAGTAACAGCAGTGATATATTCACAGCACCAATGGAGTAACAGCATCCGGAGTAACAACAATGCGAGTAACAGCATCAGGAGTAACAATAGTGCGAGTAGCAACATCCAGAGTAACATCAGTGCGAGTAAAAACATCCAGAGTAACATCAATATGAGTAACAACAGCCGAGTAACAGCATCCGAAGTAACATCAGTGCGAGTAACAACAGTGTGAGTGACAGCATCTAGAGTAACAGTAGTGCGAGTAACAGCAGTACGAGTAACAGCATCCAGGGTAACAACAGTGCGAGTAACAGCATCTAGAGTAACAGCAGTGCGAGTAACAGCTTCCGGAGTAATAGTAGTACGAGTAACAGCAGTGTGAGTAACGATATATGAAATAACAACAATGTGAGTAACAACATCCGAAGTAACAGCAGTGCAAGTAACAGCATCTGAAGTAACAACAGTGTGAGTAACAACCTCCAGAGTAACAGCAGTGCGAGTAACAGCATCCAGAGTAACAGAAGTGCGAGTAACAGCATCCAGAGTAATAGCAATGAGAGTAACAGTAATGTGAGTAACAACAGTGCGAGTAACAACATCCGAAGTAACAACATCTGGAGTAACATCAGTGCGAGTAACAACATCCAGAGTAATAGCAATGCAAGTAACCACATCCGGAGTAACAACAGTATGAGTAACAGCATCCAGAGTAACAGAAGTGTGAGTAACAGCATCTGGAGTAACAGTAGTGTGAGTAACAACATCCGAAGTAGCAACTGTACGAGTAATAGCATTCGGAGTAACAGCATCACGAGTAGCAGCATCACGAAATTTAAGAACTCACTCATTTTATTTTGAGAACAAAACAAAGAAAATGTGACTTTGAAGTAAACAATACCTGAAGTGTAAAAACATAAGAGAAATCAGAAAATAAATGACTCTTTATTGAAAACCAATAAATAATTAAATAATTTAAGTTACTATGGTTATGGTTTTTGTTGCAGCAATGTTGTTTGTGAATGGTGAAAAAATGGAATTTTATTTTATTTTTTTATTTATATTTTTTTTTTCGGAAATGACTTGAATCTTCAAATAGAAATCAATTCTCCATTTATCATGTTATAAATCCGTTAATTGATGAAAAATATTCATGTTGTTTTATCCGTGTGAGGAAACTTCTTTGAAAATATTTCATTATCATTGTCTTTAAGAATCACTTGTTCATAAATTGACCTCATTTACTCTTCTGGGACCTGCAAAAAAAACGAGTGTCTACCTGCAATAAAACATGAAATCATGGAAAAAGAGAGGTATCGGACTCTCACAATCCAAGACATATGCAAAAAAAAATAACAAGTAGCTACTCCACAAAACAAATCCACAGAAAAATAAAACAAAATTTATCTGTCACCTACAGGAGAGCAGTGGTCAACCATACTAACCAGTAGTGTTTCAATCATAACTTATTTGTTTTTCGTTCGATTTGAGTGATTCCAAATCCAAATGAAAGCTAATTCAAACATATCTCACCAATAGAAACAGGTTTTAAAAATTCCATGATATGATATGCCATATTTACTTAGAACAACCTCCATAACAAAGTCATTTTCAATTTCCCAACTCAGACCAACAATTGATATTTTAAACATTTTTTGTTTGATAACGAATTGAACTGATTCAAATTGGAAATTAAAGTATATTCAATTATATATCTCCAATAGAAATAGGGTTTTAATGTAAGAATAATTGGTGGGTCAAATCCGATAGTGAACAGCCGGGAAAATAGAGTTTCAAGAGTGTTGATTTACGAGAAGCAGTCAGTATTTTGGTCATAACTTCCTCATACGATATCGAAATAAAGTGATTCAAATTGTGCTGTAAAATATATTTATATGGGAACATATAATAGAAACATTTTTCCAAAATCTAGTCATTTAAGCCTCCAAAAACGTATTGTCCCAACTATGTTCCTTAGTTGCATACTAGACATCCTGTCATTGTTTTCGTCATAACTTTTTCATTTAAACTCTAAATTGAGTGATTCAAATTGAGTTATAAAGTAGACATAAAGGGCTATGTAAGATAGAAACAGGTCTTGAAAATATGCACATTTTGTCCCTCAAAACATGACTATCCCAACTATTTTTCCAGAATTTTCATCAAGCCCGCAAGCCATAAGATATGATAACCAAGGAATTTTCCCAAGCTGGTGATCAAAATGAATATGAGTATTTGTAGAAATTTTATTTTCAATATAATGCATCTACATACATAAATAAATTTGAATATTGATCACCGATATTAATTTTCACAGCGTGTTGCAACAAAAACAACTATTTTTCGATATAAAGAAATTTATTTATTTATCTCTTTATTCATTCTATATTCTACACTACACTACTCTACTTCGAAAAATAAAATATAATTACATATAAGAGTACTTCCAATGAAGCCATTTTAGAAATAAGGCCTCAAGTATGCACATACCCGTATTTGAAAATGTATGTTAATATATACACAGGTATGAGAGACCAACTTCCCTGTTAAGGATGATGTCAAGAGTTGTTGAAGTGTAGAGTGATCTTTCGAGCAAACAACAGAGTGAAACAAGTCTTCAATATAGTATTGATTTCCCATATTTGTCACATCCTGAAGTTCCATGACTGAGTTCCAGATTGTGTTGATGCTTTCTTCCTTGACCTCATCCTTTGCCTTTTTGTTTAGATCTCTGTTCATAGAACCAGAGGAAGGAAAAAAAAAATTCAAACAATTCTTAAATCTCAAAACCTAGAGCAAGGTGAAACTTCCCTCCCCAGGACGAGAGATTGGGTGTTTAAATAGAAATAAAGAAAGCAATAAATAAAATCAAGAAATCTTAAGCTCGGGACCTGGAGTAGGGTAGCATTTCCCTCCCTAGGATGAGAGATTAGGCCCTAAGATATCAGCAAAAAATAAAAACAAAGAAAAACGACTAATGCTCAGGACCTAGAGCAAGGTAGAATTTCCCTTCGTAGGACGAGAGATCAGTTCCTAAAAAATCAATCAAAAAAGAAGAAAAATAGAACAACTATGCTCAGGACCTAGAGCAGGGCAGTATTTCCCTCCCTAGGATGAGAGATTGGTCCCAAATAAATCAATCAAAAAGAAAAATAGAAAAACTACGCTCAAGACCTAGAGTAGGGTATAATTTCTCTCCTTAGAATGAGAGATTGATCCTTAGATCAATATGAATCATGTTTTTGCACCTCTATTAGCCTCCCCGGCAATGACGCCAAAATGTTGGTGTCCAAGTGTGAATGAATATTCAAATCCTTGCCCATATTAATTATCAATCTGAGTGCATTTGGTTATTGCAAGGCTAACGCGCACAGTATGTGTAGATACAATAGCACAATTCTGATATCAATCGTGGATTCAATAATTTAAACAAAGCAACAAATTTTGTAACAGCAAATAAAGAAATGACAAAAATAAATTATAAAACTTACAATGCATTCATAGCAATAAGAGTATCAGCAAATACATCTATTGTCACAGCAATTGCAAATTATACAAAATATGAAATAGAAATAACAACACACAGGAAATACACAGCACTTGATCGGAGAGTGGGCCCAACTATCTTAGCAGGGATATGGAAAACTCACAGCTTACAAATGGAACAACAAAAGACTATGCATTCAATTAATCGAACATGCTTCTATTACAAATCTGTATCTTCTTGCTTAACCCTCTATGCCTTCTCTCCTATGTGTTCTATTCCCCCTTCTCTCTGATTTGTGTCCCTTTAAATATACAAACAAAAAATGGAAATAGACTAATTACAAAATCTCAATAATAAAGATGAGATTTGAAAGATCTTTCCATCATGATTCAGCTGGCACAAGTCGAATCTGACAATTACAATTGGGGCAATTTTGGAAAATGACCACAACAGAAAATCTGCAAATTTTTCCTTCGAATAACCCTGTGTTTCTCTTAATCAAGACCGAATTTTGGAAAAATACTCATAGAAAAATTAATTTGGTCCGTTTTTCACAAAACCCATGTTTCGGATTTTTAGGATTCTTCTCCATTTGCCCGAAACGTTCAACGCAAAACTGTCTCTTGTTATTCCAGCGAATTTCTGAGTTGGAATATTTAATTATCAGCTGAAGATCAAATCTGCAATTTGGAAGAGATCTTGGAGGCTAAAATGGTGAGTTTTGTTATAACGAATTCATTAATAAACCATCATTGGAAAAATTATGCATAATAATCATTAATTTATTAAAATAAAGGAGAACAAGTATTATTTATCTAAAAGAGCATAAATAATTATGAAATGGAATTATATAATAAATTATGATATATAATGTGATAAAAGAACATTAGAAATGGATGAAATGAATGTTAGGAAGTGATAATAATAATACAAATTAGAGGCCCAACAGTAGCAGGGCAGTGTTTTTTGGACAACATGTCAGACATCAGCAACGCATAGGGAGATGCTTTAGAGTCAGAGGAATGTGTAGCAGGACACATTTTCTAGAGCACATTCTTCACTGAGAGGGACTGTTGATTTGTGGTGGCATCGGAAGTTCTCTAAGTATCAAACTTTGTGGAGAGGCTTAGACACATGTATTCCAGATAACCCATAAATTGTTTTGAGAAATTCCACCCAGAAACAGTTTTATTTGATAATTTAATTATTTTTAATGGGACCCTGAGTCTAAACTTAGGAAATTAAAATAACGAATGGGTATTAATCTAAATTGTAGGTGTAACTTCTATAAAAAACAAATCAAGTCAAAATGTAATCTTAGTCGTTGATTGGAGATCTAATCTCAGTCTTGAAGTCTTAACGAGAATACTATAAAGGAAGGCTTGAGGGCCATTTGGAAAATACACTGAGAGAATAAAGTGATCGATTTCTTTAGTAGCAGTGCTCAGGGATAAATTTCGATCTAGAGATATTTTGTAGAGAGGGGAAGAGACAATATCTGGAGAGAAATCTTTCTCAACTGGAGAATCATCAGCAGAGAAGGGCAGAGAGAGATCCAATAGCTCTAGCGCAAATCCATGCAGGCCTACGCAGAGGCTGCGTAGAGGGAAAGAGGAAATCCGAAGGGTTTGCTAAAGAATCAATTTTAGAAGCCGAGAGATGGGGTGTGAGGCCGTGAAGCAGAGATCAAATTTTCTAGGGAGCATATTGATCGACAAATAGAGTGATGCAGTGCCCAGGAGGGTTGAAACTGGGACTGTGTAGTGACTGTGCAAAAGCAGCGCAGAGCATGTCAGAGGCATCTCATTCAGTGGCTGGATCAGTCGATATTTCCAGTGATAGTGTGAGGTAACCTCACTAATCATTTGATCAATGATATTATTTGTAACTGAAATGTATGGCGTGACATTCAGAGATGTATTCAGAATTTATTGATGCTTAATAATAAAAACCCTCATATCTACTGCACCGATTTTCCTGCATTGGGGTTTCTCGGGGACGTTTTTCCAAAAATAACGATGTCCTGTGTGATGATTTTATTTTTCTCAATTCCTTGTTTCCGCATCTAAATTTAATTAAGTGAAGGTTTCTTTATTAATTGCCTCAATGTTTACAAATGAAAACTGCAAATAACTTGTTAATGTAATTTACAAGTAGGAGAAATTAATTCAGTTTGTTGCAGTAGGATTCCATATCTAGGACTTGGAATTTTCACAGAAATCCCACTTGGCTTTCTTGTTTTGCAGTTCGATCACTTGAAGCAACTGGACCATTATAAATGGAAGCTTAAAATTATGTAGGTGTTTGTATTCATCACACACCCAATATCAAAACTAAATATACCACACCAAAGGGGTAGCTCTGAGTTGGGTTTTAAAGTTTTGGGGGTTAATAAGTCAATAGTAGTGGTGATTTCTCAAATACCAAACCCAATCCCTTGATGTATTAGCAAGATCAACTTAAGAAGCTGCAAATTTTACGCCCTATAAAATGTAATGGAAGTTGGCCATAAGGTATCAATTCAAAAACCACTCTATACTTTAAAAACTTCTAAGAAAATTACCTTTTTTGCATTAGTTTAGGACTTTAATTACTTAATGAATTTTAATTGATTTATCCTTTTAACAAGTAAAACCATTGGAGAAATTGAATTTATTATTAGAACTAGTCAAATGACAGATACATTTTTTATATGGGTATATTTACCCTTGCATATAGCTAATATTTTTCATATCTGAGCGTGATTTGTTGGATGTTCTTACATAAATATACAAAAGAAATAGAGACTTCAAGTTTCAAAATAAGTAAGTACATTTCAGAAATTATATATAATAACTCTATGTTAAATGCTCACTGATTTTTTAATTTTAGTCAAAATTTCACATTTCCATACATCATTAATTTTTATCTTAAATCTGGAAGTCAATTGGGCAACTTGCTTAAGGGGAGACATTCTCAATACTAAAGATAATAATAATAATAAATCTAACTTGTTGAAATTTTACCTTTAATGTAGTTATAGGTTGGCAAGTGGGTTTTTAGGACCCACTGGCATCCTCCAACTTCCTTACCCCTTGATCTGTGATCTAGGAGTGTTTAAACACTCATTGGGTGGTCAATTTAGGTCTAATAGGTTGTTTTCCATGTGTTCGACGCAAAATTTACAGTTTTATTTACAAGAAAACAAGTTGTTTCTACCTATAAGTCCTAAACCAATTAGTTCAAATAGAGATTTAATCACATATTTAGTTAGGATAAATTATGTATACCAAAATCAACAAGTCACAAGCTATAATTTATTCCATTTGGTGCTTCTTAATCCACTATTTAGTTTTTTGTCACACAGTTATATCATAAGAAACTAGACAATTTTACAAAAGTTAACACCTCCACCTCGATTTGACCCCATATAAGGAACCAATCTTGTTTGAGATTAGTTGGGGTTATATTTGGGACTCCTCCCTTGACCATTTAGAAGGTTGTTGGGTCTAAAATCCAGGCTCTTGGCTTGAGGTGACAACAGGTCCCTGCCCTATGTGTGCCCATCCAATAGGATTGTCATACCCATAGTGATGTTAGATTTTTGGTAGCATTAGATAGATGTTCTAGTCTCACAATAGAAAAGGTTTTGGGAGAAAACACCTAGAGACCACTCAATTAAGTCAATTGGTCAATAAGTAAAATGTTCATAAGTATAAATTAGGAAAATTGATTATTTAATGGGAATTAATTGTGAAGACCAACTTATGCTCTAGAGACTTATAGGAAGTGTTATAGCATCATTTCTCACCTTGACATGATTCATGATTGCTACATGGCTTTATGGGCACCCATTCCTACAGACTTGGACAAATTCACTTAAAAACAGTGGAAAATCCTTCATACGCGACTATGCCCGTGTTTTTCCGCGTGTATACGCTAGTACAGCTAGAATTTTCCGCGTATTCCATTTTAATGGTTAAAAAATATATAAAAAATCCCTAATTTCGCGCTGGGTTGATAGTTACTCAGGTAGTTCAACTACCCCAGCCCGTGGCCAACTGTTTCCAACTGTTGAAACTACTTGGAGGGACTATAAAAGGACCTCATATGTATGGCCTAAGGGAGAGAGAGAATTATTATTATTATACTCTGTTGGTTCCCTATCCAAGTCTGATTCCCCGTGCCTCCTGCACTTTCCCAGTTCATTTCGGGAAACCCTTGTTTCCTTGAGATACACATCCCTTTATATGTTATCTCGTATGCACTCATTTGGAAGGAGTCTTAGCGAGGCAAGGGCTGGACGGATCCGGACGACGGTCTGCGAAGGCCTTGGAAGGATCGGGTGATCTCTCCACTTACTTTTGTACGTACTATTTTTATAATACAGAAGTATCATGCTGTTCCCGAAGTAAACGTGTTAGTGTATGCTTTAATGTGTGAAGAATATTTGTTATACAAGCATTTATGATGATTTATTTAATGTTTTATATGAATCTCGCTAACATATGGAGTAGAAATATACTGTACAACTTGTCCTTTGTGCTGGTTTCTTCTTGTATTTCAGGTGAAAGAGGAAGGACGGTTGCAGGGAGTTTGAACTCCACGTGGATCTACTTCAAACGTAGGACCAGCGGGTAAACCTCTCGTTCTGCTCTATTTCGTTTTCATGACTGTGCATGATCGTGTGAGTCTCTGTTAAATAGTACGCCCCTGCTCTGTGGAGGTTGAATCCCAACCAACCTCTAGGGTGTTAAATCCCCGAAACAGAACTGGCGACTCCGCTGGGGATCACATTTTTGTGATTCTCCTGGTGGGTTGTTTCAGCTGTTTGGTAGGTTGCCAACAGTTTCTTCTGTCTTTTACAGTCCAGTTTGTTTTCTTGCAGTCAGTTTGACGCTTTGATACCTTTTCCAGGCTTGTACTTTTTATTTTTCATTATCTTTCTTTGTATACGCAGTTTTTCTTGCACACAGTCGCGTATACCCGCGAGTTTGTGTAGAAGGAACCGCGTATACGCGGGTTTCCCTCAACACAGACGCGTATACACGCCTGTTGCATAATTGCAAGGTCGCGTATACCTAGGCTGAATTTGAAATTTCAAGATTCTGGTGTTTTTGGTCTTTTCTGGCTGTGGAGGCCTGTGTTTGCAGTGTCTTTGTACTTACTGGAGTGTGACCGAAGTGGTTTTAAGTCTTGGTTCTCTTTCGTTTGCCCGAAAACTGATCTTTTGGCGAAGTGTTCTTGTTGGTGCTAGCACTCCTGGATTGAGTTCCAAGATCTCTTTCTGAGCGTTCTTGGCTGTTCTGTTTTACCAGAACAGAGAGCTTTTGCTCACTGACTCGCTCCTGTCTTTGTGTTGTGCTTTGCATCGCGTTCTTTGCTGTGTTTTCGATTGGTTTTCTTGAGTTTCGTAAGCTAGGGTTTTGTTGCATTTTTCGAAGATCTTTTCTTGTTTCTTTGGAGTTTTGTGTTGCAACAAATTTGCACTATTTCTCTTGGTTGTTTGATTGAGTTTTTAGTTTTCCGTTGCCCTTATTGATCTTGCTATCATTAGTTTTATAAGGTTTGGGGGCATAGTTGGAGTTTATGCTTCAAATTCGGTCTCATTTTGGCTTGGATTGAGATAGTTGTTCTTGGTTTTCTTGAAGCTCTTGTTTTATAAAACTGAAAAGCCCAAAAACATTTGTTTTGCTTTTTGTTTTTGCATATCAAAAACTCAAAAAACATTGTTTCTTGTTTTTGTTTTTGTTGTTGCCTTTTTCATTTTCGTTTGGCTTCATCTTTTGGGACTTTAGTGAATTTTCTTGCTTCTAGTTTCCCACTTAATTGTGAAGGGAGGTTGTCTTTTGATTTCTTCCTTTTCTTGTTGAGTATTTTGGTGTCTTATATTAAGAGTTCTTGTTTGCAAGAATTAGCTTTCTGGATATCAAAAGATTAGTTGAAACTGAAGGAGCCTTTTGGGATATTTCACCTTGTTTCAAGGGACTTTCTGCATCTTAGAATTTACATGTTAGTGGTCATTTGCATTAGGTGCATTGAATCATTTAGTTAGCTTCTTAATTTTTTGTGCGTGTGAGTTTGTAATTCGAAAAGAAAAATACATTTTTAGCCTCGTAGAACTTACATAGAAATTGCTCTTCATCGAAAGACTAAGAACTGCATGTGCATGTAGTCAGGTTTTTATTAATTTCTTTTGCGTCAGAACATCATTGGTTTCAACTCCATATCCTTGTGACTTAATACAACGGCCCTTAAAATAAGCGATTAAATCTAAAATCAACTAGCAAGTTTTATTTAGTGTCAATCACCAACTAGCTAGGTTGTAGGGCCTTGGAATAGGAGAGAGGAGAGTTAACTCTCCAAGGCCGCTCAAACAGACATAGAAGTTTACTAATTGAGCGAAATCCAACTCCGTGAACTGGACTGGGAAAGCTCTCATCCGAGAGTCAAGCGCGAGGGGAAGTGAAGGTTAAGAAGAGGGATACCCCCCCTCCGATTAGCTGAATCTAACCTCAAGACCGTTCCGCCCAGCTTCTGATACGGATTGGTGTCCATTGTTTCTGTTCCTAGGTTCCACACAGGTGACTGCGGGGGGGAATACCCGTGGTACCTGCGGCAGACGTCGCATCACTTCCAGCAGTACTTCTGGGGGGTGCCCTTGCGAAGCTTGGGTGCTTGAGCCGGCAAAGGCTGTTGTTAGGAGGTCGGCGTAACTGCTTCTCATACCTTCGCTAGTTGTTCTGGGCCCTAATCATCCCAGACTGCTTTCGGAAGGTCCTATATTTCGCTTTCCTGTATTTTGGTGTCCGGTCCTCATCACCCGGAGCGGAAATACTTGGAGGTTGTTTGCTTGCTGTTTCTCAGGGTTTTGATTTTAGTGAGTGCTCTTTGCTCCTAGCTTTTCACTTTTCTTGAGTCTAATATAATAAATTTGTAAAAGTGGCTGATCAAGCGCCTCGACGTTCGAGGAGAGTCCGGGGGTTATCTCCCGAGAGTGCAGAGCCTTCTTCGAGAAGGCGTAAGAGCGATCTAGCAGGTGGTTTTCACCCTGTAGAGTCTGACGCTGTGGAGAGAGATCCTCCACTAAGGTGTGAAGGTTTCATTGCTGATTCCGGTGTCGGTTCCGAGAGGAGCGTTTCGCTCACCTCGAGGGTATTGTTTCCTTAGGAGGAAGATTTTCGGATAGAAGATATACCTGAGCCTGCAGCTACAGGTCCATCTCCTCTTCCTCTTAATCATCCGTTTGTTATAGAGTACATCGGACCGGAGTCTGAGAGACCGCCGGATCTTCCTTATCTTTCTTATCTTTCGATGGCCACGACTGGGAACGCGGCTTCCACCGTGAGTGCTGCGGGTATTCAGACCCCTGCTTCTGTCGAGGCAGGGGGCACTCTTGCTCTGTCTTCGAGTGCTTCTAGCACTGCTATGTTTGGCTCTGGATTCAGCCAAGCATATGCTTCTCAATCTGGTCCCTTTGTTTCAGGGATGTCCATTGCTGGAAATCCCTCTTTTTCCTTTACCGCCGGTGCAGCTGGATCTACGCTCATGTC
Organism: Pinus albicaulis; assembly: GCA_034641835.2. Lineage (NCBI taxonomy): Eukaryota > Viridiplantae > Streptophyta > Pinopsida > Pinales > Pinaceae > Pinus > Pinus albicaulis. The sequence goes on from CM076578.1 coordinate 1,055,802,936, forward strand.
CAACATGGCTAGTGGATCAGCTTCTTTTCAGGGTTTCCCCTTTGGGACTGGGCATATTCCTAGTCCTAATCCTTCTTTAGGGTCTTTTCCTTTTACGTCCCAGACCCAAAGTTTTAATCCTTGGGCTCAGGGGCCAAGTTCGGCTTCTTTTACAGGATGGAATCCTATGTTTGCAACGTCGGGGGCAGGGAATCAGTTCATCGCGAGTCATCCTGGGAATGCTTCTTTCCCTGCATCGAGTGCTTATCAGTCTTTTTCTCCTCTATCTAATGCATGGAACCCCTACCAGGGGCTTACATCTTCAGTCAATACTTCAGCGGGGGGAACTAGTCTGGGTCTTGGTAACTCGGCGTGGGGAGGAGGTTCTTCTCCGTTTTCTACGGGTCCTTTCTGGCAGCCTGTTGCCTCATCAAATCCAGGCTATTCTTTTCAGAATGTGGGAAATCCATCCCATCAAGGATGGAATTCTCAGGCTCCGCCGCGATTACCATTTCTGGCAACGTTAAGCTTGCCAGACTTGGCGAAGTTAACTAATGACCCGATTCAGTATAGTCCGGGTTGGCCTCCGGTTCCAACCAAACTTCCTTGAGACATTCCTAAGTTTGAAGGTAAGAATGGTGAAGATCCGGCAGACCATGTCACCACATTCCACTTATGGTGTTCATCCAACTCTCTGATCGACGATTCGATTAGACTGAGATTATTTCAGCGCACCTTAACTGGAAACGCCGCGAAGTGGTATATAGAGCTTACTGGGGGCAGTTTCGCCACATTTGGAGAACTGGCTGTCACTTTTCTTAACCATTTTCAGTTGCCCGTCAGATATGAGGCTGGGACCGAACTCTTGGCTAATTTTAAGCAGGATGAGGCAACTCACATTTCTGATCATATTCAGGAATGGAGGAGAAGGAAGAGGCTTATCAAAGCCCATATTCCAGGTGTGTTCCTTCTCGAGTGGTTTTTGAAGTCGCTTCAGTCAGATATTTCAAAAGATGTATCCATGTCAGGGGTATATTCCGAGGAGCAGGCCATCTTTAGGGCCCGGCAGTTAGAGTTGATCTATTCTCAGTCTGGCATGCTTTACAAGTATTTGCCTAATGCTCCTCGCTCCAAATTGGATCTATCGAAACCTAAACCTGGTCCGCATGGTGACGGACTTGTCGGATCGGTCAGTAGTAGTGCAGCCAGCCTGCTTTCTCAATTGCAGCAGTTGTCTTTACAATCTGTTTCTTCTAGTCAGGCTGTGCCTGCTGATTCTTCACCTTCCCAGTCTTTGTCCATTAATGCTGTCCAATCTTCTGAACCCAAAGGGAATCAACAGTCCGATGGGAAGAAGAAGGGACGTAATAACAAGAAGAAGGGCAAGAATGGGAAGGGCAATGCAAATAAGACCAACGAGCGTGTTGGTGAAGGGCAAAAGGAGAAAAAGAAAGTTAAGTTTCCGTGCAAGCTTTGTGCGGGAGACCATCTCACGCATCTTTGCCCGAAAATTCAGGATGCTCAGCGCCTGTTATCTCAGCAGGGTTCTTCTAGTTCCCAGGCTGTGCTAACAAACCCTTTTCCCCAAGGGCGGCAATTAATTGCTGGCGCGAATCAAAATCCTGGGGCTTCCTCTGGAGGTCCTCAGGAAGGGGAAATTCCATCGAATATCTTTATGATGAGTGCTCACGTGGATGTCGCTACAAGATCCCGTGATTATGGCGGAGAGGAATCTTCGAAAGCTAAGGAAGTTTTTGATGCTACTGAGCCGCTTCATATCACGAAGCCAACTGTCGAGTCTATGCCTCGGATACCGAAGGCATCCTCTAAGCGGTCAACGATTAATCCGAACATGAGGGCGGCCCAGAACTACTCGATTGTAGAAGATCTGGCGCAGAGTCCTTGTGCTATGTCAGCTTTAGAGGTACTCCAGTCTTGTCCGGCTCAGCGCAGTGCTTTGCTCACTGCCATTGGAGCTATAGATCCGAAAAATTCTCTTCTAATTACCTTTGATATGAAGAATTTTAAGAAGAGACTTCCTCATCATATGGCCTTCCATATTAAATCATCGTATCGGAAGACTAATATCTTTCGCACGGTTGTTGATGAGGGTGCTTCTACTTGCGTGATGTCTCTCGCATGCTGGAAGACACTAGGATCTCCCAAAGTTGTTCCATCTAGCACTATTCTTACTGCATTCGATGGCCATTCTCATAGGCCCCATGGTATTGTCCCGGCTTTGCCCATCTGTGTTGGGGGCAAAACCGTTAACATAGAGGTTGAGGTAGTAGATGCGGCCTTGGACTACAACCTTCTGTTGGGGAGGAACTGGATATATGATATGGATGCCATTGCATCTTCACTATTTCGGATAGTATGTTTCCCCCACGAAGGGAGGATAGTTACGGTGGATCAACTGGACTGTCCTCCTGTAGACCTGGATGCGCCTCCTGACTCATTTGTCCCTAAGTTGGACAATACTAAGGCACCTATCGAGAATCTGGGAGTTGGAATGTATTCTTCCCTGATGGGATCTTTTGATCTTCCTCCTCCTAAGGTGTCTATAAATGCTATTTCATCCTCCAAGGCTCCCCTTCGAAGAGAGTTCTTTCGAACTCATTATTTTTCGGACCCTTGGACCTTACCTTCTCCAACCGCCACTTTGGAGGAAGGGCAAGTGGGTGGAATGGCATTCCCGATTTCTGCAGCTGAGATTGCATATCAGTCTGTTGTTGACACTGCAGAGTCTGATCCAGCTCCTCTTTCGCCGGAAGAGTTGGATGGTGATGTGGCTTCGGCTTGGACGCTTACTTCTTCTTCTGCCCAGGATTGTCTAGATACCACTCTTCCATCTGAAGAGGCCATCCTGGAAGCAATGACAGGTATAGAGAGACCGTGGGATGACTTGCATCATCGGTCTTACTTCCTACCTGACTTGAGCGAAGTCGAAGCTAGTTTTCCAAGTCCTCAGTCTCCTGGACCTGTTCACCCGGTCTTGAGCCCCTTAGCACCAGCACAGGTTTATGCTGAAGGGAACATGGCTGTGATCTCTCCGACTATCCCGGTGAACATCTCCAGGAATCCCAACATTATTGAGAACGTTTTCATTGGAGGTGAATGTTCCCGTGAAGAAGTTCAAATCTATACCGAGCTCTTCAAAGAGTATAGGGATGTTTTTGCTTGGTCTTATGAGGAAATGCCTGGCATAGATCCATCTATCGTCCAGCATGAGATCAAGACGTATGAAAATGCTAAGCCGGTCAGGCAAAAACTTCGTCCGGTTAATCCTAGGAAGGCAGAAGCTATCAAAGCTGAAGTTGAAAAGCTGCTTAAGGCGGGATTCATTTTCCCGGTTCCTCTAACTGAATGGGTTTCAAACCCCGTTCCTGTTGATAAAAAGCAAGGAACAATTCGAGTGTGCATCGATTTCAGAGACCTGAATAAGGCGTGTCCTAAAGATAATTACCCCACACCCTTCATTGATCGGATTATTGATGAGTGTGCCGGTAACGAAATTTTTTCCTTCATGGACGGTTTTTCTGGTTATAATCAAATTACTATCCGTCCAGAAGATCAACATAAGACCGCATTTATTTGTCCCTGGGGTACGTTTGCATATAATAAAATGCCTTTTGGTCTTAAAAATGCTGGAGCCACCTTTCAGCGGGCCATGTCTTACGCCTTCCATGACATCAAGAAAATTATCGAGGCATACTTAGATGATCTAGCTGCTCATTCTCGAAAGAGGATGGATCATCCGGGACACCTCCGGCAAATATTTGAGAGATGTCGTTTTTATAAAATTCGTTTGAATCCGAACAAGTGCATTTTCGCGGTAACATCCGGTCGGCTGTTGGGATTTATCGTGTCTAATGAAGGGATAAGGGTAGATCCCTTCAAGGTTGAGGCAATACTTCGGTTGCCTCGCCCGTCTTCAATCCGTCAACTTCAAAGTCTCCAAGGGAAGTCTAACTTTCTTCGGAGGTTTATCGTTAACTATGCTGAGATTACAAAGGGATATATGAGACTGTTGAAGAAAGGAGTCCCTTTTCTTTGGGACGACTATGCTCAACGCTCATTCGATGCCTTGAAAAAGGCATTGACCTCAGCTCCTTTACTGAGTCCACCCGATTATAGCAGAGATTTTCTTTTGTATCTGGCTACAGCAGAATCTACCATTGGTATGGTTCTGGTTCAGGAGGATGATGCTTTGGCTGAGCATGTTATTTACTACCTTAGTCGAGGACTGGTAGGACCTGAACTACGATACACCCCGATAGAAAAATTAGCCTTAGCAGCAGTTCATGCTGTGCAGCGACTCCGGCATTATATTATTCTTCGCAAAACTTATGTCTTGGTAGCTGCCAATCCATTTCAGTTTGTCCTCAGCAGGCGAGTGATTGGGGGCAAATATAATAGATGGATTGTGATTTTACAGGAATTTGATCTAGAGTTCATGTCTGCCAAATCCAAGAAGTCATTAGTTTTTGCAGAATTGATTTCCGAGTTGCCTTGTGGAGAGGCGATGATCTATGATGAGTCCTTTCCGGACAAACACTTGTTTCTGATCTCTCCACAAGATCCTTGGTATGGGGACATCATTGTATATCTCCAGACTGCGAAGTTTCCCTCTTCTTTTTCGAAAGATGAGCATCGTAAGCTGCGTCACTTAGCTAAAAGTTATATGATTATTGGTGATGCTTTGTACCGTCGAGGGGTTGATTCAATCCTAAGACGCTGCTTAACTTTCGAAGAAGCTGAGGCTGTGCTTAATGATTCTCACGGTGGAGCTTGTGGGGGTCATTTATCGGGGCTTGCTACAGCCCAAAAGATTTTGCGCGCGGGCTACTTCTGGCCCTCGATTTTCAAAGATTGTATTGAATCGGTCAAGAAGTGTCATCCTTGTCAAGTGTATACTCGAAAAATGCGCGCTCATCCAGCTCCGCTTTTTCCGGTCGTTACTGTCGGCCCCTTTACAAAGTGGGGTATGGATTATACTACTTGTAACCCGCCTTCGGCAAAAGGTCACAAGTACATTATCGTAGCAGTAGACTACTTTACGAAGTGGGTCGAAGCTATGCCTACTTTTGGGAACGATGGTGAGACTGCAGCTCTTTTCTTCTTCAACCAGGTCATTGCTCGTTTCGGTATACCTAGATAGATTGTCACTGACCATGGCAGTCACTTTCAGAACAGTATGATGGCTGAGTTGGCTCTTAAATTGGGTTTCCGGCAGGAGCATTCATCTCCATATTATCCTCAGGCCAATGGCCAGGTGGAAACCGTGAATAAGTCCTTGAAGACAATTCTTCAACGGACGATTGATAAACATAGATCCAACTGGCACATTATGCTATATCCTGCACTCTGGGCGTACAGGACGTCAGTTAAAACTGCAACTGGCTTTACTCCGTTTCAGTTAGTCCACGGGGTAGAATCCGTATTTCCAATTGAATGCGAGATTCCTTCCCTTAAACTGGCTGTTGAGCTTCTTCCTGAAAATTCTAGTCTGGCAGAGCGACTTCTTCATCTGGAACATCTTGATGAGCAGCGTCGAGATGCCGCCACGTTGAACGAAGCGCATAAAAACCGAGTCAAAGTCCAGTACGATAAGGCGGTTAAGCCTAGGGTCTTTTCCGAAGGCGACCTTGTTTTAGTCTATGCCCAAGAAAAGGATGCCTTGGGGGCAGGAAAGTTTAAGTCGATGTGGTATGGCCCCTATATCGTCAAAAAGGTCCTTAAGAAAGGAGCGTATACCTTGGTTGACTTCGAAGGAAACGAGTTGTCGGAGCCCCGAAATGGGCTCTATCCGAAGAAGTATTATGCCTAGGCTTTGGCCTGGCATTTTGCTTTGTATATAGTAGTTTTTTGTCTTGTACATATCTGTTTGATTTTCGATTTTTGATGGGATGGTGATGTTTTTGATCTGCTTTGGCAGGTGGTGTTGATGTCATGAGTCATTATGGTTTCGCCGATGGTGCTAGTAGACACACCCGGAACTTAGCTTCCGCGGCTTGGGTGCTTCATTATCCTTCCGGTCAGTTGTTGGTATCAAGAGGGGTCTGCATTGGTCCTGCTTCCAATAACGTAGCAGAATACACTGCAGTCATTCATCTACTCTCGGAAGCAATATCTTTGGGTGTTGATTCGTTGGTAGTTTTCTTGGACTCCCAGCTGGTGGTGTCGCAGTTGAACAACACTTATCGGGTACGAGATCCGGTTTTATTACGATTGTTCTTGAGGGTACGTTTGTTACAAAGGTCATTTCAATTTTTAACATTCATTCATATTCCTCGAGCTGACAATTGGTTTGCTGACTCATTGGCTAATCAAGCTTTAGATTGGCATATTAATCATTCAATACAATAAAATCTAATCATAAAAAACATCATACATTTGATACATTTATCACATCACATCAAAATATCGCTGTATATATATCATCAGTATGTCAAAAAACTTCACAAAATTTTGGATCCATCAATGTCGTACAAAACTTGGGCTTATGCCCCATCATGTTCAGTCTCAAAAAATATACAGTCATCCAATATGAAAATCTGTCTAATCCTGAGGACCCTGCCCAGCGTTCCTATAGAACATCACTGCAGTGGCCACACGGCGGAACAGTCTAACCCAGTCCCGGGGTACTCCTACAACCCGTCTCTGGACGGCTTCTGGCAAGTCCTCCACAGCAGCCAGAGGGATTTGCCGGGTTAGTCCCTCCAAGTTTCTCTGCACGGCCTGGAGGGTCCTGTCAGAATCCGCTGTCTCTGCTTCACCTCTGCGGCGCTTGTGACGTGCTAGGCCCTCAGGACGCACTGGTCCAACATCTGAAACATGATCATTTTTATTTGTCAGTCATTATGAATCCAATCCAAAAACATGTTTGTTTTTCATTTTTCATACATATTTGAAAAATCCAAAAAAAAAAAAATCATATAAGTTAAAATTTTTGAAAAAACTTACCGACTGCTCCCCATGCTGCACCGGGTGGAAGTACTAGATCTGGATCTCCTCGGAAATCCATCCCGGCATAGGGGTAGTCATCTACTGCGATGATCTGTTCTCTCCACCATAAGAAGAACTCATCGTCCCAGGTAGTTCGGGATACCTCGCTGCCCCCCAGTCTCTTCATCATGTCTCCCCAACGGGCAATTCTTGGGTCCCGAGGGCTGCTGATAGTTGAGATGACTTTGGGTCTCAAAGCTGGAACTCTCTCGAAGAAGAATGTAGTCAAAATGGTTCCATAGCCAAAGTGTTTTGTATGTGTTTTGCGAATCGACGTCAGTTGTTGTTTCATGTTGAGTAGCAGGGCAGTGCACCAATCATACACATGAATTAAGCACTCTACAGCTATGCTCATGTGCGCCCTGGACGCCTGATGCAGTGAGGCAGATCCTGCCACTCTGCCGATGGTGAACAGGAGGATCTTCATGTGCAAGTCCCTGATATCTCTGATTGCAATCTGTGTGCCTACTTTTTTGGAATCTTCTATGCAATAGAGTTGGACATAGTCCTCCACGGTTACCCCTCCCAGGGGCTTTCCGTGCAAATCCACTGGGTCTCCCCTTCTGGAGAGTCCAGTGATGAAGTATATATCTTCCACCTCTATGCGTAGTGGCATTTGATCAATGATGAAACAATCCTGATCCGGTTCCCAATAATTTACTAGCATTTCAAGCAATCTCACATTACTTTTCATATTGGGCATTTTGAAAAATTTGAATAATCCACAGTTTCGGAGGACATTTTGTGCTGCACGGTCTTCCATGACCTCTTGGTCCACTGCACTATGCTTGCGTTCCCTCCATGAAATTGTCATCCTGAAGAAATTCATTAAAATTTGCATTAGAAACTCATTTTTAAAATTCGGACTTGCGCATACGCTAGTTTCGCTGTGCACAGTCGCGTGTACACGCGGCTTTCCTTCTTTGAACCCGCGTATGCGCAGGTACGCGTTTTTAATAAGGGTTTCCAGGTAAAAATCCACTTAATTTTAAATTTTAAACGGACAAAATGAATCAACAGGATGAATAAGGAGCCTACCTGAAGTTTCGCTGAATTCCGACGGTCGGTTGTTGCTGGTTTGACGAAACAAGTTTTAGCTCCAGAGCTCTTTTTCCAAATCAGCTATGCAATAATGAACCATTTGAGAGGTAATTTGTGTATTTATGGCTAAAAAATTGAAAATTTTCGCAAAAAATTTCCTTGTGCTTATTTTTTTCGATCTGTCTTATGCTGTATAACTCGATTGCTTGGAAGTGCCCAGTTTGGTATATTTCAGGTACATTTTGACATTTTCAAGATTTTTCCCGGTTTTTGGCCCATGTGTTCAGACTCTTCACGGCAGGTATATGATCTTCACTGGCATATAGGTTAGGGAATCACTTTCCGTTGCATCTTGCATTCTAGCCTCCATACGGATCACTTGCCTTAGGGTCGATCCCATCAGGTCATGAGTATTATACCATTTTCACTCGCCGATTTTTAAAATCATGACTTGATGGTAGAGCCTTCCTTTACATGGGCTTCCTAGTTAGTTCCTCGCTATCTCTTGTTGCCCATGCTGCTTTTTATGTAGGCTCGGGAGTCCTCTTTAGTCCCGCCATGTCTTTCGTGTTGAAGCTTCATTCTTCTCCTTCATCACTTATCATTTTTCTGGCTTATAACCTAGAGGCTCCCTGGTGTCGTTAAGTTGTATTACTGCATTGCATATTGGCTACTTGTTTATCCTGGCCTTTAGCCGGCTTCATTTGGACTCGATGTTTAAGCCAACTTTTGACCTTGACTTTCTGTACAAGTTTAACCATTGCATGCACTTAGCTATCACGACTTGACACCTTTGTACCCATGGATGGAACGTTCCTCTGAGTATCACTGACCAGTTTTCGCCACCTTGCATTGAGCATAGGATTGTTCCAAACCCCGGAACTAGTGCATCTGCTTTTTTCGATACTCGTTCTATCCATTGTATCATAGCATTCTTTTATTCTTTTTCAGGTTTATTATGAAAAAGACAAAAAAATTTAATATAACAAAAAGAGCGGGAACGGGATGTATCTTCGTTATTTCGATGGCAGTACAGAGTCAGTTTGTTGCCCTTGAACAAAGCACATATACTTATATATATATTTCCTTCATTTGGGATGGTTCTAGTTTGACCTAGGTTCAGCCTTTACCATGTTTCACTTGTCAGTTCTCCCCCGGTTGGTTATCTCTTCCAATCATATGGAGAGTTTGTTTTGCCTCCTGTAAGACAGACTTATACAGTGTCACTTTTTACTGCCATGGTCATCACAGAGTCGTGCTTTTGTTCAAGGGAAGTCTAGCCTGAGTCGGCCATTCTGCGGTGTCTCTTGACTCATTATTCAGTCGGCCTTCCCGGTCTTGTCAGTATCATGTTCTATCACATCGGATGTTTTGATCTTCTGCTCGTGCTGGTTTGAGAAGGTCCCCATTGACTTCTTGCCGGCGGGTTTGTCTCTTATCGACTACGACACATTGCTCTGAGAGCAATCCTAGAGCCGCACCTTGGGCCTATTTCCATCATTGATAGGTGACCTCGTGCTCAGCATTTGATCATCATCATGGGTCTTTGACTGAGTGGTTTCCCCTGTGTTCGACGTCGGCACACATTATCACACTTGGGATTCGTGCAGTACCTGGATTTCCATTTGACCCTATCGGTGGATTTCTCGCCTCTGTGTCAGCTTTCATTATTGGTTGGTTCAGAGGGTTTCTTCCGTGCGCTAGCTTCATCTTGTGCACGACGGAAACGTACTTCGGTTTTGGTTCCATCACTCTCCTTCGTCCGATTCCTTCCAAATCTTGGCCTGCGGGTTACACTCGCGCTGGACTGATGTGGGATGCCTTAATGCCTTCCTTCCAGCAGATCTTTTCCCATCGACTCCAACTCATTGCTCTGGGAACAATATCTAGAGTCTTTTTGTCAGTACCTTAGGGTTTGCAGTCATCAGTGGCAGACTCTTCGCTATCGACGGTGGGGATTCATTATTGCCTCCTGATTGGTAGATTCTTTCAAGTGTTCGACTTCAACTCATTCATTCACACTTGTCAGATTGTACTGGGGCACCTTGACACTCATTATCATTATCGGTGGGTCGTCTCGCGTTGGTTAACGGGAAACATCATTGCCCCGTAATCCAACGATTTCTCACATGGTCGACTTCAGCTCATTTATTCCCAGTGTGTAGAATTGTGCCGTTGTGATCGGTGAAGACCTTGGGTTGCATCAGCATTTCTCGGTTCACTGTTGACAGTTCTCTCAGTTTCTGCCAGTGTTGCCGTCCACCCTTTTATGTTGCAGTTCAGCACAGCAGCATCTTATATGTTGATCCCCGAGTTGCGTGATTGTACCGTTTGATCCGCCTCTTATGATCCGGTACTTGGAGATTCGGTTACTTGATCAGACATCCAGTTGCACTATCTTTGATCAGCTTTCTATATGTGATACTTGGACATTGATACAGACTTGTCTTTCCGGGCCCTGCTCAGATGATTCACTATGTACTTTCGGTTCAGTTATACTTGTATACATGTTGGATCTATTCAGTACTTTCTATATATATGATGTATTTTTGACTGAGCATGGGTATGCCCGCCTCAGCATGTGTTGACTCTCTGATTTCTTTCATTGGTTTTGGCAGGCTGAAATCTGGAGAAGTCCTCTCTTGTCCTTGCGAAGTTCTTTCTATGTGCATAATACATTTCGGCCATCATGTACCCCTTCTGACCTCATATATTAGGGGGCATCTGTTATAGCATCATTTCTCACCTTGACATGATTCATGATTGCTACATGGCTTTATGGGCACCCATTCCTACGGACTTGGACAAATTCACTTAAAAACAGTGGAAAATCCTTCATACGCGACTATGCCCGTGTTTTTCCGCGTGTATACGCTAGTACAGCTAGACTTTTCCGCGTATGCCATTTTAATGGTTAAAAAATATATAAAAAATCCCTAATTTCGCGCTGGGTTGATAGTTACTCAGGTAGTTCAACTACCCCAGCCCGTGGCCAACTGTTTCTAACTGTTGAAACTACTTGGAGGGACTATAAAAGGACCTCATATGTATGGCCTAAGGGAGAGAGAATTATTATTATTATACTCTGTTGGTTCCCTATCCAAGTCTGATTCCCCGTGCCTCCTGCACTTTCCCGGTTCATTTCAGGAAACCCTTGTTTCCTTGAGATACACATCCCTTTATATGTTATCTCGTATGCACTCATTTGGAAGGAGTCTTAGCGAGGCAAGGGCTGGACGGATCCGGACGACGGTCCGCGAAGGCCTTGGAAGGATCAGGTGATCTCTCCACTTACTTTTGTACGTACTATTTTTATAATACAGAAGTATCATGTTGTTCCCGAAGTAAACGTGTTAGTGTATGCTTTAATGTATGAAGAATATTTGTTATACAAGCATTTATGATGATTTATTTAATGTTTTATATGAATCTCGCTAACATATAGAGTAGAAATATACTGTGTCCTTTGTGTTGGTTTCTTCTTGTATTTCAGGTGAAAGAGGAAGGACGGTTGCAGGGAGTTTGAACTCCACGTGGATCTACTTCAAGTGTAGGACCAACGGGTAAACCTCTCGTTCTGCTCTATTTCGTTTTCATGACTGTGCATGATCGTGTGAGTCTCTGTTAAATAGTACGCCCCTGCTCTGTGGAGGTTGAATCCCAACCAACCTCTAGGGTGTTAAATCCCCGAAACAGGAAGTGACTTGGATCAAGTCTAATATTATCTTAGCCATCTATCACAATTAGATCTTGGTTTTTGATGCTCCAGCAAGATATTATAAGAGCAAGTAGATGGGATGGAAAAAGACACAAGAGGGAGAGTAAATACCCTCTGTTTAACACCTTTGGAATTTAATTACTTAATACCCTCAATAATATGATATAATGAAAGCCTTCACAATGCCATAAACTATTGATACTTTAATGAAATGAAAAGAAGAATTGTAAGAGAAACTCAAAATGATATGCTGAGAAACAAAATCTATCACTTTTAAGTTTCAGAGGAAATCATGGAGAGAGAAGAAACTCAAAATAATATGATGTAAACACAATATCTATTACTTTAAAGTTTCATCAAGAATTTGTGAAAAGACAAGATATGAAGTGAAGGAGTGAAAATTAAGGTGATTTAACTCTTACTCACAGATGTAATTAAGAGACCAACTGCTACATTAATTCACTTCATTCAAAGAGGAATAAACAGAGAGTGAAACTAGAAAGACATATCAACATCAACAGGTGCAGGAAACTTGATCTTCTTTCATTAATTTCTCGGAAAATTCAGTACCAAATTAGCATTCATCCATAGGTCCAAAACTCGGAACCTCTTTTCTTTATTTCGATCTACTTAAATACACCAAAGTAGTTCATAAATTCTTAACTTCTTGAAACTATTCAACTACCTAAACTGTTAAGATTACTTATGCAATCATACAAAGAAAACAAATAAAAACTGGAAATATTGTTCGTTTTGCTAAACCTGATGTTGTTGATGAGTCCTCACGAAGTGTCGAGGTGTCCTTTTTGGTTATGATGCAGCAGCTGCACACTTCTATAACAATGCCTTGGTGCCTGACTTGACCCAGTTTTCGTGCTTCCCATAGTGCCACTATACATTCTTTTGCCCGACTCTGCCTATGCCTCTTTATTCATTGGCTGCCCATTCGCATTACCTTATCGCATACATGGCTGAAACTTTATACAAACCCGACAGACCTGTGATTTACAGACCCACACATGACCTGACCAATCAGAAGCAATCGCACTTCGCAACTTATTTGATATCGCACATCGACAACTATAACAAATATCCTAAATGGTAAACAATAATAATGTCTATTTGTGAAACCGCTCTATTTGTGATTTAACCTCCACCATTGATCTGTGCCCCAATCCAATGGTCCCGATGTACTGTCTCACATCGACATCTCCCATTTGTCGCATCACAACCTAAATACTTTACCTTGCAAATTATTAATGCTAAACTCTAAACCTATCGATGTGCGATATGCACTGAATCGTTGTGCCAACACGTGGCTCCTCCCTTTATCGCATCGCAAGTTTTGCTTCTTACCACATCGCAAGTTATTTTGTTTAACTTGCGAAGTCCTTAACGCATAAACTAAATAATCATCGATGTGAAATTGCGCTATGTCGACACGTGTCCACTTCACAACTTTTCAAACTTGACTTTGCGATGCAACCTAGTCTATCCATCTCTCACTTTAATTATGTGATTTAATCCTCACCGTCAGGTCGCCTCCTTTAGGAATATTCTAAAGGTTTTCTGTCTTAACTGATTTCTCTGTTTCTTCGGCTATCGCCGCTCTACAACTCCATATTCTCCACGCTACTCCCTATGATAGTTCATTCAATGAACTCGTGCAACTCCATCTTTATCCACGGTGTTAAAACCATCCTGAGCTTTATTCTGGTTATCCAATCCTTCGACCTACCTTCACATCTCATCACGAAATTTTAATGTACCAACATGTAAATCAAAATTATTCTTCAACATGCGAAATTTTACTTTTTCTAACATATATGATTTTTTGGTGTTTTGAAAAATATTTCAAAGGTAAATGAAAATGAGCCACAACATCTGGCTCCACCTGGGGATAGTGCTTTTTCCCACAGAAGCGCTAAGAACCGTAGATTAGTGCCTTATCCATTGGGCATGAAGTCAAATATTTCTTTGTGACATATGAACAATCCAGTATTTAGAATGGTGGAATGTTGACTTTTAATGCTGGAAATAATGCTTTAGATATTTCCCATTCACATGCAGCTATATTGACTCTCCATCTAGATCTTCCAGAATGAATGTGTTATTTGACCTCGCCTCAGAGATTTTGTATGGATCATACCAGAGAGGGTCAAATTTACCATTCTTCCCCTTTTCTTCTCGTATAGTGTCCCATCTTAGTACCAAATCTCCTACTTGAAAGAGAACTTCTTTTGCTTTTCTGTCAAATATAGACTTCATCTTTTCTTGATAAGTAATCAAGTTATCCCTGGCTTTCTTTTTGTTTTCACTTGATTCAATTATCTTTTTCAATATTCTTATCAAAGCATTAGGTTCTCCCTGAGATTCTTGAAGGAAAGAAATCACTGGTTTGGCCAGCTGAGTACGAAATAGTGCTCGAGTCCCATAAACCAATTCATAGGGAGACTTCCCAGTAGATCTCCTGGGGGTGACTCGAACTGGCAAGAGGGAAAACTTCAACTTCATATCCCAATCCTTCTGATTCTCATTGATTGTCTTCTTTAAGATTCTGACCAATGTCTTATTTGAGGACTCTTCCAATCCGTTCTCTTGGGGATGATATGATGTGGAATGTGATAAAGTTACATTATATGTTTGACAAAAATTAATGAAATGATCAAAGTTGAATACCTAAGCATTATCAGTCACAATTTTGACTGGACATCCGAATCTTCTGAAAATGTTTTCCTCCAGAAACTTCATCACTACTTGGTCATTCGCCTTCTTAGTGGTAATTGATTCAACCCATTTTGTAAAGTAATCAGTGGCAGTCAGAATCCACTTGAACTGTCCACTTGATGGTGGATTGGTCTCTCCAATAAAATCCAATCCCCATTGCCTGAAATGTTCTTCAATAAATATTGGGATGAGAGGTAACGGAGCAATTTTTCTCTTTTCAGCAAACAACTGACACTTTTGACAACTTCTGTCCAGTCTATAAACCTCTGCAAATAAGGTTGGCCATTAGAAGCCTAACTTGAGAATTTTATGAGCAGTGACCTTCTAGCTATAATGCCCTCCACACAAACTTTCATGATATTTTTTGGTGACTTCAATAGATTCTCCTTTGGTCAAACATAACAACAAAATACTAGCATGATATTTCTAGTATAGCTTTGCCTCTATGATAACATATGGTTGAGACTTGAGCTTGAGAGATCTATATTTTGTTCTATTTAGTGAAGTTGGACAGGAAAAGAAACACAGATAATGCACAATATCTTTATATTAATCAGAGCACAAAAATTTGTATTGAATACATGTTTTGGACTTGTTTTGACTTTCTTCATTAACAGCTCCATCCACTGGTGCCAACAGATTGGTTCCCGAGGCTTGAAAATTTGTTTCAGTCAACAACTTCGCTAAACCATGTCCCTTGACCAGCTTGGTGGGTTTGATTTCCAAATCATACTCTTGTATTTTTTCTATCCACTTCCCCCTTTTCCATTCAACATCAATTTGGACCAGCATGTCTTTCACAACGGAATTAGGAACATAAGAAGTTATTTGGGACTGTAACACATAAGTCCTGAAGGCTTTCAGTGCTTTGACCAAAAAATATAATTGTTTCTCCATAATATTTTATTTGAGCTTAACATCTCTGAGAACTTTACTGAAAACTACAACTTACTATCTTCATTTTTCTGTAATAACACAACGGCAATAGTAATGGGGGATGCAAATGATAATACCTAAAAGGTCTTTTGATAGTCTAGACTAATCAGAACTAGAGCTTCCTGCAGTGCTTCCTTTATTCTATAAAATGCTTCTCTTGCTCCCTTGTCCCATTTCACTTCTGTATTTTTCTTCAACATATATGTTATACTTCTCACAATCTCAGTATAATTGGGCACAAATCTCCTTAGAAAGTTTATTTTTCCCAGGAATCTCTGGATATATTTCTTGCTTCTGGGTAAAGGAATAGTCTGAATAGCTTCCACCCTAGCTGGGTCAATCTTTACTCCTTGTTTAGAATCTATGTGACCCAATAATTTACCTTCTTCTAAGGCAAATAAATATTTCTTGGGATTTAATGACAGACCAAACTTTCTGCACTTTTGAATTTTTTTTTCAAATTCTCCAAGTGTTCATCATCTGACCCCGAGAAAACAGTTACATCATCTAGATATATAACTAAAAACATGTCACCAATGAAGGCTATTTCCATGGCCCTCTAAAATTTTTCGCCTACTTTCATAAGGCCAAATGGCATCCTTGCGTACATGAAGGTTCCCCAGGGCGTAGTGAAAGCAGTCTTCTTCTGAACTTCTTTTTATACTGCTACCTGATTATACCCAGAAAATTCGTCAACCATAGACAACCTGTGAGCTCATGTCACCTTCTGTAAGACATAATCCATTTTTCAGCAAAGGATAATTATCTTTTAGAAATGCTCGGTTCAAGCACCTAAAGTCTACACACAATATTATATCTCCATTCGTCTTTCTTATAGGGACCATATTAGAAACTCAGTCTAAATATCTGAGAGGGACTATAATTTTCGCCTGCAACAGTTTCTTCACTTCTTTTTCGATTGGAGCTAACAACAAAGGATTGATCTGTCTGAGCTTATTTCTGTGTGGTTTGAGTCCTTCCTTCAATGGAATCTTATGCTAAATTATGCTTTTGTCATATGTTTTCAGGGCTTTATATGACCAGGAAAGCACATCTATATATTTCTTAAAAATATCAATGTATCTTTCTTTGTAGTTTTTGGGAACACCTTTGAACAATTTCACTATTTTGGGTTCTTGCTGAGTTCCCAAATTACAATCTTCCATATCTTCTTCTTGATGTGTTTTCTTTGAATCAACAGAAACATCATTAGCATCGAATAATCTTTCAAGGGGAACCAACCCTTTGGGGAGCACATTATATTTCAATTGGATAATCTTTTGTTCACCTATTGACTGCTTAAGTTTTCTTATTTCAGCTTTCTTCTCTGTTTGTTCTTCCTCTTGGTCTATCTTAGCATCTTCAAAGTTTCCAATCATGGTTAGGAACTGATTTATCTGTTCATTAGCATCAAACACCTGCCAATGTTTCACATTGTCAGGGATAGAAGGTTTATGTCTAATTTCAATTTCATACCTTAACCTTGGATTCATTGGAGATTTGAAGGTGTTGGCTACAACTACTAAAGAATCGGCCAATCTATTCTCCTCCCTCGGAATATATTGAAGATTGAAGGCTTCAAAATAGTTTTCTATCAAATCCCAAACTTCATTCCTATATGATATCAATCTCGGATGCTTGGTTTGACAATGATTTTTAATCTGCCTTATTATCAATTCAGAGTCACCAAAAATTTAAATACATTGAACTCCCATCTATTTAGCAACTTGAAGGCTTGATATTAAGGCCTCATACTCAACCACATTATTTATTGAATCAAATTCTAGTTTAAAAGAGAAAGGCATGAGGTTACCTTCTGGTGATATTAGCAAGAATCCAGCACTTACACCCACCTTGGAGTAGGCACCATCAAAGTAGCACTTCCAAATCTTCCTTCAGTGCAGCTCATCATTTACAATTTCTGAAGAGAGCTGCTTCCCTGTGTCTTCAGCAAATTCAACATCTTCATGCAACATGAAACAAGAAAGATCTTATGTTTCTTGACTATAAATGAGGGAATTTCCTACATCTTTCTTGGAGGTAGTATTCACAATCCTTGTTTCCCTGTAAAATCTCCTTTCTTCCCTATTAAAAACTGGAATGATAGGATAAGTGAAATATAATTTTAGTACACCTCCTAACTTTTCTCCCCAAGATCTTGACAGGAACATTCCAAACTTGGCTAGGATTTCAGCAACCACTACATCCATGACTATACTCTTTGCTAGGATTTGTGCCAACGAAACTGCTACATCTTTAATTAACCCAACACATTTCACCCTTTTGGAATCAAATGAATATAGATCCCTATAAGGTTTGGTAATCTGCAAGTTAAGTTCCTTCATAACAGACAAAGGCATGAGAATATGGGGTGCTCCTGAGTCCAACGTGCAATTATGTAGAGTAAAATCATGAAGCAACAGAGAAATATAGAAGGGTGGAACAGAAGGATCTACTTCTTCTACATGAGTACTAAAGGTGACCACTGGCTTTTCTTCTTGTAAGTTCACCATGTCACTTATATCTTCCACCTGTGTGAGATTAATAAATTCTGAAATTTATTTCTTGTAAGCTAGTATTTTAGTTAATTCTAGAAGAGGTACATGGATTTTAACCTTATCCAACTCTTTTGCCAAACTGAAAGCACGATTTTTCTTAATGTTATTTTCAGGTTCTTCTTCACTCTTTCTAGAATTTGTCGCTTGTTCAAGTACAGGAACAACTCTCTCCAAAATATTAGTGTCAATTGATTTGTTCTGGGAAGATTCAGCCTGCTGCACATTTGTTCTATTAAGTGAATTTACAGGTTGTTTCCCCTTACTGACTTGTTTCACAGGGTCCTTTTGTTGTGGAGTCACCATTGGAGGAGGAACAGAACCTTTTTGTTCACTTTCATTATCTTGCACTCTATATCTCTTTCTAGACCTTAAATCATACTTTTTATGTAACTCAACTTACATGAAATCTATGAATTGTCTATAGTATTCATCCATTTCATCTTGATCAAAAGATACTTCCGCTTCAACATATTCTCCCTCACAATATTCCTCTTCACCCTCTTATATTGCATACATAGCAGATACCTGATCCTCGGCCTCCCTTTGGTCATCTTCTGTCTTCTCTGCAGGTGCTGCTTCTATATACAACGGTGCTTGAATTTGGTCTTGATCTCTTCTTTCCCTCAAAATTTGCAAGGGATGTCTTTTGAATTGAGGATTAAACCCCCATCAGTTTTGTTGTACTTTTATTTGGGAGTTTTTATTTTCCAATTCCATCTTGGATAGCTTATTGGTTAGTTGTTTCCTCACCTTTGTTATATCTTCAATTCTTAGATCTTGTGATTATTCTTCTTTTGCTCTCCCCTTCTCTTGGACCGGATGTTTCCCTTTCGCTTTTCCATCTGCAGTCATATTAGCTTCGATCTCTAGAGCATATGTATGTATCTGCTCAAGAGTAGTGGCTCTTCTCTCTCTCAATGTAAAGCTAAAATCAGCTTCAAAATCCCCAGCAAAAACTACCTTTTCTCCTATAGGGGGGGCTTCATCTCTATGGGTAAACTATTGTACGATTTGTTGAATCTTTTTACAAAATTAGAAATTCTTTCATTAGGCCTTCTTTTAATTGCATTAAACTCTGTCAATGAGTAACCATGATCTCTCTTTTCTCCCCATCTTTGAGTGAATTGAGTTTCTAACTCTTCCTAGCTATTTATTGAACCATTTGGTAAACCTTTGAACCATTTTCTAGCCTCTCCATCTAGAGACTGCACAAATAGTCTCATCACAACATCAATATATTCTACATTTAAATTCTCAACAAAAGTGAAAAACAAGGGTAAATGTTGTTCTGTAGTTACTTCATCTTCTCCAGTGAAACGAGGAAGTAATTTGAGGTATTCTTGAGGCATGGCATTATTTGGTTGCGCGAGATTTAGTGGAGCATATATGTTCAACAAAAAGGCTGGTGCTACCATATTTACACCTTGGTTAACTATTCCTTGAGTAGTTCAGGTTGATGAACCTGCTGTGAAAGTGAATGAGGGTGGAGGAAAAACTGATATGGGAGTGGGTTTATGAACAATGGAAAGAGAACCAGCAACTATATTTGGTTGAGCTTGAGTGAAGGTAAAAGAAACAGACTCAAAAGAATGTTCTTCTAACTTAGGTTCTTGAAAATGAATGGGTGTGGAAGAAGAATATTTTTCCAAGAAAGAGAGTTCCTCGGAAATATCTTCAAACAAAGGGTTATGAGAACTATTGTCAAGAGCATACAATGTAGGATCAAGTATTGAAGGAATTTAGGGTTTCTAAGCCTTTTTAGAAACCAATATTCCTGGGCCTGGCAAAGAAGGGACTATCAGATGTGAGGTATCTGACCTCGTGTGAGGGCTTTTGAAAGCCAGAATTTTGAAAATAACAAACACAACCCAATATTTCCTCCTCACTAAACAACCAGAGGAAATAATGTAAAAAACCCAAGGAAAAATAAACTTTATTTCTTCGTCCTCGGAAATGGCGCCAAAAAATGTTGTATCTCAAGAAACAATCCATTGGCTGTGGTAAGTAATCAATGCTTAAGACATTTTATAAATGGATGTCACAATTATGATATCAAATGGCCTCTGTTTAACACCTTTGGAATTTAATTACTTAATACCCTCAATAATCTGATCTAATGAAAGCCTTCACAACGCCATAACTGTTGATACTTGAATGAAATGAAAATAAGAACTGTAAGAGAAACTCAAAATGATATCTAAGAAAAATAATCTATCACTTTTAAGTTTCATATGAAATCATGGAGAGTGAGGAAACTCGAAATAATATGTTGTAAACACAGAATCTATTACTTTAAAGTTTCATCAGGAGTTCGTGAAAAGAGAAGAGATGAAGTGAAGGAGCACAAATTAAGGTGATTTAACTCTTAGTCACATATGTAATTAAGATATCAGCTGCCGCATTACTTCACTTCATTCAAAGAGGAATAAACACAAAGCGAAATTGGAAAGACATATCAACATCAACAGGTGCAGGAAACTTGATCTTCTTTCATTAATTTCTCAGAAAATTCAGTACCAAATTAACAGTCATCCAAACGTCCAAAACTCGGAACCTCTTTTCTTTATTTCTATCTACTTAAATACATCAAAGTAGTTCATAACTATTGAACTTCTTGAAACTATTCGACTATATAAACTGTTAATATTACTTAAGAAATCATATAGAGAAAACAAATAAAAACTGAGAATATTGTTCATTTTGTTGAATCTGATGTTGCTGATGCGTCCTCACGAAGTGTCGAGGTGTCCTTTTTGGTTATGATGCAGCAACTGCACAGTTCTATAATGATGCCTCAGTGCTCGACTTGACCCAGCTGTCATGCTTCCCACAGTGCCACTATACATTATTTTGCCCGACTCTGCCTATGCCTCTTTATTCATTGGCTGCCCCTTCGCATTACCTTATCGCATACGTAGCTGCAACTTTATACAAACCCCGCAGACCTGTGGTTTATGGGCCCACGCACGATCTAACCAATCAGAAGCAATCGCACTTCGCAAATTATTCAATATCGCGCGTCAGAAACTATAAAAAATATCTTAAATAGTAAATAATAATAATGTCAATGTGCGAAACCGCTCTGTTTTCGATTTAACCTCCACCGTTGATCTGCGCCCCAATCCAATGTTCCCGTTGTATTGTCTCACACCGCCATCTCTTATTTTTCGCATCGCAACCAAAATACTTTACCTTGCAAAGTCTTAATGCTAAAATCTAAACTTGCCGATGTGCAATATGCATTGAATTGTTGTGCCAACACGTGGCTTCTCCCTTTATCACATCGCAAGTTTCGCTTCTTATACCGCATCGCAAGTTATTTTGTTTAACTTGCGAAGTCCTTAACACATAAACTAAATAATCACTGATGCGAAATAGTGTTATGCCAAAACGTGTCCACTTCGCAAATTTTCAAACTTAACTTTGCGATGCAACATGGTCCTTCCATCTCTCACTTTAATTATGCGATTTAATCCTCGTCGTCAGATCACCTCCTTTGGGAATCTTCTAAAGGTTTTCTGCCTTAACCAATTTCTCTGTTTCTTCGGTTGTCGCCGCTCTACAGCTCCATTTTCTCCACGCTACTCCCTGCGATAGTTCATTCAATGAACTCGTGCAACTCCATCTTTCTCCACAGTGTTAAAACCCTCAAGAGCTTTATTCTAGTTATCCAATCCTTCGACCTACCTTCACTTCTCATCATGAAATGTTAATGTACCAACATATAAATAAAAATTCTTCTTCAACATACAAAATTTTACATTTTCTAACATATATTCTTTTTTGTTGTTTTGAAAAATATTTCAAAGGTAAATGAAAATGAGCCACAACAAGTAGATTTTGCAATTTTAGAGGGAGATCTAAAGCACAAAATTCACATCGATGCAGGGAAATCTAGGAGTGTGAATTGCTGGGAAAAAAATTGATTTCCAGACGCAGATCAGAAAATTTTTATTTGTTCAGAAGCATAATTTGCAGGTAGTGTGGTTTCCTAACAAAGGATTCCAATGAGCAGATCATTTGATTCGCAGAGTAGATCCAAGCACATAATATTTGAAGCAAGGGTTGTAGTTGAAGATCTGCGTTGAGAAGGAAGGGAAGAGCACACATAGGATTTTTCTGGTTTATTTCTCAAAGGGTTTCTAGTTTCCAGTTTCCAAGATTTCCAGTAGCTGCATGCTGAATCTTAAAAATTAATTTTCTAGTTTGAGTTTTTCATAATAGCCAGTTCAAGTTGTAGAGGATATTGTTTGTGTTCTAGTTCTCGGAGAAGGACATCCATAAGGCAAAGCAAGTAGTATTAGTGAGCAGTTGAAGGAAGTGCATTAGTCGAAGAAGGATTTATGGAGGCATACATGTGCATTACAAAGGGAGTGCGAGTAGCAGAACGGGTCGATCAGGAAGGAGGAGATTTCCAATACTAGTCTCCATTTTATATGAGCTTTGAGTATATGGCCATAGAAAGACTCAGGGAATAAGAAAAACTTGACGAAGCCTATAATTTTTGCATCTAGAAGGCCACAATATAGTTTCTTCTAGATGAGCATGTGAAAAGTTTTTAGCACAAAAATCCTACTGCTAACTATTATTTTACTTCTCCTACTTGATTTATTTACACAATTTATTTAACTAAATATTTAGAAAAAATTCGAAGTAAACAAAAATAGCAGCGTACACAAATATAGATCGTTTACTGAACATCACGCACATATGACAAATTACACAGATTTTTTGGACAAATGTCCTCGGAAAAACCCAATGTGGGAAAACTGGTGCAACAAATATGAGGGTTTATTATTATTAAGCAACAATTTCTGAGTACATCTATGGTGCCATAACTCAGCTCACCCAATAGAGAAAACCTCAGAAATCAGAGAAAAATGTGAGATGTACCTCACTCTCGCAAGTCCTGGCTAATCCGAATGAGAAACTGGTGAAACCCTAGCTACCTTTGCGCAGCTAATGTGTCATCCTATGTAGCCTTAGCTGAGGGACTGCGTCACCCTAGCTCTACGCGGATCTGCTTCTCTAGAGTCTGGTTTCAACCCTGCTGGCTCAGAAACCCCAACTTTCAGTGAATTTCGAACTTCTTCTTGGAGATACTGTGTTGCCCCTGCGTGGGCCTGTGTCACCCTCCTAAAGGACTATGTCACACCCTCTAATGGCAGCACTACCTCCACTGCGTCTTTACATCCCTTACTCTGTGTTGTACTCTTGTCCCTCCTAGCCAATTATTGCATCTTCCCTTCACTTCAACTCTGAGTCACTCAGATCTAATCTTCGACCGAGCACAACTCTGTCAGGCGAATTCGATCTCTCAGACTCTGTGTGTCCCCTCCAACTGACCCCAAGCAATTCCTTTATAATTTTCTCATTAACACATCAACGATTGTTATCTAATCTACAATCGATGGCTAATATTAAAATAATTCTTGATCCACGTCACTTACAATGTTCTCATCACATGTGTAATTTAATTCACTTTAATTTTTTAATTTCCCTATGTTAGACTTAGGGTTCTCATTAAAAAATTTCATTATTTGAACAAATTTTACACTAGATGGAATTTCTTCAAACGCTTTCTAGGTCTTGGAGATCTCATGTGTTCCAGCCCCTCCACAAAGTTTTAGAACTAGGGCACATCTGATGCTACCCCAAAATCTCAACACTCCCTCTTAGCGAGGAGCGTTCTCTAGCAATACTTCCACACTAAAGCATTGCACTGATCTCTAGCATCAGTCTTCGCATTGATGTTTGGCATGTTGCCCTTCATCCACTGCGTTGTTTCTCTCTGTATTGTTTCCCATGTCACTGTCACTGACACTGCCACATATGTACTGCAGTTCCCTCTTAAATTGATGCAGCATGTTTCCAACTGTTGCATTGCAACTCAGTTGCTGAGAAGTAAACAACTGAACGACCACTTCCCAATCACTGGCAGACAAGTCAGTCGAGTTGCATCTCATCACTAAATCTCCCTCTTTTTTTGCACTCCATTGTCTTTCTAGAGCCTCTACGCTGTTGTTGAAGTCCCATCAGCCTCTGTTTTGATGCTTCTACACTGTTGTTTCCTCTACACTACGCTGCTCTATCCTCCAGCATCCCATCACTGTCTCTTTTTCACTATGATATTTTGCACCCACTGCTCCAGTCATCCTGCTACTATCTTAAGGCTCCCATAGCTCGTATGTGATCCAAGAGTATGGGAATCTCAAGGATCCTGCCTTCTATCTGTAGTTGATCTACATATCAATATCGCCCCACCTCTTCTCTCGAGGCATATGAGCACTCTTCACCACATCATCCTCACTACCACTATCCCCTCTAGTTGTAATTGCCTTGGAATCAAAAGATTCCTTGTCCTTCCTCTTATGACAAATGCTGGAAAAGTGTCCAAATCTGCCACATCTAAAGCATCGGACCTTCGATAGGTCCTTATTCTTCTTCCCTTGTTGTCGTTGTCCCTTTGATGCTAGGGCCACATCCTCATCCTCCTCCTTCTTCACTTTTCTACTTCCTCTACTGAACTCCCACTTGGTCATCTATTGGATCTCCTCTTATCGAAGGATAGCCCACATGTCACCCCAATTAGGCAGTTGTGCTATGCCCAATATTCTTTGGAAAAAGGTCTCCCATTCATCAATGACTACATTTAGGGCAGTCCTTACCAAGAGCCCTTCATCCGGAGTTGCCCCCATGGCAATCAGCTGACCCTGGATGGTCTACAATCTGGAGAGGAATGGATCGATCTCTTCCCCCTTATGCATCTGGAACATCCTCATCTAGTTCTATAGAAGCATCTTCCGTTGGACGAAGATGCCTTGATACAACGTGGTCAAGGAAGTCCACATCTCATGTGCCATC
Source organism: Pinus albicaulis (assembly GCA_034641835.2). Lineage (NCBI taxonomy): Eukaryota > Viridiplantae > Streptophyta > Pinopsida > Pinales > Pinaceae > Pinus > Pinus albicaulis. Next base: position 1,055,827,767 of record CM076578.1, read on the forward strand.
CTCTTCTTGGAAATGTGTGGGACCACGTGATCCTTCACCCCATCCATGATCAAGCACTTTGTCCACACCTGATTCTCATTAAACTTCTTCAGAGCCTCTGCATCGGTTGGCACATATAAGACATTCTCTGTGTGATCTTTGATTTCGTACTCCTCCAGGACTGTCAAGATTCTAGCCTTCCAAATCACAAATTTGGACACACCATCCAACCTATCCTAATCACGCAGTCCATATGGGGCCATCTAGCTCAAAATCCGTCGAAGTGGGTACTCCTCTGCCTTCTAATGTTGCTGCACTCAACAGAAGACCGGATTTGGGTTTCTTGGCAATCGAAACCCTCTAGAGTAGATGCTCTCTCTAACAACTGATTTCCCTCCTGGAAATCCTCCACCAAATCTCTTGAATCAGTCTCTATGATCACCCTCTTGATCAAATCTCATATTTCTTTGGCACAAATATGTTGAGAAACTGTTCTCCTCCCGATTTTGTCACCTTTGCTAGGCACTGTTCTGCATCGACAAAACCTATCCCACACCAGCAAATTCTGAAGATTAGAAACTACACTTCCATCCCCAACAAACTGCACAGCAACTCTCCAACTCATACTATGTCACCCTCCTGGTGTTGTGTCAGCCTCTGCGTGAGCAGACTGGTTTAGCATCCCTCTCTTGGTGTTGTGTCAACTTCTATGTGAGCAGACTGGCTCTGCATCACCTCTTTAGAGCTACATCGGCCTCTACGTGAGCAGACTGACTCTGCGTAACCCTTGCAGGGTTTGTTGTCCCTCTGGTGTTGCGCTACCATTTTTTGGATCAGTGTTACTTCAACTACCCTTCCTGTAACAAATATCCTTAGCCGCTTTTCTGATGGTTCAGCTTGAAATGCAATGCTCTGATACCATGTGCAAATTTCTGAGCATAGAAATCCTACAACTAACTATTGATTTACTTCTCCTACTTGATTTATTTACACAAGCTATTTAAATTAATATTAAAAAAAACTTCGAAGTAAACACAAATAGGAGCCTACACAAATATAGATCATTTACTAAACATCACGCACATATGACAGATGACATAGATTTTTCAGAAAAATGTCCCCGGAAAAACCCAATGCGGGAAACTAGTGCAGCAGATATGGGGGTTTATTATTATTAAGCAGCAGTTTTTGAGTACATCTAGGGTGCCATAAATCGGGCCACCCAACAGAGAAAACCTGGGAAATCAGAGAAAAATGTGAGATATACCTCACTCTCGCAAGTCCCGACTGATCCAAATGTGCAACTGGTGAAACCCCAACTAGCTTTGTGGAGCCTCTACGCAGCTACTGCATCAGCTTGCGTAGCCTTCTCTAAGGGATTGCATCACCCTAGATCTGTGTGGATTTTCTTCTCCGGATTCTGGTTTCAGCCTAGGTCACCCTCCTAAGGGACTGTATCACACCCTCTGATGGCTACGTTGCCTCCACTACGTCTCTGTTGCCCTTGCTCAGTGTTGTACTATTGTCCCTCCTATCCAATCACTGCACCTGCCCCTCACTGCCACTCCGAGTCACTCAAATCTGATCTTCTTTCGAGAACTGCTTCGTTATAAGAATTCGATCTCTTAGACTCTGTGTCCCCTCCAATTGAACCCAAGCCCTAGGTTTTATACGTTTCTCATTGACACGTCAATGACCATGATCTAATCTCTAATCGACAAGTAAGATTAAAACAATGCTTGAGCCACGTCACTTAGAATTTTCTCATCACATGTGTAAATTAATTCACTTTACTTTTTTAATTTCCCTAAGTTAGAGTTAGGGTCCTCATTAAAAAATTTAATTATTTGAATAACTTTTACACAAGATGGAATTTCTCCAAACGCTTTCTGGGTCTTGGAGATCTCATGTGTTCCAGCAGCTCCACAAAGTTTCGGATCTAGAGCACATATGATGCTACCTAAAAATCTCAACAAAGCATGATATGAAGGAGTTTGTGACAAATGTCAAGGCAGAGCCAAAAAACTCACAACATTTGGATAACTTAAAAAAAGTTATGGCCAAAACAAAGAGGATGTTCTTATACAGGATCCGAGATCATGTCATTCCACATATTGCAGCCAAGAATGCGACAAAGGACATGTGAGATGTTGTCGTAAAGTTGTATGAGAATCCATCAAAGAATCACAAAATTATTCTCAAGGAGAAGCTAAGGACAATGAAGATGTAGAAGGGTGAGAGTGTGACTTCCTATCTCACTATAATTTAGAATGTTCGTGATGAGCTAGCAATTGCAGGAGAGAAACTTGAAGACAAAGAACTTGTATGAATAGCTCGAAATGGGTTTACCAAGGAATGGCACAACTTTTTTCAAGGGATCACTAGACGATACCAACTACCAGATTGGGAACACTTGTGGAGTGATTTAATGCAAGAGGAATTAAGGCTCAACTTAGTCAAAGGAACCCCCAACAGTAGCAGTAGAGGACCGAAATTTGGGGAGGAGGAAAGCAATCCCTTTTAGGCATATATGGGTGAGAAATATAGTGCCTTTCCTTCCTTGATTTCTTATTGGATGGGGCGGTGGTCGAGTCCTACTTATGCATGATGGCGGCCTTTTATTCGAGCCACTAAACGTACCTCTCCCGTTGGTCGAGCCCTGCCTTCCTTGATTGCTTATTGGGTGGGGCTTATGGTCGAGCCATGCTTCGCATCCTCAATTGAAACTTTTCCCCCTTCTTCCCTTCCGCTCGCAACCTTCTGCCTAAATAAGCAAATCTATTTTCTTTCCCCGATGGAATCTAAAATATTATGGGTCATCCAACCCCCTAAACAAGTTGAATTGCTCAACAAAAGAAAATGAGATGAAGTTTGCATATTTTTGAAACCAACCAAACATGATGAATTCTTCAACTGGTTTATGTTTATTTAGGTCAGTTTATTTAGGTCATGGGTGTTCAGGTAGGATCACCTAAAAATGGCATAGTTACACCACGTATATATGCAATTCATAGATTTATTCTTTCTTTATTTCTTGTTACAATGGGACAAGTAAACCGTATAGCGCAATATTGTATATTTGGAATTTCCCTTGTTGATTCCCCATAGGAAAAACACTATAACCCCCCCATTGGGTTGGATTAGTCCCACTTACTTACTCTAACAATGTGACTGGCATATGATCAGATTTATTAGCTATGGACCCTTCCCAGGCTAGATGAGCTATTGGCTGATGACCAGCTGGATGTGTTTCTTTTGGATCATTACCATAGCTACAGGGGCCCATAGTATTTAGTAGCAAGGGGATTAGTGTCATCAAGCCACAAACATATATTCACGGATAGTGCAGAGCTAGATGCAGTCAAATACTAGAGATTCATAAAGATAGTTGGGCGTTGTCAGATACTCAGTAGAAAAAGCAAAGCTAGTTGTAGTCAAAGACTCAATGGACAGTTGCAGGGACACAATAGATATTCAGAGATCGGGTTTCCAATTGCAGTTGTATGAAATTCATGTGATTAGAGGAGGTACTGTGAATTTCCAAATTGCAGATTGCAGGAGCAGTTCCAACCGGAGTGAGATCCCTAGAGGCAGTTTCCATTCAAGATAAATTTCCTAGTTTTGTTTCAAAGGGATATTATGTGAGATCAGAGTCACTATTGCAGTGATTGTAGAAGTAATGCAATAATAGGAGTAGAGCAATTACATAAACTGTGTCAGGTGGATTAGATTATGAGCAGTGGCATGATGGACAATGAGAGTTAGTTGTATCAAAAATGTCAAACATCAGCATCATGGATCAGTCCAACTATAGCATGTTCCCACAGAGCAACAGGTGGCAGATATACTCACAAAAGCTCTAGGGAGAGCTAATTTCGTCTATTTTAGAGAAAAAATGGGTATAGTGGAGAACGCCTTCACACTAAGAGGGAGCGTTAGATTTTTGGTAGCATCGGACGTGTTCTAGTATCGATTTGTGTCTAAGAGGCTAAGGAACATGAGATCTCCAAAACCCATAAAATATTTCGGGAAAAAGCACGTAGAGACCACTAAAATAAGTTGATCAATAATTAAAAAGTTTTTAAGTCTAACTTTGGAAAATCAATTAATTAATGGGAATTAATTGAGGATATTGACTTATGCTCTAAAGACTTCTAGAAAGTGACTTAGATCAAGTCTAGGATGGTCTTAACCATCGATCACGATTAGATCTTGGTCATCAATACTCCCACAAAAGATTATAAGAGAAATTTGATGGGTTGGAGAAAGATACAAAAGGGAGATCGAACTAACTGGTTGCAATGATTTAGTAGGGGTACAATTTGAGCCAGAGAGAGAGCATCAAAGAGAGTGAGCAGCAGAAAATTTAGGTGGATTCCGAGGAATTTCCAATGTTTCTCTAGTGCCAGATTGGTGATTCGAAGGATCCAAAATATGCTAAAAGCTTCAAAAAATGCTCAAAATTCAAAGTTCTCAAATGCAGATGAAACCAATCTCAATGTGTAGTGCTCATCATTCTGATTCCAACGCAACTTGAACAGGAAAAAAAAAACATTGTATGCAAAAGTTATGCAAGGTCAAAGTTTAGGTCCAAACATGGAACAAATTCAAAGGTCAATTAGCCAAAGTCAAAGTCAACGGTCAACGCATGGTTCCAGAATTCAAGGTTCCAGGATCAGGTTTCTAGCCGACATGTGGCGCTTCCAGAGTTTGACAAGTGTCATTGCGTGGTTGGTTGATTTTGGACCAATCTTGAGGCGACACGTGGCCTTACAAGATTGACCAAAATTTTGTTAATTGCATCAATGGATTGGACCAGATTCAATCTCGTAACCTTCGCTCTACTAATCTAACACTTCACCATTACACCACACATGATCCTTGGTGAACATACCAATGCCCCATTTATTTAAAGGGTATATATCACAGTTTTGGCATAAAAAAAGGTAGAGCCCACCATTGTTGGCAGCTCTACCATATATTTCAACAGTTATATCTACTCCGCAATACATATCATTCCAACGTATATGTAATACATTTTATGCTTACTGTGTGGGGTGGCAGGTCTGTAGACCCCGCCACCATAACCTTCGAAAAATTAATGTATGCCTAATATATCATAACTTAACCGCTCGCCATGTCACATTAAATTGTGCTTAATGAGGATCAAACCCTTGACCTGGGGCTTTATAACCAAGGCGCTTCACCATTGAGCCACAAGTGCCTTTGTTGTAAATTATGTAGGGCCAAGTGTGAAAAATACTTAAACCTAAAATCCCTATTGTAGCAAACTGATATTACTTTTCCTACTTGATGAATTATCCAAGTTATTTATTGTGTTCTACAAATAAATATTGAATGAAATACACTACAACCTTCACTACATAAATAAAATGCGGAAACAAGATTTAAACAAGAAGAAAACTAAACACACATGACACTGTTATTTTTTGACTAAGTCCCAGGAAAAACCCAATGCGGGAAAACTGGTGCAACAGATAAGGGTTTGATATTATTAAGCAGAAGTTTTGAATACAACTAGGATGCCTTACTAGACATCCATATAGAGAAAATTAATGATAGAGAATTAGTGAGAAAATGTCCTCACACTAACATTGGAGATATGGCATTGACCCAACGCGGAACTGGACAGCCCCACGCAGCCTCGGCGCAGATTTGCATCACCCTGGCTAGGAATTGCGCCAGATCCTTCTGTTGAATCTTTTGCTAGCTCGATCTAATCTTTTGTCCCTTCCGATCTCACAACTCAGCACTCCAGCAATGGATCTGACTAATCCTTAGCAAAATCACTAATCTCCTCAAGGCTATAGCGTTGCCTCTATGTAGTTGTGACGGTGCCTCTTCTACGTCCCCTTCTCTGCCTTCTCTACTATATATTCCATGGCTTAGGAAGAGATCTTCCACATAGAACTATCACTACCCACATTGCAATCGAATCAACTCGGTCAACTCCTTCGGATACTATGTGTTTCTCTTTTGAGAAATGCGATCTTTGGACTCACTCAATGTGTTTTTCCAAATTCCCATCAAGTCCTTATAATCTTCTCATTGAGACTTCAAAAACCGAGATTAAATCGCTAATCAATGGCTAAGATTAAATTGACTTGAACTATGTCTTTTCCTAAAATATTCACACCTTGTTTTATTAATATGCTTTAATTATTTTAATTCCCTAAGTTTAAACTTAGGTTCCCATTAAAAATAATTAATTATTTTAATAAAACCCTCTCTAGGTGGAATTTCCCAAAATTATTTCTAGGTATTTTGGAATACATGTTTCTAATCCTTCCTGCAAAATTTGAGACTTAGAGCACATTTGATGCTGCCAAAAATCAACACTTCTCTTAGTGAGGACTATGCTCTAATAATGCATCTTGCTAAAGCACTACACTGACTCGGTAACATCTCCCTTTGCGTTACTGATGTCTGACATTATTTCCCACCAACTACCTTTTTGTTCCATCTATGTTGTTTATGACCCTATGTACTACTGCTAATTGCTACTACACTGCAAATTTGTTGCTTGATGCAACAGAAAAATATCCAAGCATTGAACTAAGTGTTCAACATGATGCATTTGATACTGAAGATTTGACTATTGCTAGACTCGACGCTGACCCTCTGAAGCTGCTGCATTGCTGCTGACTCTGCATTGTGCCTTGCTGCACTGCTGCCAATTCTGTTTTGCGTTGCTCAGACTCTGGCGCTCGCTAGCCACTGCGCTATCACTCTGACACTCCTATGCACCAACTGACACTGGTCCATCCTGCTACTACTAATTTGGGCTCCCATAGCAAGGTATTGATCCAAGATGTGGAATCCTCAAGGATCCTTTCCAACTGCAGCTCTACTGAACTACAATTTTAAATCACACCAATTCTCCCCTGGAGATTTGTGGGTAATCATCGCAAACTCTTCCTCCTCGATCCTCGCAGTTGCAGCCTACTGATCATGCTTCTCATCCTTGTCCTTCTTCTTGAGAGGACACTGAGTAGCGTACTGACCCATCTCACCACACCAGAAGCACTTGATCTTTCAAATGTCCTTCTTTCGCCTTCATTGCTCCTGTTTCCCCTTAGATGCAAGGGTTGCATTCACATCCTCCTCCTTGGGCTTCGTCCCACTGTCGTTGCTGCCATCAAGCTTGCACTTGATTAAGTCTCTCCTCATGTCTTCCTACTGAAGAGCTTCCCACATTCCTTCCCAATCTGAAAACTTCTCTCTTCCCAAGATACTCTGGACAAATACTTTCCATTCTTTGGAAATGGAATTCAAAGCCACTCTAACCATCTCCGTGGCCTGAGGTGTTGATCCTACAGCTGCTAGTTGATATTGAACATCTTGAAGCTTTGCAAGGAACGAGTCTATCCATTGTCCCTTTTGCATCCTTGTAGACCACATCTTTTCCTCCAAGAACATATTTCGCTGCTCAGAAGACCCCTGGTATAGTGTGGCCAATGCATCCCACATCTCCTTGGCAGTCCCTTTGCCAGAAATATGTGAGACAATGTGATCCCTCACTCCATCGAGGATCAATCGTTTTTCCTTTGCCATATTCTTCTTGAAGGATTTCAACGGATATGCATCTATAGGTTCAGCTACCCCATTATCAATGAAGGCCTTTAGCTCAGACTCATCCAGAAGGAATAAGATCCTTGCCCTCCATATCACATAGTTGGAGGCACCCTCCAACTGATCCTCATCACACAACTCAGTGGTTGTCATCTTACCCAACCAAATGTCCAATTGTTGTCTCTAACCTTCTACGCAGTTGGCTCTATGTACTCCTTTTTGGATTAAGCCAAATCAATCTCAATCACACTGCTTCTGCATAAGAAATCAGAACTTCTTGGGCAAGAAATTTCATGAGGTCAGAATTCCCTCAATATGCTTCTTCTTCCTTCTTTTGACGCTTTCTGCACCAGCAAATGGTACTACAAGAAAATTGTTTCCTACCAAAAACTGTTCTGCGTTGAATCTACTGGGTTGCTCCCTCTTCCATTGAAAAATCACGAACTAGAAGGTCTTACCTCTCTGTCGACTCACTCAAAGAGAAACTTCGTCACAAATCTTGCCCTCCTGACTTGGACTGCGTAATCCCTTGGGAATTCGATATGTTGCCTACACAACTCTTCGATCCACCTCCTTCTCTTCAACGTTGAATTCTTCTAGGATGCTCTCTTGCTTCATGTGCGTTGCTATACAAGCTCGGATACCATGTGAAAATTCCTTAAATTTGTAATCCCTATTGCAGCAAACTAGTATTACTTCTCCTACTTAATGAATTATCCAAGTTATTTACTGTGTTCTACAAGTAAATACTAAAGAAAATACACTGCAACCTTCACTACATAAATAAACTGAGGAAACATAAACGTGGAAACAAGATCTAAGCAAGAAGAAAATTGAACACACGTGACATCGTTATTTTTGGACTAAGTCCCCGGAAAAACCAAAAGAGGGAAAACCATTGCAACAGATGAGGGTTTGCTATTATTAACCAGAAGTTTGAAATACAAATAGGATTCCTTACTGCCCATCCATACTGAGAAAGTTATTGACAGAGAATGTGAGAAAATGTCCTCACACTAACACTGGAAATATAAGACTAACCCAACGTTGAACTGGACAGCCCCATGTTGCCTCTACACAGATCTGCGTCACCCTGGCTAGGAACTGCGTCAACTCCTTCTGTCGGATCTTCTATTGGCTGGATCTGATCTGCTGGCCCTTCTTGTCTCACACCCCGACACTCCAGCACTAGATCTGATTGGTCCTCAGCAAAATCATTGATCTCATCAAGGCTGTAGCACTTTCTTTGTGTGGCCCTTTGTTGACTCTGCGTAGCTGTGATGCTACCTCTTCCACGTCTCCTTCTCTGCCTTCTTTGCTATGTATTCCCTAGCTCAGTAAGAAATCTTCCTACCGGAACTATCACTTCCCCTCACTGCAATCGAATCAACTCAGTCAACTCCTACATCTACACTGCGATGCGCTCTTGAGAAATTCGATCTCTAGACTCACTTGGTGTGTTTTTCAAAATTCCCATCAAGTCCTTATAATCTTCTCATTTAGGCTTCAATGGTCGATATTAAATCGCTAATCAACGACTAAGATTAAAATTACTTGATATCCATCTTTTTCTAGAAGATTCACACTTGGTTTTATTAATATGCTTTAATTATTTTAATTCCCTAAGTTTGAACTTAGGCTCCCATTAAAAATAATTAATTATTTTAATCAAACTTCATCCAGGTGGAATTCCCCAAAATGATTTTTCGATATTTGGAATACATGTGTCTAAGCCTCCCTGCGAAATTGAGAATTAGAGCACATCTGATGCTACCAGAAATCAACACCAAGTTCTCTTAAGTTCCAGGCAGGGACAATTTTTTTCCTAATTCAGCCATTCAGTGGCCAAATTAAGTGTTTCAAAAAATAAAACAGGGATTTTTGGGCCTTCTAAACACATTAGAAGCATTGTTTCGATGAGTTGGAGCTTGTAAATAGATGTAATTGATCATTTTATCAGCTTAATAAAGTGGTCACACTGGAAGCGAACCCAGAGACGTAACCCAAGAGGGGTAAACTCCATTATCAACTTGTCTTCTTTTTCTTGCTTCTATTATTAGTCTCCATTTCGATCTGTTACTGAAGAACACATAAAATAACTTGCAATTCATTCAGTAATACCTTCATTTTCACTTTTGGATCAAATTTGGTATCAGAGCTCTTGGTTATGTCAAGGTTTGATAGAGATTGTAAGTTTTTACATGCTCACAAGATCGAAGCTCAAGAAAGGAGAAGGATCACTTGAAGAATTCAATCCTGAAATTGGCTCAATTAGACCACCTTTTCATTCTTCTCAAACCATGGCAAGTGAATAAGATGACGGTTTTTCTACAGCAGAGAGAGAATTCAGAAAGAATTTTCTTGATATGGCTGACATGGTAAAAATATTGTTTGATGAGAGGAAAATGTGATTGCAAGATGAAAGTTCTCGTCAACAAAAAGAGGAAGGTAACGGTTCTCATAAGACACCATATGGTAACGGTAACGGTAATGGTGGTAATGGTGGTGATGGTGGTGGTCCTCCTCCTCCACCTCGTTCGTCTCCTTCTTCACCATCTCCTCCTTCATCTCCTACTTCTTCACAAAAAGTACAAAAAGAACATGCTAAATCCCCTTTAATTAAGCTTGATGTAAAGTTTGAATTGCCAATATATGATGGAGAATCGAATGCCAAAAAGTTGGATAATTGGGTAAGAAAAATCGAAGTATATTGAAGGATCCAAAACATTGATGATGATGTCACAAAAATTCAAATTGCTTCTCTTAGGTTGGGAGGAACAACTCTCATATGGTGGGAAGCAAAAATGCAAGAAGATCTTAATAAAAGTGGTAGCATTATTTCTTCTTGGAATGATTTTGTAGCTACTTTGAGAAAACAATTTTATCCATTGGCATATAAACAAGAAGAAACGATGAGATGGAAAAATATTAGGCAAGCTAAGGGTAAAAGTGTCCAAATTTATACTCAAGAATTTCATAAACAAGCTTTGATTTTGGGCCTTGCTTTAGATACAGAAAAAACACTTATGAAGTATATTGGTGGTTTACATAGTTGTATTAGACACACTATTCTTATGCTTAACCCAACCAAATTAGATGAAATGTGTGTACAAGCTACACATATTGAAAGTCGAGGAAAGAATGTGCGAGAAGATACTTCAAAGAAGCCATCCAAACCATTTGTTGATAATTCAAAGTGGAAAGGAAAAGAAAAGGGGAAGAAGACAACTACTGTTAAGAAAGAGGAAACGAAACTCACTTGAAAACATTGCAAGAAGGATGGTCATGATGAAGACCATTGTTGGAATTTGCAACTAGAATTGAGGCCAAAGAAGTTTGACAACAAGGGGGAACAAAATATTGTTGCTACAACTCAACGGGATTTGGGAACCAATTCAACTGACGAAACAAAGATCACAACCATGGGAATGAAAGGTATAGCTTCTAATGCAAGTACTAGTTCTTCTAATGAATCCTATGAATCTCTAAATGATAAGAAAAGGAATGAGCCTTTTCATATTAGAGTGGTCATAAAGCATAATAAGGTTGATACTATTTTTGATAGTTGTTCTCAAGTCAATCTCATTTCTGAAGCAATTGTTAAGAAACATAATTTAGAAACAACACCTTATGTTAAAGCTTACCCGTTGGGTTGGGTGTGCAATAATTCCAAACTACAAGTAACAAGACAATGTAAACTTAAGTTTTCCATCACTACTAGTTTTTTATATGAGGTTGTACTTGATGTTGTACCTCTTGAGATTTGCAGGATTGTCTTGGGAAGTCCCTATCTGAATGATCAAAAAGCCATATTCTATTGTGAGGAGAATAAATATCATCTCTTTAAAGGAGGGATTGAATACATTGTAAGAGAACATCGTAAGGAGACAAATTTATCTCTTGTTAGTGCAGGACAAATTAAAAGACTTGTTAATGCTAACAAGACTTATGTATTGTTGATTGTAAAACCTAAGGATATTGATAAATCTGAAGCCTTCTCAGGATGTGATCCAAAAATTAAGCATGAATTAAGTGAATTTGTTGATAATTATGGCAATATGTTTAAGGAAGTTGAAGTACTCCCTCTAGAAAGAGGAGTTCAACATGAAATTCACTTGCAGCAAGATGCTTCACTTCCTAATATTGGCATGTACAGAATGTCAGTTTTGGAAAGCACGGAGATTAAGAAGCAGGTGCCAGAGTTGCTTGACAAAGGGTTCATCATACCAAGTACCTTTCCTTGTGGGTCTCCTATTGTTTTAGTGCCAAATAAGGATGGCACATGGTGGATGTGCGTTGATTTCTGAGCTTTGAACAAAATCATTGTAAAGAATCGTTATCATCTTCCTCACATTGATGATTTTCTAGATAAATTGAAGCATGTTGTTTATTTCACTAAGTTAGATTTAAGAAGCGGTTATCATCGAATTAGAATTGTTGGAAGTGATATTTGGAAAACTTCTTTTAAGACAAAACAAGGATTGTTTGAATGGTTAGTAATGCCTTTTGGGCTTTGTAATGCACACACAACATTTATGAGGATGGTGAATGATGTATTGCGACCACTCCTTGATATTTTTTTCATAGTCTAAATAGATGATATTTTGCCTTCAGTAAGACTCGTGAAGAGCATGTAAAGCTTGTAAAGTAGGTTTTGGATGTCTTAGAAATGGAAAAGTTGTATTTAAAGATGTCCAAATGTGAATTTGATAAGACATGTTTGGTGTACTTAGGTCATATTGGGGTGGTGAATTGAAAATTGATCCCTTTAAAGTTGAGTTTATTGTAAATTGGCCTAAGCCTAAAATGGTAACAGAAGTCAGAAGCTTCTTGGGAGCAACCCAATACTGGAGGAAGTTCATTGTAGGATTCTCATCTATTTCAGCACCGCTACATGCTTTGACAAGTGTGAAATAAGTTTTACAGTGGGGAGGAAAAAAATAGAAAGCCTTCAATGCATTGAAAGAGAAGATCTGTACAACATCGGTTCTAGCACTTCCAGATCTCAAGCAACCATTCTAAATCCAAACAAATGCAATTGATTATGCCATGGGGGCAGTATTGATGCAACATGGTAAGCCTATATGCTTTCACTCTAAGACTTTTACAACTACAGTAATTAACTATCCAATATATGATAAGGAATTGTATGCTCTAGTACAAAGTGTGAAAAAATGGAAGCACTATTTAATGGGTAAAGAAACAATCATACATACAAATCATAAACCATTACAATATCTCCCATCACAAACTAAGCTACAACAATCAAGGCACTTCAAATGGATAGGATTTTTACAACAATTTCACTTGGTCATTAGATATAAGAAAGGCATATATAATAAAGTTGTAGAGATGTTATCAAGATCTATAATCAATGCTTCTACAATTATTAAGCATAATTCAATCACACGTGAAAGCTACATTGAACAATATGCTCAAGATGAAGATTTTAAAGATCTATATGCAGCTTTGAATAAAGGAAATCAAATTGAAGAATTGGATGATCATGTTCATGACAAACTATTATATCATCTTGGAAAGTTATGCATTCCACAAAGTGAAAGAGTTAATCTTATAAGGGAAGCACATACATCTCTTATTGTTGGTCACTTTCGTGTAGGAAAAACAATTGTTCAATTGTAGAGGTATTGTTATTGGCCTCGTCTGAATGAAATTGTATCAAGATATATAAAGAAGTGTTCTATGTGTGCTACTAGTAAGCCAAGTAACAGAAAATTGGGATTGTATACTCCACTTCATATTCCTTTGCATCCTTGGTGTTATCACTCCACCAGATTCCAAGGCTGAGGAAGGAATCCCAATAGAGGTAACCACAAACCAAGCTTTTGACTTGATAGCTAACCCTATCAAGCCGGAGATGGATCTCTCCAAAAAGGGTCACATCTAGGAGGGTTGGAGCAATTAGGGTGTTAGGCTAGGTATAGAGTGCAGGGGGTTCTTCTGAATTGATTTGGTTGGGAAAATCAGTGGATAAAGGAATTAGGTCAAAGAAAGCTAGGTTAGGGTAAATGGAGTTAGGGTTGCAGGGATAAATGGGGAAAGGTAGGCACAATGCCAATCACTTGAAGGAAATGGTTGTGGAATGGTTTTGAAACTGTAAGAAGGCTGAGAAAATCATAAGAGATGTATTTCTCTCAGACAAAAGATAATGGAAAAAAATATGATCAATTACCCAAAACAGAGCATGTGCAAGCATGTATTATGAATTTCAAACTTATAAAAGATCATAACATAGATATGAAAATGACATGAACAATACATTAAAACATATGTGACTGAAGAAGAAACAATGAAATACATTCAATACCACAGGTATCCCATAAATGTAGCTGCAACTCCTCTTTATTAGCTTGGCCAAAACTGAGTACAAGTTCCCTTGATCAACTAGCAAAATAAAACTGATTCCAACTTCAAACCTTTTAAAATGAGTCAAAAAGTACAATATATAGGCCTCAAACAACCTATACCAACCTCAGGGGTCGAATCCATGAGAGGAGGAGCTGATCCACTAAATTTTGAACTGAAACCTAGAGTGTAGGGTGGTCAAAGTGACTCATCCCTAACTTTTGTGAATTAATTCATTACACCTCATTTTCTTGATTTACCTAATTTATTTACCTTATTAAATAGTAAAAACATGATAATTACATCCATCTTCATCATTTACATAGGTAAATTCAACATTTCCCAAGATAAAATTCAAATTTGTAGAAAAACTCAAAAAAAAATAGTCAATTATTAAACACGCAGCTCCATTTTACCCCAAATTGTAGGTTATTTTTTACTGGGTTGCAGGTGTCCAAATTGGCTCCAAGATAGCTTGTTGTAAAGCCCTTCAATTCTGTTTTCCATAACTACCTTCATTTTGAAAAATGAAGCCCATTTTCCTTGTCAAAAATCACTTCTCCCAGGACTGGTAAACACACAGTGACCAGACAAAAATTGAGGCAGAAGCATGATTTTTTGATAGTTTTTTGTCTTTTTCAGTGACTAGTTCTCCAAAAGCTTAGAAAATGCACAGGGTTTATTTCCTAATCATTATGAATCTGCTGGTGGTGGCCATTTATCCATTTGATGCCTCAAAAAATAGCGTAGCATCCAAGGTGTTGTGCGTTTAGCAATTTTACTGTGCAAAAAATGAAACGCGCCCTCTGTGTGCAGCGCCTTTTTGCAGACCACGTTTGGAGGCCTTCCTGGCATCCAAATTGGGCCCAGGATAGCTTGATGGAAAGCTTATCCTGTTTAATTTCCAAAACTACATTTTTTTTTATGATTGGAGTTGATTTTCCTTGCTAAAAGTTGATTGTCCCAAGACTGGTAAAAAAGTGCAGAATGAGGGTGCAAAAATGCAGAGTGCTGTTGGAGGCAACTTTTGGAGACCTTCCTCAACTCCAAATTGATCTCATGGTAGCTCATTGGAAATCTCTCTTTGTCTAGTTGTCATTTGACTCATCAAGCAAGTGATTTGGACACTCCAGATAGGAGAAAACTAGATTTTCCAAAGGTCACTCCAGAAGTGCATAAACTCTCATGTGGCACCTGTCTTTTTGGCATTTCTTCGTTGACTTATGATGGACAAAAACCTCTCTCACTTTTGTCAAATTCATCTATGTTTGGTCAGAAACACATTTTGAAGAAAAACCGGCCCTGTGAGTGGCAAATGACTTGACCCTTGTAATTACTTCTTAAAAAATGATGGAGACATGATCTTATGAGTTGGAATGGCCTCATACTTACTGATATGACCTACCTTATGCCTCCTCTGCTCAAATGTCTCATTTCCATAGCAAACCCTAGCTCAGTGGGAGAGGAAATTAGGGTTTTGTGCTTGTGAACGCTGATGACTTGGGCACTCTTGAGAAAAATGGTTAAAAAACGAAGCAAGGTCAATGATAATGACGGATATGAGGTGAAAGCAGAGTAAAATAAGGCGGGATGGGTGTGATGTAAATACTAGTGCTAAAACTTGGGAAAGTGTGTCCATGGATTTTGTGGGGGGATTACCTATGTCTAGGAAAGGTGATGATTATTTGTATGTTGTAGTGGATAGGCTCAGTAAGATGTGTATCTTAATGCCTTGTAAAAAGCAGGCCACAACTGAACAAACAACACAGTTTTTCTTTCAAAATGTATGGGTTCACTTTGGGTTACCCACATCTATTTTATCTGATAAATATTCTCGATTTCTCGGGAAATTTTGGTCAAGTCTGTGGGAATTGATGGACACCAAGTTGGAGAAGAGCACAACATTTCATCCACAAATCAACGACCAAACAGAGGTGGTGAACAAGACAGTGGTACATCTACTCCAAGGATACTGTGGCAAACATCATAAGCTTTGGGATGAGCACTTACTCTACATTCATCATGCCTACAATCGTGCCAAGCATTCATCAACCCAAGCATCTCCATTCAAAGCATGTTATGGTTATTTACCAAAATCTCATTTAGATTTCATCTTTGGGAAAGATATTGTGGTGGATGGACATAGTGACGTGGAGAAAGCCAAGCATTTCATTAAACAAATCCAGTTGGTACATCAAAAAATGCAAGAAAAGTTGGCAAAGATCCAAACCAAATACAAAGCCAGGCATGTCAAGCATCATGTTGATCACAATTTTCAGGTGGGAGACCAAGTTCGGTTATACATCAGCCAAGAGAAGGTTACAAGGAGAAGGTAAAAAACTCAAACCGATCTGGTATGGTCCATTTATAATCTTAGAAAAGATTGGAAATAATTCTTTTCAATTAGATTTTCCTCCTTATATGCAAATCTATTATGTTGTAAATGTTGAAAACTTGAAATTGTATGAGCCTCCTATGATCATGGATCAAGAGGAAAGTATTCAGGTACCTTCCATATAATATTTTGCTCCTGAATACATGTATGAGTTGTAGGAAGATGCCATTCTTGACAAAAAGACAAGGAATTCATGCAGAGGTGATGTGGTGTACCTTCGTGTGGGGCTCAAAGGTACCAATCCAAGCAAAGAACAATGGATCGAGATCGGTAAGGTGAGGGATATTTACCCTCACTTATTTTCTTAGTAGTACTAGAAATTTTGTTGAGAATTTGGAGGGTTGGTGCTTAATACAAATTCTCTTCTTGATAATAACTTGTGAGCTTACTTGAGTTACTTATGTCTTCTCTTGCTTAGCTTATTATTCTTTCATCAAGTCAATTACCAAAATACAAAAGACACAAAGTTAGGCTCTTCGAGCCAGGGAAAAACCTCCCCATCTTGGTGAGGAAAACCCACAAGAAATTCTTCTTATAGATCTTCAAATGACAAGTACCATGACCAAGACTTAGACCCTGACCTGTGAATGCCTCCAAGACCTTGTCACTGCTTTCTAAATCTTCCTCCAATACTGATCTTTCTTTTCTGCACCAACTTGCACTGACTTGCTCCACCACAAGAGAACTCAGTCTCTCTAAATTGTATCTTCAAACACTTCTTCTTGCATACGCAGTTATTGGAAATACGAGCATTCCACTCATAGGTGACAGACCTATTCCACCTTGAGTGCATATATTTACATCATAGACTTGACTCCACTTTAGACCACAATCTCTTCTCATTAATCCGCATTAACAGTTTCAAAAACAGAACCCAGGAACATATCCTCACTTTGTACTTCAACATTGTCTTGACTTCGCAACTATGACAGATTTCTTTATGCTATGTTTCACTTCAAATTTCTTCCACAGAACAGTATGCAATTAGCTTCAGACTATCCGCAATTTTCTTCCACGGAACAGTCCGTAATCAGCTTCAGACCATCTGCAATTTCTCCCGCAAAACAGTCTGAAATCAGCTTCAGACTTCCCAACTTTCTCCCCCAGAACAATCTGCAATCAACTTCAGACTTCCGCAATTTACCTCCCACAGAACAGTCCGCAATCAACTTCAGACTTCTGCAATTTACCTCAGAGAGATCTGCATTTTCTCTCTTTTTTCTCCGAAGGCTACAGGGGTATTTATAGTTGTTTTCCCCTATATAAAAGCCGACCTTACTAGGTGAACCGATGTGACTATTTGGGAGTTGACATGAATATTTAGGAGGCCGACTTCTCCAATTGTTTTAAGGCTAATTTGACACATTATTTAGGCTTGTCTATCAATGTTGTTTGAGGGCTAAATAATAGCCATTCTTCCATGGTTTCTAGACTTGGTCTTGGAGCATTTCTGTTAATCAAGGTTGTCATTGATGTCAATATGGCATTAACTGAGATGTCTATATTCTTGAGATGCCTGGTTCCAGATGATGATGCCATGACTCTTGGTTGACTAGGAGACCATTAATGATGATGTCAAAGTCTATGAAGAAGTCTTGTCCTAAATGCCTATTGATCATAAAGCCCTAGAAATCGTGATGATGTGCTTACTCTTGATGAAGAAGCCTAGAACCCAGATGATGTCCTTACCCTTGATGTGGAGGACTCTACTTAATGAAGTCATACACATGATGATGTCATACTCTTGAATGACCACACTTGATAATGGTCTTGATGATATGGTTGAAAGACTACTTTGAAGTTTTCCCAATAACAAATTAATAAAGGCTACACTATGACTTATTGTTGCACGAGTATATGATGACATGAGATGATACATTCATTGTTGGATACTATTATGACGTGGATGTCATACATGATCCTATGATGATGAAGAAGCCAAACAATAGAGGAGCCAATCATTGGAGAAGCCATTCTATCCCAAATGTTTTTTATTATCTTAGAGGTAACCTCCCAATTTGATACCTATGCCACCTTTTAGAGCATAATTTGGCCTTTCCAATGAGCTATTACTTGGCTCGAAACTCCAAGTGGTTTGGGAGATATGAATTTTTCAAGTTAAAGAAATAAATATGCCCTTGAGCCGACCTGTGCAATCTTATTCATGTCGGCCCTTCTCCCAACAGTCACGTCTTTTCGGATGGATAAACCACTATAAATATGTGAGCAAACTCTTCATTTCAGAATCATAATTTCGGATTTTTTTCTCTAAAATTTCGGTGATTAATTACAATGATATACCGCAGGAAAAAGAGAGATAGAAAGGCTGAGGAGATCAGAGATTAAAAATTGTCTTGGGCTAATTTTTTTTTATATTCTTTCTAGATTGGATTAAGGACAGTCAAACAGTGAACTTGAGCTCGAAATAGTAGCACAGTTTGATGTCTCTTGGATCTGTGACAAGGAGGTGGCTCCCTTAACGTGTAGGAAACAATCTCTAACTTGTGAACTAAAGGATATAACCTTTAGAATAGTAATCTATTATCTTGACAGAAGTGTGGTTGCTGATCCAGACTATGCTAAAGGACTGATAACTCAGACAAATAAAAAAAAGGACAGCTACAGTGGTTTAGACCCTTTATCATTGCAGCAAAAGTCTACACGACTTCGACTATTTTTGAAGATACCTTCCACAAACTTGTGTGGACTATTCCTTGCTCCAGTAAGAGCAAAAAACTGTGAAAACAAGTTTAGGATCAATAATATAGGGATTCAGTTCAGAAAAAATAGTGTTTCAGATCTGGGATAAGGAGTGTCTATATGTGGTTGGCTCGAATAAGGTAATACAACCACTGGTTGAAAGCTCAAAGAGTATTCTCTGTGGTGTCTTGGTCTTGGATCCTATATAACAATTCAGACCTCTGTGTTGTAGTCCCTGGCCAAGGATATTGCAACAGGACCTCAGACTATCCTTATACTCAGAAACTCAGATAGATCTCTTTTTAAATAAGAGACAGATCCTTCATCTGTGAGCTTGGTGCCGGTATTAAAGTAGATATGTTGGGTGGTGTATCTCTTGAACTTGTTTAGAACAATACTTGAAGTACACTTTGGAGGTCGGATATACTTGTAGAGATTCATATTTGTGCTTTTTCATCATCAAAGTTTGTTGTGAGTCAAACACTTGGAAATGACTTTGATGATTCATTGAGAACCTTGGAGACCATGATGCATTAGTCATCATGAGGTGACTTCGGAGTCTTTTGTTTGGGTAACATGAAGAGTTGTGGAGACACCTTCATGTGAAGACAAAGTTGTCATTGATGGGCTAAGCATGTTGGAGATCAATTGGGGGCAGTGTTGGTGAAGATATTGTCACAACTCGTTGCAGAAGGTATTGGGAGCCATAAAGAATTAGTGACCTTATCTTGACAAATTGAAGCAAAGGGTTGGAGCCCTAGAGGATAGGAGTCCTCAAGAAACTAGGTCAGAGCCTATACCAAAGATAAGGTTGGAGACCTAGAGGATTGGATTCCTCAAGAAACCAGGTTGGAGCCTGTACCAGAAATACGGGTTGGAGCCCCAGAGGTTGGTGCCTCAAATTGATAAGGTTGGAGCCTTGGAAAAACCAAGTCGGTTCTTGGCACAATACAGGTTGGAGCATGGAAGATTGGAGTCTTCATCTAGGGTTGGAGTCCTATATCATTATTGTACTTTACTTATTGTAAAGAAGAAATTAATAAAAGTATTTATTTCATCATTGTTCATTTTGTGTTCTAAATATAAGTGATCTAACTGGTAAAATTAACAATTGAAAAGAAATAGTGATTCACCCCCCTCTCAGTATTTCCAACAATTTATAGATCCTTCATATATGACATTTATTACATTTATATCAAGAAGACAAACCCTAGATAGACATCAAGAAGAAGTCTATTTAACCTCTAATAAAATCTTGTTCATGAAACCCATGAAGCAAGTACATAATACATTTTATTATTATCTTTGTCTTCTTCTTTACATAGAATACATAGTTACATAGTCAATATGAAGACCGACCTAGTTACACTTTTCAACACATTTGGTGGTCCAAAAGCTTCCAGTGGGGAGGAGTGATCTTGAGGATCCAAAAGATGCTCAGAGTTTCAAAAAATGCTCAAAATTCAAAGTTCTCAAATGCAAATGAAACCAAGATCAATGTGTAGTTCTCATTGTTATGATTCCAACGCAACTTGAATGGAAAAACAAACATCGTATGCAAAAGTTATGTAAGGTCAAAGTTCAAGTCCAAACATGGCAAAAAGTCAAAGGTCAATTAGTCAAAGTCAAAGTCTATGCTCAAGGTTCCACATGTCAACAGTCAATGCACGGTTCCAACAATCCAAGTTCCAGGATCACGGTTCTAGCAGGCACGTGGCGCTTCCAGAGTTTAACAAGTGTCGTTGCATGGTTGATTGATTTTAAACCAATCCTGAGGTGACACATGGCCCTATCGGAGGGCAACCCTTGTCCTTACAAGATTGGCAAAAATTTTGTTATGTGCATCAATGGACTAGATGGGATTTGATCCCGTAACCTCCGCTCTAATAATTCAACCACACATGATCCTTGGTGAACATATCGGCATCACATTTATTTAAAGGGTGTATATTAGAGTTTTGGCATAAAAGAAAGGCAAAGCCCGCCATTGTTGGCAGCTCCACCATATCTGTCAATGGTTATATCTGCTCCGCCATACCTATCCATCATACATATCAATCGAACATATATGTAATACATTGTATGGTTATGGTGTGGGGTGGTGGGTCCGTAGACCCCGCGACCATAACCGTCGAAAAATTAATGTATGCCAAATATATCATAACTTAATCGTGTTGAGTTTTGGTAGCATTGGATGTGCTCTAAGTCTCAAACTTTGTGGAGAGGCTTAGACACATGCATCACAAATAACCCAGAAATCGTTTTGGGAAATTCCACCCAGAAACAGTTTTATAAGAAAAAATAATATTTTTTAATGAGGAAACTAAGTCTAACTTGGGAAATTAAAATAAATAATCAGTATTAATGTAAATTGTGGGTGAATCTTCTAGATAAAGTAGATCAAATCTAATAGAATCTTAGTCGTTGATCGAAGATCTAATCTCGGTCGCTGGTTTTTCAACGAGAAGACTATAAAGGAAAGCTTGAGGATCATTTGTAAATCACATTAAGAGGAGCTAGAGATCGAATTTTTTTGACGAAGCAGTGCTCGGACGAAAATCAGACCTAAGTGATTCTTGATTGCAGTTGAGGGGCAGAGTAATTCTGGTTGGAGATTTTCCTGAGTTGGGAATACAAAACAGAGAAGGTAGAGAGAAAATCAATAGAGGCAGTGTAGCAGCTACGCACAGGCAGTGCGGTCCCACGCAAACGCAACACTACAGTCTCGAGGAAATCCGAATTCAGCTAAGGATCAATCAGATCCACTGTCGGAAAGCTAGAGTGTGAGACTAGAAGAGGCCAGAATGTCAGATCCAACCAGCAGAAGATCATCAACACAGAAGCCATGCAGTCCCCATGCACAGTAATGTAGAGACTACGCAACACAGTGGAGGGCTTGTTGTCCAGGGTTTGTTGGTCAGTCGGGTTTCTAGTATCAGTGTGTTATTTCTTTCACTAACTCTTTGTCAGTGATATTCTCTGCAGCGATAGCTAGAAAGGCATCCCAAATTTGTATTCAAAAAATTACTACATATTATATAATCCCTCAGATTTGTTGCACCGGTTTTCCCGCATTGGGTTTTTCTAAGGATGTTTGTCCAAAATAACAGTGTCCTGCATTTGCATTATTCTTTCTTTCTCATTTTTGTTTTCAAAAATGTATTTTAATGGGTGAAGTTTGCTTCAGTAACAACTTCGATATTTTAAGAAGTAATCTTATAATAACTTGTTAAATCAGATTTGCAAGTAGGAGAAGTAGTTCATCTTGTTGCAGTAGGGATTCCATATCTAGATCTTGGAATTTTCACATGGTATCAGAGTGCGTATTGTGAAACAGGAAGAGCAGATCCAACGATGAGTTGGAGGCCGAAAAGCTGCAGAAAGCGACCATTCGAATTCCTAGAGGGATTGCGTAGTCCAGGCCAGGAGTGTTGAAATTTTTGGGAAGGGCTCTCTCTGAGTGAGTCGACAGAGAGGTAAGACTTCCAAATCGGAATTTTTGCCAAGGCAGAGGGAGCAGCGCAAAGCCTCAACACAGAGCTGGTGGGACGCAGTTTCTGCAGGGAGATCTTGATTTTGCCAGGCGAAAAGTGTCGAAAGACGAAGAAGCAACACAGTGAGGAAAATTTCTCTCTCCGGAGGTTCCTAGCCGAGGAATTTTAGCTCTTCCAAGATTTGAGTAACAGATCCAAGCAGCAGATCTACGAGCTCCACAAGGAGTGCGTAAGCCTGTCCAGTGTTGTGCAGAGGGGGAAGAAGAGGAGAAAATTCGACAGATTTGACGGCCATGGCAGCGCACAGGCTTAGAGATTAGGACCAGTTGGAGGGAGCCTCCAACTAAATGATCTGGAAGGCAAGGATCACTTGACTTATAGATGAATATGATATCAAGCTCTTCGTACATAACACGATAGATATTCCCTACATATCCAGATCAGTTGAAGCAGTACAAGGCTGATATGGCGAAGACGAAAAGGCTAATCCTTGATGGAGTCAAGGATCACATTGTGTCCCATATAGCTGGCAAAGATACTGCTAGGTAGATGTGGGAAGCCTTGGCCACACTATATGAGGGATCTTCCGAGCAGCGGAAGACGTACCTTGAGCAGCAACCGAGGATGGTGCAGATGCAGAAAGGGGAGTGCATTGATTTGTTCTTGTCGAGACTTCAGGAGATTCATGACCAACTTGCAGTAATAGGGTTTACCCCTTATCCTGCAACGATGGTGATACTGGCATTGAATGCAATCATTGATGATTGGCAAGTATTTTTTCTGAGCATTCTGGGCAGATAAACCTTGCCTGCAAGCCCTAAAGACCTATCTTTCCACAGTGCCTGTGTTAGCTATTTTATGGTGCAGTTTTTTAGCTATCCCTGAAAAAAATCTTTGTGAAGATTCATTCACAAGGAATAAAACAGAGTAGAGACGTGGGCTTCTCTTCAACAAGAAGAGCTAAGGAGAGACTTGGTTAAGTGCAAACTTGATGGCAACAGTGTCAGTGGATCGAAGGTGACGCAGGAGGAGGAAGATGCAGCCCTTGCATCTAAAGGGCAGCAGGAGCAGTGGAGACGTAAGAAAGACATCTTGAAGATCAAGTGCTTCAAGTGTGGTGAACTTGGTCACTATGTTTCCCAATGTCCTTTGAAGCATAAGGGCAAGCACGAGAAGGATTATTTGAAGTTTGCAGCCACGAAGATCGATGGGAATGAATACACCAAGAGTGCTCACACATCTCCAAGAGGGAGATGGGGCAACATTGAGTTATAAGTTTGCAAGAACTGCAGTTGGGTAGGATCCTAGTGGATTCCACCTCTAGGATCACAACCTTGCTACGGGTGCCCATAATCAACAGTAGCAAGCTGGCGGATTTTTCAGTGTTGCAAAGGAGTGCAGAAACGGAAAATACAGTAGTTAGCAGTGTAAATCAGAGTTGCAACAATGTAGAGGGATGCAATGCAGAGCAGCAACAACGTAGTGCTTCAGAGGAACAACGTGGGTTTAGCAGCAGTCATAGTTTCAGCATCGAGTTGCATCCTAAACACTTGTTCATATTTTTGGATGTTTTTCAGTTGCTTCTCTCAACAGTTGAGTTGCAGAGCAGTGTTAACAGTGGTAGTGCTAGTAGCAGAAGCAACATTTGAGAGGGAGTTGCAGTACGGATGCAGTGTTGATCGTGGCAGGGTCAGCCGCAATAGTGCAGTGATTGATGGGCAGCATGTTAGCCATCATCGGCACAGAGGGAGATGCTTGAGAGTCAAAGCAATGTTCAACAGGGCATATCTGTTAGAGTACATTCCTCACTAAGAGGGAGTGTTGATTTTTCGTAGCATCGAATGTGCTCTAAGTCTCAAACTTTGTGGAGAGGCTTAGACACATGCATTACAAATAATCCATAAATCGTTTTGGGAAATTCCACTCATAAACAATTTTATAAGAAAAATAAATTATTTTTAATGATAACCCAAAGTTTAACTTAGGAAATTATTATAATTAGTCAGTATTAATGTAAATTGTGGGTTAATATTCTAGATAAGGCAGATCAAGTCTAATATAATCTTAGACGTTGATTGGAGATCTAATCTCAGCCATTTATTTGTCAACGAGAAGACTATAAAGGAAGGCTTGAGGGTCATTTGTAAATCACACTTAGAGGATCTAGAGATCAATTTTTTCTGACGAAGCAGTGCTCGAACAAAAATCAGATCTAAGTGATTCTTGATTGTAGTTGAGGGGCAGAGTAATTCCGGTTGGATATTTTCCTAAGCTGGGAATACACAATAGAGAAGGTAAAGAGTGTTGATTTATGGTAGCATCGGATGTGCTCTAGCCTTATAATTTTGTATATCGGCTAAGACACATGTATTCCATAATACCCAGAAAATATTTTGGAAAATTCCACTTAGAGATGGTTTAATTAAATTAATTAATCGTTTTTTAATGTTTTCCTAAGTCTAAACTTAGGAAAATTGATTAATTAAAGGGTATTAATTAAATTAAGTGTGAATCTTCAAGATAAAGTCATGAATCAATTCCTAGTTAATCTTAGCCCTTGATTATGTTTTAATCTTGGTCGTTGAAGGGTCAACGAAAGATTATAAGAAGGAGGGTGAGGGGCCTATGGAAAACACACTGAGCATTTGGCATTTTTGAGCTTCTAAGAGAGACACAGCTTTTGATCAAGATCGAATCACCAGGGCAGGGCTGGCTAAGTGATTTCGATCTAGTGATCAATTCCAGAGAGGGGTAGATGCAGTAACTGGTCAGGAGGACCAGGAGTACATTTTAGAGAGAGAGGCAGCACTGACACAGTAGAGGCAGTGCAGTCATCTGGAGGGGTGACACAGTCCCTGAAGGGGATCACACAGAAGTGACGCAGTGCCTTCTAGATTCAGTCCAGAGATAGCTGGAAGCTGTGGTTTCTGAGCCAAGAGGGCCAAAACTCAGTTCCAGATCAGCTTCATCGTTGCAGAGGAGGAGGTGACGCAGTTCCTTAGCTTGCCCACACAGGTTACACAGTAGCAGCGTAGGCATCACGCAAAGGCAGAGAGGGTCTTCACCAGCGCTGCTTCAGATCAACCAGGGACTTACAGAGTGAGGTATGTCTCACATTCTTCTGTTGCCGATATTTTCTCTGAAGGGTGAGATGGATATTGGCACCCTAGTTGTACTCAAGATTTTGCTGCTTAATAATACAAAACCCTCAGATCTGCTGCACCGGTTTTCCCAAGTTGGGTTTTCCCGGGGACTTAGTTCAAAAATAACTGTGTCAAATGTGGATGTTTTTCATTGTATTTTGTTCAGTTTGTTTTAGCACTTAGATTTATTCTGCAGCATTATTTGTGTAGACTGCTTCAGCAATTACTTCGATATTTCACTTGTAATGAAATAATTATGAAAAATAATAGAATTAATTCAGATTTTTTTGCAGTAGGAATCCAAATTTAGGATTTTTCACAGAGAGCATATCAGTAGAGGCAGCGTAGCAGCTACACAGAGGCAGCACAGTCCCATGCAGAGGGAGCGGTGCAGGCTTGAGGAAATCCAAATTCAATTGAGGATTAGTCAAACCCAGTGCCGAAAAGTCGGGGTGTTAGACTGGAAGAGGCCAGAGGGGCAGAAGCCACGTAGAGTGACGCAGAGACTGTGCAATGACTGTGTAGAGACTATGCAACGCAGTGGAAGGCTTGTCGTCCGGGGTTTGTTGGTCAGTCGGACTTCTAATATCAGTGTGAGATTTTTGTCACTAACTCTTTGCCAGTCATATTCTCTGCAAGGATAGCCAAAAAGGCATCCCAGATTTGTATTCAAAAAATTACTGCATAATACTTAAACCCTCAGATATGTTGCATCGGTTTTCCCGAATTGGGTTTTTCCAGGGACGTTTGTCCAAAAATAACGATGTCTTGTGTTTGCATTATTCTTTCTTGCTCAGTTTATGTTTTCACAAATGTATTTTAATGGGTGAAGGTTGCTTCAGTAACTGCTTCGATATTTTAGGAAGTAATCTTATAATAACCTGTTAAATCAGAGTTGCAAGTAGAAGTAGTTCAGCTTGTTGCAATAGGGATTCCAAATCTAGATCTTGGAATTTTCACAAACTGCCTGCCATATCACATTAAATCGCACTTAATGAGGATCGAACCCCCGACCTAGGGTTTTATAACCTAGGCGCCCCACCATTGAGCCACAAGTGGCTTTGTTGTAAAGTGTGCAGGGCCAAGTTCTCTTCAGTTGTAGGTAGAGACAGTGATTGGCCTAATTCGGCCATTCAGAGGCTAAATTAAGCGTTTCAAAAGCCAAAACAGGGGTTTTGGGGCTTTCTGAACGCATTGGAAGCATTGTTTTGATGAGTTGGAGTTTGTAAACAAATGTAATTGAGCATTTGAGCATCTTAATAAAGTAGTCACACTGGAAACAGACCTGAAGACATAGCGCAGGTGGGGTGAACTCCATTAGCAACTTGTCTTCTTTTTCTTGCTTCTATTTTCAGTCTCCATTCTTTTCTTTTGTTGCAAATGTTTATGAAGATTGTGTTTTTCGCAATTTCGATATGTTGCATAAGAATACATAAACTAACTTGCAATTCATTCAGTAATACCTTCATTTCATTTTTTAATCAATTGGCAAGAAAGGAGGTCGAATTATGTGCAGAGAGGGTTGCAGAAACCAAGGCGAGCGACCAGAAACCCTAGTGCAAGATGTTAGAAAGGGTTTGTTTCAATTATCAAAGATCAGGAGATCATCCGGAAGGGAGAGCAAATATTTTCCAAGGGCAGAGGGAGGTTGGACAACTCACTTGGAGCCAGTTTGTAGGCAGTGCGAGTTATTCTAGGCTAGCAATGCACATTTTTGGCATAGTGAGAGTTGTAAGTGAGGAGTGCAAGAAGGCTAGTGGAGGCAAAGTTGATTTGCAGAGGGAGAAAATTATCTCATAGATATTTTTCCAATATATTTTTCGAAGGATTTCCAATTGAACATCCAAATTATTGTACTCTCATATTTGCTGCATAATAAAATAAACCCTCATTAGCTGCATCGGTTTTCCCTTCGAGGTTTTTCCAAGTACTTTTCAGTCCAAAATAATTGTCAATTTTATGTGTGTATCTATTTCTCATTTCTTGATTTTACTTCCACAACATATTTATTTTGTGAAGAATTGCAGTGTGATTTATTTGTTAATTGTTGCAAACAATTAAACTACTAATAAATTAGGAGAATAAACTCCAGTTGTCGCAATTTCAAGGAATTTTCACAAGTGACACCTACTAATTGGATAGGTAATAGGATCCGTCAATGACAATTTGTGGATACGTTAAAAGATGAATTCGTTAAAGTTTTATCACAAGACATCGATGGTTCATGATGCACTACAAGGCAATCTTAACATTATAGAGTTCATCATTTGAATCAATGGTTTAGGAGTGCAAAATCAAACTTGGCACATGATTGTAGCATTATTATTGCTTGTGGGTTGGGGATTGGAAAAATCCTTGGCAAATGGTTCAAACCAAGAACATTTAGAGGACATATCATGCTCATAACAATACAACAGATGGGAAGGTTTCAACATATTCAATGTTATATTTATCAAGTGCCTCTAGAGCCATTTTTTGTCTATCACCCGATGCATACAACTAACATGCCATTTTTTTATTATATGAGGGACAATGAAGACAATAAAATAGTCACTCTCAAATTCATAACTTGGTTATTTTAGAGTGTATTTTTTTACAAACTTAGTCTTTTCAAAATATAATTAACATTTTTTAGCACCTAAATAATGATTCTCCTAAAGGTTATTTCCATATTCTTAAGATTTTCAGTCTTGATTTAATTTAAAGGAAAAAAAAAAAAAAACATTTTAGGAACTGCTCATATGATTATGTTTTGCTTGCAATCCAAGGTGGTTTGGATTTTGGTCAAAACCAACCAAACCTTGATCTGAAATAAACTTTTGGTCCTTATGGACAATCATATTTTTGGATAACTAATCTAAGAGTATGATGTGTGGGGTGAATATGAGGGCAACCAAGATTGAATTTTTTTTATATTTTTAGCCTTGGGATTTTCAAGTTTGGTGTTATTTTCAGAATCCTATTGTCACATATAGCATGGGATTCAATTTCAAGTCATCCTACAAGCCCTTATTTTGGTCAATTTTATAAAATCTAGATCTTTGACTAATCTGTAAGGTTCAATGTTGAGCCCCACTTAACGTGGAACTTCATTTTTGGAGACTTATGGTACACTAGACTAGAAGGTTCTATTTAACTTGGTCAACACATCACACAAATTTGTTTAACCTAGACAGAACATATCACTTTAGGAAGCTTGCTCAATATTTCTTGGGCTCTCCATATTTCCTATTTATGGCCCGAAGGTGTGCACCTTATCTTGAGTTACTTTTTATTTTGGGACTACCTACACTTCACTTACATTGCATTTCACTCCACTTACACTTCCATGCTTTGGAATTGACTATCAATTCAAGATCCTTTCCATTTTCAAAGTCATTTTGCTTTGGAAACTTGCTACTCTTGGAATACTAAGGTGCGCCACATGAGAAGCCTTCCTTACCATTCACGCAAGGTTTCATCCATATTATTTTATTCCTAGAGAAATGCACCCTTATTGAGATCAGGATGTTGACTTTTGGACTCATGCATGGGTGGTGTGTACTCCAAGTTACATATTATTTTACTTACATTCTTCTCTAAGACATAATGTGGTTTGACCTTCAAGCAAACATATATATATATATATATATATATATCCTCAAAAATTGCACCCTACGCTTTTGCCTCTCATTGCAACATTTATATTTTCATTTTGGAGTTGTGTTTGGTTTATTCTTCGAGTTTGATGACTCTAAGGAGAGGTCTTATGCTTGGAAAACAAGGCACCCTAGGTGTTCTATATTCAAGGGAGCTTTATTCTACCTAACCTAAGCTATATTTTAGGTGGAGGGAGCATTCGTGGAGGCTTCTTGGTGTCTTCGTAAGGACCTTCTACTCCATATTTTTGGGACACTTTGTTTCGAACCTTCTTGGAGTTTATAAATGGCTATGAGCCTGATCTACCATTGAGCATGTAGTAGACGTCAATCCATCTGCTTTTTTATCCATCTCTTTTATTGTATTACTCATCATCTATAACTCATTGTAGAAGCCATGGAAGAAGACTATGTAATACCCCAATTTTGACACTTGGATTTTGTGAAATGAGTAACATATATGTTTAGTGATGACATGGCAAGAAGCCTAGACATTTGTGCTTTTATCTTTGGATGACACGATACAATAACAAATTAACAAGCAACCATTCTTATTAGGTGCCTTATGATTATATTAGCTAAACTATTGAAAGCAAGCATAGCAGGATATGAGTACATTCGAGGTCCAGGAGTAATAAAATGTGCATTTTATTACCCATCGGACCCTCATAGTACACTATACATTGACTAAGAGGTCAGGACATGTGACCAGTGATGCTAAAAACCTAAACAGAACTTGCCCCAAAGGAGTCAGAGAAATAATATTTGTGTTGTTTTGTTTTTGAAGCCCAAAAGATTGCATCCATGCATACTCACAAACAACATCCATGAATGCTGCAAACACTATCAGATAACAACATGGCAGAGCACATGGACATTTTTTAACACATCACGCGGCAATGCAACACTCCCTCAGAAAAATGCTCCTCAAATCTTCACAGAAGATGTCCACCATCTGTTTCCCTTCAATATTCCCCTTCCCCGCTTCAGGTTATGCTAGATACATAAATTATGCAATCTAATTGTAAGGATTTGTAATGAAACACAACATGTTTAAAATATTTAATATTTTATATATTCCTAACTATCCAGAGAATTTTTTTATAAACTGGGTGAGTTGACTTTCATTTTGAGGTTACCCAATTTTGAGATTTTTGAGATAGCAGAGGCACATCACAATCATCCCCACGACTTAGTATCACCAATGGGATAAACCAAGAACAGAGCAGATATCACCATCGGACCCTCCAAGCTGCCAAACAAGGATAAGATTTCATCATAGCACCACATCCATGCCCTTTCTTACACAAAACAGATCCTATTTTAACTTCAAATTTCATGATCACTTCCAAACTGAACAATTTGCTCTGGAACGTGAAGTGTCAGCCATGCAAAGGAAGAAAATTGGACACTTTGATGCATTCACTCCTGGTAGAGTAAGAGGGTATCAAATTGCATCAGATGCTGAATAATTTGATGTCGATAAATCATTGTCCCTGTTTCAAAATCCACATTTGGGGACTCACTTGACATCATAGTGCAAAGGCACAGGCAGGCACAGCAATCATGAGCAGGGACATCAAATTGGCTATCACACATAATGAAATGGTGAGTTGAACACTAAAGTAAGCCCGCCCCATAATGGCTGTGTATGCAAAAGAAAATATATATTACATCATAGAAAATACATCTTGCCCCTTTTAGCACAGAGCTGCTAATATACTGCTTCCTTCGGGATAAGTGAAAAGTGAAATCAAGATACCCGGAAATTTTGAATTCTAAACTGTAACAACTGCAATTTCCTTCCTACATGTTTTATTTCTACCAGGAGACCATTTAAGCGATTGGCCTTCAACTCTGCTGCATGCTCATAGGGCTTGCTGATAAGGTCCACCTGGTGTTCTGCATCCCTCATTGCCTGCGCCAAATCTTCTTGCATTGCTTCCTCTAGCTGTCTTGCAAATGAGTTTGCTGTTCGTTGGACCTTGCTTTTTACCTCTAACCGGCGTTGAGGTAATTTCCATACTCCATAGAAACTGTAGAGCGCACACACAAAGATGGGTGAACTGGAAGAACTGAAATTATATTGATGTCCATGAAGAAAAGAATCAGAATAAAACATCTGCATACAAATATTGCTGTTTGGAAAGATTCCAGCAAAAATAGAATGCTTCTCAAGAATTTAATGCTTAAATAGAACTTACAACATTGAAAAGACCATTGCATGTGAAGAATAAAAAGGACATTTCAGTAAAAATAAATGATGCCAATCATTTATCCTCACACAGAATGAATAGAACATACTACATAGTCGAACCATTGCACTGTCTGGTTTCAATTTGTGGCAATATGTTGAAATAAGAGACATGCCTGCTAAACTAATGTTATATTTAAGAACAATATTAGTCGGGAAAATGGAAGCACCAAAACAAAAAGGAATGCCTTTGGTGACATAAAAGATGAAAAATCATTGTAACGAACAATATGCTAATAATTATAGGATAAGATTTTTATTCTTCCTAAAAAAATGCAACGTATAAATGAAATAATGCATTTTGTTGGATACATTCAACAAGGTTGACCGTACAAGAAACAAACACTGCATCCTCATACTTGCATGCTAAACAGAAAGTGGTAAGAATAGAAATTTAATCGTAGAATATCAAGATGATGCCTGCAAAGGGAAATTAAAACATCCACAGAAACTTTGGTCACAAAGGGAACAACCGATCCCATTCACAGAGGTAACAACAGCCTGTACAGCATGTTCACCCACTAGAGAACAATAAATAATACCTTTACTGTGGTTCAATCTCCGTCAAAATCAGAGTCATATCTATTGAAATTATTTATGCAACCAAAATATACATCCAAAAGACAGTAAATCTAAACAGACCTAGAGAAACAAGTGGCAATACAACAGTATAAATTTAAAATACTCTAAATAAAAAGATAAATCTATGAATTTTTAAAAAAGAAAGAAAACGCATTCATTCTGTAGAGTCTAGATTCTACACACTAAAAGTTCACTTGACTTCTCGGACAGGCATGTTATTAATACTATTTTAGCAATATACCTGTCATTTACCTGTCAACATGACACCCGCAGAAGAAATGCGTGAAATGTTAACACTGAACAACCATTTTTAAATAAAGAAAAGCTGGTTTTAACAAGGGATGCAACTTAGTTTTAAGTTTTAACAAGTATTATAGGCATTTATCAAATTATTTCAGTTGGCTCCAAAAATCAGTAAAAGGAGTTTGTTGAAATCTAACAATATAATTATTGTCAAGGGTCATAAAAACGGCCTCTGCAGTAGCTACACGCCCTCTTCAAATAAAGAATCAGGTTTCCATTTTTTTGTAGGGACACTTTGTAAAATCTGACGAGTCATTTCAGTGGGGTCTATTTTATGATCAAAGGCGATTTCAAGAGATGTATGTTCACATTTGCGAATAACTTGTAATCTTGACAGATAAGATGAATGAAGTTGACTTTGCATAACTGACCTTGAAAAACTACATTTTTCCTTAAAGAGATTAGAGTTGCAAGGTATGCAATCAAGGTTATCTATAAAGAGCTTGACAGAATAGAGAAATCTGTCTCATGCCCTAGTAAGGTAGCCGGAATTGGATAATGTACTGCCACAGTGACATGAAAACAAAGAAGTTAAGACACTGGAGCCCAATAGGAAACAAACAACAATTGCATTGTCAGCCATTTTGTTCTAGAAATGTAAAACAAAATAACAATATACTATGTCTCTGGACTCGAGCCTGTGTAATGCTGACAGTCATTACCAAATCTATCTAATTATGATAGACAATTTTATTTTAATCTGATCAATGTATAAGGATGAATTAGATTTCCCTCTTATGGTTCAAATGACTGCAGATAGGTCCAGATGATCTAGATATGCTAAAAAAATATTTGGTTTCCCTTTTGTAGCTTATTCCAAATTTAAAATAGTTAAGGTGGTTAGTGCTTTTCAAAGTAGACAAGTAGACATAAGCCCCTTAGTAGTATTGAACTTCACATAAATACAGTTAATCCAAATTATAATTCATAGTACTTATCTGTGAGTGCTAAATAAATTATACCGAGTGGCATCAAGATGGATAGAAAATGGACCACCAAGAAAGTTTGTAGTATAAAAGGAGATCAATGTTGAAAGTCCTTTTCTTTGGTTTTACTGTAGTTGTAATGTCCCTCCACTTAGGAGACATAAAGGGATGATTCTGCTAGCCTAATTAACTTCCCATAGGCTCTGAGGGGGAAAATTGAAATTCACCTAGGAGAAAACCTTATAAAAGCTAGAGGGGGGGAAGGGGACATGAGTCCTAGGCTAACCAAAAGTTACTTTCAAATTATAAAGTGATAAAACCCACTAAAGTGGCTTTATTAAAATAAAAGGTAAAAAGGTGGCAAAAGAGTCGAGTGAATTATAAAAAGGGTAAAATGAGGAGTCTCATTTGTCACTTGAAAAATAGAATTTTGGAGAGCTCTTGAGAAAGAGACTAGAGTTTTTGGAAACTCTCATTCTGGTTGCTGGTTTCGTTGTTGAAACTATACACCTTAGCTAGTATTGGAGTAGGATCACTCAGATTCCGACATTATGCTCTATTGTGGACGAAGAAGAAGATATTGGCAAAAGGACGTCAGATCTAAGGGTGTTATCAGTTAATTTTATAATCAGATTTTTGGTATTCTATATTCGCTCTACAGGCGGAGTTCACACCATTTAAATAGCTGCATTCTGTCATCTTAAGAGGGCCGAGTTCTGTTTTTTTGGGGGGCTGGGTTCTGCTATAAGAAGGGGCCAAGTTTTCCTGTTAAAAGAGGTCGGGAGCCTCCTCTTTCTTGCTGGCCAAGAGCACTGGTATTTCTGCGCATATTCATTGAGGACCGAATCTGAGTCTGTTTGGAGGGCCAAGATTAGTTTATTGCAGGGGCAGAGCACCCTCATTTTGATGTTTGAGTTTACTGCTATATTGACCTCACTTCCTTGGGGTCGAGTTTGTTGAAAAGTGTAACTAGGTTCGGTCTTCATAATGACTTGTAATTATGAATGTATGTAATAAAGAAGACAAAGATAATAAAATGTATTTTGTAAATGCTTAACTCATGGGTTTCATGAGCAAGGAGTTTTTATTATAGGTCAAAGACTTCTTCTTGATGTCTTTAGGGGTTTTGTCATCTTGTCATAAACATTAATTTAGAGTCATGTATATGAAGTAATGTTACACTTGTAAAGGTAAATTTGTTGATGAAAAAGTATGCTCCAAAACCCTTGTCATCGTACTCCAGAACTGCAGTAAGCGCGAAAGGAAGGTCTCTCAGTGGTGTGTAGAAGGAAGTCTAGGCAGCGAAGGGAAGGAGATTGCAAGCGATACAAGAGAAAGGAAATACAAGCTTCAGTTCTGAGTCAATACATCTCTGGTATCTCAGACAAGGACCGAAGGACATATAATGTAAAAGTAAGATTGCTACAGCAAGACAAAGATCTCTGTTCGGTGTATCAAGGGTGCAGCAAAGAAGGATAATAAAGAGGTCTCTAGGAGGCCGAGACTGGACCAAGGAAAGGCAAAGGAGGAGTTCGCTGTTTAGGGATAGGAACCGAGTTTCCTAATGCTGGTGCAGAGCAGTGCAGAAAGAAGGAATCAGCTAGAGAAGCCAAGAAGAGTAGTGACAAGGGTTTTGGAATCATACTATGTCAAGGGTCTAGGTCATGGTTATGGTACTCGTCAATTGATAATCAATAAGAAGAATGATTATCGGATTTTCCTCTCCAAGAGGGAGAGGTTTTGGCCCTAGTTTGAAGAGCCAAAACTTTGTCTCTTGTGTTTTGATAATTGACTTGATGAAAGACATAATAAGTTAACGAAGATAAGATCTAAGTAAAGAAGCATAACGAGTTCACAAGTAATTATCATGAAAGAGAAATTGAATTAAATGCCCTCATTTTTCAACAGAGACTACTCTTCGAGGGCAGAATACTTGATTTCTGAGAGCTGTAAATGACTGCTGTGCATGTGGGGATAATTTCAGGGTTGTAAAATCATCTTGGAGGGCTGGCTGCTGAACAGCACCTACAGCCTAACTGTTTAACGAAAAGAGCTGCCATCTACTCATGTTTTTCTCTCATTTCGCTGTTACAAGTCCCTATCAGTAGTATGTACCATTTCTAAGTTTAATATAAATTATATACTGCTATGTTGAAGCATTTTCATGGTGTATTTGTGGTACTGTGTTCTTTTATTTGAAATAAAATACAAAATAATGCACCTACAGCCATATGCACTCACTGTTTGGTGAAATACCTCAGAGACAGAGTTAACCAAACTCAGATATTTTGTGGGAAACTTGAGATATTCCTAGAAGGGTATCTTACAGTAGTTCTGTACATAGCTCATTCCTCATGGAACTATTCTATCATAGCTCATCCCTTATGGAACTAATCCTTGACAGAAATAGTATGCACAGTTTAATTGATGAGGATGTATTTTCTTTCTATTCTAGTTCCTTTCCAAACAGAGACAAGTTCTTTTATATGTCTCAAAACTGTGTTGAACTGGGTGAGGCTGAGTTACACAGTACACTATAGCTGATGAGAGGCCAACAATGTAACATGACAAACCTGTTTACAAAAGCTTGAAAACAGAAGGGATTAAACCCAAAAAACTGAGTTGACAAATCCACCACCAATGTGGTCACTTTTGAGGACGGTATGACAGTTCCTTGGAACTTTTTCGACTTTGAACTCTCGAGTCTTGATGCAGGAGCATCAAAGCTAAATTTTCATTATTCATTTGTGTAATTAAGGGGGTGATGATTTTTAATTATTTTATTAATTATTTGCTCATTTTTTAAGAGAGAAAATATAAATGTGAGGATTAATGTAAATATTCCTTAAATAATTAAGGATATGAGTGGAGTTGAATTAGGTAGATAATCTAGGGATTAGGAATTCCATAAACTGGACTTAGTTGAGTCCAAAAAAGGATAAATCTAATTTAGATTTTAGTTGAGATTTGTGTGGAGGAATTTATGGAGTGGAATAAATTCATATTTATGTATAAATAGGAGGGTTGTGTGAGGAAGAAAAACAAATGAGACAAGTGAGAAATACAGAGAGAGTGAGGAATGGGTTGAGAGCTTTTTGTAAAGGGCGAGAGCCGAAAGGCCATCCACTGTAATATTTGGCCAAGGAATTTCTTGTGTATTTATATATCAGTATATTTGTGTTTGTATAAGCTCTCTTTTATTTATGTACATTTTAAGCAGCTGCAAATGTTTTTTTCTTGAGATTTTAAATGCATGTTGGAAGCACACGAGTTTTTATATGCTAGGATCTGTTTAACCCAGTATCCTGGCATCATTTTGGTATCAGAGCTGGTGTGGCCCTGAATCCTGCGAAGAATAAAATTATTTGTTGGATTGCTGGTGGATGTGTTTGTCTTGTTAGTTAAGCGATTATTTTTATCAGCAGAGAATCCGGCATTTGGTGTTGCACCTGTGCTCTTGCACTTTGTCTATATGAGATATTTGTCTATGTGAGAGATTAGAGTCTCCTACACGACGAGTGAAAAGGAGGAGTCGGTTGTTGGGAGTTGCGCAGAAGAATTGTGGATGCGCCAGAGTTTTGAAAGCGCCTGGATCAAGCCTTAGATCTGCGAAGGCATTCACTAGTGCAGAGAGGAAGCGTGGATCTACGCACTGAAACGTGGATCTGACATATGAAGCATGTATCTACACACTTAAGTGTGGATCTGACATCTGAAGCCACTGGAAAAGATTGCTACTGTTGCGGGTTCAACAAACCCTATTTGCACGCTGTGAGTCGCTGGAACAATGTTGTGAGCCACCAGTCAAGCCGCTGTTGTTTTTGCAGAGTCGGAGAAGACAAGAAATAAGCAGCTGGAAGTCCTGGAATTGAAGTCCGGCCAGAAGCCATTTGAAGAGAATCAAGAGAGTGCCGAGAGCCATCGCCCATTCATGAGCACCGTCGCAAGTCCTGTTGCGCATGAGAACAGAGCGTCGCCGAGAGACCAGACCTGCTGTCGTGAAGCCACTGGTGGAGATATAAACCTCGGTGAAGATAGATGTTTTATGTTGTTCGAGAATCTTTGGATCTTTAAACATTTATTTGGCAAGATTGTACAAAGAAAAAAAAGAGATTGCATAGCATGTAAAGAGTCCGAGAGTAACCACCACCATGGATCCGACAATCGAAGGTAATTGCATCAAGGAGGATATAGCGTTCTTCATTTCAACTGGATCAAAATTTGATTTTACAGAGCTTTGAAATCTGGAAAATCAAGACGTCTTATCAGTTGGAGATTGACGGACATCGCATGAAATTGTGGTCACGGTCAAAGGCACTGCGGAAGCACCACAAGAGCTATCATAATATACTAGATTAGGATAGCAGAGTTTTTAAAATTTTGCAGATGAAGACGTGAGCAAAGACGCAGCAAGAGCGTTAGATGCTTAGAAACCGTTCTGCTTAAACCAGTGCTGTGGAAAAGTGTCTCTCATGTTTGTACCGCCCGAGGTGAATGTAATGGAACAATTATAGGAAGTCCAGCATCAATTGTGACAAGGCACAGCTTGAAGTGCGTATTGAGAAAATGAAAAAGACCCTGTTTTTTTTAAAAGCCTCGCTTTTCAAGGGTGATTGGAGCAACCATTCGAAGATTTGAGAGGGACCATTCCCCTAACCTTGCCAAAAGTCAAGTATTATCTCCACGTTGATTAGTACACATTTCACTACAGAAGCAGCCACCAAAGCCTGCACCTATTGTCATAAATTCGACCATATATCTTAATGGTCCATCAGTGCCTATGCAAGTCCCCAAATTATTGAAGTTTGTGTTTCGTCCAAGCTAGAGACCATTTGTTATCTGCGTGTAAGTGAGACATTGTCAGTTCTAAAGATCGCATGGAGAAAGGAAGAAATTGGTTGACGAAATAATCAGATCGACAACTATGAGCATTTTTCAGAAATAAGAATAGCATCCAACTAAATAGATTTGGAACTCTGAGATAAGGAAAGTCAAAGACAAGTGTCAGCTCATAATAGGATATGGGGCGTGGAAAAGTTTGTAGCAGCATGTGAAGTTCAAGCTCCAGATCCATCAAGCGGAAATACATCTAGCATGTGACACAAGTGTTCTATGAAAGGAGGAAGAGGTGAGAGAACAATACAAAGACATAAAGGATGTAGAAAAGGAAGCAACATAAGACAACAAAAGTTGCGCAACGAAAGCATGGTAAATGAAGCAAGGTATGAGGGTGTGTGTGTAATAATTCCATGAACAAGAATCCCCAAATCATTAAGTGGTTCGCATTGGAAAGTTTATCAAAGTAAAACTAGTTTTAAGTAAAGTTAGATAAGTCTTGAGTGAAATTATGGTTGTGAAGGTATATGTACCTGATGTAAGCTTATGATGTAACCTTTAAAATTGCAGTAAGCTTGAAACCATTATGTAACAATTGTGGTCTATCAAAACAAACCGTTTGTAAAGGTTTTCATCGTGTATTGAGAAAGTGATAGAAAGGCGAACTATGGAGAGCGAGTTTGCAAAGAAGGAGCTGCATGGAAGTACAGGAAAACTGTTTGCGTTAAGATGATGAGCAAGTTGTATGAAGGGCATGCAAATATTCACAGTGACAGACGGCACAAAAGAGTGAAGTCCGGAAAGTTGAAATTGCAAAGAGAAGGTTTATTAATAACCTTAACGGGAGCATAAGGTATGATACATCATTTCGAAAAGGTATTTTAAGGTGAAAATTAAATGATTTATTTTATTTTAAAAAATAAATCTTGGGGAAAAGAGAATTGCATTTCAATCTAAAGGCTAAAGTATCATGTGAGTAAATGATAATGGGAGATGATGTAATTGGTGACTTGTGATATTTTCTGAAGAATGGAGTATGAGAGAGAGTGAAGATTTTACATCTCATAAAAATGTATTAAGGGTGTATGTTTGTTGGAAGATTGTATAACTTGAATTAAGTCAAAATATCCACTATCATAATTATTGGGGCAAGCCTTGAAGTCAAAACATATGTTAGGGTCAAATGAAAGTTTGGATAGTTTGAGTTAAGATTGAGTATTTTTCATCCAAGAAGAAAAGTTGATGTAAAGTATGAAGTCAAAGAGTCGTAAACCAAAGTCAAAGGTTTGAATGTAATTGGGTGCATGATCGGCAGAGCTCGACACCCAAAGAGTTGGTCATTGTAACACAAACATTACTAAGGTGTTGTTTGCAGCAAAGTGAGCAAGAGATGATTCCAAGACAGAGAACTGAAAGTGATCAAGTGCAGGAAGAGAGCTTGCATTGGTGAATGGCAAGTATGGAGGCTCACTGGGAAGTGGATTGAATGAAATCCACACGTGAACAGATGAAGTTCACAAAGGAGACAAAGATGACTGTTGATAGTCATTTCAGAAGATCTGATGAAGACCACAGCAGAAGGAAGAAGAAGGAAAATGCCAAGGTAAATGGCATATGTGAGCAGTGGACTGATGAAGATTATGAGCGGGAGAAGGTTGAGATAACAGTTCACCTTAAATTGTTAATGAAATTGTTGCAGAGAAATGTGAAATACCAAACACATGGTTGGACCATGAGGAAGAAAGTGAAGTGGCAGAGACTATACGCAAAGAGGGAAAAGCAAGTAAACATACAGTTGACAGAAGAGTTGAGGAAGCTCGAGCAGATGTTGAGGTGTGGAGAACTCAGAGA
The DNA here is from genome assembly GCA_034641835.2 of Pinus albicaulis. Taxonomy (NCBI): domain Eukaryota; kingdom Viridiplantae; phylum Streptophyta; class Pinopsida; order Pinales; family Pinaceae; genus Pinus; species Pinus albicaulis. Next base: position 1,055,867,827 of record CM076578.1, read on the forward strand.
AGCTGAGTTAAAAATGGATGTTTCCATTTGTGGCCCAGAACAGGGTGAAATTCTGGGTGAAGAGATCAACTCATGAACTATTGGGATAGTTCAGAAGAATCTGAAGATGTGTCGTTGAGAGAAGCAGAGGAGGCTATGAAGCCTTGTATTTTTAAATCTCACAGTTTATGTATGTTTACAGGATGTGCGAAAGATAGTGAACAGTCTGGTGAAACTGTCACAGAAAAGAATGGAACTCTTGAGGTTAAGTCTGATGGAGAATGCCTTTCAGAGGAGAAAGGTACTGAATTGTTGCAGCAGGAAGAAATCATAAATGAGTTCTTGTTTGGGGTAAGATAGCCAGTTCAAGCTATTATGGAGCAGAAGCATAATGAAAATGCCGAAGAGATATTCCAAGGAGGTAAACAAATGTATTTGTTTAATGAAATTGCTAACGGAATTTTGCAGTGTGATGAAACAGAAAACAGGACAACTCAGGAAGATTGCCAGAAGAAGAATGAAGCTGGGAATGAAGGTTGTGATGAAATGCTGGAAATATTTCACATGGAAATCGAGTTCTTGGAACGATGGCTTAAGGAACCTGAGGGAGAAGTGAAGCTTGCAGAACCTGATCCAGAAGAGATTGCAGTTATTGTGCATGATAGGAATGAATTGTTTTTAACATTTATAGAGTTGAATGAATGTTATAACTTTTCAGACAATAATGTGACTGTAGGTACAGAAAACGACATTAATAAATATGATGTCAAAATCAGAGAAATTGAGTAGAAATTATTTGGAGTTGAGATGAAAGATCAGGGGTAGCAAGAAAGTTATGTATGTAGGGACATAAAGGAAACAAAAATAGTGAACCAGGGGGATAATGATGAAAGCAGCCAACAGTTCAAAACGGGATCTACTGAAATCCAGAAAGTCGATGATGGGAGATTGGTGCTTGAAGCATCAAAAGAGACAGAAAGGTCTTATCTTTTTAAAACTAACAATTTGTAGGTGAATGCAGGTACAGCACTGGACGAGAAAGTTGTTGCTATAAAAGCAATCAAAGACTATAGTTGTAATCAAGAAGGAGTTCTTGATTATTCTTCATTGCAGAAAATTGAGTATTCAGCTCAGTTGGAGACGAAAGAATTCGACAAAGAGGATTTACTCCGAGGAATTGGTGAAAGAAAGTGTTGGAGAAACCGATGGAATCCGATTGACAGAGTGAGCGATGAGTTACCAAATCGAGTTGATACTTTGAAGGACCAGCGGTAGAACAGAGTTTGGAATCCTGGAGGGAGCAAGTCATCAGGACTTGTGGTTGTCGCATTATTACAGAAAAGCGACGGACCTCATAAACTCCTCTATGGAAACTTCTCTACATGGGGAGTCTAATGCAGGAGCATCAAAGCTAAATTTTCATTATTCATTTGTGTAATTAAGAGGGTGATGATTTTTAATTATTTTATTAATTATTTGCTCATTTTTTAAGAGAGAAAATATAAATGTGACAATTAATGTAAATATTCCTTAAATAATTAAGGATATGAGTGGAGTTGAATTAGGTAGATAACCTAGGTATTAGGAATTCCATAAACTGGACTTAGTTGAGTCCAAAAAAATGATAAATTTAATTTAGATTTTAGTTGAGATTTGTGTGGAGGAATTTATGGAGTGGAATAAATTCATATTTATGTATAAATAGGAGGGTTGTGTAAGGAAGAAAAACAAGTGAGACAAGTGAGAAATACAGAGAGAGTGAGGAATGGGTTGAGAGCTTTTTGTAAAGGGCAAGAGCCGAAAGGCCATCCACTGTAATATTTGGCCAGGAATTTCTTGTGTATTTATATATCAGTATATTTGTGTTTGTATAAGCTCTCTTTATTTATGTACATTTTAAGCAGCTGCAAATGTTTGTTTTCTTGAGATTTTAAATGCATGTTGGAAGCACACGAGTTTTTATATGCCAGGATCTGTTTAACCTAGTATCCTGGCATCAAGTCTCAACCCATACCTGGAATTCGCAAAACTGGATTTTCCATAAATCTTTGTGTTTGAACCAATTTGGTATTTAACGTATTGTTTGCTGCACTGTATCTAAACCTGAAAGCTGAAGAACAGTGTGAAATTCACTTATTCTTCGGGAATTGCTTCCTTTGTAAGAGGCATTGGATAATGCAAAGCAAACAATCCTACCAATGTGCAACTACTCTACTGCCAATGATAAGAAACCTTAAATTTCTCTTGTCGCATACAGGAATTTTAGGTTTTGTTTTCTCTTCAGATGTTGGCTTATAGCTATGGAAATGGATTTTTGTCTTGCTCAGAAAATGCACGATCTTATTTCTTCAGCGCACATCCTACAGTGGTTCATGGCTGTTCATGGGTTTTGTAATATGTAATTTATCAGAACAGTTTATTTGAGGGAAGTTATATTTTCCCTTCTATGTTCATATTTTTGTTTTTGCTTTCAGTTACTTTCACCGAGTACACTCAGGCAGTGTATATACAAAAGGTAATTTAGTTCATCCATATATGAATGAATTATGCACCTTTTTCTGCAGGAAAAAAAAGAAACCTTAAATTCAAAGTATTTCTATCCCTCATGTAATAAGGCTTTCAAGTTTCCAGTTATTATGCTCCTTAAACCTGGCCAGGCTACCCAGGAAAATTCCATCCCATTTCGTCTTTTGTCTATGTTTCAATCTGCAAGTGTGTACATACATGAGGAGAAGAAAATAAGATCATAAACACTAAGTGAACCAAAAAGAAAGAATATGTTTTGACTCTGTTTTTATATAGCACAAAAAGTACCACATCCCAAAGACCTCAAATATCTGAAAGATATTTAAAACATTGCTGGTAGTGAGAGAAACCTTAATTGATAAAAAAATTGAATGTAGCTAACAATCAAATGTGTACAAGACTACGAATTTTACAATCATTTTAAAATCATCAAAGGATACAAGACTACGAATTTTACCCTCCAGCAGAGCAGAGACCTAGAGCCATGAGATCCTCTACTGTGGTGGGCAAGATTGAAGTTAAGATAGAAGCAGAAAATCCAGCCACTCCCAGTCCACCAAATGTTTCAATTACCTGAAATAATTACAAAATAACATCTACCTTCAGACGGAAACCATTATGAAAACAGGGAGTTCAAATGCATCTTGTGAAAATCCACCCTCCACCAAACAACTGTTCTGTCATTCTAAAAGAAAGTCATTTGCATTTACTTTTGTTTATATTCAATGCATCAAAAGTACTTGACGAATCTAGCAAGAAGATATAGTAAAGTAATTGCATTCTTTTAGAGTAGTAGGTTAAGTCCAGTCTCTCGTAAGAGCAAAACATATGCCACCTAAATCTAGAATAATAATTGCAAAGTTTTGAATATCAGACAGTATTAGATAATATAATTAGGCAAGTCTCAATTTAAATTCCATTCAAATAAGTTTTGTTTGTCATTAAAATACAGTGGGCCTGCTGCTTTGTTATAAAGAAGATAAGAAACTTAATACTAAAAGGGATCCAGATAAGGGCATATTAGTAATAAGAAAGCATGGCTAACGAATTCATGAGTACTTGAAACTTGAAAGGCCTATTGGCAATGGCTTTCCATCCAGCTGCTGATCTCCAATTGGGCATATATGCCACAGGATTCTATGATGATGTGTTCATTATCATTCCTCTCCAGTATGCACTGTGTCCATATTTTGGACGCTGAAGTGATTCACTTGTACTTGCTACTAACATAATAAAAGATACACTTGCTTAAATTATTCACTCTGTGTATTTATGTTTAAGTATCTATGTGTTCATATCTGTTCCCTATCCTTCACTTCCGCGTGACCAGTGTACTGCTATGCTATGCAGCTAAGGAGGATTTCACTGGTTATGGTGAGGACTGAAACTTTCTGTTGATCAATAAACTGAACAATAAAAAATTAGTTTTGTTGAAGAACATCCAAATATAAATCGCATGTCGCATGAGCACTTTACAGCACCATGAGACTCAGGAGGAAAAATTCGAAGATAGAAGTGTATTGAATCCTTTAAAAGGATGGAAGTCACCATGTCACATATGGACTAAATGTAGTAGAAAAATAGGAACAGATCAATTCCCATATGTTACAATAAAGTTTAAACCATTGATTAAATCATTATACCAGAGGAAAGGCTAGAGAGCCCACCACTTCACGGATTTCTTGCTCAAAAAGTATAGCTGCAGCCTTAACATTGAACTCTTCCAATACTTCCATGCTGTGTGCTCGTTGTATTTGCTCCTCTGTTTTTTTCTCTATCTCAGTATTCAGTTTGCCAGAATTCACGAGACTGGGCCATTCATCCTCAAAAATCGCTCTAAACCGTCTTTCTTGCTGAGCATTATTTGATCTTAGCCAAGTCCAATATTTTCCAAGTAAACTCTGCATAGGCATATGGTAAGCATTGTTTTGCATGAAGATTTCAAGTTAAAGCATAAAAAATAGCAAAATAGAGTAGAACATCCATCATATTTCTTTGAAAAAAACCAATCTTTATGTGTTGATGGAATAATATGCTCAATCAATCTAAAATGATGGTTTTCTAAATGAAATGCAATTCAACTAAGTCACCTGACATGTCCCCCCTTGTTGACGAATGTAACTAGGTTCGGTCTTCATAATTTTACTTGAGCCAAAATGAAATATATTTGTCAAAAGAATGCAAAAATAATTTTATTATTAATTGAATTGACTTGTTAAAGCATGGGTTTCATGCTTGGGTCAATTGTCATACATCAAGCCTCCATTGTAGGCTTTAGGAATTTTGTTTAAGCCAAGAATTAAATGTGTTTGGTCAAAAGAGTCCTCCATCAATGTCTCCTTGCTGTCGGCCTCAAAATGAATCATCATCAAGTCGGCTCCACTCATTGGACTTATGTCGGCTCAATACAGAGGGAAACTACTATATATAGGAGTGCAACCTTTGGTCGTAATTGTAGTGATGAATTCGTGTGATCTGTGTGATCTCAGAAGTGCGTGCTGATATTACAGGTGTAAGTTCGGTGCAAATCTCGGTAAGACAGTTCGGATCATTTTTCAGAGAATGGCTTCGTAGAATCTCAGATTAGCAATCGGTGAAGTCACAGTATACAAGAGATGTAACTTCTCTATAGAGAACAGTGAATAAACCCGGTGTATTACAGAAACGTGGACTGAGTTTAGGGCTGTCACCACACGACCAAAGGCAGGATTGTATTGAAGTGTTGATCATCATTGCTTGGGCTATCTGCACAGTACCATACTACAGAATAGTGTGTGCCATTATTAAAGGACTGCGTTGTTACTTCTACAATAATGAAGACAGGGATGACACTGAAAATTCCAAAACTGGAATCCTATTACAGTAATTGGTATTATTTCTCCTAATCGTTAATTAGTTAACAATTAATCTGCTATGGCAAATATCGAAATAAACACACTGCAACCTTCACAAATAAAACTGCGGACAAATAAACGTTGGAAGAAACATATAATTTACACAATTATTTTTGCAGAAAAGTCCCCGGAAAAACCCAGTGTGGGAAAACCGGTGCAGCAGTGAGGGTTTTATTTTATTATGCTGCAGTGAAATCTGAATACAACTATGGATGCCCAACTAGCAATCCAAACAGCAAGAAAATCTGGGCAAACTACTAAAGGGAAATTACCCTTCTCCCTCAAGGAATTTCTGGCACGGCTTTGTCTACCAGAACTCGGCCTCCTGGAGCTCTGCGTCAGCCTCTACGCTGCTCTGCGTAGCTGGCTAGACGACTTGCCTCAGACTGGGTTCTGATGGAGTGATTCTGCCTTTGGATGCTGAGAAAATCATCTCTCCAACCCTCTGGGACTTCTTCCCGGCCTCTGGAATTAAGAACAATTTTTCCTTCCTCCAAATCGAATTGCCTGGCTGAAGCAACTTCGTTGTCCCTCAACGCTGCCTCTCTGGGATAACTCGACCCTCTTGCTGTTGCCTCTCAGGATTTGGAAAATATTTCCTCTAGATCACTGTCCTTGCCCCTCACACTGCTTCAATCTCATTGGCTCTCTCTCCGGAAACTGAGTGCCACTGCTCTGGAAATCGATCTGCCTATGAAATCGAACCACTGAAGTGTCTTCTCCATCACCACATCGACCTCCTCTTATAATCCTCTGTTGGAGCACCAACGGCCAAGATCAAAACAGAATCGATGGCTTGGATCATCTTGGAGTCGATCCATGTGAGTTTCTAGAAGATTCTCGGCTTGACTTAATTAATTATGATTAATTAACCATATTCCCTAAGTTTAGACTGAAGAAATATTTAAAAACTGGTTAATAATCTAATTAAGCCACTTCTAGGCAGCATTTCCAAAAACGATTTATGGGTTTTGGAGAACTCGTGTATTCTAGCCTCTCCAAAAAATTTCGTGGCTAGAGCACATCTGATGCTACAAAAACTAACAGACACTACAAGTATATGGATATTTTTACAGGACCGAGATATAACTGTTTTATGTGGCTAAGTTATCGAATATCTATCATCCATATAGAATCGATGTATGAAGCATATTCCTAAACTGTGTCATCACATAAAGAACCAAAGCATCTCATTGTTGCAAGGAAGACGTGTTGAATACACATTGAAGAATAAACTACTATTCACAGGACTAAGAGCTAAAGAAGAATATACAAGGTTGACTTGATGGAGGGAGTCTCTAGTCTAGGTTGAGAGGGTCTTGGTCGTGTCATCTTGTTTTGAATCTACTGAAGCAAGAATTCTTGACTGGGTTTTCCCCTAGAGTAGGGTTTTTCCTTGGTTGCGTGCCTACATCTCGTGTCCTTTTCTATTTGTTGTTTAGCATTAGTATTGATGATAAGAAAAGATAAATCGAAAGAAAGAATAATAATAATGAAACATCACAAAATAATGTCATAATAAGATAAATCAATTGACAATTTATTGCCTCATTCTCACACAGTTCAGTTACAATTTCAAAGCTCACAAAGGTTTTGGAGTGCATCCAAGGGAAATTAAGCAATGTTAGAAGGGATTCCAAGTGTTGGGATGTGATATTCCCACTTAGCGTTATTGCTAAGTGAAATATCAATTTCGGCCATTTTGTCTTAATTCATGTTTGCACTTAGGAAATGTGGGTTTAGACTCTAGAGGCCCCACACGTTTTTTGATTATAGTCATCCCAAACATTAGAGTTGGAGCGGAAATATTGCGGCTCTAGTGGAGCATGGGGGCCACCCATAGAGAAATACGACACATATGAGGAATACACACTAATTGGTGCGAGATAGGTGGGGAGAAATCGAGTTGGGCCCACATGGGCATTTTGGAGGCACTTTGACAAAAAGGAAGGGAAGGCACTCATTTCGTCATTCATGATCATTTGCAAAATTGTCTTTGACATAACACGCTTGAGCTGAAGCCAAGTCTTACAATGTTGTTCAGCACACGAGTGTTTCCGAGCAGAAACTTCAACCCTTGCTTCGGTGGACTTCAAGTGCCAGCCCAAGGAGGGAGTTCTACCAATTCCATTTCATACTAGCAGCAAGGAACTCGAGTTTGTGGAGGGGTTCAGCAGTAGCAACGAAGTGATTGCGCAATCCTTAGAAGAGCCACACTTGGTTGTTGAGGAGAGAAGGGAGTTTGGGTCTGAAACTTGAGGAGTCCGAGGAAGTGTTTTGAGGGAGATTACAGTCCTTTTTGGGATTCTTTGCAGCATGGTTGACAGGTGGGTCGAATTACCCAGCAGTAGAGCCATTGAGAGAAAAGAGGGCAGAATTTCCAAGGTCAACCATTGGCCAATTCCTTCATGGGTTATTTTGGGTATTTGGTGGAGAGGTCGGGATTAATTTTGCAGAATTTTCTGGGCAGATTTGAGGAGTCAAACAAAGATCCTAACTCAGCCAACAACTAAAGGAGCTAGGGGAAATTAGGTCGAAATTCCGAGGTCATCATTTGGCCAAACCCTTTCTAGGTTATGAGGGTTATTGGAGGAGAGACCGAGGTTAATTTCCTGGACATTTTTTAGCACGGAAAGAGGGTCAAGTCAACCATTCTTTATAGCCAGTTGTTCAATTTCAGGGTGATCAGCGCAAGGCCATAGAGGGGACACCTAGGCAATAGTTGGGGCACTCGCTTTCATCACTTGGGCAAGCCCAGGTGCACACTTTCCAAATATCATATTGTAACCCCACGATTTTATAATAAAATAGCTTAGAATAGCACAGTTTTTGGGTCTATATTGGGTGTATGATTTGTGTGCAAATTTCCTGTGTATTTTTGCTATGTTTTCTTTGGGTATCATTGTATATTTCTGTTAGGAATATTACAGTGGTATCATATCCATGATCTTGGCCAGCTGTGGGGTAGCCAATTAGATGAGGGAAGATTTGTGCATGTATACACAGTGACAGCCCGACAGGTTAAACCATAGACAACCCATTGCACGAGGATTTAATATGCGCGAATTCTTGACGTAGTTGATGAAGGTGTCAGACCAGATCTATCCTCTTCCTTATAGATGACACATAAGAGTTGCACAGGTCGTGGGGCTGCAACCATCTACACAGGATTGTGGGGACCAAGTAGATACACCCAGTGTGATGCAAGGGTCACTCGTGTTGGAGACTCCCTTGACCATGTCGGTTGACATCTTAGTGGAGAGAGTGGACCATACCCCAGTAGTGTCATCCGTTGAGGTGGTGACCAGGCTCGTGTCCGAATTTTTGGGTGATAGCAGCAGACAATAGATGGTTGAGGTGCCAGGAAACATATCCACCCTTGATGAGACGCTAGGAGATACAAAGGTATTAGACGATGGTCGCACACAGCAGTGTCGTCAGTTTCAGGTCGACCTTCTCGAATTAAAAAGGAAGGCCACATCAATACAGCGGGTTATTCTACGGCAAAACAAGGAGTTGGAGGGCATGAGAGCGGTTTGTGCCGAGTCCACAGCCAAACTGGCTCACGTTGGGTAACAGTTGGATTCCCTAATGGTATAGTTAGAGGGCACATTGGAAAGTTGGAGCAGCCCTCTTCAGGCATACATAGACGGGGCTAGCAACATTGTTGGGTCACCTTTGGCCATTGGAGAGAGGGAGACAAAGCTACCTAGTCAGATCTCATGTGTTGACCTGGATAGCAAGATGAGACGATCGGAGTTGCACGGGTTGCAACATCCGCATGTCGGGGTTGTTCTATGTACGGGAGTCAATGCATTTGATCCCTCTCTTGGGGTTGGATGGCGAGAGATTCTAATTCGGTACCCAGTGAAGTGGGCCATGGAGATGATGGTGGACCCGAGTGTAGCTCAGCAGGAGCCTCCAAGCACAAGGGATACCAGAAGCCCAGACTAACATTGGGATCCAGGCGGAACTATCTATCACTTTCCAGGTATGCCGATTGACTACAAACTAGATGGTACAGCTAACCTACCAGTTGAGCGTGCACATTCGCTAGGGGAGTTTCGGTCACCACCAATGGCCAACCAATTTATGGTGAAACATCTTGAGATATCTTGGTATGACGATTGTACACAGGGTCACGGGGTGATCATACTATGGCAAGAGTTTGTCGGAGGAGGTGGCATTGGCAGGCCACCAAGCAGTGCCTTGTATGGGACTGGGGATTCAACTTTGTGTGGGTAACAGAGGTCGTAGAGGAGCAGAGCAATGGTGGCTTCACTACTGTTGTGGAGGTAAATCCCCTCTGCGGACAGAGGCGATCCCTACTAGCCCAGATCGGGTCTAGCAACAATCGTTCACGCTATAGTGCAGGTTCCTAATTGCAAATAAACCAACTAGCGATGAAGGCTTGCACGGAATCCAACGGCGGTTGCTTGTAGAAAGGCCGCCATGGTCAGCACTTCTGAGTCGGCGAGATCACGATCCCCCAGGAAATGGAAGTGACGGGACACACACGCGAGAAACAAGCAAACGCAAGCGTAAATCGATTAGATACAACTATATGTCGATCGAAGGACATAACTCATCATCATAAACAATAACAAGAGTGGAACCATTACCAATAGTCGCTTATTATTAATCAATCAAAGGAAAATTACAACCAAGTTACGACGTCGCATTCTCTAGCCAGTCATATGAGAACACGTCTCGAAAAAAACTTGTCAAGATGTCACAAAACCCTACTCTTGGATGTAATGGATCATATGTAACTAAGTCTCCTTGCTTGGATTTGGCCTTAAAGGAATTATGGAGGCTCTTGCAGCATAAGGCTCTTGGGAATTTGGGAACTTGAAGACTAGCTTGCAATGGAGATGGGCAAGCTTTTATAGATGGAGGAAGGGGAGTTGGGATCCCTATAATCATGGGATTGGCCCTATCCTCAAGGAAACTTCCATGAGAGGTGGCAAACCACTTCCTCTACATGGAAATCCGGAGCAAAACCTCCCAACTCAAGATAGATACCAGTTCATGAATTGGTTAGGATGAAACTTCCGCCATTTATTTTTTTTTTAAACTCCTTAAATTGGCTGGCGCGAGTGCGACTCTGGGATAGAGCGCCAATTGGCGCGACCTCTTTGAAGGATTTTCCCCATTGGCGCGGGTACTGAACTGTCTGCCCGCGCCAATGCAAAAAGGGCCATTTTTAGGGTTTTCCACAAGGAGATGTCTTCAGGGCAATGAAAGCTCTTGTTCAGAGGGATGTCATGAAAGTGATTTCAAGCCATGTCACTGCTCACAGGTCACGGAATGAGCCCTCCTATGTGCGGGACGGGGATTGCAGGGACGGTGACCAATTACTGTGTGACAGATGCCCCCTAAAGCATGAGGCCCGAGAGAGAGAGAGGGGTGAAATGCTTTACGAGAACGTGTCCAACTGAAAACTCCAGTGTCGGAAAACCTGCGTGGAGAAGTACAACTGATATCTCAGATACATGATATATATGCGGTATGGGCGCAGCCATCCATAACAGAGTATACAATAATCCAAATCCAAGGCATGGGCGCAGCCATCCAGTAAGGATCGATAAATAGACTCAGGTATGGTTGCAGCCATCCAATAAGTGAGTCATGTAACCAATCATAATAATCCACAAAATCGCAGCCTGGATTACAACAGACACAATCCAGGGTCTTGCGCTCCATCTCGACCCGAACACAGTACAAGTCCAAGCATGTGAATAAATGGGCTGAAGTCGAACATGCGAGAACATCGTCTGATTACTAGCCAATGATGAAAGTTGTTAACAGACGCGAGAGGTACCACCATTAATGACAATGGTCCTCAAGGTACTACAGGTACAGTCTACGGCATGTGAATCAATGAGCTGGCGTCGAACACCCGTAGAATCACTCGATCGGAGGCCAATGATGAAAACCTCGCGTCGAATGCGAAGAACCTGCCATTGAGGCATGCAGGCTCCAAGGTACCAGAAGGGAGTCTCTAGATCAACTTCCTGGATAATGAGCTGAAGTCGACAGGAAGTGACCTTGATCGAAGGTGGGCCATAATGTTTCCCACATCATCGACACGAGACAGAGGAACATAATGTTTTTGTGAATTAGGATCAGATGAGAATCAGAGGAAGGTTGGTACTTGCAAAGGTCAACTTCTCTTGAACATATAAACGGCACGACAGTGAGTTTGGCAGTATTTGAAATCAAGAGATCAGAGGTCATAGTGACGAGGCAAAGAGCAGATGAGAGGTCAAAAAGGATCACCCAAACCCACGGAGGCAAGTGAAAACGAGATGAAATGTCCCCAACCCGACACGAATGCAGACAAGTGCCATGTTCAAGAGCGACATACTGCCGACACGACAATGATGCTGGTTCCATTTTTTCCCCGCCATTTCTGGCGAGTACCCCAATTATTTTTTGTAACAAGCTTGAAGGGGATAACATATGCTTGCGGTATAAGTCCATCCTAGTATGTTTAACGAGCCCTAGGAAGGAGAAACTCGAGCAACATCATTATGACTGAATCCAAGGTCATCAGGGTTTAACGAGTCTAACAAAGGAAGAAAACGGCGTCTTTTCATGTTTAGAGAGTTTGAAAAGGCAGCTGAAAAGTAAACTCCAATGGTCCCTTTCCGTAAATAGTTCCTCAGATCCGAAAAAGTAGAAAACTATGTTTGAGAAAACCTCCTAGTAGCGATAGGCTAGGGTATTCCTTTTTCGTAAATAATCTATCCGAGCCCGAAAAAGGGGTAAACGTATACTGGGTAGATGTCGTTTCGCAGCCACTTTAACGAGATCAAAACGACAAGGGTCTCGGCAATCTTTTCATGTTTAGAGAGTCAGAAAAGAGCTGAAAGATGACTCCAAAATGACTTTTTCGTGTTTTTACCGAGTCCAAAAAAGTATAAAATACAACTCATTTCACCGTTTAAGTCGCGTAAAAAACCTGTTGCTGCACACAGAGGCAAGTGTAAAATCCATTTTCGACAAAATACATTAAAATATTAATAAAAAATGACTTTTAAAACCTAATGAGATTTCAAAAAGTTATAAATAAGTCTCAAATGGTAAAAACAAAATTACTTTTACTATTTACCTCATAGGAGAGCAACAGTGGTCTGTTTGTGTGCGAACTTCTGATGGTGATTGTGACTGATCCGGGCTACCATTCAGATTCCCGTTCGTTCCAGGTAAGAGGCGCTTCCCTGTACTCCCTTTTAATCCATTTTTTATAGTGTTCCATTGCTCATTAGATTTCTGTGGAAGATTTTTTGTAATTTTAGGGCTTCGCCCATTGGCGCGGGTATCGGGCACGGACCCGCGCCAATGGTCTTTTGCATACAAAGGGCCCGCGCCAACTGGTGCGAATGTTAGGAAAACAGTCGCGCCAATGGCGCAATTTAGTTTTCCGCTTTAAATTTTCGATTTGTGAGTGATTCAAATGGATTTCCAAGCATGACAGAGATCTAATCAAGGGTTTTTTACCATGTTGATGCAGGCAACCGAGTAAAATGGCTATCGAATGGAAAGAGAGGGAGCATGGGGAAGAGGATGAACAGGCTATGGAGAATGAAACTTGTATGAATGCCCTCAAGAACTGTGGGCTTAAAAAGTTCTTCCTGACACCTTGCTTACGAGCTCAACCGGAGCTCCTGCAATACTTGATCAGCATATGGGACGAAAACGAACAAGTGTTCAAGCTGCGAGGCCAAGTATTAGAACTTGAGATTTATGATGTATATTTCATAATCGGACTGTTGCGCAAAGGTCCGGTACCCGTCTTGACAGGCTGCAGACCATCTGGAGAGAAGATGGAGCAGGTGATGCCAAGAGTGTGCCGAGGGGCACGACTGGGATCGAGAAGCGGTAAGGTAGATATCCATACCATCCCCGATCTAGAACTCAGAGTGGTGCTACATACCATCACGCGGGCTGCGGGGTTGCAGGCACCGCACGAGGCGACCAAGGCCCAACTCCTCCCAGCTGCTGAGTGTATGAATCCAACACTATTTGATTGGGTTACTGCAGTGACAACAAATATGAAAAGACAGCTCACAAAGTGTAAGCAGGCCAAACTAAAACAGTTTGGCTACGGTTCCATCTTGGTATCGTTCATCATGGAACGACTACCTATCTTTCAGGGCCAAGGGGCCATAGTAGCTGAGCCGGTACCACGAGAGCCGAGGATGGCTCGCTGGGCAGCACTGATGCCCAGATCAGGAGGAGGCCAACAGATGTCCTGGAGGCCGGAGTTTTGTGGATGGTTACGGCATCAGTTGATTGTGGTCGAGGATTGGCCATATGCAGGGACCGATTTCACTGGAGACCTAGACATTCCACTCCCGGAGGGAGATGACTGGGACGAGGAGTTGGGTATGATCTTGTTTTTTATTTTTATGTTTTATGATTTTTTGGTAATACATGCCCGTCCTAATCAACAGTTTTATATATATGCAGATGTCGGCCCAGAGAGACCTGCCGGTATGTCTCCTATTTCACGGAGAACTCAGCCCGCAGCTAACCCTCAGGCGGAGGGTGCCGAGGGGGGAGAGTTGGTCCAGAACCTCGAGGGGATCGCCCGAGGGATTCCAGACTACGCCCAGCTGGCAGATGTTCCACTAGCATACCAGAGACATACGGTGGGAGTGCCTAGTTGCCTCCACCGTCTTCTGAGACGCTTAGTGCGTGCGGTGGCTTGTTATCATGAGCACCACACAGATTAGACACCTAGGGCTTATTTCATGCATATTTTTTGAGAGACATGTCGTTTTCAGATGTATTAAGACGAACATGTATATTTTTTTATTTTATGTGACGCACACTATGTAAACATTTCGATATATATATATATATATATATATATATATATATACCTATTTCTGGATGGATCTTTCTTTTACATGTGATGTTGTTTTACAAATTGCGCAAATGTCTATCTAGCACCAAATTAGCCACTGCATCTGTTAATGTATTCATATGTTTGGGTATGTGTTGATATGTAATATAGTCAAAATTTCTTTGCAGTAGACGAATACGCAGATACAGACGTAAAATGGATGGGTTTCTGACCAAATAATGACCATTAAGTTGTGATACTACAAGTTGCGAGTCTAGATACACAAGTAATTCACGGATACCAAGGTTTACAGCCTCAGTTAATAATTCTATCATAGCACTATATTCCGCGATGTTATTTGTAGCACGTCCCAGACACACACCTTGCAGGTTAACCAACTCACCAGCAGGATCGTAGATTACCCAGGCTGCTGAAGACAGATTCCTGGTACTGCGGGAGGCACCATCCGCAAAACCAACAAACGGATTGATGGACATCTGCACAATCAGGAAGACCCGATCAGCAGAAAGATGTTTACATCGCACACCACACCACACATGCACACAAATGAAAATACACACCTATGTACACACACCACACCAAAAATCACTTCAAGCGTAGTATTTTTTGAGGTACAGCCCATTTCTAGGCTGCGCCAACGGAACTCCTTCATAATCAATGAGCTCATAAGCCCCATTTTTCAAAACATGTTTTACTATGTAGGGCCCATGCCACATAGGTTGGAACTTACCGGCCCCAAGCTTGTCATGCGCTTGATCGTATAGGAGGACGAGGTCCCCTTCAACAAAGGAACGTGGAGAAACTGATTGATCAAAGTGAGCTTTGACCCGCTTCTTTTGTGCTTCAATGACTAAAGCAGCCAAACGGCAGGTTTCATCTAACCGTTTCAAATACAAAAGATGCTCTTCCTCAGGGGAAGTGTCAAGCAAAAGTTCCACAGCTAACTTCAAAGAAGGAATTTCGCATTCAACCGGAAGAGTTGCTTCCAGACCGTACACCAATTGGAAAGGTGTGAATCCAGTTGCATTCTTTGCTGACGTCCGGTAGGCCCAAAGCGCTGAAAACAGTTGGAGATGCCAATTGGATTTATGAATACCAACTGTCCGTTGAAGCATTGTGACCAAAACCTTGTTCACAGCCTCAACCTGGCCATTTGCCTGGGGGTAATATGGCGTTGAGCTATCGTGTCGTAAGCCCAATCTTGATGTCAGCTCGGCCATCATATAATCTCGAAAATGGGTACCATGGTCGGTAACAATGGCCTAAGGGACCCCGAAACGTGCAATAATATGGTTGAAGATAAATTGGGCAGCTGTCTTATCGTCGACAGCTAGTGTAGGCATCGCTTTGGCCCACTTCGTAAAGTAGTCTACAACGACAATTATATATGCATGCCCCCCGGTCGAAAGAGGGTTACATGTCATAAAATCTACGCCCCATTTCGCAAAAGGGCCGACGGTAATAACAGGATGCAAAGGGAGAGGCGGCGCGCGCATCTTGCGCTGAAAGACCTAGCACGCGTGACATTTACGGACTGCGATGATACAGTCTTTGAATATTGACGGCCAGAAGTAACCTGCTCGCAGAATTTTCTGGGCAGTGGCATATCCAGACATATGACCGCCACAGGCGCCACTGTGGCAGTCATTTAGGACCTTTTCAGCCTCTTCCAGGGTGAGGCACCGTCGGAGCACCGAATCTACTCCAACGCGGTATAAAGTATCTCCTACTATACGGTAGGGTTGAGACTGATGCCGAATCCGACGTCGGGCATCTTTAGTCAACTCAGACCGAAACGTCGAGGTTTGAAGATACACAATAATATCGCCGTACCATGGGTCGCGAGTGCTGATAAGGAAAAGAGTTTCGTCCGGGATATGATCCTCGTAAGGAGATGGGGTGGAGTCCGTCGGGAGAGAGAAAATAAGATTCGCAAAAACCAGTGATTTGGTCGACTTAGCAGTGGTGAACTCTAAGTCGAACTCCTGAAGGATAACGATCCATTTGGAGTATTTGCCCCCCAGTAATTGTCGAGAAAGAATATATGTCATGGGGTTGCAATCCGAAACCACGGTTGTTGTGCGCAACAGGATGTAATGGCGAAAGCGATGCACAACGTGTACTGCAGCTAATGCCAGCTTCTCGACGTGAGCATAACGTGTTTCTGTGTCGAGAAGGTTCCGTGACAGATAATAAACGACATGTTCATTTCCATCATCGTCATCCTGCACCAGAACCATAGCTATGGTGCTAAACGCGGCGGCGAGATACAAAGTGAAATCACGATGATAGTTAGGAGGACGAAGCAAAGGAGCATTAACGAGTAACGTCTTAAGCTTCTCAAAGGATTGTTGAGCAATTTCGTCCCAGTGGAAGGGAACGTTCTGCTTTAAGAGACGCGTGAATCCTTTGGCCACCTCCGCGTAGTTCGAGATAAAGTGTCGAAGGAAGTTAGCTTTTCCCTGCAGACTCTGCACTTGATATAACGAGGAGGGTGATGGGAGATTGATGATAGCCTCGACCTTTAAAGGGTCAAGGCGAATTCCGTCTTTGGAGACTATGAATCCCAAAAGACAGCTAGAATCCACGCAAAAGACGCATTTATGAGGATTAAGCCTCATATTGTAGCACCTACAGCAAAGGAAAATTTGGTGGAGGTGTTCAGGGTGGTCCTCTCGCCTAGCTGAGTGAGCTGGCAAGTCCTCCAGATAAGGCTGAACGATATGGCGTATGTCGTGGAAAGCGTAAGACATCGCACGCTGGAAAGTGGCTCCAGCATTCTTCAAGCCGAACGGGAGCTTTTTATAAGCGAAAGTACCCCACGGACAGAGGAATGCAGTCTTGTGTTGATCTGTAGGTAGAATGTTTATCTGATTGTACCCAGAGAAACCGTCCATCAAGGAATAAATCTCACTCCCAGCACATTCGTCGATGATTTGGTCTATGAAAGGAGTGGGATAGTTGTCTTTAGGACAGGCGCGATTAATATCGCGATAATCAACACAGACTTCGATAGTCCCCTGCTTCTTATCTACAGGGACAATGTTAGAGACCCATTCTATGAGGGGAATCGGGTAAATAAAGCCTGCATTCAGAAGTTTTTCAACTTCTGCTTTGATGGCAGCGGCTTTGCGAGGGTGCACCGGGTGTAGGCGTTGGCACATGGGTTTCGCACCAGGATAGGTAGGAATCTCGTGCACTACTATGCTGGGATCAATCCCGGGCATTTCCTAATAGGACCAAGCGAACACGTCTCTGAATTCTCGAAAAAGATCGGTATAGACTCGTATCTCATGAGGAGAACAAGTCACTCCCACGTGTATATTCTCAACTATCCCCGGTTTAACAGAGATGTCGATTGGAATGGTTTGAGTGATGTTGCTCAGGTTTCCCTCTGAAAGCACCTCATGTGTCAATATGGGCGTCTGGAGAGGTGGAGTGGGAACCGGAGATGCAAAACGCTCTAGACAATCTGACATTGCCCCCATGCTAGGCATGAACGAGGAACGATGATGTCCATCGCTCCAAGGCAACTCCTCAAGAGACATTGTTTCTACAATGGCTTCATCAGAAGGAAAAATCTCTTTGAGAGGATCAGGCGAATCGGCCTGACCGAGCCAGGGGGATTGAGAATAGATGTCTAAAGCCATGCTCAAAGGAGCATGCTGAGGAGGGGGAGGATCAGATGCGGCGACGATTTCACAGTAGCTAATCTCTACTGGAGTTAAGGGCATCGATTCTCCAAACTCAGTCACCTACTCAGGCGTAGGGATGAGCCATGGGTCGTCAGACCTAGAGATCATGTTAACTTGAGCGGTGTGCGGTGGTGGTGCGGGAAAAATACCCATGAGGATGGGGTCTTTGAAGAGACCGGACCCTACACTGTTAGGGGGATTTGGGATCTGATCCACGTATGGAACGTTGTTCTCGGAGGTGGAGGTGAAGAAAGACAACTGATCCACAGTAACGATTTTGCCCTCGTGAGGGAACTTAATAAGTCGAAAGAGGGTGGACGGCACGCATAACATGGCATGAGTCCAGCTGCGGCCAAGAAGTATATTGTAGTTAAGCTTGGCGTCAACCACTTCTACTTCTACGTTGACTGTCTTCCCCTGTAAAGTAATCGCTAGACTCTCGAGAACACCCAGGGGTTTGGATTCCCGACCATCGAATGCCTCTAGGGCATTGGGAGACGATGAAAGGGCCGGAGAGCCAATGGCCTTCTAGCAAGCGGACGACATGACACAGGTAGAAGCACCTTCATCCACAACGGCCCTATGGATGTTAAGACCGTTGATCCCGACTTGAATAACAAGAGAGATCTGATGTGGAAGTTAGGGGGTGAAATTTTCTAAGTCAAAGGTGAGAAGACTAGAATCGGCGGGATCGATTCCACCAATTGCAGATAATAAAGCTTTCCGTTGCTAAGGACAACTTTGAAGAACTTCCAATGCAGACATGGCAGAAGGCGCCTGTGCCAGATCCTCAACAATACTGTAGTGCTGAGCGGCACGGGCATTCGAATTGTAGAAAGACTTTTGTAAAACACCTGTAGAAGGTGGCCTCACAACAGGTTCAGCAATAGGCTTCTCAATTTCCAACGAACCGGAGGCAGGTGGGGGAGGTGGACCATCCGCGACTGCCTTCCCCGGCGCCTGACGCGATTCGTTGTAATCCTTCGAACGCGTAGCAATAGAGATAGGTGCAGCACCATTCATCATAAAGACCTGGGACCCAAATGGTGCAGATGGTGAACGCTGTTCAACCATCTGGGTCTGCTGAGACGGGAACAGTTCTTTAAGAACTGTCGGAGTCCCTTTGGAGCCTTTTAGAGGTTGACTAACTTCAGATCGTCGTGGACAATCTTTTGTATAGTGATCTCCTTCACAAATGAGGCAGGGGTACTTCGGTTTGCGTTGGGAACCGTCCTCGGTACGAGGTTTGGACTCTGGCTTTAGGGCGTCGGATTTAGATTTTCCTTTGCCCTTCTTTTTCCCTTTGGAGGCCTTCTCCGTAGGATTGGCCTGAACGGCATTAACCTCCGCAGTTTTGCCAGAATCGGTAGGGGCGGGAGAAGCAGAATTATTGGATGAGTTGGACTTCTGCTTCCCATTCGAAGATTTCTTCGAATTCTGAGAAACGGAACCAATAACACCATCCACCGCTGGGGTAGGTGGGGCTTTAGAGGTTCCAGACCATGGAGCATTAGGCAAAATATCATACAACGTGCCAGATTGTGAATATACCAGATCCAGATATTGAGCACGCGCTATGGCTTGTTCTTCAGTCACACACGCTCCCATAGCAATATCTTGAGCAATTTTGTTAACGAAGGAGGTGGTGAACCAATGTGTTAGTATCTGATCAAGTATATGGAACTTGATCAGTCTACGACGACGTCGCCACTCATGAATGTGATCAGAAATGTAGGTGGCTTTGTCCTGCTTCAAAGAAGTCAGGAGGTGCGTCCCGGCTTCATAGCGAACCGATAACTGAAAGTGAGTCGGAAAAGCCATGGCTAACGTATTGAAATCTTGAAAGATGCCACGGGGTAATTCAATATACCACTTAGCTGCAGCGCCAGTCTAAGTGCGCTGGAAGAGGCGTAGACGAACTGAATCATCCACCCAAGAGTTGGACGAACACCAAAGATGGTAAGTCATCACATGAGCTTGGGGGTCCTCCCCAGCTTTACCCTCAAACTTGGGGCAATCACCGGGCACCTTGGTAGGGACCGGAGGCCAATAAGGACTGTGCAGAATTGGATCATTCATTAATTTCGAAACCTCCGGTAACTCCAAGGTAGCCAGAAACGACAATGGCAGATTGGACGGCATACCTGGCCCTAGATAAGGACCAGTACCTGTACTCCACGCTAGTTGGGAATATCCTTGCCCCCATGGGTGCTGTCCCGCAGGATTCTGACCGTAGGGGGTATAGGTCGTATAACCAGCCTGATTCGGTTGCTGGTAACCAGCATACGGGGGTTGGTAACCAGAGTATGGACCCTGATTATGAGTCGGCCCTGTGTAAGCAACATTTGGATTTGGCTGCTGAGTATAGGTATAGCCGGGTTGTTGAGGACGATAGTTAGAACCTTGGGGCTGGCTATAATTCGGTCGGTATTGACCGTGAGAATAGTAGCCGCCTTGAGGTTGAGTGGGTCGCTGATAGGTGGGACCCTGCTGAGCCTGATAATTAGGGTGCAGCGGTTGATTTCGCTGCGGCATCGAATAAGTCGACTGTTGGGCAAGGTTGATAGGATGTGCAGGCTGGCCTAGTTGAGCATGCTGACCTGGCTGAGCAGGCTGCCCTGGGTTAACAGGTTGACCCGGGTGAACAGGTTGTGCCGGTTGCGCAAGTTGACCTCGCTGTTGAGAATCACCAGGTTGTATCGGATGAGCCGGTTGGCCTGGAGGAGGTACACCAGGTTGTGCCGGATAGACCGGTTGTCCTGGTGGAGGAATGGAGCCAGGTGGTGGCTGGTAACCGGTTTGACCGGCAGCAGGACCATAAGATGGTCTTGGCTAGTGAGCAACGTTTGGATTAACAGGATACTGAGGTTGCATGGGTTGGGAAGGTTGGACTTGCCCCCCAGGACCATATACCGGCCCAGGTTGGTACCCCGGCTGAGGCTGCACAGGTTGACCGGAAGGGTTGTAATACTGTCCTTGCGGACCGTACGATGGCCCTTGCTGGCCTGCAGGATAGCCTTGTAAAGGCTGCCCCTGCAGGTCATAAGGATAGGCAGGCTGGCTCGAAGGTTGGCCTTGAAAAGGTTGCCCTTGTGGGTTATAAGGATGTCCAGCCTGGTTATAGGGTAAACCTTGAGCATGAAGGTGAGCCTCTGGAGCGGGTAAACGTAAAATGTTCTCGTGCTCATCATACTGATATGGAAAAGCATACACGGGCGTACCATCCTGTGCATAATGCGAAAAATACGGGTAGTTGGGATCTTGAGACGTTTGTCCAACCTCGGGGTTCGGTTGTTGTAGGGACAACCGATACTCCTCCGGAGAGATGTTCTCCGGCATAGCAGTCGCTATGTAGACGTCTTCAGGAGGCGGCACAACCCTCGCGGAGCGTGCCGTGATAGCGGGTGCAGATGCGGCCACACAGACAGTGGGCCGAACGGGTACAGAAGTGACTTGAGGGGACGACGTGACGGGTGTCTGAAGAGACATCCCAAATGAAGGAACCACCGGCCTTGTAGAAGGAGCTGATGCCCCCATAGAGGCTGCGGCGGCGATAATCTGTCCCAAGGATCTATACCCTGCTGGTAATGAGGGACCGGGTGATGACATAACAGCTGGTTCAGGGTTGTCTCCTGGAAATAATCTCCGAGGAAATAACTGGTAATCTTCACCGGACGTGGGGATTTCCTCGCTGGATTCACTCATGTTGGAGCCTGCTGCTAGATCTCGTAATAGACGGCGAGGACTAGGAGGAAAAACAGCAGCTATAAAAGGTGAACCCGATGTAAGAGAAAGGAAATCTGCCCCTACTCTTAATTCAGACCAAGGGTCGGAAAAGGGCCAATTGAACTCAACTGGTCCCCCAAAGGGTTGCTCAGCAAGAACCGGTCCCCCGTCAGGAAACTCGGAAACAATGGGCTGCTGAGGTTCAATAGAGGGTTGGGAAGCCTCTGATGAATCGTCTGTATATGGACTACCAGTAGACGAAACAGAAGGTTCCGCCACTGTGGTAGCAATGACAAGAGAAAAAGACCAAACACACACACGGGCTGAAAAAGAGTCAAGACACACAATCAAACGGCCAACAAGCAAAATCTAACAAGGCGTGTGATCGCGAGTGTTTTGTTTTACCACATTGAAACTTAGAAACTTTACCGTTTCATATTTTAAGAGTCGAGAAACGGCTGAAAGGTGACTCTATCTCTTTCAGTTTTGAAACAAGCGTGAAAGGACAAGTGCTTGGTGATCCTTTCAAATTTAAAGAGTCAGAAAAGATCAAATGACTACTCAGGAATTGATCCAGGTGGATTAATCAGGTACAGGTACAAGTGGCCTGAGTAAAAGGCTTAAAAATCAAAAGTGTTTGGATTACTCTCGAACCAAGTTCAAGTTGTAGATCTCGTAATTCTGAATCCAACGGCGCAAACGACACTCAATTCCGAGTCCGTATCAAGAAGTTATAAGCGGTCAAAGTTCCAGGTTGACTTGGTGACTGGGCAGCCTTAAAGAGAACACAAATTGGAATTTTTCCGGCCACCGGATTCCGGCAAGCTCAGGCCAGATCCCAGGCGAAATTGTGGCCTGGTTAATTGCACTCCTACGGTCCAAAACTGGATTTTTAAAAATGGCCAGGTTGTTTTTAATAACAAAAATTATTTTAAAAAAAAAAAAAAAAAGGGTGGCAGGCCACCACCCGCACCACCCCACCCGACCGTATATCACAACATATTAAAAATATATATATTAAATTGGGCCGGCGGGCCATGACCCCCGCCGGACCCCACGCATGCGGTCAACACTTTCCATCCACCATATATATATAACATATAATGGTTATGTGTTAAAATAATACAACGTATATGATATACGTTTAACCACTATAATGTTAAACCGTATGGCGGAGGTGGTTGGGGTCGGGCCGCCCAATGCGGGCCCGGCCCCCCAAAACACTATTATATTGTTTTTAAAAACAAATGCGGGTTTTTTTTTTTTAAAAAGAACTGTCGTGCCATTTTAAGAGGGGCGGGATTTGACCCCCCGACCTCTCCTCAACGATTGTTTATTTTTTTACCATTACACCAAACGGATTTCGTTGGTAATTCCGCCCACGAAATTTATATAAACCCAACATTTTACAGTGCGCCCAGGCCATGGAGGAGCGGGAGAGCGCGCACACAGTTCGAGGTTTTAATATTTTTTAATGCAGGTCATGTGGAACCATGAGCCCAAAAAGAGGCAGGCGGAACCTTGATTGAGCTCAACTTTCAGGAGGGCGAAATTTTGACTTTGTCCAAATGGGACAAATTTTATGTCGTTTCAGCACTACTCAGCGCCACGAGTCTGATGGCGTGCTCAGTTTCTGCATCTGAGTTTTTTATTTCCCAACCACTTTTGGAAGTGGACTATGCCGGTGTCAGATTTGCACATGTGAGCAGTCGTTTTCCACTTTCTCGACGCCACAAGATTGATGGTGTTTTCAGATTCTGCCGCAGAGCTGCTCAACCTTCAACAAATGGCAGCATGAGGTATATGAAGTGTATTCCATGTACTTCTTCATTTATTTCTCGTTGAGATGCATTATGTCTTGCAGATCCCGGTTGATACATGAGTTGTGGGATCTTGCTTTGTGTTGTTTTTGATGTACTTTCAGCTATGGATTTGTGTCATGTATGAGCCCCTTTTATGCCACATTGGCGGGATGCTCTTATTTGCTATGTGTATTGTTGAGATCCCTTGTTTTCCAGGATTGGCGGGATACTCTTATTTGCTACATGTCAGCTATGGTCATGCTGATAGGAGTCTTTCTTTATGTATGAGAGTTCTGCAGTGGAACATCTCTTAAAGAAGTCAAGCCACTCCTGCGTGAGGGCAATTTTTCCTTGTATGTCATAGGGAAACATATCCATGTACATCTTCTTCTCACAACACATAATGCAGCGGCCTACACCATCTTGACACCGAGGCCCAGAGATGTAGTCCCTCCTGGACGAACTCCGTCATCAAACAACGTGTTCTTATGATTTCTGATCTTGTTCATTTATGTTCCTCTTATTTACAGCTACAGTTGTTCATTTAAGTTCTTTAACGTCTTTAAGTAAATGCAATTCTATTTATCAGCCGAATTAAAAGGTCTTGGTTAAGGGGTATTAAGATTTTACCCTGGATCAAGTGGTATCGGAGCAGGTATTCTTGCTGGTTGGATTGCAGGCGTGGACATTGAACGTTCGCTGACTTGAGCCATGGAGAGTGTCAAGGACATGTATGAAACCATGCTCAGGGTGTCCGAGAAAGCGGACATATTGTACGAGGCTTACGAAAAACAAGCAGCAGAGAACGAAGAATTGAAGACCCTCCTACACAAAGAGAAGGAGGACAAACAACAGTTGCAAGCCACAATAGAAGCGTGGGAAGATTGGAAGCGCAACAATGAAATTCTGCAAGCAGATCATGATGCCTTCAAATCATGATGCCTTGAAGGCATTCCTACATGAAGAGAAGGAGGAGAAGCAGCAGTTGCAACTTCAGTTGCAAGCCACGACAGAGGCGTGGGAAGATTTGAAACGCAACAACGAAACTCTTCAGAGAGATCATGATGCCTTAAAAGCATTCCTACAGAAAGAGAAGGAGGAGATGCAGCTTCAGCTACAAGCCGTGTCAGAGGTAGTGACAGAAGTGAAGCGCAACGAAGGTTTACAACAGCTTTCTTCATCTATTTCGCAATCAACACCTAAGGTAGTTGATTTTTCTTCAGTTTCTTCACATGATGTCATTTCAGTTGGAAGTGTGGAGATACCAATCACAGGTACCGGCATGAGGCTCCTCACTAAAATGGGGTACAGAGGAGGAGGACTTGGCATTCGTGGCCAAGGCATCACCGAACCATTGGAGGTTGTGCAACGACCTCGTTTTGCAGGTTTGGGGTACAATGGTGAAGGATGTTCGAAGGACATCAAGGGCAAACAGATAATGATGAACTCTCCAAGGAAGAGGAATGATAGGGACACTTCGCCATCATTCCACGGCAGTGAACGTTGCAGTGAAGGAACCGAGGCGAGCTCCCATCATCATGATGGCACCGGAGACCACCCCAGAAGGTATACTAAGTCTCATTATTCCAGAGTGCATTTTGATTACAAGAATGTCGATAACCATGGTCGTAAAATATGGCATCGTAAAATTTGTTATTTCTGTGGTTTAAATAACCATGTGATTTCTAAGTGCTGGAAGAGGATGGCAGCACAAAGAAGGAAGAGGCACGAAAAGCCTTCTCCCCAACAGGAAAAGAAATCAGTTAAGCAAGTTTGGAGGAAAAAGAACTTTTGCACCCATTGCGACCGAAGTGGCCACCAAAGAGCCACATGCTGGAAAATTCATCCAGAACAGCGCCGTAAAGCCAAGGCGCCCGTGCATACACCAGTCGAAAGAGCTGATCGACAAGCAAGTTCACCACAGGGAAATGATCCACTCGTTTTAATAAATGAGCAGTGGTTCTTCTAGATTGTTTTTTTCTAGAGATGTTAAGCTTGTCATGGCCATGTTGTAAGTCATTTGTCTCATTTTATTATGAAAGTGATGATGTGTTTCCATCACTCGTTTAAGCGACCATGATATTGTTTTGGCCTTGTTGTATAAGTCGTATGTTGGATCCTTTTCATGTAAAAAGTGATGATGTGTTGCCATCACTTTGAGATGTGATGATTATGTTTTGGTCATGTTGTATGAGTCGTCTGATGCATTTCTTTCATGTAAAAGTGATGAGGAGTTTTTCCATCACTTCGAAATGCGACGATGAGGTCTGGTCTTGTAATTTTGTTGATGTATGATTTCCATTTTGCTGTAAGCTTGACCACCGAGTACATGTTATAAACTCGTGGCAAGTATGGAAACATCTGGGTCATTATTGGTCACATTGAGAATGTAATGTTCGTTGCAGAAGTCGCAGGTGTTGGATTTACATCTTGATTCCGAAGTACGTGAGGTGAAGGAGTCTTCATGGGATGTGCCTTTTTAGACATTTTCATTTCAGCAGTTGCAGGTGTTGGCTTTGCATCTCGATTCCGAAGTACGTGAGGTGAAGGAGTCTTCATGGGATATGCCTTTTCAGACATTTGCATTTCAGCAGTTGCAGGTGTTGGCTTTGCATCTCGATTCCGAAGTACGTGAGGTGAAGGAGTCTTCATGGGATGTGCCTTTTCAGACATTTGCATTTCAGCAGTTGCAGGTGTTGGCTTTGCATCGTGATTCCGAAGTACGTGAGGTGAAGGAGTCTTCATGGGATGTGCCTTTTCAGACATTTGCATTTCTGCATTCGCAGGTGTTGGCTTTGCATCGTGATTCCGAAGTACGCCAAGTGAAGGAGTCATTTGGGGATGCGCCTTTTAACAACATTTGTAGACAATTGATGATAAGTAAAGCTTGATGCTTTTGGAGGACCAAAAGCTCTTCAGTGGGGAGGATTGATCCAAGTGGATTAATCAGGTACAGGTACAAGTGGCCTGAGTAAAAGGCTTAAAAATCAAAGTGTTTGGATTACTCTCGAACCAAGTTCAAGTTGTAGATCTCGTAATTCTGAATCCAACGGCGCAGACGGCACTCAATTCCGAGTCCGTATGAAGAAGTTATAAGCGGTCAAAGTTCCAGGTTGACTTGGTGACTGGGCAGCCTTAAAGAGAACACAAATTGGACTTTTTCCGGCCACCGGATTCCAGCAAGCTCAGGCCAGATCCCGGGCGAAATTGTGGCCTGGTTAATTGCACTCCTACGGTCCAAAACCGGATTTTTAAAAATGGCCAGGTTGTTTTTAATAAGAAAAATTATTTTAAAAAAATAAATAAATAAAAGGGTGGCAGGGCACCACCCCCGCCACCCCACCCGACCGTATATCACAACATATTAAAAAAATATATATTAAATTGGGCCGGCGGGCCATGACCCCCGCCGGACCCCACGCATGCGGTCAACACTTTCCATCCACCATATATATATAACATATAATGGTTATGTGTTAAAATAATACAACGTATATGATATACGTTTAACCACTATAATGTTAAACCGTATGGGGGAGGTGGTTGGGGGCGGGCCGCCCAATGCGGGCCCGGCCCCCCAAAACACTATTATATTGTTTTTAAAAACAAATGCGGGTTTTTTCTTAAAAAAAAGAACTGTCGTGCCATTTTAAGAGGGGCGGGATTTGACCCCCCGACCTCTCCTCAACGATTGTTTATTTTTTTACCATTACACCAAACGGATTTCGTTGGTAATTCCACCCACGAAATTTATATAAACCCAACATTTTACAGTGCGCCCAGGCCATGGAGGAGCGGGAGAGCGCGCACACAGTTTGAGGTTTTAATATTTTTTAATGCAGGTCATGTGGAACCATGAGCCCAGAAAGAGGCAGGCGGAACCTTGATTGAGCTCAACTTTCAAGAGGGCGAAATTTTGACTTTGTCCAAATGGGACAAATTTTATGTCGTTTCAACACTACTCAGCGCCACGAGTCTGATGGCGTGCTCAGTTTCTGCATCTGAGTTTTTGATTTCCCAGCCACTTTTGGAAGTGGACTATGCCAGTGTCGGATTTGCACATGTGAGCAGTCGTTTTCCACTTTCTCGATGCCACAAGATTGATGGTGTTTTCAGATTCTGCCGCAGAGCTGCTCAGCCTTCAGCAAATGGCAGCATGAGGTATATGATGTGTATTCCATGTACTTCTTCATTTATTTCTCGTTGAGATGCATTATGTCTTGCAGATCCCGGTCGATACATGAGTTGTGGGATCTTGTTTTGTGTTGTTATTGATGTACTTTCAGCTATGGATTTGTGTCATGTATGAGTCCCTTTTATGCCACATTGGCGGGATGCTCTTATTTTCTATGTGTATTGTTGAGATCCCTTGTTTGCCAGGATTGGCGGGATACTCTTATTTGCTACATGTCAGCTATGGTCATACTGATAGGAGTCTTTCTTTATGTATGAGAGTTCTGCAGTGGAACATCTCTTAAAGAAGTCAAGCCACTCCTGCGTGAGGGCAATTTTTCCTTGTATGTCATAGGGAAACATATCCATGTACATCTCTTCTTACAGCACATAATGCAGCGGCCTACACCATCTTGACACCGAGGCCCGGAGATGTAGTCCCTCCTGGACGAACTCCGTCATCAAACAACGTGTTCTCATGATTGTTGATCTTGTTCATTTATGTTCCTCTTATTTACAGCTACAGTTGTTCATTTAAGTTCTTTAACATCTTTAAGTAAATGCAATTCTATTTATCAGCCGAATTAAAAGGTCGTTGCAAATAAGATTTTGCACTGATTCAACCAAGAACACAGGGCAAAGGGTTCCAGAAATAACCGTGAACCGCAATATACACCTTGGTTTCAAAATGAAAGAGAAATCAACCAAGACTCAATTAACGTACGTGCAGCAATCTCCTCCAATGCCGTGTCTTGGCATCGTTTTTGCTGTGTATGGCAAACTCATTTTCCGTGGATAAAGGACAGAAACCCAGTGGGGTTTCCCTTTATATACGATTTTGTGACGGGAGCAAAATTCCGTACTAGCGCCGTTTTAAAGCCAAGAGTAAGCAATGTCACCATTAGGCTTTTAAAGACGCCTAATGCCTCAGCTCAGACTTCTAAATGAGCTGTTAGATTTCAATGCTGCCTTAGTGTAAATTGAGTAAATTTTAATGTTTATCTTCAATTACGTTTCAGTTTTCAAGCCCTAGCGAATGTAATGACTCAAAATCTCCTAAATGCACTCTATATGCCACAGTATATCATTTCATTCAATGAAAGCTATTTATGAGAGAGTTGAGAGCTTTTCACACAATAACGAAATGAACAGAAAACAACCAATGATGTCTCTAATGCAGCTAATGAAAACTAAAAAGCTTTTTGTTCAAAGTTACCAATCACTAATAACACCGAAAAGATCTAATTCACATTAACTAATGAAGAGAAAAAGAGATATTTTTATAATTTCAATATTTCAGAGCAAAGTGCGCTAAAAAATGAAAACTAATGCAAGAGCAATTTGAGAAATGATGACAAGAGAGCAAAAACAAGCAAATTTCACTCAATGCAAACGTACAATCAGACCTCAAATCAACAAAAGTCCCTCAAAACGAAAAGAATCCCATAGATTCCAAATGAGCCGTGTAATCTAGGCCCAAAACGAGACAAGGCGGAATTCGAATGAAGAAGGAAACAATCTCTCAAACAATGCAATGAGACAATAGAAAACCACCAAACGAATGCAAAGAAGCAATCACAAGGTCGACTGAACCGATAGAAACCGAAAGCTTCCAAGGGAGGCTCGACACACAATAGCACCTAGATGACCTAGGGCTAGAATGAAAAATCGATGGAAATGGGAAAACAACCAAAGGATGAAGGTACCAGTCAGTCAATCAAGGCTCCAAAACACTCAAGTAGTGGAAAAATCAAGACCAAACACACAGATCAGGCTCAGGAAGCTCAGAACTGAGCAAACCCTAGTACCTCACAGGATTGGTGCGACTGTGAGGCTGAAACTAGCGCCAGAGACGAATTGGCGCGGATAATACACAAGAAACCTGCGCCAATGGACGCGACTGTCAAGCTAAAAAGCGCGCCAGTCGAGTTTCCCAGTCAAAAATAAAAAAGAGCAATCCAACAAGCAAACCAGTGATGACCAAGCTATCAAAAACCCAAATTCACAGAAAGAACCAGCCCAAAAGAGCTGATCAAGCAAGGAGGATCAAGAATCGACCGAAAAGACAAGACGATGCTCCAAGTGTTCAGTTTACAAACTAAACCGGAGATTGACTGAAGCAGCTTTGATCTACTTCGCAATTGCAGAGCAAAAGCATTTAGAAGGCTATCTGGCTAACTTCAGGCTCCGTCTATAGCTTATAAAACGAACAACAACAAGCTAACGATCCCCAGCGGAGTCACCAATTTGTTGTGGAGGTAAATCTCCTCTGCGGACAGAGGCGATCCCTACTAGCCCAGACCGGGTCTAGCAACAATCGTTCACGCTATAGTGTAGGTTCCTAATTGCAAATAAACCAACTAGATATGAAGGCTTACATAGAATCCAACGATGTTGCTTGTAGAAGAGGTAGCGCTCCCGTTCCTTAGCTCTGGCAGATCACGATCCCCATGATCTCCATGATAGGACACCTACACATGCGAGAAACAAAAAAAACGCAAACGTAAAATCCAGTAGATGCAACTATATGTCAGTCAGAAAGGACATAACTCATCATCATAAACAACAACAAGAGTGGAACCATAACCAATAGTCGCTTATTATTAATCAATCAAAGGAAGAATACAACCATAGTTCTGACACTGAATTCTCCTTCGGAGGGTCGCCAACAGAACACGTCTTGAAAAGCTTGTCAAGGATGGGACAAACCTCTCTCTTCGGATCTTGACAATAGTCTCCTTGCTTGAATTTGGCCTTAAGGGAATTATGGAGGCTCTTGCAGCATAAGGCTCTTGGGAATTTGGGAACTTGAAGACTAGCTTGCAATGGAGATGGGCAAGCTTTTATAGATGGAAGAAGGGGAGTTGGGATCCCTATAATCATGGGATTGGCCCTATTCTCAAGGAAGCTTCCATGAGAGATGGCAAACCACTTCCTCTACATGGAAATCCGGAGCCAAACCTTCCAACTCAAGATAGATACCGGTTCATGAATTGGTTAGGATGAAACTTCCGCCATTTATTTTTAAAAAACACTCCTTAAATTGGCTGGCGCGAGTGCGACTCTGGGACAGAGCGCCAATTGGCGCGACCTCTTTGAAGGATTTTCCCCATTGGTGCGGGTACCGAACTGTCTGCCTGCGCCAATGCAAAAAGGGCCATTTTTAGGGTTTTTCACAAGATGTCTTCAGGGCAATGAAAGCTCTTGTTCAGAGGGATGTCATGAAAGTGATTTCAAGCCATGTCACTGCTCACAGGCACGAAATGAGCCCTCCAATGTGCGGGACGGGGATTGCAGGGACGGTGACAAATAACTGTGTAACAACTACTTACACCTAGGGAGATTGACTTCTTGGGTCCCTCAAGGACGATTTGGAGGGGAAATCAATTCATTGGAGAGTATGGTGATGCGGCGGTGGATGTGATGGTACCGTTCGGGTGCGGACCATCGCATATGGACACATATTTATGCCATCACATCCAGGGACGTGTAGGAGCATCTAGCATTGAGCAGTGGTCTGTAGATGGGCATGGAGATGCATGGGGTGCGTCGTAGTATGTCAAACTGCGTTGTGGAGTAGGGGTAAGTCACATTGCATTGAGTAAATGCGGGGAGTGACAGGTGTAGTGACACAAGCGGGACACATGACGGTACAAGATGGTACAGCCGTAGTCGAGGTATCCAGTGGTGTACAGGGACAGGTTGCGGCATACAGTGGCATGTCAAGGAGTGCGATGATACTTGGTGGTATGCAGTGACATGTGATGCGGCACAGCGGGCTCTTGGAACATTGCCAACAAGGAGACTTATGGACAGGGATATTAGGTGTAAGATGGGATGCAGTTCACTTAGGATCGATGAGGACATTGTTGAGCATCTGGGGACACCACATTTAGCAGAGACAGGGCTATGAGGGGATTCTCAACAGATTTGAGGCGAGGAGAGTGTCGTCCAAAGGATTACTCTCAAGCATTCTGGCAGACTCTTGATCATACCCTTTGGGACATACCCACACATCATCCTCCGGTATTGCTTACAGTCACAGAGTGTTTGGTTGTTGCCCCATGACACTCTCCATTCAGGCAGTAGGGCATGGGAGGCTCACCCTAGGCAATTGGATGAGACACCGCATGTCATGAGTCGGGAGGAGACTCTCCAATTGAGACACTTGGTAGGTGCACGACGTGACAAATACAGGCTTAGGGATGGTGTGGTTGATTGCCGAGGTAGCATATGTTCCACCCCAGCTCTCAGACTTGAGGGATGGTGGATGGTAGACTTTGTCTACAAGTGGGTACCTAGACTCCAAGCAGTGTCCAAGTGTATCATCAGGAGTGGGGATAGGGGATTTTACTACGTGGTCTAGCAGGAGCAGGGAAGTTTCACATGCATGGGACAGACTACTGATACTTGGGGTCCACCTAGGAGATACATACAAAGTTCAGAGATGAGGGTCAAATGGGTTCTAGCAGGTAGCAGCGCTACCCAACGACATCTCGTGAGGAGTGGGAGTTGCGAGCTCCCAGTATGGTTGAGGTATCCAAGCATCCGATTAGCAGGTGAATCACTCCACTTTGTGATGAGCAGGGTCATGGCACAGGGTGATCCAGTCCACCTTAGGTTTGACACATGGGGAATCATTGAGACCTCCATTGCATGGCGAGGCAGACTTATCCTGTTGTTTCTCAGGGTCGAGAATCGAGATTGCCAGTGGAGGGGTAGACATTGGCATCATGGAGATGCTCGGGCAGGATGAGCTTGGCCTTCATAGATTTTTTGCCACTAGGCCCCAGGAGAGGGGGATACAGTCTGCACATGATGGGGAGTATGTCATAGTCAGAGTAGCGCAGCGTCAGCATGGTGGCACCTCTCTAAGATTAGTGGGGGACTCGCGCATTACAGCTCTAAACAACTCAATAACCTTTAGGGATGAGCTGGCTACTACAGGGGGAGATCATGTAGATCTTCCATTGGGCTTTAGCGAGTCACTAATGGAGTGGGGGACTTCATTAGCATGGCAAGTTGGTCAGCAGGATGTTATCAAGAGGAGCTCATGTAAGCGAGATGCTATCTTTGTAGGGATTAGGTGGTATCTTTGAGGGTTTACTCTTGGAGTGCATGGAATGGACTACTTGGTAGGGAAACTTCATGTGGAGTTGGGCTTAGTGCCATATTATCATGATTCCCTACTCATTGATGGTGTGCAAAGGGATTTTGATACTTATGCCTGGCAGGGTAGTGAGTGGAGCAAGGGGAGCTTAATGTTGGACAGGACGGCTTGGGATCCTGGTATTGAGGGATCCCTTCATGTCAAAGCGGAGCAGAGGTCAAGGATGATTCAATGGCACATCTAGGACCCTGGCACATTTTTTTAGTGACAGTGAGGAGCATCAACTAGAGAGGACTTTGATATTCCCACTTAGAACTATTGCTAAGTGAAATATCAATTTCAGACATTTTGTCTTAATTCATCTTTACACTTGGGAGATGTGGGTTTAGAGGACCCACATGTACTTTTTATTATAGTCAGCCCAAACATTAGACTTGGAGGGGAAATATTGCGGCTCTAGTTGAGCATGGGGGCCACTTGTTAGCGCTAGAATCAGCACTTGAATTGTAACAAAGTGCCTGACCAGACACATCTTAAGCTCAAGGGCTTTTCTTATAGTTGGATTATGATTTGGAAAGTGGTTCAAATTCTCACACATTGGAGAACTAAAGGGTTTTAAACTAATAAATCACTCTCACATATGAGGGTACTACTGTTTGATGTGGTAGAAAGGATTAGTTTGTATTATAATGGTTAGGAGAATGTGCAACAACAGTAGGTCTAAAGAATAGAAGTCCACTATTAAGAAGAAAAGAAGAAAAAAGACTTATGACCTATAATGTATTGATGAAAGAAGGCTTCTTCAAGACTTACAAGAATCTCATCATACGTTTGAAGATTCCTGTAACAGGGAAAGCTTATGAATAATTTCACCATACATATCTTATCTAGAAATCTTGTAAAACAAGACTTACAAAATTAGATAATCATGTACAGCTACACCATAAGACTAACAAAAACATGAAACAGCATATGTAGATCATAATTTGGAATGAAACTGTAAAGTATGGAAACACATAAGGAGATAGACAATACACACATCAAATCATTCATAAGTCCTCAAGACTGTATTTGGATATTATAGCTCAAAAATATACAACACAGAATGCAATGAGATGAACAACCAACAAACCCTTTCTTCATTGCTTTACATAGTATACATACAAAAAGGTGTTTTGTTAAAGCTTCCACAAAAAGTGCAAGTCTGTTGTAAGGACTTATTACAATCCTCTACATATAGTAAAGCTTATCTTAAACATAACAGAAAAGTAGTTTGAAATACAAAGCTTATCTTAAACATAACAGAAAAGTAGTCTGAAATACAAAATTTGGCTTGTACATGCATGAAGATAAAACATGATAATCACGGAGGTCGAAATGGCTGAGCTGAGGTGGTTGACTGCTCCTCATTTCATGGAAAAACTTCCTCCACAAAAAGTGCAACTGCCAACTGAAAATGACACTTGGCAAAAACCATTACCCCTAAGGCTGCATACACTTTATTACCATTTAGTGTCATTCCTCGAAACCAGAACAAAAAGCTACCTTTTCATCTTCTCATACAAATTCTGAAAATAATAGCTACTTTTCTGGAAAAGGTAGCTATTTTTTATAATTCTCTAGATAGGCCAAAAATGATATGATTCTTCAAATTTTCATTGATTTTAGATATTCAATCATTAAAGATTTAGTATAGAAGCAAAAATCCTAATAGCTTCTGCCTTAGTGACCCTCTTATTTGGCTTTCTCTTTTGTACTTACTTTTTCTTTTGAGCCTTCTTTTTCCCTGGATCATTTTCTGGACTTTCATCTATGTTTATTATCTTATCTCTGAGAGCAGGATTGGCTATGAGTTTGCTTGCTAGCCTGAGCTTATTCTTTGGTCTGGTATGAGACCTTTGAATGTATGGATTAGGAATGTATTAAGACATCCTTCTTCCATGGATAACTCTACTTGACTGCCCCTCTTCAAACTCTGTTTCAATCAACTTTGTTTCAATGCTCTCTTCCTCAAAAGATGAGTATGAATGGATTATTGCTTTCTTCTTTCCTTTAGTTGATGAACTGAGAGATGAGTAAAGTTGGGCTATAGTTGGTTCTTCTGTTGTAGTCTCTGAAACTTTACTTTTCCCCTTAGTTGATGTTTTGAGAAAGGAAAAGACTTGTTCTAGTGTTGTTTCCTCTGTTGCTGGAGTGGCATTGTCTTCTTGATTTTCCTGCCTAGTCTCTAGAATAGGGCTTGGTGCGATGTTTCAGGGGTGAATTTTGTTAGTGTCAGAATATGCATTCTGCCATCTGTGATCAAAATCACTCTTTTCATTCTCATTTTAGGTGTCCCACTCTGAAATTTTTATATCATTCCATTAGGTCATGCTAAAAATTGTTTCACTGATGGTCGCCCTAGTCATAAAACCTCACTCTCCCTCACAAACTCTCATTTGATGGCCCACCTTCATGTCTTGCTGAGCATAAAAACACTTTTCAAAAGCTCATTTCACTATGTCTTATGTCAGTCAAAGTCAATCATGGAAGTCAAGTCATCCAAGGTCCCATTAGGTCATTAGGTTTCAATTTTCAAGGTCCAAAATGCATCATTTCATCCCAATAAGGTCAACAAAGGATGTGAGAGTGACTTAATAAAGATTTCATTATTATCTGCAGAAGATTACTAGCATGTAAATATGATATTTTTAAATTTGTAATTTTGATTTTTATGATTTTCATATCAAAATGTAATTTTGATATGAAAACATAGGTGTAATTTATTTTTAATTTTTTATGTAATTTTATGCTTCATATATGTAATAAGTTCGGTCCCTAGTTGTCAACTCAAAACACACATGCCAAACTGAAAGAGAAAAGTGTCAAACTTCAGCAACACCATCCTGCAAGAAAGAAAAATCAGATTAAAGGGTAATCAGCAAAAGTTTTCAAAAAAGTGAAAAAAGACATTAGAAAGTGGGTTTTTAAATTCAAATTCAAATTCACTTAGCTATTTATGACTAAAATACATCAATTCAAATTCATTTGCCTCCTCCAAATATCAAGCCTGCACTCTAAGAGATCAAATTTTCTAAATTCTGAGCAAAATTGGCAAAAGAGCAGAATCGAGGGCGCAAATCCTGAAAGGAGGGCACAAATACGTTCAGGAGGGTGCAAATGTGTTGTTGATGGCTCAAATACGTAGAGGAGGGCGCAAATGCATTATGAATGGCACAAGTGACCAACAAACTCTGCAAAGTGTCCAAGTGATCAAAAGTTGCCTTCAAAGCTCCTCCACTCAGTCATTGACCTCCAACAAACCAGTAAGAGGCACATGCCATGACAAATCATCTTCTTAAGTTTATGTGTTGAAGTTTTGCAAGTTGAAGTTGTAATTTGGTGTGTAATTTAAGGAAAAAGCCTAGCATTTCATTATATTTGTGAAAACTCTTAAAATTAACTCCCTTACCCTTTGCATCCTTCCCACAAGTATAAAAACCCATTCCCAAACCCCTCATTCGCAAAATTCCCTATTCTTATAACTTTTTCCCTAAACCGTAAGTCCTAAGTGTTACATCTACCTAGGCTCCCAATTCCTAAATCCCTACCCTAAATCTATCATATCATTACTCCCTATCCCCTCCCCATTTCACATATCCCTATCAAAACATCTCCCTCATTTTTCCTTCCCATCTCCCTTTCGCATTTCCCTTCCCTAATCCCTAGGATTTTAACAAAAACACCATGGCAACAGAAGAGGAAAACACATCATTTAGTGAAGGAGAGGAAACAGAGATAAGGAGGCCACATAAAGGAGGAAGAGTGCTCAGACTTGAACCTGCCAACACTAACGAACTCTTAACTTCTCCATTGACTATCACATGCTTCAAACATGTTCGCTGTTATGATTTTTGTGAAAAAATTCAGAGGGTTAAACATCATCCCATGCTAACTAGACTTTTCATATCTGGACTCCATGACAACCAAGTTAAATTAGCTGGGGTCACTTTTACCTTATCTACTGTTGTCATTTCAAATGCTACAGGGATCCCAAATGTTGGGGAGAAATGGTTCAAGAAAGGCAGGTTGAAGAAACGGGATTTTGACTTCTTCCTAAAACCAAGACACCAAAATCAAACAAAGAGGTTCTTCCCTTTTTCACACCTCTTGGACAGATATGCACCAATGATGAAGATTATCATGAAATATTTTTCATGTGAAGGCAGATTTTCAAGGCTCTATTCCTATCACATCCGGCTCTTGATGCATTTCACTAGGGTAAGGATGCTTAACATGCCCTATTATCTTTTCTGGAGTATAGAGAAGATGGCATACATTGCCCAGAAGAAGGAATATGAACAGCAAATGAGAAGCCTATTCCATCATTCTCTCATAAAATATCATAGTCCTCCACCATCTCAATCAACTAAACATTGCACAGAGCACCTTCATAGCCAATGATATTTTAATTGAGCCATCCACTCAGTATGCAAAAAATGTCCCTTCATCATCTCAGCCCATGGCACACTCATCATCATCAGATTAGTCCCCTTC
Source organism: Pinus albicaulis (assembly GCA_034641835.2). Taxonomy (NCBI): domain Eukaryota; kingdom Viridiplantae; phylum Streptophyta; class Pinopsida; order Pinales; family Pinaceae; genus Pinus; species Pinus albicaulis. The sequence continues at coordinate 1,055,905,146 of CM076578.1, forward strand.
ACCTCCTTCATCTCCATCTCATCATGATTTTGGGTCACCTAGCAGGATTGAGGAGGGCATTGAGCCTAAGTGGGCTAGTATGGTTGAGGTTGAGCCATTGCCAAAAACCTACCAGACAGGCCACAGGGATGTGTTTGCTCGACATGGAGTCGAAGGGGCTATGCCTTCTGTTAGGATAATAATAGGTTTCATAAATTTTCAATTGACTTTGATAGTTTTGTAAATATGTACATACCTTGCTTTCTGCAAGTTGTGTTACCATATTTTGAAAATAAAAAATAATAAAAAAATGAAAAGAGGGTAAAAGTCCTAAAAGAAATATCAAAGTACTTAAAAAAATAGACCCCAAAAGAAAAAAGAGATAAAATAAGACATGAAAGTGAGCAAGTCAAAATGCCACTACTATTTACTTTTACTACAAAAATAATGATTATGTGCAAATTTTCAATAAATGTCATAATCCATGATCAATTAAACAGTTTAATCTTAACTTTTCATGTTTTGAATTTCATGTTTTAGATAGAGAATAAAAATATGTCAAACAGTTTAAACTTGACATATCAGTAGATAGTTAGAGAATAAATGAGGAGCTCAACAGTTTAATCTGAGCCCTCGGATGAAATAAGGTTAGACTTAGATAGTTTTATGTTTTGAAAGAAAAATGATTTAAGGTTGCAAGCTTAAATGCACCCATGAAAATGAAGTAAAAAATGTTAGAAATAATGATGGGTAGGTAGAAAGCAGTTGTGCCAAGCATGAAATAAAGCATCATCGAGCAGAAGTTACTAATTTCCCTTCCCCACAATCATCCAATATTCTAAACCTTTCGTTAAAGAGGCTCAGAGCATTTCTCTGACTTCTGTTGGGACCGGACCCAAGGCTCAATAACTGATTGGTCAAAAATATTGGATTTCCTACATATAACCCATTTCATCAGCATATTTACCCTTTTCCAAAGTTATGATTCATTTTCCTAAGTAAAACATCTTTTTGCTTAGTAAAAGTAAAAACCCTACTTGATTAATTTCATCCTCATTCAAAAACACTCAAAATCCCATAAAATGCATTTTATCCTAAGTCTATGTGTAAAAAAAAATCAAAATGGGACAAAACTATGCTTTATTGTCTATTTTACACTTTACTTAGTGTTAAATTATGTTTTTTAATTCATTTCTTACATTACACCTATATTTCATATTAATTTCTAACTTATATTGTTAAATCCTTAAAAATATACCTTTCTCGTATATTATTAAATCCTTTATATTTAAATAAACCCCAAAACCCATTTGCTTAAAGTTTAAACCTATGTCTATATTATTCCACAAGGTGAAATAAAACCCGCCCTTTCCCATAAGGTTTAAACGTATCAAAAATAATAATATCCCACCCCCCTATGGTATTAAAACACTTGTTAAGGTTATATACCATATAATATAAATACCCGCGCCTGTGATTGAAACATTGGTTAATGTTTTAAATTGAAACACATATGACTTACCCCTCCGCCAATCATATAACATAAGGTTTAAATGTTATAAATTTATATTTATAATGTTATAAACCATCCCGCTGCATATACCAAATCCTAGACCCCACTCCAAATCCCGAGCAGCTTCCAAATTAAATCTTGACCATTCGCAATCGAACTCCCAGATCTAACGAACGAAAAACCATATCGCATTTTTAGTTGCACGACTAAATAACATTCCATTTCTATGCGAAATAGGTTGTTTCACCCTTTTCTCTCTCCTCCACTTGGCTCATTTTGATTGGATCACATCCAATTCGATTGAAACCACTTACCATTCAAACCCGCGTGATAACCACTCACGATTTCTAGACTTTAAAGCCCGAAAACCGCCCATTGCTCGATGTGATCATCATTTATTGCAGGCCAGTTTAACTCTAAATTGCCTAATAAACCACGAAATCGCTCCACTGATCGCTTTTCTGCATTCTCCGACTACACTGCTCCTCCCAATTAAAGAAAACCAAACCTATGCTTCATTTTCAAGCCCAGAACCAATGAAAACTCTGAATTTGCTATTAAAGATTGCTGAAAGACTCCATAAAGCTTCCAGATACCAGAAAAGATACCAAGAAACTGTCAAACGCCTCAGAGCCATTTAAAAATACCCATACCTGCGAAAAACAGGTATTTTTCAAATAAATCGAGCTTGTTATCAGTTTGAAAGAACATTGATAAAGAAATAAATACAGTCAGAGCTTAAATTTATCCAAGAAAACCTATTAAAAAGGTCCAAAAAGAGGATAAACCCTAGCAAAAATTTTGAGAAAACCTTGTCTTAAGACTGTACTCAGTGTTAGAAGAAATGTTGGGTTTATTCTAGTTTTACAGACTGTTTAAAACTCAATTAAAAGCCCAGAAATCCTCTGCAGGTAACCTAACCCTCTGTGCTTGATTCCAAACAATTTTAGTCCAATATCCATTGAAAAAGCCCACGAAACCCCTGTTTCAATTTCATAAACCAGTAAGAGTCTGCAATACATGTTGAAGATTGAAATTGAAAGAAAAATCCAAAAATAGAATCATATTCTACTTATTTTCATCCAAGAACCTCTGACAAAGTCAAAAATACTTATGTAAACAATTTAATCTTACAGAAGAAACCAAAAAGCCTAAAAACAAAGTTTTAGTGATCATGAAAGCCTAAAAGTGCCTAAATCAACTCCAGTTGAGTCCTCCAAGACTGTTATCATTGTGAATCCTCTACAACCTCCTCTTATAGACATTGAGCACATCTCTTTAGCAGATGTTGACTATAAAATAGCAGATCTTGTTGTTGAATTCAATTTATTAGACCTCCACTGCTGGAGCTATGAAAAATCTTTAGATCAGGTTGAAGAAGTCCAGATTTGGGAATCAACCTTTCCTAAATATGTTGTTCCAGTCACTTATCAATGCCCAGAGGTTATTAGGTTGTGTCAGAATTATTATTCACCTGAAAATAGGGCAATGATGAATGCAAACAAAGAGGTATTGTTTACTAGTACTACTGAGTCCATAAACCAGATGTTACAACTCAAACTAGATCCTAAATCAGTTCCTTTGTCAATAGAGGCACTTACTAAGTTGTATATTGGCCTTGATTTTCCCAAAAGATTTCAGATTTTCCAAGTCTTTATGCCTTTACATGTGGAAATTCCTCAAATCAATCCTCCATATTCTACTTCAAAATTTCTAGAGGGGTCTAGGCATGTCATTTCCATGTTGTCATTCATCCTAGGATACTTTATAGATGAGCATACTGATGAGTCCATCCTAGGGTTCCTATCTACTTTTGCACCAGGACAACCTCCCTCTGTAATTTTCAATTATGTTGAGTACATTTCAGACAATATCCATCATCAATTGATCAAGTTACCTACTGAAGGAGTGTTTAGATACACATCTTTTCTCTTCCATATGTTTTTGTATTTTCAAGCAGATAAGTTCCCTATAACTCTACAGAAGCTTGATATAGAAGAAAAAACACTTTTAGTCATCTTCTGGACTTCATTGATTAGAAAAGAGTCCTTAGAATTCACTTTTGCAGAGTTTATAGATAATTTTGTCCATCCATTGATCAATATGTTGATCAACAGTGAACAGCCAAAGATCAATGATGAGATGAAGAAAATCCTACAGCTATCTGAACAGACAAAGACTGGAGATTGGTATTTGTATGAGAAACACACAAAAATCAAAGTTTTTGGCTCTAATCTTCTACCTTACAAACTACCCAAATTTGTACCAATGAGGGTTTTTGCCTTGGAATATATCGAGCAAATCTTAAATTCTAATTCCATCAATTTCCTAGTAGCAAAGAAGAAAACACAATTCAAGCTAAAGAATCAAGTGGGACCCTTCATTTGTAATAAAAAATATGCAGAGACAGAAGCAGCCAAACAGTTACTAGAGTAAAAATTTGAAGAAAGTTTCTCCTAGAACTATGATCCACAAAGAATACTGAGTAAAATGAGGGTTAAACATAAACTAACACCCTACATTCATGAGAAAAAACCAGAGATTGAGAAGTATGTCAATTAGACTAAATGGATAGAAAACACTTTGATAGATGCAGTAAAGCAGGGTGATACTAGTCGCACCTTACAAACTGCAAATCAAGCAGAGAAAGCCACCAAAAGGGTCAGAGAAGAAGGAACTTACATTGCAGAGACCACTACTGAGAATAGGTTCAAGTTAAGATATAATAAAAAGCCTAAAACAGATCCAGTGGGTAAAGAGAAAGTGACTATTGAAGGTGAAAACACAGATGTCCCAGTAACAAACACAGATGCTTCTACAGTCATCAGAAATGAGTCAGTTATAGAGAATTTGAATGAAGGGCAGACTAATAATTCAAATGCACAGATGATAGAGAAACAACAGAATTTAAAAGCATCATCGTCACAGATAGCAGATGAAAAGGATCTTGATATTAGGGAAAAATACAAGCAGAACAAATAGTGAAGAAAAAGAATGAAGACATTGCAGCATTGAGGAAACATCTTAAACTACCATCAACTAAACATCCTCAAGCTAAATAAATAATACAAGAACAAACTCAAAAGGATGACTTGATGAACTTAATCTTTCAGCTAACAGGACAAATCAAAGAAATGGAGACTCAAATGGACAAACTTGTCCATGAAAGGGAAACAACAAAAGCTAAGGAAACTCCTACCGTAATTCCTATGGTTACTACAGTTGTGCCTTCAACTCTAGCAGAAGAGTCAGCACCTAAAAAACCACTGGCTACTACAGTGCCAATAACATCATCTACAACTTCAGCTACAGAGTCATCTACTACAGCAGCTCAGCCCATAGATGAGGCCAGTAAACTAGTAAAATCCATGGAACAAATGTCAATTCAGACAAGTGAGATTAACAGATTGAAAAAGATGATTGATAACCTTTAGGATACAAAGAAGTTAGCTCAAATAAATGCTAAAACTCATGAGCAAAGAGCTAATAGGTTAAATGAAGAACTGAAGAAGCTTCAAAAAGATTTGACCTTAAAGGAACCAATATCATATCTGAAAAACTATTTATGAAACAAAATCATTGAAACCATCAATGATGTGTGGCTCTCAATTCAGGTAATCTTTGAACAGAGCGATTTACTAAAAGCAGCACTAGCAGAGATTCAGAAAACCAAAGATGAGCTAGGTACTAAACCTGAGCAAGCCATAGAATTGATCAAGTTTCTCAACAACAAAAACAGACAGGAGTTGGAAGAAATACAAATCACTGATAGGACAGAGACAATCCTTGAAGTAAGGAAAGTCATCTCAAAGAAGAATCTAATGAAACAGCTTGAAGAGAAATGTGAGAATATGAACATAGCCATAACTAACTTTATGGTTAAATTTGAAAACTTGAGGCAAAGAAGTTTGCCTAATATTTTGGTCATTAATGATAAGCTTATGCCACAGGAAGATTACAATAAGGAAATTAGAGAATATGCAAAAGAGCAAGTTGAAAAGACAAGTGGACAAGGCACTCCAACAAGGAAGGTCTTACTCAGAAGTTTTGAAGATTTATTCTATCTGCAACATGAGATAAGACATTTGTTTGTCATAAAACCAAATTTTGCCAGATATACTGAGGCAGATAGGTATTTCAGGAGGCTGAAAAAGATTTAAATTCCAAATGAGAAAGCTTGGCAATCACTTACAAATTTACTGTGAAACTAAAAAGCAGATAAGACGAAGAAAACAGCTTGCTGATTTTTCAGAATATATTACAGCAGTAAGGCAGTTTTACAGAGGTTAAAGAGTATCATAGATTAAAGAGTATCAGATTAAAGGGAATCAAAGTGAAAGAGTATAATATATTGAAGATAATATTTCAAAATAGATTTGAAATATCTTGGTCAGCAAAGAAGACACCAAGGCAGCCAGCTGCACCTAATCCACAAACAAATTACTACTTTATTTGGATAAATAGGACAGCTTGTTGATTTGTTAAGAAACTGTCTCTATTTTGTTGTAAAGATATTTCTATTTTCTTTGGATAATTCTTAGAAGCATTCTCGGATATTTTGTAAACTATATTGTATAAATCAAAGAAGTGAAAATTGCGATTTTTTCTGAAGGCTGATTTAATCGGCCATTGTTTGGATTGGAAAAAATCGCCAAAAAATCGCGATTTTTTCGGTAAAAATCGTGGGCCCATCAAATAGCAACCCTATAAGTTCAAAAATCGATCTTTTTTTTTTGTCATTTTTGCAGCCCTCTCATTTTCCTGACACACCCTATTGGCAGTTAATGGTAATGTTAAATTCTTAAAGTAAAAGTGATAAATAAAGGAAATATCACTTTTACTTAAATTTTTAACATTACCATGAAATGACTTAGATGTTTAAGAGTGGTTTCAACCTCATTGGATTTCATATGGAGAAACTAGAATTTTAGATTTCACTCAAAATTCAGCAGACTTGATGGTTTTTAGGGTTTCATGGTTTGGGGATTTGCATTGTTTCCATTTGATTCTATTATGTGTAAGGGTATGAGATTGGCATTTGATCAAGAGCATGAAGTCTTTTAAGAACCTTGATGTTGGTGGCATTGATTGTTGAACTTTGTTGATGTTGGTGGTATTGATTGTTGAACTCCCCTACCGTGGCCTTAACAAGAATGTACCCTTCACTCAAAGGAAAACAATTGGTTAGGCATGTTAATCTTTTTCTACCGCATTTTAAGGTTGAGGAGATGAACCCTTCACTCAAACCAAAATCATTGGTTAGGCATGTTAAACTTTTTCAATTTCTATTGTGTTATAAGGTTGAGCAATCCAAGTCTGAAGACTTTGAGCTAGATGATGTTTATGTATCTCTTGTTGATGATCCCATTTCTAGTAGCGATGAATCAATGATGAGTTTCATGAGGAGGAGGGGGAGGAGCAACAACAGGAGGAGGAGGTGACACCACCTACCCCTGCTACTGGTAGAGGACGTGGTCTCCGCCCTCCCTTAGCCCCCCGTGCTTCCGTGATCCCATGGCCGGTCAGTAGTCCACCTGCCGCCCCGCCAGCCTTCTTCGTCTCATTCGGAAAGTCACAATGCCTTCGCAAGAGGGGCAAAAGAGGAAATCAATAGTATAGGTTATTTGGTGCATTCCTTTGTATATGACATTATGACTCATGATATGAGATATATTACTATATTTTTTGTTGATATTTTGAGGCTGAGTTGAGACTCAGGACTTAGTATTCAGGACATGATTCAGTTTTATGTGTGATGTAGCACTAGACATGATATTACACATCTTATATATTAGTTTTTTTTCATATTTATGTGTCAATGCATTTATTTTATGTTGTGGGTGCTTTAGATATTAAAAAAATTGAAAAAAAATGAATATTTTTGTATGTGCCAATTTTTTCCCGATTTTTACCGATTTTTTCCCCTTGCCGATTTAATCCCGATCACGATTTTCAAACCATTGGTATAAATATTTCATCTTTAGAAGTATTATTGTGGAATAGCTTGCTGAATATTTCTATAGTCATTTTTGTTGGACTTGAAGGCTTTTGTGTTGCAAATTTCGCGTAGCAGACTAGATTAGCAAACTGGATCAGATCAACTAGCATCATATTTTAGGATTCATGTGATGAGCTATTGAAGTGAAGTATTTTCTACTTGTCATTGTTTATCTTCTTTGTTTCCTGCATCCATATCTATGTTCCAAATTTGAATGAATAAACAAGAGTATTATTACTTCAGGATTTGTTAAAAGCACCCTGTCTTTACTATTTATCATTTCTATATTTTCTGTTGATTTCCAGAGTAGGGAACCCTTAATTGCTCCCTCTTTCGTTTGACCTCTGACTACTACTTCCTTTTTCCGAATCAAAGAACCCTTCATTGCTCTTTATCCCGATCATACCACTTCACCAAACAACCTTCCAAGATCTTCAAAGGCTTATCTATCTTTCCCTGAAAACATTTGACTTTTTGACCTTGATCCTAGTTCTGTATGCTTGACTTTTGACTCCTTAGCCCAATGGACAATCAGATTTCCCACTATTCATCTCATTAAGTGATTTTCCCACCAAACCAAACCAAAATCAAAACCAATTTGCACAATCATAACTAACCTAATATCTTGTAAATCAAACAAAGCTAAATTTTATAGAGAGCGCCCTCTCTGAACCCTAGGAAGACTAGATCCTAGAGTTTAAAAGTTGGTCTGTGGTTACCTCTAGAGTTCTTACAACTATAAATAAAAATCTCACAACTTAGAGAATTACTAGAGTGATAACATATTGGCGACTATACTAGGGAATTAACCAATCCTTAGTTGTACAATAGATCTTAAAGGAAATCATTTTTATCATCCTTTTGCCTTTAAGACTGTTTGACAAGTTGTAAGTATTAAAAATTGTAATTCTGGCTTCTAGGAAGATTTACTATACCAGGTCTAACCCGGATCCTAAACCTGCTGTTACAGTAGACAATCCAGACAGAATTGGGAAAAAGAAAAAACAGATAGAAGATTTAGATGTTAAAGTTTCATTAATAAGAGTCAATTCATTATCACAAGAGTTAGTTTACAAGATATAGAGTTTGATCTTAAATTTGAAAATTCTTTATTCAGGAGCAAATCTGAATCTGATCTAAAAACTGTTGTTTTAGACCCTGTTTTCATTTCATTTTTGGAAACAAAACAGAAAAATATTGCAGTAGATTCTGAATTAAAGAAAGTTAGAAATCAAGACAAACTTGAAGAGATTAATGCTACTATCCTTAAGGAAATTGATGAAGCTATTGAATTAGCTCAATTGTTAGCATATACATCTAAACCTTCTACTCTTCATTTAGATACTACTACATTATCTATAGTTTCCTCCACCATCCAATATACAGATCCATTTATCCCTAAATTACCCTTACAGCCTAGAATATTATTTCCTTCATCCCCTACATCCATTTCATCCACTAGCTTACCTTCTACTATTTCAAACACGTCATTCTCATTTCCTACTAGTTCCTTATATATTCCAGTTTCACTTCTTAGTACCTCAACTTCAGCGTTTAGTTCATCCACTTCTTTTTCTAGTTCAGCATCTTATAATCCAGTTTCATCAGCTACTACTTCTAGTTCAGCCCCTACTACTTCCAATCTACCCCCTACCCAAGCTAGAATTCAAGCTATGGCTGCCAGGTATGTTCCCCTTGTTCTTCCAGCACAACTACATGACATGCCTCAGGATTACCAAAGTAAGATACCACAATTTAATGCTACTACACAGTACACTGCACAACAACACATAAATAAAATGACAGATTACTTTGAACTCTATGAAATAGATGATTCAGATGTACAAATGAGATTGTTTGCACAAACATTAACAGGGGAAGTCAAAAATGGTTTAAAGGTCTTAATGCTGGTAATATAGCTGGCTTAGCTATTTTTCATAGATTATTTTTAAATAAATGGGAAAAGAAGAAAAATCCACTCCAAATATTGTCTGAATTTGATGCAATGAAAAGAGCTCCAAATGAATCAGTACAAGACTACTGCACTAGATATAACAGTGTTTACAATTCAATTCTTGCAAATCTAAAACCCACTCCTGACTCTATCTTACTCAAATTCCCAGATGGATTTGACACAGACATGGCATATCAGTTAAGAGAAAGAAATGCAGAAACTTTAGAAAGAATGCAAACAGATGTTGTAGGTGTAGAAGTAAACATTTTAGCTAGAAAACCTAGATTGAGGAATGAGAGGAGAGTAACCATGAAAGAAGAAGCCTCTAGTTCAGACACAAAAATATATATGTTAGCTAAGACTTTAGAGAGAATGATGGATAGATTAGACAACATAGAAAGAAGACCTCAATGGGATAATCAACAACAAATCAGAAATCCCAACTTTAGGAAAAACACAAATTCAGGAAAATCAAAACAATCAACCCCAGATCAGACAATAAGACCCCATTTCAGGAGAACTATGCTGAAAGTTCTCAAAACAATGTAGATGATGAGGATACTATAAATCTAATGGGTATAAATGAAGATAACACTATCTTTCTCACTCAGGAAGATCAAGAGTTATTTGAAATGCAACAACTTCAATTAGATTCAGGTGAATCATTTGACTACAAACAAGGTTATGATTTTGCTATAAACGAAGTACACAAGCAATATAACCTTAGAAGTAAGAAAAACACTAAACCTTCTACTGAGAAATCTGCTCAAACTGAAAATAAGAAAACAGTAGAAGCCCCAACAACAAAAGTTCTGCAAATTCTCCCTAGGGAAAATAAGCAAAATTCTAGTTCTTCCCCCAAAATTTTCAGCCCCAAAATTTCACCAAGTCCTAAGATTGTTGACATAACAGATGAAGTTGCTCAAGCTACAAAATATTCACAAAAATCTGCTGCAGCAAAAGCACCTAATTCTGTTAAAACAACAAACCTAGATCCTAAAACATCCACTGTTGATCCAAAATCAGCAGATCCAAAAGCTGCCACTGAAAAAACAGCTTCTGACAACTCAAAATCTGAAAAAAACATCTACTATTTCACAAACCATTCCTGAAAAGAAAATAAAAAGCAGTAAAACACAAGAAACTCAAACACAAGGAAAATATAAGTGTAGAAAAACAAGATAAACCCACTCAAACTACAGTTACTGAGGAAGAGTTAATTCAAATAAGTAAATCACAACATTCATTCAATATACAAACAGAAATTGAAAAGTTAAAAATACAAATTCCTTTAACAGAATTGGTAAGGCATGATTTATATAAAACAACAAATACTGAAACATTAAACATGATGATCAACCAGAGTTGATTTTTGGCCCTGATGTAAATGGAAAGCATCAAAATGGAACAGTTCCTCCATTTTACATCAGTTTAACTGTACATGACCAAATTTTACACAATGCAATGTTAGATTCAGGAGCTTCACATAATCTAATGCCCAAAGCAATAATGGAAACTCTGAATTTATACATTACAAGGCCTTACAAAGATTTATTTTCATTTGATTCAAGAAAAGTAAAATGCCTAGGATTGATTAAAGATTTGTGAGTAACATTAGTTCAATATGCTGGTAAGACTATATTAATGGACATTGTAGTAGCTGATATCCCTCCCAAATATGGAATGTTACTATCTCACACTTGGGGAGCAAAATTACAGGGATCTCTACAATTGGACATGTCTTATGCTACTATATCAGTCTTTGGTCAACCAAAGAAGCTTTATAGAGAAACATTGATGAAATATATGGTAAGTAGTGCAGCAAGGTCAATAAATTATCCAATTTATACTACACCTACTGATCTAGATTCTTTCATCTTATGCAACTTTGAAACTGATAATGAAATCAAAACTGAACTAAAAGACAAAAAGAAAACACAAAATAATGATAAAATCTTTCATGAATCTTTATGGCATTTAGATTTTGATGGCTCTGTAAACAAACTAGGAGCAAGGGTAGGAGTTTGGATAACTAACATTGAGAAAAATCATGCAGAAGGCCATGCTTTCAGGTTGAATTTCAAATGCACCAACAATATGGCTGAATATGAAGCCCTCATTTTAGGACTCCAGATCATTAAAAACTTAAGAGGCAAAAGCATAGCAATAATGGGAGACTTAGAGTTGATTGTAAAACAAATTAAAGGTTAATATTATGTTTACAATCATAGACTAGGCCAATATAAAGAGATTGTATTAAATTTGATTGATGATTTGTTGGAATGTAATTTCTCTGCAATACCTAGAAAGCAAAATTTACAAGCACACTCGTTAGCAACTTTTGTTAGTACTTGTAATTTACCTTTTTAGCCCAATCATAAATATATTGCAGAAGTAAAACACAGAGCAATAATTCTAGACAACCTCAAATATTGGCAGATTTTTTCACAAGACCAACAAATTTACCATTTTATGAGTAATGAAGGTGAATTTCATAACTGTAAAATAGACACTGATTGTACCATAGATCAAGATTTAGATAGTAAAATAGATTTGAATAGTATAGATGTAAATAAAGTAAAGTTTGCTAGACCAACTAAGTTTAGTCAATCAGATATAGATGACTTAGAGAGAGTAGAAATTGATGAGATAATTGATGATGAATCTGAAATATTAAATCTCAAAGATAATTTCTTACCAAAAGGTTTAACTCATTTAGAAGATTTATTTGACTCAAATGATGTTAATAGAAAACCCAAAATGGAGCCACTTAGATCTGACATTGAGGAATGCAACATAGGCATAGAGTTAAAGCTCAAGATGATCAAACTTTCCAAAGCTTTACTTCAACAAGAAAAAGAAAAATATATTGCTCTTTGTAAGGAATTCCAAGATGTTTTTGCTTGGACTTATGAGGACCTAAAATCCTATAACACCAACATAATTCAACATAAAATTCCTGTAAAAGAAAATCAAAAGCCCTTTAGACAAAAGTTAAGGAGGATCAACCTTGTTTTTATGCCTTTAATAGAAAAAGAAGTAAAAAGAATGTACGATGCACAGATAATTGCACCAATCAGATATTCTAATTGGGTTTCTAATTTAGTTCCAACTAGAAAAAAGACAGAAGAGATTAGATTATGTGTTGACTTTAGGAATCTAAACAAAGTATCCTTAAAAGATAATTATCCTTCAAAAATGGATCATATTTTACAAAGGATAGTTGGATCTTCGGGGATTTCTCTGTTAGATGGATTTTCAGGATACAACCAGATTTTAGTCCAACCAGAGGATCAGGCCAAAACAGCTTTTACTACTCCTTGGAGCACTTTTATGTATGTAAAAATGCCTTTTGGTTTAATGAATGCAGGGGCTACCTTTCAAAGATCTATGGATATAGCCTTTGCAAAGGAAATTCATGAATTTTTAGTGATTTACTTAAATGACATAACTGTATTTTCTAAAACTGTTTATGAACACTCGGATCATCTTAGACAATTTTTGTTAAAATGCAAAAAGTTTGGCATCTCATTAAATCCTAAGAAAACCTTATTTGGATTAGAAGAAGGCAAGTTACTAGGACACATAATTTCTAAGGAATGAAATAGAATAGATCCTGCAAGAATAGAAGCAATTTTTAACATCAGTCCACCTAGAAACATAAAAGAGTTACAAGTCTTTCTAGGAAAAAATAACTTTTTAAGAAGATTCATTTTCAATTTAGTTGAGATAATTAGAGAATTAAACAACATTCTTAAAAAAGATTCAATTCTTAAATGGACTGTTGAGGCTAAACAATCATTCGAATCCATTAAACAGGCCTTAACCAAAACTCCAGTCCTTATAAGTCCTGACTTTAAAAAGCATTTCATCATTTTTTCATTTGCTTCAGAACACACCATTGCTGCAGTTTTACTGCAGAAAAATGACTAGGGTTATGAACAGCCCATAGCTTTCTTTAGAAAAACACTTAGAGATGCAACTTTGAAATACAATATCATGGAAAAACAGGCCCTAGCTTTGGTAAAGGCCATTAAAGGTTTCAGAGTATACATTCTCTATTTTCACATCATTGCCTATGTCCCAAATGCAGTAGTAAAAGACATTCTAACTCAGGATGGTCCTGATGGAAGAAAAGGTAAGTGGATTGCTACAATTTTAGAATATCACATAGATATAAAACCCACCAAATTGATAAAAGGTCAAGGTTTAGCCAAACTCATGGCTGAATCAAATTGTCATGCCCTAGACATAAATTTTATTGCCCAAGTAGATAATCAAGAAGAGATGGCGACTCCAGAGATTAGTGAAGCCTTTTCAGATTCACCATGGTATGCAGATATCATATTTGTATTACTAAACTTACAATCTCCTCCTAGATTGTCAAGAACAAAAGCTAGATTTCTAAAGCTTAAGGCAGTAAGATTTTGTATATTAGACAATATACTTTTTTGGAAAGATCATAGTGGGATTTTATTAAATTGTTTGTTAAAAGAAGAAGCTGACAAAGTATTACAAGAATTTCATGCAGGTGACTGTGGAGGGCATCTCTACTGGAAGACTATTGCAACAAAATCCTGAGCGCTGGTTTTTACTGGCCTACTTTGTTTGCAGATGTTAAAAGGTATGTGACCTCCTGTCACAAGTGTCAAATATTTGAGGGTAAGAAAAAGTTGTTACCCCTACCCTTAAAGCCGATATCAACAAAAATGCCATTTCAACAATGGGGTCTTGACTTCATTGGAGAAATTCACCCCCCATCATCAGCCCAACACAAGTGGATTTTGACAGCCACTGACTATTTTACCAAGTGGATTGAAGCCATACCCTCTAGGCAAGCCACAGATACTGTCATTATCTCCTTCTTAGAAAGCAACATACTCTCAAGATTTGGATGTCCTCAAAAGATAATAATTGATAATGCAGCAGCATTCAAATCTAAAAAGATTATTGACTTTTGCCATAAATATCACATCACCCTAGGCCATTCTACTGCATATTATCCATAAGGTAATGGTCTAGCTGAATCTTCAAATAAAAGCCTTGTAAATATCATCAAAAAGTTACTTGAAGATAACAAAAAGACTTGCAACAAAAAGTTAGTCAATGCCTTATGGGCAGATAGACTTACAACCAAAAAATCCATTGGTACATCTCCTTACCAGCTTGTCTATGGAATGGATGTTGTTTTTCCATCCTCTTTAGAAGTACTAGTTGTTGACCACACTTTGTCAACGACCCCATAGCAGTACACCCCCATTTTCAAATGGGATTCATCATGTTCGACGTGGTCGTGCCATTCAGATTCCATCATCAGTCGACAGTTTTATAAATGATGTAAACCCATTCTGCATGTTTATGATGTAAATGATCTAAATAAGACCGTCAATGTATGTAACAACCTAGGTAAGCCTAGTATGTTGGTGACGATTTCTATCCTAGGAGGTTTTTTGTCTCACTAATTTACTTGTGTTTTTCGACACAAGTTATCGGCAGAGTTTTCCCCTCCAGTCTCACCTCAAAGCTAGGGTGGATTTTGTCATCAACATGCTAAGTGAGTCCTAGTGTTTCCTATCGAGTCCTTGTAAAAGTAGTTTGGGAATAATCCTAGCTAGTTGGCTAGATTATTTTATTACAAGCTACTTGGTCTACTAGATCATGTTTTGAGTCACAGAATTGAGTACATATTTGAGGGTCTATACAAATGGGTATTCCCCCTTCATATGTCTAAATGTATTTATCTTTTGTAAAGAGAGTTGGAAAAAATAATTAAAATCCCCTCTCGGTGAATTAATTAAAATTTCTGGTCAAATTAATTAAAAAGCTTAAGCCAAAAATTTAATTAATTTTAGGTCCTAGGTGAGATAAAATCCTTCAAAGGAAAAATTCGTTGGTCCTTGAAAAATTAATTTTTAAAGGCCCCAGGCCAAGGGAATATTAAGAATTTTAAGAAATTTTGGACCCTTGGGCTTAGGTGGTTAAATCGAAGTCAAAATTTTGGGTAATTAACTCAAAAATAGTATTTTTGAGTTAATTAAAATGGATTTAAATTATAAATTCGTTTTTTCCTCAAAATTATAATTTCGGCGGTCCAGATTAAAAGATGATCAAATCTTTTCTACAGTCAAGATTATTTTGACATGGATCAACCAAACTAGCCGTTGGATATTTTGTCTTATAAATTAGAAGACTTGATGTGGCATTTGCATCCGATCTTTGGATCGTGCACCTATTCTTGGAAGCTCTTGTAATTTCATTCGATGAATAAAGCATAAAGACTTTGGGGTTACAAACTTTGGTGTTCCTTTTCCAGATCTATGTAGTGATTCATTTCTAAACTCTGCTACTTTGTTTGATATTTTTATGGTTGATGGCCTTCATGGATTAATCTGCATACAGATATCTTGTGCAGTTTTCTGGGTTCATAAAATGACATTTTGATTTTTCTAAAGGATCTCATGTTATTTTCTTAGATCTCTATCAGTCTAAAGTTCAGATCTAAGTGTGCAAGGAAAAAAAATTTTAGATTTGAGCGTCTTGGGAAGTCTTCAGTTGGATCAGCCGACTCTCAGATTCGTAAATCTGAAAAAGCCCATTGTTTCTAATTTCCTGAATCTATCTTACGAATTTGTGTGTCTTTTTACAAGGTCTTTTAAGGCTTGTGCCTCTCTTTAAAACTTCAAATTTCCAAAAAAAAATTGTGCTGAAATGGGTTCAAATCTGGCCATGACGGCCTCAGATCTGTAAATTTGTATTTTTATTAGGGCTGTAAGAGTTTAATAAATTTTTGGTGTATATATTTTCAGAACCTGACTGGTTTTGCAGGTTGTAGGGTTTACTCAGAATTTTTTTTAGATCTGAGTCAGATCTAACACCCAAGGGCCAGATCTGGCCTCAGAATCGCTTCTGTGGGCAAATCTGAACGTTATTTGATATAAAGGAGCATCTAGATCTGAGGTTAACAAAAAAAATCTTAAGTTTGTTGGCATTTTAGCATGTACTGGGTTTGTCTGTTTCATCTCTTCCTTTGATAGACGTCCTTCTACTCCTTGTTTCCGCAGCCTTCCATATCTCCCTTCTTTCTGTCGTCCAACCTTTATCAGAATCCCTCTTCCTCTGTGTTAAACTTTCTCTGCCTTTTTCCTTCACGCTGACCAGCTTCTCCTTCCCTGCTGTCGTCCTCCTTTTTTCTGCCATCAACGACCCTCATCAACCTCTACTTCCCTACCCGTCGAACATGCCTTCTTCTTCCCTGAGCCGTCACATCCCTATTTGCCTTTCATCTCTGCCCTCGCTCTTCTTTCCCATCGTCCGAGCTTCACCTCTTCACGTCGTCCAGCTCACCTGCACAAGCAAACTCACGCAGACATCAAACTCAGAAGCTCGCGTTTTGATTTTTATTTGGTGCGGATTTTTAATTTACGATAGTGTAAGTTTAGCCTTAGGCTTAAATTTTTTTTAGTTCCATTTTGTTATTTAGCTGTAGTTTTAGATCTTCGTATAGTTTAGCTTTAAATTTAATTCGATTTGGTTTTCATTTTTGTTAACTTTTAATTTTCATTTTAGTTAGCGTAGATTTTAGTTTTAATTTTTTTTTTAGTTTTAGTTTTAGATTTAGATTTTCATTTTTTAACTTATAGTTTAGTTTCAAAATTTAATTTGATTTCTTTTAACTTTTAGTTTTAATTTGCTTTGTTTTAATTTGTTTAGTTTTAGTTTTTAATTGTTAGATTTTAGATTTGTTTTTTGGATTTTAGTGTTAGTTTTAAATTTTGGTTTTAATTTGTTTTAGATTTAAAAAATAATAAAAAAATTCAAAATTTCAAAATTTTTAAAAAGTTCTAAGTCCTATAGTCAAATGAGCTTTTAATTTTTTATCCTAAGGTTGACTATAGAAGCATTTAAAATTTCTGGATTGGGTCATTTAGAACATCATAAATTCGGAAATATTGCAATGATCTGACATTTAATTTCAGTGGTACCTTCATGATAATATTTTTTTTATCTCGAATTTAAATCGTTGGTTCAAAGTTCAATGCTTAGTTGTGGTTGATGATTTTTTAGTTATCTTTAAATGTGGTTTTAAGTTGCTTGAAATTGGCATATAATTGTTTAAAGTTCACTTTGGAAATATTTCAAGTAATGATAAATCGCATATCTTTATCGAACATGGTTAATGCATAATTATGAGAGTATTCCATCGAATATCATTGTGGTCATTGGTGTTTTCATAGCAGCAGTTGTACATCAATTACTTAGCTTTAATTACATAACGGGATCTTTTAACTCCATAAGGCACTAGTTTTAATCTAATTGATATGTGAAATCTCGTTAATCTTATTATCTGACTGTGTCTCCTAAGTTGGTTGACTTGCAACCAATTTTTTTCCTTCATTTCTGTTAGGGTCTAACTCCCTTAGCTTGCAAGGAGACAGCTTAGATAGAGAGATTGGGGATCAGAGTGACAGCCCCCGATCTGAGCTGTTGTCGCGGTGCTTAAACAATTTGTGCGACAACACCAGTAATGAAGATTATCCAAGTATTACAAGTTGAATCAAATGACATTCAAAGAAGGATAAATCAAACCATTCACTTGCAACAAACAAGGGAAGAGGTTTACATTAAGTCTCAAGTTATCCAGGATAAGATAAAAAAAAATTTGACAAAAAAGACTAAAGAAGATGATTTCTACATTGGAGATAAAGTGCTAAAATGGGATTCAAGAAGAGAAGACAAAGGTAAAAATCGATAATTTGATTTTCTATGGAAAGGACCTTATCTTATTTATGGTTATAGAGGTAACAATGCTTTCTATCTGAAAAAAACAGATGGATCAAATATGTTAGATGGACTAGTAAATGGCAGAATGCTGAAGCACTACTACTCCTCTGAGATAAAAAATAGTTAGTTTCATTTATTTTGATCATTGTACATATACATTGAAGATTTTAGATTTGATTGGATGTTTTCCAAACAAAGTTGAAGCCCGAAGAGAAGGCCCAAAGCTTTGAGAGGTAAAATATCATAAGTATGAATAATTGCAAAGATTAGAAGATACTTACAGGATCATCACAGTCAAAATTCAAAGGCTACTAGTCTCAAAGTTCTCCAGGAAATGCCATCCCCATGTGGAGCCACTGTTAGGGTCCTATAATAATAGGGTTCATAATTTTTTAATTGACTTTGATAGTCTTGTAAATATGTACAAACCTTGCTTTCTGCAAGTTCTGTTACCATATTTTGAAAATGAAAAATAATAAAAAATGAAAAGAGGGTAAAAGTCCTAAAAGAAAGATCAAAGGACTTAGAAAAAATAGATAAACTAAGACATGAAAGTGAGCAAGTCAAAATGCCACTACTATTTACTTTTACTGCAAAAATAATGATTTTGTGCAGATTATCAATAAATGCCATAATCCATGATCAGTTAAATAGTTTAATCTTAACTTTTCATGTTTTGAATTTCATGTTTTAGATAGAGAATAAAAATATGTCAAACAGTTTAAACTTGACATATCAGTAGATAGTTAGAGAATAAATAAAGAGCTCAATAGTTTAATCTGAGCCCTCGCATGAAATAAGGTTAGACTTAGATAGTTTTATGTTTTGAAAGAAAAATGATTTAGGGTTGCAAGCTTAAATGCACCGATGAAAATGAAATAAAAAATGTTAGAAATAATGATGGGTAGGTAGAAAGCAGTTGTGCCAAGCATGTAATAATGCATCATCGAGCAGAAGTTACTAATTTCCCTTCCCCACAATCATCCAATATTCTAAACCTTCAGTTAAAGAGGCTCAGACCATCTCTCCAACTTTTGTTGGGACCGGACCCAAGGCTCAATAACTGATTGGTCAAAAATATTGGATTTACTACATAAAAGCCATTTCATTAGCGTATTTACCCTTTTCCAAGGTTATGATTCATTTTCCCAAGTAAAACATCTTTTTTCTTAATAAAAGTAAAAACCCTACTTGATTAATTTCATCCTCATTCAAAAACACTCAAAAGCCCATAAAATCCATTTTATCCCAAGTCTGTGTAAAAAAAAATCAAAATGGGACAAAACTATACTTTATTGTCTATTTTACACTTTACTTACTGTTAAATTATGTATTTTAATTCATTTCCTACATTACACCTATATTTCATATTAATTTCTAACTTGTATTATTAAATCCTTAAAAATATACCCTTCCCGTATATTATTAAATCCTTTATATTTAAATAACCCACAAAACCGTTTACTTAAAGTTTAAACCTATGTTTATATTATCCCACAAGGTGAAATAAAACCCACGCTTTCCCATAAGGTTTAAACGTATCAAAAATAATAATATCTCGCCCCTCTATGGTATTAAAACACTTGTTAAGGTTTTATACCATATAATATAAATACCCGCGCCCGTGGTTGAAACATTGGTTAATGTTTTAAATTGAAACACATGACTTACCCGTCCGCCAATCATATAACATAAACCTTAAACGTTATAAATTTATATTTATAATGTTATAAACCATCCCGCTACATATACCAAATCCTAGACCCCACTCCAAATCCCGAGCAGCTTCCAAATTAAATCTCAACCGTTCGCAATCAAACTCCCAAATCTAACGAACGAAAAACCATATCGCATTTTTAGTTGCACGACTAAATAACATTCCATTTCTATGCGAAATAGGTTGTTTCGGCCTTTTCTCTCTCCTCCACTTCGCTTGTTTTGATTGGATCGCATCCAATTCGATTGAAACCACTTACCATTCAAACCCGCGCGATAACCACTCGTGGTTTCGAGCCTTTAAAGCCCGAAAACCGCCCATTGCTCGATGTGATCGCCATTTATTGCAACCCAGTTTAACCCTAAATTGCCTAATAAACCCTAAAATCGCTCCATTGATCGCTTTTCTGCATTCTCCAACTGCACTGCTCCTCCCGATTAAAGAAAACCAAGCCTATGCTTCATTTTCAAGCCCAGAACCAGTGAAAAGTCCAAATTTGCTATTAAAGATTGTTGAAAGACTCCATAAAGCTTCCAGATACCAGAAAAGATACCAAGAAACTATCAAATGCCTCAGAGCCATTTTCAAATACCCATACCTGCAAAAAACAGGATTTTTCAAAAAAATCGAGCCTATTATCAGTTTGAAAGAACATTGATAAAGAAATAAATACAATCAGAGCTTAAATTTATCCAAGAAAGCCTATTAAAAAGGTCCAAAAAGAGGCTAAACCCTGGCAAAATTTTTGACAAAACCCTGTTTTAAGACTGTACTCGGTGTTAGAAGAAATGTTGGGTTTATTCTAGTTTTACAGACTGTTTAAAACTCTAATTAAAAGCCCATAAATCCTCTGTAGGTAACCTAACCCTCTGTGCTTGATTCCAAACAATTTGTAGTCCAATATCCATTGAAAAAGCCCAAGAAACCCTTGTTTCAATAAACCAGTAAGAGTTTGAAATACATGTTGAAGATTGAAATTGAAAGAAAAATCCAAAAATAGAATCATATTCTACTTATTTTCATCCAAGAACCTCTGTCAGAGTCAAAAATACTTCTGTAAACAATTTAATCTTACAGAAGAAACCAAAAAGCCTAAAACAGAGTTTTAGTGATCTTGAAAGCCTAAAAATGCCTAAATCAACTCCAGTTGAGTCCTCCAAGACTGCTATCATTGTGAATCCTCTACAACCTCCTGTTGTAGACATTGAGCACATCCCTTTAGCAGAGGTTGACTATAAAATAACAAATCTTGTTGTTGAATTCAATTTATTAGACCTCCACTGCTGGAGCTATGAAAAGTCTTTAGATTAGGTTGAAGAAGTCCAGATTTGGGAATCAAACCTTCCTAAATATGTTGTTCCAGTCACTTATCAATGCCCAGAGGTTATTAGGTTGTGTCAGAGTTATTATTCACCTGAAAATAGGGCAATGATGAATGCAACCAAAGAGGTACTGTTTACTATTACTACTGAGTCCATAAACTAGATGTTACAACTCAAACCAGATCCTAAATCAGTTCCTTTGTCATTAGAGGCACTTACTAAGTTGTATATTGGCCTTGATTTTCCCAAAATATTTCAGATTTTCCAAATCTCTATGCCTTTACATGTGGAAATTCCTCAAATCAATCCTCCATATTCTACTTCAAAATTTCCAAAGGGGTCTAGGCATGTCATTTCCATGCTGTCATTCATCCTAGGATACTTTACAGACGAGCATACTGATGAGTCCATCCTAGGGTTCTTATCTACTTTTGCACCAGGACAGCCTCCCTCTGTAATTTTCAATTATGCTGAGTACATTGCAGACAATATCCATCATCGATTGATCAAGTTACCTAATGAAGGAGTGTTTAGATACACATATTTTCTCTTCCATATGTTTTTGTATTTTCAAGCAGATAAGTTCCCTATAACTCTACAGAAGCTTGATATAGAAGAAAAAACACTTTCAGTCATCTTCTGGACTTCATTGATTAGAAAAGAGTCCTTAGAATTCACTTTTGCAGAGTTTATAGATAATTTTGTCCATCCATTGATCAATATGTTGACCAACACTGAAAAGCCAAGGATCAATGATGAAATGAAGAAATCCTATAGGAATCTGAACAGACAAGGACTGGAGATTGGTATTTGTACGAGAAACACATAGAAATCAAAGTTTTTGGCTCTAATCTTCTACCTTACAAACTACCCAAATTTTTACCAATGAGGGTTTTTGCCTTGGAATATATCAGAGAAATCTTAAATTCTGATTCCATCAATTTCCTGGTAGCAAAGAAGAAAACAAAATTCAAGCTAAAGAATCAAATGGGACCCTTCATTTGTAATCACAGAGATGCAGAGACAGAAGCAGCCAAACAGTTACTAGAGTACAAATTTGAAGAAATTTTCTCCTGGAACTATGATCCACAAGGAATACTGAGTAAAATGAGGGTTAAATGTAAAATAACACCCTACATTCATGAGAAAAACCAGCGATTGAGAAGCATGTCAATCAGACTGAGTGGATAGAAAACACTTTGATAGATGCAGTAAAGCAAGGTGATACTAGTTACACCTTACAAACTGCAAATCAAGTAGAGAAAGCCACCAAAAGGGTTAGAGGAGAAGGAACTTACATTGCAGAGACCACTACTAAGAACAGGGTCAAGTTAAGATATAATAAAAAGCCTAAAACAAATCCAATGGGTAAAGAGAAAGTGACTATTGAAGTTGAAGACACAGATGTCCCAGTAACAAACACAGATGCTGCTACAGTGATCAGAAATGAGGAAGCTTGGCAATCACTTACATATTTACTGTGAAAGTAAAAAAGCAGATAAGATGAAGAAAATAGCTTGCTGATTTTTTAGAATTTATTATGGCAGTAAGGCAGTTTTACAGAGGTTAAAGAGTATCAGAGATTAAATAGTATCAAATTAAAGGGAATCAGAGTGAAAGAGTATAATATATTGAAGATAATATTTCAAAACAGATTTGAAATATCTTGGCCAGAAAAGAGGACACTAAGGCAGCCAGCTGCACCTAATCCACAAACAGATTACTATTTTATTTGGATAAATAGGACAGCTTGTTGATTTGTTAAGCAAGTGGCTCTATTTTGTTGTAAACATATTTCTATTTTCCTTATATAATTCCTAGAAGCGTTCTAGGATATTTTGTAAACTATATTGTATAAATACTTCATCTTTAGAAGTATTACTGTGGAATAAATTGATGAAGATTTCTAGTCATTTTTGTTGGACTTGAAGGCCTTTGTGTTGCAAATTTCGAGCAGCAAACTGGATCAGATCAACTAGCATCATATTTCAGGATTCATGTGATGAGCTATTGAAGTGAAGTATTTTCTACTTGTCATTGTTTATCTTCTTTGTTTCATGCATCCATATATGTGTTCCAAATTTGAATGAATAAACAGGAGTATTACTTCAGGATTTGTTAAAAGCACCTTGTCTTTATTGTTTATCATTTCTATGTTTTATGTTGATTTCCAGAGTAGGGAACCCTTAATTGCTCCCTCTTTCGTTTGACCTCTGCCTACTACTTCCCTTTTCCGGATCAAAGAACCCTTCATTGCTCTTTATCCCGATCATACCACTTCACCAAACGACCTTCCAAAATCTTCAAAGGCTTATCTATGCCCTAAAAACATTTGACTTTTTGACCTTGATCCTAGTTCTGTATGCTTGACTTTTGACTCCTTAGCCCAATGGACAATCTGATTTCCCACTATCCATCTCATTAAGTGATTTTTCTCACCAAACCAAACCAAAATCAAAACCAATTTGCACAATCATAACTAGCCTAATATCTTATAAATCAAACAAAGCAAAATTTTATAGAGAGAGCCCTCTCTGAACCCTAGGAAGGCTAGATCCTAGAGTTTAAAAGTTGGTCTGTGGTTACCTCTAGAGTTTTTACAACTATAAATCAAAATCTCACAACTTAGAAAATTACTAGAGTGATAACACCTTCTACATCAACACAACAGGTGGACAAGGGTAAAGAAAAGGTCATTGAGGCACTCATTCATGATGAGGAGGACAACCATGAAACTGAGCAAGAATTTCCGCTTGTTGACCTAGATGAGGATGAAGATGACAAAATCACAAATGTTGCCATCAAAGGTAAGGACGTCAAGATTAAGGAGCTTCGGACTAATCTTGACAGGGCTTGATATGTTATACACTTCCTTGAGCAAGAAAATAAGCAATTGAAGACCAAACAAGTCATTGATGAGGTGCAGTATTTCACTGCACAAAGGGAGGCTCAAAATGCCAAAGTCACGCTAGATGAAACACTGGAGAAGTATGGCTTACTTGATGATGAAGAAGAACAAGTACCAAGACAAAGACCTAGAACTAGAGGGTTGAAAAGAGCTCTAGCTCTAGAGAGACAAAGGGAAGTTGAACTGGTTGATCAGCTAACCCTAAATGAGCAGCTTGCTTTATTGATTAATGAAGACAGGGAGCCATGTCTTGATAGAGCCAATCAACACTTGGAGAAGCTGCTAGCAAAGGAAAATAAGGATTGCTTTACTATGTAATATTTTCTTTACATAGTATATATACAAAAAGGTGTTTTGTTAAAGCTTCCACAGAAAGTGCAAGTCTGTTGTAAGAACTTTTTTACAATCTTCTACATATAGTAAAGCTTATCTTAAACATAACATAAAAGTAGTCTGAAATACAAAATTTGGCTTGTACATGCATGAAGATAAAACATGATAATCATGGAGGTCGAAATGGCTAAGCTGAGGTGGTTGACTGCTCCTCGTTTCTTGGAAAAACTTCCTCCACAAAAAGTGCAATTGCCAACTAAAGGGACACCAAGACCTTTATCCACAAAAGTATAGGAGTAACCAACTGAAAATGACACTTGGAAGATAGCTTCACTAAATGACACTTGGAAAAAACCATTACCCCTAAGGTTGCATACACTTTATCAACATTTAGTGTCATTCAATGAAACCAGAACAAAAATCTACCTGTTCATCTTCTTATACAAATTCTGAAAATAATAGCTACTTTTCTGGAAAATGTAGCTATTTCTGATAATTCTCTAGATAGGCCAAAAATGATATGATTCTTCAGATTTTCATTTGGTTTTTTCTTTTGTACTTGCTTTTTTTTCTGAGCCTTCTTCTTCACTAGATCATTTTCTGGACTTTGATCTATGTTTATTATCTCATCTCTGAGAGCAAGATTGGCTATGAGTTTGCTTGCTAGCCTGAGCTTATTCTTTGGTATGGTATGAGGCCATTGAATGTATGGATTAGGAATGTATGAAGGCCTCCTTCTTCCATGGATAACTCTGCTTGACTCTGTTTCACTGCTCTCTTCCTCAAAATATGAGTATGAGTGGATTATTGCTTTCTTCTTTCCTTTAGCTGATGAAATGAGAGATGAGTAAAGTTGGGCTATAGTTGGTTCTTCTGTTATAGTCTCTGAAACTTTACTTTTCCCCCTAGCTAATGTTTTGAAAGAGGAAAAGACTTGTGCCAGTGTTGGTTCCTTTGTTGCTGGAGTGGCATTGTCTTCTTGATTTTCCTGTCTATTCTCTAGAATGGGGCTTGGTGCTGATGTTTTAGGGGTGACTTCCACTGAAGATCCTTCTGTCAGGATTAGTTTTCTTCTGTGTTTATTCTTTGAACAATAAGCTACCTCTTCCTTGCCTTTAGACATAGTATTCTTGTCAGATAGAGTAGCCTTTTGTTTAAGCTTGCTTACATGCTCCTGCCTGAAAGACTCCAAGGTTTGTGGTTCCTTAGGTAATCTTCTAGTATAAACTTCCTTGGTTGGTTGCATCATGGGTATAGGAGTGGTGGTTTGAACTCTAGCTCTCCTAGTTGAGTTCATTATCTGTCTGCTTCATGGTGATGAAGATTGACCAGTTTGTGAAGGGTTCAATGTAGGTGCAGGGCTTGATTGTTCCTCTTGGGTCTTTTTTCTTAAAGGCCTTCCTACCCTTCTCCTTGAATTAACATTGTTGAAACCTTAATCTGCTAGGAACTTTTCCCATGTGGTTCTCTTCTTCTTTAGATGATAAACCACCAGCATTTTGATTAAACCCTTGTGATAAATATTGTGAAGAGAATAATCTGGGGTTCTTTGTATTTTTTGTGACATTGTCAGTAGAGATTTATAGAGGAAAAATGGGAGGTTCGTAGGTTTAACACTCGATATGTGAGCTAGAAACATCATCTAATATTGATGTGCTATGGAAAACCCTTCACAGGTGATATAACGCTGCATTGTGGTAATAAAATCTTTCCATTCAGGCCTAAAATAAGAAATGGGAACAACAGGGGTCCAATCTACATTTTCATGCTCAGGCTTAAGATAGGGATTTAAATCTGCTTTAAGCAAATTTTTTCTCTTATACCAGCACTCACCTATAGTTGATAGCTAGGTAGCTCATGCAATGATGGTCTTTGTGATCCTGAAGGTCTGAGACCCCAGCTTGACCTGCTCTCCATTGAAAAACTCATTAAATGCATGAGAAAATACAACATTTTCTCCTGAGAACTTCTTTAAAAGTCGATACCATCCTATTGCTTGGAACTGTGGCTTTGCACGGTGATCAGCGAAATGAGTATTGGCCGATTCTGAATAGTTCACCTTACACCGTTACCCATTCTAACAGCTAAGTTAACTGCTAATGCACACTTGTAAAACTAGGAACAACAACCCTCCATGAAGCCCTAACTACTAGCACAAGATAACAAACTACTTGTTGGAGGAGAAGAAATTGTTTGTTGTAGCTTTCTCGAGGCAAATGGAAACAGAGCTCTACATGCCCTTAAGCATGGTGAGGTTAAGTGACACAAACTCAAATAATTTAAATTTTGGTGCCAACTCACTCCACTGAACATTTCACTCCATTGAATAATTAAACTAATTGCTACTTGTAATTCAACGTTGATATATTTCACCTTTAATGAGTAGCATTAGATTTAACTATCCTTAGCAAATAAAATAGCCAACCTCCTTTTAATGAATCCTCCAATTAGAAATAGCCACCTTTCAAAAGGGTAATACCTCTTGTTTTAGCAGACGTTCAATTATTCCAGAAAGCAATGTCTTTTCATCTGAGTAATGCCTCTTTACCTCCTTGTACAAATTCTGAAGAAAATAGCTACTTGTTTTAAAAAGGTAGCTATTTCTGTGTTGTTTGTGAAACCAGATTTTCTGAAGAAAATAGCTGCATTTTCAAGAAAGGTAGCTATTTCTGAGTTATTCCTAAGATAGCTGATGACTCTAACATTTTGTCCTTAGTCTTGGATAGGAGATATAATTGTGAATAACTAAGACTTCTCAAACTAAATCCATGACCTTAACTACTCAAAGTAGTTAAAAGACTTATTAAAAGAAAATTTACCCTAATAACTCTAAGACACAAAACAAACTATTGGACTCGAACTTTTTGGATTTTGTTTAAAAATGATAAAAAACTTTGACACATTTTAACCCTCCAGGGTCTTCAACCATAGGTTAAGGGACAAGAGAGGAACAAAGACACAACAACAATGGTGACCAGACTTTGAAAAATTGCAGTGCTAACACCACCCATAGAGAAATACCACCCACAAGAGGAATATGCATTCATTGGTACGAGATTGGTGGGGAGAAATCGAGTCGGGCCCACATGGGCATTTTGGAGACACTTTGACAAAAAGGTAGGGAAGGCACTCATTTCGTCATTCATAATCATTTGCAAAATTGTCTTTCACATAGCACGCTTGAGCTGTAGCCAAGTTTGCCAGTGTTGTTCAGCACATGAGTGTTTCTAAGCGGAAACCTCAACCCTTGCTTCGGTGGACTTCGAGTGCCAGCCCAAGGAGGGAGTTCTACCAATTCCATTTCATACCAGCAATAGGGAACTCGAGTTTGTGTTGGGGTTCAACAGTAGTAGCGAAGTGACTGCGCAGTCCTTGGAAGAGCCACACTCGGTTGTTGAGGAGAGAAGGGAGTTCGGGCCTAAAAATTAGGAGGATTCTGCGGAAGTGTTTTGAGCATGATTGCAGTCATTTTTGGGACTCTTTGAAGCAAGATTGACAAGTGGGTCGAATTACCCAGCAACAAAGCCATTGAGAAAAAGGGGGCCGAATTTCCTAGGTCAACCATTGGCCAATTCCTTCATGGGTTATTCTAGGTATTTGGTGGAGAGGTTGTGATTAATTTGGCAGCATTTTCTAGGCAGATTTGAGGGCTGAAACAGAGATCCTAATTCAGCCCGCAGCTAGAGGAGCTAGGGGAAATTGGGCCGAAATTCTGGGGTCAGCATTTGGCCAAACCCTTTCTGGGTTTTAGTGGGTTATTGGAGGAGAGATCGGGGTTAATTTCTCGGACTTTTTTGAGCACCAGAAGAGAGTCAAATCAACCATTATTTACAGTCAGCAGTTTTGTTTTTGGGTGATCAGCGCAGAGCCATAGAGGGGACAGCTACACAGCAGTTGGGGCATTTGCTTTCATCACTTGGGCTTTGCTAGCTTGCCTTTGGCAAGCCCAGGTGCACAATTTCCAAATATCAAATTGTAACCCCATGATTTTATAATAAAATGGCTTAAAACAACAAAGTTTTTGGCTCTATATTGGCTGTCTGATTTGTGTGCAAATTTTATGTGTATTTTTGTTATGTTTGTTGTGTATCATTGTATATTTTTGTTAGGAATATTACATGGGAAGTGGTGTTGTCCAAACTTTAAACCGAAACCTCATTAATGCCAACCCAGGTGCTCGTGACTCATCGTATTGGTTGTGTCATGCCATGTTAGATTGATTCACATGATTGAAACTAGAAACATATTAAGTTTCTAGTTGAAACCATAACATATCAAACTTTGGGTTGGGTTGGTCGATCCTACATCCTCCTACATAAAATCCTCAACCTTTGTTTTGACAAGCTCTGCAATATTCTCAATTTCACCTTACAAATATTTTTTTCATGCTCTGGAACAACGCCAAATGAAGACCCCGGGATCAAGGAACAAAAGTAGAAGAGGATATGGTATTGATACCTCGCCAAAGAGCTATTGCATTACTGATGAAAATTATTGTCGTCGCTAACTAAATGGATTTTGAATTTGATTCACATTCTCCATGCAGGCTAATATTTCTAAATCATGATAGATGCGACTAGGGAGAGATGTGTCAAGAGAAGGTTAAGAATAGGAGCGCGTACAACGCATGGATAGGGCCATGAGGCTTTGAGTTTCCTATTGAAGTTTGGTATGATGCAACATAGGTGCAGGTATCAAGCCCCTCAAAAGCCGATTAAATAAGTTATTGGTTTTGGTATCAAGCATGAGAAGGATGCAATCAGTTGAGATGGGACTCATGCTTGATACCTCAGAGTGTTATCAAACCCAACAATTTATCTCGCTATCTCCCTGAGCTTTGTACTTGATACCAAAACCAACAACTTATTTAATAGACTTCTGACGGGCTCGATACCCGCACCTACATTGTATTATACCAAAATTTCCTGGAAAACTGAAAGCGTCATGTCCCTATCTTTGTTTGTATGGGAATGTGACATCTTGTTCCTATTTTTGAACTCACTAAATACCTATACAGAGATTAGAAACCTCAATCAAACAGGTTCTGGGGAAAATTTGACATAGGGTTGCTATAAAAGTTAAAAAAAAGAAAAAGTAATATAAAATGCCCTGGAAGTGATGGTCTATCGCTAAGAGCATTGGCACCAAACAGGCAAGAGAATGGCGAGTCGAGCCATTAGATTTATTGCTACAATTTCTTTACACATTAGTACAAAATTGAAAGAAAATACAATCAGCTTCAAACCTAGGTAAACTATGAAATACAACCCTAGCCTCTTATTGAGCACCCTCGTTTATGAAGACCATAAAACTAGTGGTCAGGGAAGGCCACACACAATGGCTCTGGTACCATGTCAAAACTCACTCACGAAAATATACAGTAGATGATAACCATGTAATGCATATTATTAATAAAAGTTTCATATTCCAAGAGGTCTCTTGGACTTCTATCGTTGTTGACCTTCACTTGAGACTTTTCGCCTTCCATTAAACTAAATATGCCAAATTCACATAACCCCAAAGGATTATATTTCCAACAAAATTAATATAAAAACATAATCAAAATAAACAGATACAAATATATAAATAAATATTGCATTAGAAAGACATTCATCTTCAATGAAAAGGCACAAGGTCATCCCCAATTGTATTTATATCAGTGTTGCTGACATCAGCATTGGCAAAAAATCGGCTAGGGTTTGGAAAGGAAAAAATCATAAAATCAGGGAAATATTGGTAAAAATAGGCAAACATCGTCAAAATTAAATAAAATACAAAAATATTCATTTTTTTAACATCTAAAGCCTCAACAACATCAAGTAAATCCATTGCCATGTAAAACAGAACTAACATATGAGAAGTATAAGATGTATAGTGTTAAATCACCCATCAATATTAAAACATGTTCCTGAGTCTTGACTCAGCCTCAAAACATCAACAAAAAATTTAATAAATGTATCTCATCATCATGAGTAATCTACAATGAAATTAGATAAATAATTTAAACTAGTGATTTTCTCTGCACTTTTTATGGGCATATGTAGTATCCCCAAATTTGATTTTTTGCATTAGAGACGATTTTTGGAAGAGGACGTAATTTCGGCCTTGGGACTTGAGAGGAAAAATTGGAATTGCAGCTCTTGTGAAACATGGGGCACATGAGAGAGAAATTGGCCCATGAAGGCAATTTGCACTAGTGAGAAGAGAGAGAAAGGAAGGGGTGTGAATTAGTGGAAGATGGGGACAACCAAGGGAAAGAGGGCCAACAATTATAAATAAAGCTTGCAAGCCTCCATTTGTTATCTTGGATCATCTTAACTTTCACCACTAGTTCTCTTGAGCTGCTAAGCCAAGATAACCGGTGTTGTTTAGCACAAGGACCTCCTAAGTGTGAATTCCACCCTCATTTTGGAGAACTTCGAGTGTCTATCTAGTGAGGCAATTTGGGGAGATCAATTTAGAGTTTCCATTGGGCATATTTATAATCATTTCCTTCAGTTGGAGCGAGTTTCCCTTAGGCGCAAGAAACAAATTTGTGGCTCTTGGAAGGGCCAACGAAAAAGGGAATTTGGGCCAGCCATTTAGCAGAGAATTCTTCCGCAAAGAGTGTTGGAGTTTCTTGTCAAATTGCAAGTCTGTTAGTGAGGCGTTTGGGAGAGTTGAGTTGCTCCACTTCTTGGCCTGCACAGGCGTTCACTAGGTATTGTTGTGCAGTCACTTGGACAAGGAGAACCTGCGGTGTGGCTACAGAGGAATAAGGGAAATTTTGGGAGGAAGTAACCTTGTGGGAAGGAGATTTTCTAGGAGAGATTTGGAGCATTTTGTAGCCGATTTCATCTACAACCAGTTTTCCAGCTAGTTAGAAGTGCATGCACAAATTAGGGTCAACCAGGCACATTGAATTCAGCCCAAACTTTTTCTAGGATTTTGTGGGTTTTATGAGAGGAGACTAGGATTAATTTTGCAAATTTTTATGAGCATTCTTGAGGGAGGAATTCCTAGTTCCATTCAATAGTCAGCAGTAAAATTTATTGGAGGAGGATGCAATTAATTTTGGAACCATTTCCACCACTTGGGTTCGTGAGATATTTCTTGGTTTTATTGAGCTGGTGTAGTGCTTGTGGCTAATTTCTTAGAATTTTTGGAACAAATTGGAAGGCTAAATCAACAGTCCCCTTCTAGCGGCAACAGTAGTTTTCTGGGCAGACGCAGATTTGGTAGTAGAGCCATTTTCATCACTTGGGTTGTAATATTCCTTTTCAGGAATTTCAGCAATATCTCCAATGAGGACGCTGTATAAGAAAACCAGTGCAAGAATAACGCAGTCCAGGGCTTGGATCCTCTAAAATATGTTGTATGTAGCTTAAATATAGAATGGCATTAGAAACAAATAACTCTAGCTACATTAAACAGATCTCCCCAACTCAAATATGCTAAAAAGCACCACAACCCCAGTACATCATAAAATAGAAATGTCGGAGGCAGCAACAGCGTTATTTTTATTATGAAAACTACAGCAATAGATGGAATAACATATATATGGAGCTTTCATTCATTATAAGATCAGAAATGAGAGGATTGACCTCTTTTACAAACACATTAGGACCTCCCGGCAAGGGTTTCCGGCAAAATAGCAACACAAGATACAGCACTGCAGAAAATAACACTGTACCCAGCAACTCTATATTGAGAAATATCTGATATGCTCAAAAAGGGTCACACAATACAAGAATTGGCTCAAGGCCTCCCTCAATAGAACTCCTGGAGTGGAAATCACCTCCTCCTCTTCTAAAATAAGCACAAATGGATAGATACAACCCCAGCTACTGCAACTACTGCAGAAATAACGCATCCACTGGAAGTGACTGTGCTGTCAAGGTCAGAGGATGGCTTTCCTCAAGATAGTTGATGAGAATCGAACTCAAGACCTCCTCCTTAGCTCTCCCAATCAACTATAACAATGATGATACTAGAATTCCCGCATGAGAACTCTTGCACTAAACAGTGCTCCAACTCCGGCTAGACAACTGAAGCTTGCAATCAGTCATAAGACTGAAACAAGAAGTATGAATGAATGATTCCTTTTGCTGCTATTCCTTCCTTTTTATCCTAAGTAAGCTTCTCCATCTCGGGCCCCACTCATTGGTGATGTAGCTTCCTTGAGAAGTTTCCTCCTTCAAAACTACGCTACCCTAGTGGCTTTCCCTCCCTTGTGACAGCGCTATTGACTTGGTCAACTATAGCTAGCTCCTTGCTTTTTCTCCTCTTCACACCCAAGAGGCTTTATTTTATCCTCCTACCTCAATCCCTTTTCACACAGGGATAGATTTTATTGTGTTTCCTACTTCTTATTTCAAAAATGGAGCAATTATAATGTTCCAAGTAGCAATGGCTAATTGGGAACAGTACAGTCCTCCCTGCTCAAAAGTTGCTTGCCCACAATAAACAATAAAGAAGGATGTTGTAAGATCTTCTCTCCCTCCCAAGTGGCATCCTCATCTAGTAGATTCCTCCATCGAATCAGATATTCTTTGATGACTCTGTTTCTCAATTGCCTCTCCCTTGTTTCTAGGATTGCTTCTGGCTGCAAGATCAAATGGCCCTCATCATCAATAGGAGGAAGTTCCATGTTGGCAACTACATTCCTCCCAATGGCCTTCTTGAGGCAAGATACATGGCAGATATTGTGGATCTTTCTCCCCTTAGGAAGCTCCAGCTCATATGCTACGTTACCGATACATTTGTTCACCTTGTAAGGCCCATAGAAACGTGGTTTGAGCTTTTCAGCTCCCTTTACCTTGAGTGTGGATTGTTTGTAAGGCTGAAGGCATAGGTAGACAAGATCTCCCACCTCAAACTGTCTCTCTATCCGACCATGGTCTGCATGCATCTTCTGCTGGTTCTGAGCAGTAGCAATGTTATCTTTGAGTGCCCTGAGTATGTCCTAGTTCTCTTGAATCCAATCCCTTGCCCTTGGAGCTTTACGTGCCCCAAACATAACATCAGCAAATGAAAGTGCCTCATATCCATATAAGGCTCGGAATGGAGTCATGCCAATAGAGATGTGGTGAGTAGTGTTGTAACAATACTCCCCCAAGTGGAGCCAACGCAACCAAGCTTTTTGCTGCCCTGCCACATAGTTCCTCAAGTAGCCTTCTAGCCACTTGTTCACTATCTCAGTCTGGCCATCAGTTTGGGGGTGATAGCTGGTGCTAGGGGTCAAATCAGTCCCCACTAATCGGAAAAGTTCCTGCCAAAAGCCACCCATGAACCAGTTGTCCCGATCACTCACTATGGTCCTAGGGAGACCATGGAGTCTAAATACATCTCTGAAGAAGAGCTTAGCTACCTGTGAAGCAGTATAATGTGCAGAAATGGCAAAGAAATGAGAGTATTTTGTTAGTCTGTCAACAACAATAAAGATACAGTCCTTACCCTGCACTATTGGTAAGCCGGTGATGAAGTCCATAGAGATACTTTCCCACTTCACATCCGGAATAGGTAGTGGCTGCAACAACCCAGTAGGATAAGTGTGCTCTCCCTTATTCTGTTGGCAAGTGGTGCATTTCTTGACATGTCGGAGCACATCTTCCTTGAGAACCTTCCATGAGAATCTCTCCCTGATAGATCTGTAAGTTTTTGTGAAACCTTGATGCCCGGCAAGTGGTGAATCATGTGAGGCCAATAAGATCTTCTCCTTGAGCTTAGAGTTCTTAGCCAAGTAGATCCGATCCTTGTAATAGATGACCTCATCCATTACTCTAAATCTCTCATCCGATACCACCCCATCAAGTATCCCACATGCAAAGTCATCTTTGGAGTACTCAACTAAGAGTTGAGCCTTCCAATCTGCATCCATGCCGCTCAACGACAGCGCTGTAGGCCTCCTGGAAAGTGCATCAACTACTATATTGCTCTTCCCCTTGACATATTCTATGTCAAAGTCATAAGCCTGGATTTTGCTCACCCACTTCTGTTGTCTCTCCTGAAGTTGCCTCTGTTCAAGGAAGAATCTAAGGCCGTTGTGATCAGTCTTCACCTTGAACTTATTCCCCACCAAATATTGTCGGAATTTGGCTAATGCATGCATGATAGCCAACATTTATTTATCATAGATGGGGTATAGCCTCTCATGAGAGAGCAACTTCCTGCTCTCAAAGACTATATGATGCCTTCCTTGCATCAAAACTGCCCTAATACCTTCACCTGATGCATCACATTCTAGCACAAAAGGTTGAGAGAAGTCAGGTAAAACCAAAACAGGACAACTACTCATTACCTCTTTGAGCTTATCAAAAGCTCTCTGCGTTGTAGGTGTCCAATGGAAAGCCCCCTTCTTTGTCAAGTCTGTAAGTGGTGTTGCTAGTTGTGAAAACCCTTTCACAAACTTCCGGTAATAAGTGCATATGCCCACAAACCCTCTGAGTTCTGTAACATTCCTAGGTTCGGACAATCTCTAATAGCCTGAATCTTCTCCTCATGTACCCTCACTCCATCCACTCCTATGATATGCCCCAAATACAACATCTCTGTGAGGCCAAATTCACATTTGGAGAGCTTGGCATAGAATTGTTGCTCCTTGAAGATATGTAAGGCTGTCTCAATATGTTGTGAGTGCTCCTCCCAAGTGCGGCTGTAGATCAGAATATCATCAAAGAAGACCAATACAAACTTCCTCAAATGACCCCGGAAGATATGGTTCATACAAGATTGGAAAGTTGCTGGAGCATTAGTCAATCCAAAAGGCATTACCAGAAACTCAAAATGCCCATAGTGACACCTGAACGCTGTCTTGGGAATATCTTGCTCCCTCACCTTGATTTGATGGTACCCAGACCTCAAATCAATCTTGGAGAAATATTTGGATCCCCTTAGTTCATCCATGAGTTCATCGATTCTGGGTATAGGGTACCTGTTCTTCAGAGTCTTCTTGTTCAAGGCCCTATAATCAATGCACATCCTCAATGTGCCATCTTTCTTCTTTACCAGAACCACCGAGGAAGCAAAAGGACTAGTACTAGGCTGGATGTGCCCTAGTGCTAGCAGCTCTTGGATAGCTCTTTCAATCTCATCCCTATAGGCCTTGGGATGTCTATAAGGAGTGGTGATCACTGCTTGGACCCCTTCTTCCAACTCAATGGTGTGTTCAAACCCTCGGTCAGGAGGTCTCCCTGGTGGGATATCCCCAAATACTGTACAATACCGGTCCAGAAGAGATTGAACATCTGAATGCATTGGTGAGTCCTTGCCCTTCACCTCAGATATATGCAGCTCCACTACTCATGCAACATCTCCTATACGCAGATCTGCCTCCATCCTATGTGCTGAAACAACCTGAGGGGGATATGTGTTCATACCCTTGATCTTTTGTTGCTAGCCATCCTCCCCTCTAGTCCATTCCATCTCCAAAGTTCTCCAGTTAGTGGTAACTCTCCCAAGAGTGACTAACCACTAGACTCCCAATATGACATTGGTGTCTGGAATATCTACCACAAAGAAGTGGTCTGTCAAGGTATAGGTACCCATAGTAATGGTCAGCGCTGGAACATACTTGGTACATTGCAGAGTCATGGCTGCTGAGACCAAAACTGAAAATCCCTCAAACTCCTCCATGGGAATTCCTCTCTTGTGTACCAGTTGTGCATGAATTAAATTATGAGTGGCTCCACTATCTATCAATACAGAAACTCTTTGCCCCATGATGGTGCCTCTCACCCTCAAGGTTAGATTCTTTGGGACCCCTCTTAACGCTGCAATAGCTCCTCCTCTTGGAGCAAAGTCTTCTATGGATTGTACAGTGTTGGCATCCTTCTTGGAGAAGGTCTTGATATGATGTGCTTCCCCTATAACACATTTCTCCTCCAATTCCTGAACAGGAATTGTCTCCCTTGGCCTTGAGTGGGTCTTCTGCTGTAAAAAGGTTCTTGTCCTGGGCAAGGTCTGTTGTAGATCTCTAGCTTTCTCCAAAGCTTCAAGGAGTGTAGTTGGTTTGGTAGACTTGACCAACCCTTGTAATGGTTCAGCCATCCCATTCAAAAACATGCATACCTTCCTGCTCATAGTGAGGTTGGATACCATTACTAAAAGCTGCAGATACTCAGCAATGTAATCCTCAAGATCTCCCTCCTGCTTGAGCTTGGTTATCTTGGCAAAGTGGGCTTCTGGATCCCTTGGATCAAACCTCTCCACTAGCTTCTTGGCGAAAGTTGAGTATGAAGTGATATGATGATGTCCAAGTGTGGTCAGTCCATGAAACCACCAATCTTGAGCTTCCCCTTCCAAGTGCAACACAGCTATCTTGATAGCTTCTATCTCAAAAACCTTGTGGAGCTGGAAGTATGTGTCCAGCTTCTCTACCCATGCTTTTGCTGTGCACTTAGGTGTCCCATAAAATGTGGGCAAGAAGAACCCTACCATACTGCGTTGTAGGGTTGATCCCTGCATCAAGTTATCCTCCCTTTGATGAGGATCATTCCTCCTTCCATCCTTGATCTGGAAAAACTCCTGAAAGCTCAGGTGCTCCTTGAACCTTTGAGACTGGAGCTCATATTCTTCAAAATATTCCCCTAGAGAGCCCTCCTTATCTCCTTCAGTTAAAAATGAAGGCATGGTGGAGCGTTGTGATGTAGTTGAATGTCCCATGCCATTTGCAGTGTTGGTGCTTGCCTTATGGCCAAACCTAAAGAGTCTTCTTCCTGCCTCATCTCCTTGAGATCCCTTGCAATGTTCTGCAGGGTTTGAAGTACGAGCCTTGAGATGTCTTCCTTCTCCATGCTGATGATAAATCTCCCCCCCACAAGCTGAGCCAAGAGCAGAGCTCTGATACCACTGTAATATTCCTTTTCAGGAATTTCAGCAATATCTCCAATGAGGACACTGTATAAGAAAACCAGTGCAAGAATAACGCAGTCCAGGGCTTGGATCCTCTAAAATATGTTGTATGTAGCTTAAATATAGAATGGCATTAAAAACAAATAACTCTAGCTACATTAAACAGATCTCCCCAACTCAAATATGCTAAAAAGCACCACAACCCCAATACATCATAAAATAGAAATGCCGGAGGTAGCAACAGCGTTATTTTTATTATGAAAACTACGGCAATAGATGGAATAACATATATCTGGAGCTTTCATTCATTATAAGATCATAAATGAGAGGATTGACCTCTTTTACAAACACATTAGGACCTCCCGGCAAGGGTTTCCAGCAAAATAGCAACACAAGATACAGCACTGCAGAAAATAACGTTGTACCCAGCAACTCTATATTGAGAAATATTTGATATGCTCAAAAAGGGTCACAAAATACAAGAATTGGCTCAAGGCCTCCCTCAATAGAACTCCTGGAGTGGAAATCACCTCCTTCTCTTCTTAAATAAGCACAAATGGATAGATACAACCCCAGCTACTGCAACTACTGCAGAAATAACGCATCCACTGGAAGTGACTGCGCTGTCAAGGTCAGAGAATGGCTTTCCTCAAGATAGTTGATGAGAATTGAGCTCAAGACCTCCCCCTTAGCTCTCCCAATCAGCTATAACAATGATGATACTAGAATTCCCGCATGAGAACTCTTGCACTAAACAGTGCTACAACTCCGACTAAACAACTGAAGCTTGCAATCAGTCATAAGACTAAAACAAGATGTATGAATGAATGAATCCTTTTGCTGCTATTCCTTCCTTTTTATCCTAAGTGAGCTTCTCCATCCCGGGCCCCACTCATTGGTGATGTAGCTTCCTTGAGAAGTTTCCTCCTTCAAAACTGCACTGCCCTAGTTGCTTTCCCTCCCTTGTGACAGCATTGTTGACTTGGTCAACTATAGCTAGCCCCTTGCTTTTCCTCCTCTTCACACCCAAGAGACTTTATTTTATCCTCCTACCTCAATCCCTTTTCACACTGGGATAGATTTTATTTTGTTTCCTACTTCTTATTTCAAAAATGGAGCAATTATAATGTTCCAAGTAGCAATGGCTAATTGGGAACATTACATGGGTATTTCTATCGCCCGGATTGTACAGGCACTGCGACAACGCTTAGGACG
This sequence comes from Pinus albicaulis, assembly GCA_034641835.2. Lineage (NCBI taxonomy): Eukaryota > Viridiplantae > Streptophyta > Pinopsida > Pinales > Pinaceae > Pinus > Pinus albicaulis. The sequence goes on from CM076578.1 coordinate 1,055,943,697, forward strand.
GGGGCTGTCACTATGATTCCCGCCCACTCCGTTCTAGTTGTCTCCCAACAGCAGGCTATGGGGGGTAGTCTCTATGAAATGAGGTGGAATGAAACAAGTTGAAGACCAACTTGCTCAGGAGACACGGATGAGTGGCCTAGCCACTTGGTTGAATTTAAACAAGGTTATTGATTAGATTAGATTAGATTAGATTATTTATTATGATACCAATGCCTTAATGGAGTCACAAATCCTTGCTTTTAGTAAATTAAGATCAAATGACCAGATGGACACCCTGGGCCTGAGATGATTGACTAACTTATATGAGATGCAAGACTTAAGACCTATGTGTCATGCAGTGATCTTGATAAAGTTTAATTAAATTCCTAGTCTAAATGTAACCTTTCCCCTAAATGTTTTGAGAAACAATCCTCAAAGTAAGTTGTGCAATGGAAACCAAAAGGAAGCAGGCAACGACCTAATTAACGATACCTCCCCGTGTGCTCCAGCCACCCAGTGTCTCCAGCGCTGCAGAGACTATGGCTCTGATAACTGCAAGGTTGTTGTGTTAACCCTAGGAGAAGTTGAATCCCTCAAGCTAAATTGGAAAATGGTTGTCCTATATCACTATCAACCTAGCTTATGTTAGGAGGTAAGTTATTAATGCAATCTAGATCTAATATGCAAATGCACGCGATTGTGAGTGACTGTTATCTTGAATTAGGATTGGTTAGATTACTTAAGTACTTATATGAGATTTATCTTAAAAGTACTTAACAATGTCGTGATGCAATCTTTGAACAAGATATGCTTCAAGAGATACGCGTGTAAACTTCAAGTAACCAACTCTATTCACCAATAAACACAAGATGTTATGCCAAACTATGAGATCAATGAAATTAGTCAATTTTAGATTTAAGACAATGTATATCAACAATAAATATTCAGAAAATTCAGACTTGGTCAATGTTGTAACTGCAATAAGAAAATGTTAAACCAACAATGTTTATGTTTGCCCAAGATCACAAAAAATGTCAATTGTCAAAACAACTTGATTTACTTAAAACATGTATGTTAGCCTTCTCAAGATGTATTATTTAGCAAAAATTCAGATCTGAAATATAAATTGCCGCAGTAAGTTAACCCACAGATTAGCAAACAGTGATGTCAACACCAATGCCCAAATATGCCTAAAAATAGTAAAAATTGTCAAACTAGAGAAAAAACAATTTTTTGGATTTTTTGGAGCTTGACTAATAAAATTTCAGATCTGATATATTGATTTCATCAGTAAATTACTAACAGATCAGCAAAGATAAAATCTCTAGAAATAAATAACTGATATTTCCAAAAATGGAAAAATACACTAAAACTTGAAATTTTCCAATTTTAGAGCTTTAGGAGAGTTTGAGTCAACAATTTTCAAAACTGATAAGTTTATGACAGCAGTAGATTAACGACAGATCAACAAACTGAAAATACTAAAGATGATCCCCACAATGTTAAAAATTGTAAGTTTTGCCGAAAAAACTGAAAATTCAAATTTTTTAGACCTTATTTAGAATGTGATTCAGAAATGTTCAGATCTTATTTTTACATTTATGCAGATATTTCCAGCAAGCTAAAATGTCAGGCCTAGGGCAAATTAGAGATGCCCAAGTGACCAAAAATTGTGAAAACAAAGATTTTGCAATTTTAAACAATTTTGACCATATAAAATTTGATTTTAGGGCCTAATTATTTGTGTTTTCCTTGATGTAATAAAATTGCAAAAAATGAGAGTTTAGAGATCAAACCCTAAGCCCAAGGCCTTGAAGCTCCCACCATTGAAGATCGTTGAAATTTTGAGATAATGTTGTCACTTGAAAAATATGAATTTAGATACCTTAACCTTGCAAAATCGTCAAGTATTTAACCTTAAAACTTTAGATTAGGGTTTTAGGTCAATTTTGGAGCAAAAGAGGCTGAGAAATGGAGATCAGGGATACGAGAGGGGGAGCGGAATTTGCGGGGATAAAAGCGCTAGAATGATAGATCGGACCATGAGGAGAAAGGATATGGCCTCACAAGACCAACGCTTTGCCTAGTGAGGCTAGCATAGGGGCAAAAGAGGGTTAGGAGGCCTAGAGCAAGGCCTAAGGCCTATGGCCTATGGCCTAAAGGCCAAGGAAGGGGAGTCGCAAGCCAAGAGATGGTTGCAACCTAGGTAGAGATGGAGAAAGGTCTAAGGGAGGAGGGTCGAGAGGAGAAGGTAAGTCGAGGAGAGAAGGGATGCCAAGGAGAGGAGGCCGAGAGGATGAGAGGGGAGACGAGGCCGAGGAGGTCAAGGCCACAACACCCCACAAGAAGGCCAAAATTTGGCCCTAGAGCAAGACGTTGAAGGGAGAGAGGCTAACGGAGGGGCCTAGGAGGCCAATTCCGGGGCTAGAAGCCCTTAAATCCAAAGCCCTTGCTCCAAAATTTGTGTGCTTCAGCTCTTTTGATTTTTCAAAAATTTTCCATGGGCTACCTGCAAAAATTTCCAAGAGACTAGATCTTACCCTTAGGGGCCTAGATCTAGCTCTTATCCCACTTGGCTTTTGATCTAACCTACAAAAATAAAAATAAAAACACCCCAACCCCAATATATACAAAAATAGATCTAAAACCCCAATCCAAGTTAGAAAAAATAAAATACAAATTTATTCACAAAATATACATGGGTTTTTCGAATAGATTTTGAGAAATTAATGTTTATAATATTTTTCCTTGAAAGAATGGCTAAAATAATTTAGAAAATATTGGCTCACTATAGCCCTAGCAAAGATTCAATCGACCATATAAAAACTAGAGATCCAAGAAAAGTAACCCTTGCCCACAATTTGTGAACTTGGAGGCAAAGGAACGAGTACCTGCAAACAATATGTATTATCTTGAAATAATAATCATAAAGCACAACATAGGAAGCTCGTAGTCAATACATACCACAGATCAACGAAACAAGAACACCTCGAGTTGCAACCAAAAGTCTTTTATTATGGTAGAAAAAACAGTTCCCGGCGAGATAATAGTTTACAAAATGTCGTAGCAGAAATTCTAGCCAGAGTTCAAGATTTTTCATATTTTTGATTGTGTCTAGAGACTCAAATGACTCTCTAATTTATCGATGAATCCTCCAAGTGGAAAAATAACGGCTAGTTTCTTTGATCCTTGTCAAAATAATCTTGGTTGTTGATAAACACTTCAAGATCTTTTAATCTTAGCCCTTTATTTTTTATTTTTGAGGAAATTCCGAAATTATCATTTAACTCCACATTAATTAGCTCAAAATTAATTAATTTGAACTAATTTCCTCAAAATTTTGACTTTGACTTAACCACCAAAGCCCAAGGGTCCAATTTTTCTTGAAATATACAATATTCCCTTAGTGGAGAACTTTTAAAAATTGATTCTTTTAGGACCCACGAATTTTTCCACTTGGAGAATTGATTTTCCTAAGAGAAATTAACTTGACTCTAATTAATTAATTTTTTGGCTTAGGATTTTATTTTATTTTTCCAGAAAAATTAATTAACTACACATGAGGGGATTTAATCATTTTTCCAACCCTCATTTAGATAAGATTTTACATTTTTTGACTCAAAGAGAGAATAAACATTAGGCTTAGACCCTTAAGACACAAAACCCATCTGCGACACATTATGATCTAGTAGACCAAGTGATTTGTAATAAAATAATTAAGCCAACAAGCTTAAATTATTCCCAAACAACCTTTACATTAAACTCAACTAAAACACTAGGACTCATCTAGGACATTGGCAATAAATATTACTTTAGCTTTGGGGATTTAAGATGGAGAGGAAAAACTCCTCTGATTAACCGTGTTTAGAAACACGAGCAATCAGCGACGTTAAAAACCTCCAGGATGAAATTTGTCACCAAAATCAAAGACTTACCTAGGTTGTTACATAGACTCAAGGTCATACTAGAATCATTTACATCATATAACTTGCAGAATGGGTGACCATGATACGTAGACTGTTGATATGTGATCTGATTTGTTGAAAAAAAAGACTGGCACTTCCGCTTCCTTGGAACTTTAACAATTCGAGTGCAACAGGGACCATCATATTCACCTAGGATCTTGCCTTGCTTGTTGTAGCAAGTCTATCTTTCTTATTATTTGATGTACTTGGTTCTCCACATTAATAAAATGGCTCAGTTATTCGCCCTATTTCTTATGTTTTATTGATTGGTTCCTCTGTAGAAAAAGTTATTTGCTATAGCTTAGTTCATGCATCTATTATCTGATGTAAATTTTTATTTGGGATATTACAGTGGTATCAGAACCATGATCTTGGCCAGCTATGGGGTAGCCAACTAGATAATGAAAGATTTGAGCTTCTGTGCACGGTGACGAGTTAAACCATAGAAAACCCATGCCTTAAAAAAGATTTAATATGCAGGAATTCTAGGGTGGATTCCACTGGAGCAATGAGAGATTGGCCCAGTTGAGGAAGGTGTCTGACCAGATTCATCATCATCCTTACAACAAAGACACTAGGGTGCACAAGCCGTGAGGGGGCAACCATCTACAATGTGGGGGGTAAGTCGACAGACTCAAGGCACCATATCTCCTCAAAAGGAGCAGGCAGGACAAGGCCAATTAGAGGGTGAGACCAGGAAACACTTTTGTTGGTGGAGACCTGGCTTTAGCTATCAGGAACCTGAGGAGGAGATTGAGCATGAGGTAGGGCACATAGAGTTGTGAGGGGTCCATAAATACACCCAACATGGGGAGCGTGAGGCTTAGGGCACGCAGAGTTGTGAGGGGTCCATAGATACACCCAGCATAGCGTAGGAGTTACCCTTGTTGGAGATTCCTTTGATAGCTTCGGCTAACACATTCGGGGCGAGAGTAGAGCATACACCCATAGGGCCATCCATTGACGAGGTGCTAGGAGACACAAAGGTGTCCACCGTTGAGGAGGTTCCATCCGTTGTAGAGGTATCCATTGATGAGGTATTTGGGGTCGTGACTGTGTTTCCAGGTGATAGCAGCGCACAACAAGTTGAAGAGGCGTCGGGAGACATCTCCACTGTTGATGAGCCGATAGGTACAGAGACATCCAGATCTATGACAGAGTTGTCGAACGAGGATGTTTTATATGATGCGTTTTCGATGGAGTAGTTAGAGGCTCAAGTTGAGGTCATGATGGAGAGGATGTGCAATCGTCCTTTCGACTAAACATTGACGAGGGGCAACGCAGAGAGCACACATTGGGATTCCAGCGCAGTGCGCTTCAAAGGCATGGTGACAGGGCCTACAATGTTATTATCTCACCCTTATGCATTGGACTGAGAGAGGTGGAGTTGTCTAGATAGATCATAAGGGATGACCAGGTCAATAGGGGCCAACAGCTTGAGTTGAGTATGGCACAATGTCAACATGGAGAGCTTGTTTTGTACATAGGAGATTGTACATTCAATCCCTCCTTTGGGATTGGATGGCGAGAGGTACTGAGCTGGTACCTGAGGGAGCAAGTTAGGTGGTTGGGTACATCGATGGCTGCATTTCAACAGAGGTTGTGGATTATCAGAGGGGCTCGAGAGCCAAACTGTTGTTGGGATCCAAGTGGGGTTTCCCATCACATCATAGAGCTGGTGGGTGACAGCAATAGTTGCATGATGGATCCGATGATTGGGCATGTTGGCGTTGGAATCAACACTTGGACTGCAACAAGGGCCTGATGAGACACATCTTAAACTATAAAGCAATTTAATGATTTGGTTTGTGAGATTGGTAGGTGGTACAAACTTTGATTCACTGAAAAGAGATTTCAGTCAAATCCACAGTTCTACTAATGAGGGTATTGTAACTTGATGTGGTAGCAAGGTGCAAGTTTGTAGTCTATGAGGAGAGGAAACTGTAAGATGAGAGAAGAATCAGTAGGTCTGTAAAACAAAAATCTATTGATTTGGTAGAAATTCACAAAAGTAACAGTTTGACAATATTCCATTGAGAGAGAGCTATTTCTAGTCAGACAAGATTCTCACTAAAATATCATGAAGATTAACTATCATGAGTGATGCTCTTCCACTATTATAATATAGATTTAATCAGGAATGCTCACTGTGTGAGACTAACAAAAACTGATAAAACACATAACAAGCTTAAGAGACTAATAAAAGCACATAACAATATGATGATTTGCAAACTGGAACTGGAAGAAAGGAGATATGGAAACACATGTAAAGTAGACAACACACACAGCAAATTGGTAATAAGTCCTCGGTAGTATTATTCCATTTCATTCGAAAAAAAGATTACAGTTCATATAAGTCAAAATTCTATAACCACCAACCAACCCTGACTTCATATTAGTTTGGCATATATATACAAAAATATGATACTGTCATCTTCCACAAAAAAAGGTAAATATGTTTCAACAGTCATTACAACCTCGTGCAAGAGGTGAGGCTTATCTAAAATTTTAATGCAGAGTGTCATGACATAATGAAAATTAATAGCATTAAGGCTAACAATTCGGAGTGCTTTGTATGATCTGACAGTCTATGGGAAGACTCCTCTTCTGTTCTGGTGCAACCAACTCCACAAAAAGTGTAAACAACAGTGAAAATGGCGTGTGATTGTTCCTTGAATGTTGCCTGGTACCTTGTAGAAATGTGTTGGTGCTGAGAGTAGTGGTAGAAAACTGTTTCAAAGAAACTTTGTCGCTGTTTCGCTGTTTCTTTCCTTCTTTGGTGGAAAACCCTTTGTAATGGCGGAAAACCCGAAACTTTTTGGATAGAATGGCGGAGGTTCATTTTATAAGAAATTACAAAGAAACTCTTTGAAAAAGGTTTAATTGATAGGAGAAACGTGGAGCAGAATTAGTGGGAGGGATTATTAAATGAATGATAAGCGGGAGGAGAAAACCCTTTAGACACATATCGCAATCGCAGATCAGGGTCGGAACATTTTAAACTTAAGACACAAGCGGAAAGAAATGTGATTTGCGATGGAGTGATGACGTGGCAAGGAAGTAAGGTCGATCGCAGATCGCATTTCGGAAGTTTTATTATGAAACAGAGGGGTTAAATTTTGGAACTGGAGAAGTGCAATATGCGATGAGATGGAAGGTGGGGCCCAGACAATTCTGCAAATCGCACATCGCAAGTTTTTATATGAGACACAAAAGTTAAACGTTGAAACTGGCGAAGTGCGATGTGCGATGAGAGCGAAGGGTGACGTGGCATAACAAACAGTGCGGTCACCCGCAAATTGCACATCGAAAGTTTTGAGGGAGCGGAAGTGAATGTGGTGAGTGAAATTTGCGAAAATGCGATGCGAAAAGGTAGGTGGGGCCCTTTAAATGACTTTTCAAAGCGGAAAGTGAAAACTTCATTAAGTTATGGAAATATGATAAAAAGACGCTGGAATGATAATAAAAGGGTTTATAACGAATTCAAGGCATATCAAAGGGAAATATGGGTCCCAAACCATACCGCAAATCGTATTTCAGGGGTTTTGTAGGAGATGGCAATTGTACGTGAATAGAAGTTAAAATTGCGAAGAGCCGATTGCGATGAAAGGTAAGGGGTCCACAATGTTTATTAAATGTGGTAAGTTATATCATATGATATATGATATTACCAAGGTTTGTTGTGGTGTGGGTAAAAGCTGCGATAAAAGAAATATATGGTATGTTTAAAAGGAAATATGATATGGCTGTTAGAGGGTGTGCGGAGCAGCCTTTTAACTATAAAAATTAGATTTTATTAGTTAATAAGGGGTTTTGGAAGAAATGAAAGGTTGGACTTTAGATTTTTGGGAAAATGAGGAATCGAAGAGAAATGGCGAAAAGGATGCGAAAGAATTGAATCATAAGGAGCTAGAGGCCAAGAAAAAATGACAAAGAGGGCAGCTTTGAAAGGAATCAAAACCAGTGCTAACACTGGCTCTAATTGGGGATGATATGCCCCCTGCAGGGTATCAAGAACCGTAGTTTCAGTGCCTTATCCAACTCTTATTTCTCCAACCAGCGATCTTGCTCATTAACTCAAAAAATTAGCATGCCTAACCATTGGGTAATGGAGTCATAAGCTAGATTTCAATCTTCTGCAACTTATTTCAACATCACTGAAATACAATCTAAAACTGAAAAGAAATGCTCGAGTGGCGAGCTTATTTATCTTCCTACTTCTAATCAGCTGAAATTCACTTGATCAAGTATATACAAACTTCCAAAAGAAATTTTTTAACAACTGATTTCCTGACATGTCTTCACATCCACTGTTGAAATGCTGAAAAGTATGAACTTTGAAGCATAATCTCTAAATGTGACTCATACTTGCTGCTATGGACGAGAAGTACTCCAAGACTAATAACAAGAGAGACTTTCAGAAAACTAAAGTCCATATAATCAGCAATAGGATCAGCAAATCGACAAGGAGACTTCAAAACAGCTTTGAGTTCAAGGATAGGCTGACACATACTTTCCTCTGATAGAACAATGCCTTGATGAAGAGATTGTTCTTCATTTTTTTTACACATTTCTTCTTCGACACTATATCCCTGCAGCTTAGATTTATACATTTTAAACATAGGCCCATAACTGTTTTTCTTATCATCAATTCTCAGCAAAGGTGATAATTCCTAGACAATTTGTATGAGTTGAGCATCATCTTCTTCCCTGGATTCAGATTCATAACTGTCATAGATTGGATCATCACTGTAAACTTTAAAGCAAGGTGACATAAAAACCTACTCTTCATCATTAGGATAATTATCAAACAAAGGCTAATTTATGAAGTTTTCACTATGTCCACCTAATATCTCATCATGCTGCTCAATAATTTGTTGTTTACCCTCTTCGTGAATGATAGGAGATTGAAGAAAATGATGAGAACAAAAGGGTTGTTGAATACCTTCTTGTATAACCATGTTTTCTTTACATTTATGTTGTTCACCATCACTTTCAACTTGCTTATCAAATTGATAGCAACATTCTGGAGCGAAACATTCGATCGAATAGCTATCTTTATAAAAGGAATTAAAAGCATCATGAAACACTTTCAAATAAGTGATGCTATTTTTAGGAAGATTTATGCACCAATCAAGGGTTGCACCCTCCAAAGAATATCTAAACAACTTAATCTTTATGTCTTCATGAAAAAAATGTTGCCTATGAATCCAGTCATGAAAATCCCATAAAAACTCAGCTAGTACTTTCCAATCATGTCCACTAAACCTTGGAAGAGAAAATTCCCATTCACTTCTATCTAGCAAAGGATTAGGAAAACCATCTATCTTTGAAAATTTGCAGAAAGAATATCTTTTAGCAACGATCGCTTCCATAAGAGTGCTGGATCTGAAAATAGTGGATTCGCCTCTAGATTCTTTGTCATGGAGTCGCCAGGTGAAAGATCAAAATGTTCTTTAGTGTCTAGTCTTTTTTCACCATCAAAAACTAAATCTGATCTTCTCTGTGTCAGCAACTGGAGTCACGGTAGGTGATTTCTGGAACCCATCTTCCTCTTTGTGGAGTCGCCAGGTGAACTAATTTGCAATCTTATTCAAGTCACCAATTCTTGTTCACCATCAAGAATTCATTATCAGCAATTCAAAACAAGAGACTCGGGAGAATACTTCATTTCAAGGCTTTCGTCTCCCGGCAGACGCACCAAAAGCTGTTGGTGCTAGAATCAGCGCTTGGACTGCAGCAAGTGCCTGACCAGACACATCTTAAACTATAAAGCAATTTAATGATTTTTTTTGTGAGATTGGTAGGTGGTACAAACTTTCACTTAAAAGAGATTTCAGTCAAATCCACAGTTCTACTAATGAGGGTATTGTAACTTGATGTGGTAGCAAGGTGCAAGTGTGTAGTCTATGAGGAGAAGAAACTGTAAGATGATAGAAGAATCAGTAGGTCTGTAAAACAGAAATCTACTGATTTAGTAGAAATTCACAAAAGTAGCAGTTTGACAATATTCCATTAAGAGAAAGCTACTTCTAGTCTGACAAGATTCTCACTGAAATATCATGAAGATTAACAATCATGAGTGATGCTCTTCCACTGTTATAATATAGATTTTATCAGGAATGCTCACTGTGTGAGACTAACAAAAACTGATAAAACACATAACAAGCTTAAGAGACTAATAAAAACATGTAACAGTATGATGATTTGCAAACTAGAACTAGAAGAAAGGAGATATGGAAACACATGTAAAGTAGACAATACACACAGCAAATTGGTAATAAGCCCTCAGTAGTATTATTCCATTTCATTCACAAAAAAAATTACAGTTCATATAAGTCAAAATTCTATAACCACCAACCAACCCTGACTTCATATCAGTTTGGCATATATATACAAAATATGATATTGTCATCTTCCACAGAAAAAGGTAAATTTGTTTCAACAATCATTACAACCTCGTGCAAGAGGTGAGGCTTATCTAAAACTTTAATACAAAGTGCCCTGACATAATGAAAATAGACATCATTAAGGCTAACAATTCGGAGTGGTTTGTATGATGTGGCAGTCTATGGGAAGACTCTTCTTCTGTTCTAGTGCAACCAACTCCACAAAAAGTGTAAACAACAGTGAAAATGGCATGTGGTTGTTCCTTGAATGTTCCCTGTTACCTTGTAGAAACATGTTGGTGCTGAGAGTAGTGGTAGAAAATTGTTTCAAAGAAACTCTGTCGTTATTTCGTTGTTCCTTTCCTTCTTTGGTGGAAAACCCTTTGTAATGGCAAAAAACCCGAAACTTTTTGGATAGAATGGCAAAGGTTCATTTTATGAGAAATTACAAAGAAACCCTTTGAAAAAGGTTTAATTGATAGGGGAAACGTGGAGAGGAATTAGTGGGAGGGATAATTAAATGAATGATAAGCGGGAGGAGAAAACCCTTTAGACACATATCGCAATCGCAGATCGGGGTTGAAACATTTTAAACTTAAGACACAAGCGAAAATAAATGTGATTTGCAATGGGATGATGATGTGGCAAGGAAGTAGGGTCGTTCGCAAATCGCATTTCGGAAGTTTTATTATGAAACACAGGAGTTAAATTTTGGAACTGGTGAAGTGCGATGTGCAATGAGAAAGATGGTGGGGCCTAGACAATACTGCAAATCGCACATCACAAGTTTTGATATGAGACACAAAAGTTAAACGTTGAAAGTGCGATGTACGATGAGAGCGAAGGGTGACGTGGCATAACAAACAGTGGGGTTGCCCGCAAATCGCACATCGAAAGTTTTGAGGGATCGGAAGTGAATGCGGTGAGTGAAATTTGCGAAAATACGATGCGAAAAGGTAGGTGGGGCCCTTTAAATGGCTTTTCAAAGCGGAAAGTGAAAACTTCGTTAAGTTATGGTAATATGATAAAAGGACGTCGAAATGATAATAAAAGGGTTTATAACGAATTCAAGGCGTATCAAAGGGAAATATGGGTCCCAAACCATACCGCAAATTGTATTTCGGGGGTTTTGTAGGAGATGGCAATTGTACGTGAATAGAAGTTAAAACTGCGAAGAGTTGATTGCGATGAAAGGTAAGGGGTCCACAATGTTTATTAAGTGTGGTAAGTTATATCATATGATATATGATATTACCAAGGTTTGTTGTGGTGCGGGTAAAAGCTGCGATAAAAGAAATATATGGTAAGTTTAAAAGGAAATATGATATGGCTATTAGAGGGTGTACGGAGCTGCTTTTTAACTATAAAAATTGGATTTTATTAGTTAAAAAGAGATCTTGAAAGAAATGAAAGGCTGGACTTTGGATTTTTGGGAAAATGAGGAAAGGATCGAAGAGAAATGGCGAAAAGGATGCGAAAGAATTGAATCATAAGGAGCTAGAGGCCAAGAAAAAATGACGAAGAGGGCAGCTTTGAAAGGAATCAAAACCAGTGCTAACAGGGCACACCCACATTTTCATATCTACATCAGCACTAGTGACAAGATGGTTTGACAAGAGAGCTGGAAGATTTCACAAGTTATATTGGCTTATTGATCGAGCATGGGATCACATGGTGATTAGCCTACTTTGGCAAGAGTTCATAGGAGGAGGTGGCATCGACAGGCCACCGGACAAGGCATCATATGGAAACAATGCTCTCTCATTGATGTATTAAGCACAGGTGCTACTGAGATTTGGCATGATATCGTTATGTCTGATTGCATGTGAGAAGTTGGGCCACTTAGGTGTACCTGGGCAGATGAGGAGGTGTAGATCACTTCGTGGTGGGTGTTCTAGCAGAGTGGTGGATGCATGGGCATATATGGGATGCCCTATCTCACATGGTGGCATGCCATTAAGCGTTGATATCGAGTGGTGCATGGAGTTGTACCACGGAGTTTAGTGCTACGCAAAGGACTGTAGGGTTAAATATTTGTGTGCAGCAGAACATGATGATGCACAACAAGTTGTGGAGTGTTGTCGCCAGAGAGATCTCCTGACGTGGGCATCAGGCACACCATTTGGTGTGGCACAGTCATATTTGGAGTGAGCTGATCACAAGGCCGACTATGAGCTTCCATTTATCACTCTCCAACATTGCACACTGACATAGAGGAATTGGATATCATCTCTTGATGCTCTCATCACACACAACAGGACCCAGGAGGTTCATCTAAGACAGTTGCACAGGACACGGTGCAGTGGGAGAGACGCTTTCTAGTTGTGGCATATGGTCAGGGCGCGAGCTGGTGGATGCAGGCTTTGGGGTAGTTCGATCTTTTGCACAGGTAACACTTGCACCACCCTTGAGCCCAAACTCACGGAGATGCATGACCCCCTTTTGGCGAGACATTCTAAGGTGTCTCAAGAGCATCTACAGTGGTTGGTGGACCTTACTTACAGGCAGATGTTTAGACTCCAAGCAGTTTTGGGGAGCGCTTTCAGGAGGCAGGATAACATATTCCCCTGCGTGGTATAGCCAATGCAAGGCAGTTTCGCATGCACCAAGTTGGTTCATGATGTATGAAGTCCAATATATTGATTGCACGCAGTGACTTGAGATGTGCAACAGGTTGGTGCTAGTAGCTGTCAGGACTACGCTGCAACCATTCTAGCTGTGGGATCCATGGATTTGGTTGGCAAATTGGAAACTATGTTTCGTGATGAGCGGGATCAGGAAAAAGGATGGCCCCTCTCACACATGGTTTGACATGCGAGGAAGCATTGAGGCCTTTGTCGCATGGAAAGGTTGGTTTTCATTGTTGCTATAGATCGGGATGAGTTTTGGATGGGTAGGTCGGGACCTCGTGGATATGCCTAGGGCAGATGCGTTGGGACTCTATAGATATTTTTCCATCGTGTCCTAGGAGAGGAGGATACAGCTTACGCACAATGGGAAGATCGTCATGATCATAGTTGCGCAGTGACAACATTGTGGCACCCAGTTTAGACTAGCATGGGATTCGGGCATCGCAGGACTTGGTGTTGATTTTTGTAGCATCAGATAGTGCTCTAAGTCTCAGCTTTTTTCTAGAGGCTTCGACACTTGTATTCCACAGAATCCAAAAACCGTTTGTGGAAATTCCACTCGGTTCATGTTTTATTAAAAAAAAATTATTTTGATAGGGACCCTAAGTATAAACTTAGGGAAATTGAATAATTAAAGGGTATTAACCCAACCCAACCCAGCCCCAGGCAGTAGGTATGTAAGTGGTAGGTCGTGGCCCTTTATATATTACTATTGTTATTATTTTATTAGCTTGGCTCTGGCCCCTCAATCTAGCTCCAGTCCAACTCAAGTAAGTAGTAATAACCCCCAGGCTTGGCAGTTATTCAGATAAAACAATGTGTGAATCTTGTAGAAAACGAAGATCAAGCCATGTTTTAATCTTAGCCATCGATTAGACATCTAATCTGGGTCGTTGATTTGTCAACAAGAAGATTATAAAAGGAAGGCTTGAGGGTCATTTGGAAAGACACAGAGACATTGAATTGATCTAAGAGTTCGAAATTTCTGGGGCGCGGTTTGCTAAGAAATTCGAGCTAGAAATCTGAGCAGTAAGGGGCAGAGATAGCATCCGGAGAGAAATATTTTCTCAGTCTGGTGGAGCATCAATCAGAGAGAGGCAAAGGTGATCTAGCCTAACCAGCATAGAAGGAAGGGGTTGACGCAGTGACAGCATAAGCTCACACAGAGGCAGTGCAGAGGCAGAAGGAAGGCTTTTCGGAAATTGTTGGTGGATCAGTTTCGCAGGTTGGGATCTGGAAAGTGGCATTGGGAGGTTGTTCCTCAGCATCCACAGAAGAAAAATGACTTGGTTGGGGCTGAACGCTGAGCCTGGAAGGGGGTGACGCAGAGGCTGCAAGTTGCAATGCTGGGACTGTGCAGAGCAAGTTCTTCTTCATCTGGATCAACCGGAAACTCAATGATTGAGTGAAGTATTTCTCACATATTCTTCTGCCAGTGTTTCTCTTTGTAACTAAATAACCCTTGAGGGTATTCATAGATGTATTCAGACATTACTACTGCTTAAAAATAAAACCCTCAGATCTGTTGCACCGGTTCTCTCGCATTGGGTTTTTCTGGGTACATTATTCCAAAAATAACTTTGTCATATGTGTGAATGATTTCGTTGTCTAGTTTCCTTGTTTCTGAATCAATTTTAGTGTAGGTTGCTTCAATAGTTACTTCAATAATTCAGATCTGAAATAATTATGTAATGTAATTAACTTAATAGGAGAAGTACACTCAGTTGTTGCAGTAGGATTCATTAGATCGGGTTAGATCTTGGAATTTTCACACTTGGCAATACAGCTACCCTTAAGGATGAGCTAATTTATACAGGGGAAGATCATTTAGATCTTCCATTGGGATTTTGTGACTCGTTGATGGCATGGGGGACTTCATCAGCATGGCAAGTTGCTCAGCAAGAGGATATCAGGGGAAGCCCAGGCGGGAGATACCTCATCCCCACAGGGATTGGGTTGTATCTGCAGGAGTTTACCCTTGGAGTACAGGAGGTGGACTAGTCGGTAGGGCAGCTTCATGGGGAGTTGGACAGAGTCCTACATTATCATGATGTCCTACTTATTGATAGTATGCAAAGAGCTTATGGTACCTATATTTGGTTGGTTAGTGACTGAAGCAAGGGGTGCTTCACAGTGATCGGGATGGCTTGGGATCCAGTTATTGAGGGATTCCTTCATGACCAGACAATGTAGAGATTGGGGATGACTTAGTGGCACATTTGGGACCCTGGTATTACCGATGGTGATAGTGTTGATCAGCAGTCAGAGCGGGTGCTTGTTTAGGCATTGCTTGAGGAAAACCAATTTTTGGCGAGGAGGACAATAATATCCCCAATTTTGATTTTCTGCATTAGAGACGATTTTTGGAAGAGGAGGCAATTCCAACATTGCGTCTTAGGAGGAAAAAGCAAAATTTCAGGTCTTGTAAAATGTGGGGCCTACAAGAGACAAAAGTTTGGCCCAAGAAGGAAATTCGCACTAGTGAGAAGAGACAGAAATGAAGGGGTGTGAATTAGTGGAAGGTGGGGACCACCAAGGGAGAGAGGCCCAACAATTATAAATAGAGCTTGGAGGCCTCCATTTTGTATCTTGGATCATCTTAACTTTAACCACTAGTTCCCTTGAGTTGCTAAGCCAAGACAACCCGTGTTGTTTAGCATAAGGATCTCCTGAGCAGGAATTCCACCCGCATTTCAAAGAACTTCGAGTCTCTCCCTAGTGAGGCAATTTGGGGAGGTCAATTCAGAGTTTCCATTAGGCATACTTATAGTCATTTCCTTCAATTGGTGTGAGTTTCCCTTGGGCGTAGTAGAGAAATTCGTGGCTCTTGGAAGGGCCAATGAAAAAGGGAATTTGGGCCAGCCATTTAGCAGAGAATTCTTCCACAAAGAGGGTTGGAGTTTCTTGTCAAATTGGAGATCTGTTCGTGAGATGTTTGGGAGAGATGAGTTGCTCCACTTCTAGGCTTGTGCAGGGGCTCACTGGGTATTGTTGAGTAGCCACTTGGGCAAGGAGAACCTATGGTGTGGCCACGGAGTTATAAGGAAAATTTTGGGAGGAAATAACCTAGTGAAAAGGAGATTTTCTAGGAGAGATATGGAGCATTTTGTAGCAGATTTCATCTATAGCCAATTTTTCAACCAGTTAGCAGTCCACACACAAATTGGGGTCAATCAGGCATGTTGAATTCAGCCCAAACCCTTTCTGGGCTTCTGTGGGTTTTATGAGAGGAGACTAGGATTAATTTTGCAGAAAATTCTGAGAACTCCTAAGCGCAGAATTCCTAGTTTCATTCAATAATCAGCGGCAGAAATTGTTGGAGGACGCAGTCAATTCTAAGACCATTTCCACCACTTGGTTCGTGAGATATTTCTAGGCTTTTTTGAGCTAGTGGAGTAGGGAAGAATCTAAACCTACGAAGAAATGGAGTTGATGTGACCCTTCTCAGGCATAATACTCCATCTCTGGCATCTACTCCATATCCTCTTCCCGTCAGGCACCGCCTCCGTTTGTGACCCCACTCTCCAATGCTTCTCCGTCATACATAGGGCACGACACTATGCATCACTATCATCCATCCGCCCTTTGTTTTCAAATTTTTGAGCGCGATAATCTTTTCAATGAGAATTTTGAATTTGAAAGGCGGCAACATCAGCAACATTAAGCTTTTCCAAGCACATCATGAAGCGCTTCGAGCATTGCAAACAACGAATGAATCAAGGTGATTGTTGGATTTGGGAAGGATGAGCTCCAAAAGATCGCATCCAATCAAGCTGCAATAAACGGGTGAACATCAAATACATCACAGTCGGAAATGAAGTTTTGGCTGTAGAAAATCAGCAGCATCCTCCCTATCTCGTCCTGGTCATGAGAAACATTCAAACCACAGTCCTGAGTGCCAATCTACAGCCATCCATGCCAAGTCTGTTCTGGGAAAATCGTATCCTCCTTCTCAGGGAGAATTTGCTGATGAATTGAAGAGCACCATGAGCAATGTACTTAACTTTCTGGCAGAGAATGGGTGTCCTTTCATGGCTAATGTGTATCCCTACTTCATGTACATTTACAACCAAGCCCAAATCTCCTTAGAATAAGCTTTTTTTAGATCCTCAGATCCCGTGGTGAATGATGGAGGTCATCTCTATAAAAGCTTGTTCGATGTAGTGGTGGATTCTCTGATTTCAGCTATGGGGAAATCGGGACATCTCGATATTCCCATTGTCATAACTGAGAGCGGGTGGCCTTCGATGGGGAATGAGGTGGCTACTGTTGAGAATGCGCAGACTTACAACAACAATCTGATCAAACATGTGCTTTCAAATGCTTGAACGCCAAAGGGGCCTGGGCAACACATTGATACATGCATTTTCACTCTTTTCAACGAGAATTTGAAAGGTGGGGATGAGACGGAGCGACATTTTAGACTTTTCTATCCTGATCAAACCCTTGTTTACTCTGTCAACTTCTCTCCTTAAATTGATATGTCTTTACCATTAGAATTTAGAATACTATCTATTTTCTCACAATAAAATGAAGGCCTGAAATCTTTGATTTCATTTGCTTTCTACGAATGTAATGCCATGCCATGCAATGCATAGATTGGAACCTCTGTTCAAGTTTCAATTTTGCACTACGTTCACATCCTTGTGGACACTTCCTTAGTACCAGAATAAGAATATTATTATATGTTGTTCCTTATCCCATTCCTATCCCCCGTATTTTAAAGATGCAAAAATGAGACCACTCAAACCAACCAAATCAGTAACTCATTTTAATATCCATTTCACAGTTTGCATCCAATGAATTTGAATTTGGTCACAAAAAGAGATCTTAACATTTTTTAAGAAGAAAAATATGCTTTCTATTATATAATAAAAGAGTACATTTGCTTGGATCTTGTTCTCACTTAAACATCTAGTGTGGATTGTTAAAAAAAAAAAAAAACCATAGACAATTCTTTAAAAAAAAACATACATTGTTCAACAATTCTGCAAAAGTATGGCAGTTTTAAGAAATAAACAATTGTCCAGAGATCAAATAGTAAAATATGACATTTAAGATATAGGAATGCTTCTCGAATCAAGTATTTCAAAAACAAATCTTAAATTGCACCTAAACCCAATCAATAAATTATTTTAAAATCCATCTAGCTTTTGTATCAATTGGAGATTTTGTGAACTATGACATATGCCATTTCAAATAATCTTGTTTATAGTTTGATTAATTAGATTAATCTTGTTTGATTAATATAGTTTGATTAATCTTGTTTGTATCTTGGACCATCTCATAGTTTTGTATTCTAGTTTAATTGTCATCAAAGATTTATTATTATATAAATTAAAAAAATATATATTATATTAGATTTTTCAAAGAAAGGAAAAAGAATCTAAATGAGATTCTTCAAATCTTGTTTCTATGATCAAAGAGAAAGGAAAGAAGCGCTCCAAAATCGCTATAGGTGGGTTGGCTTAATAATTCAAGCAAATTGGAAGTGTGGTAGATGTTAGGGAATTGAGAGCGGATGTGAGTAAGAGCTGGGTAGTCTAAAAGGAAGTTATTTTCATCTTCCATCTGCTTAGTATCACAAATATGACAGATTATGTCGTTCCGAGCCTTGGGAATAGACCACCAGCCGGTCTCACTTCTAAGCTCACGATAATTAGTTATTATCCTAGCGATGCTTATTTTTTTCTTAGTGTTGGTCAACACACAGAGATAATTCTGATTATCAAAGGTCGAGTTAATTACCTCCTTATAGTGTTTTAACTTACTTTTACCCTCTAGCTCCTTATCCTCCCACAGCTTGTCCTTAAATTTGAAGGTAATAGTAATTTTGACACTATCTTTGCTTCCCATACTAAGCTCCTCCTTAATTCCCCAATGGTTGAGCCAAGACTGTGTATCCTTATGCCACCCGCGCTTAAGCGAAGGTGGGGGATTTGACTAAAGATAGAGGCAATTTTTAGGAGCCTTTCGGATTCCATGCTGTAAAGTTTTTTCTTATATATCAGATATCTAAACATAGTCGTACTTTAGACCACCCTTTGTTGGTCTTAAGCTTGGCAGTGACAGTCTCGTAGAGACGGATCACAACAATCCTCAACTTAGGAGGGACCATGATCTCTTTAAGTCTCTCCCAACGCATATCTCGAGGAATGGTGTCAAAAGATTTTCTAAAGTCCACAAAACAATAGAAGAAACTGACTTTAATATTGCGACATTCCTCTGCAACGATTCTGAGAGTGACAAGATGGTCGATAATCGAGTGATGTTTCATAAAACCAGCGTGTCCTTCATCTCTTTTGCCTTGGCTTTCAAGCCAAATGCTAAGATTATTTTCCAAAATGAGCTCATAAATCTTGGCTAGGATGTGGCTAATCATAATGGTCCTGTAGTTAGAAGGAACACTTTTGTCCCCATTTTAAAGATAGGCACAATAAGGCTTTGTGTTCAAAGCTGAGGGAAGCCATGCGTTACAGGCAAATTGAGAAGCTTGTGGAAATGAGGAATGATGATATATCTTCCCATCTTAAGGATCTTAGCTTGGTATCCTTCAATATATTTAGCTTTCTCATTAGCGACCGTATTAATTCCAGACTCAATGTCTTCCAAAAAGAATACATCCTCCTTAATAGTAGTGTTTAAGGTGGTGCCTATAGTTTCCGGAGAGTCATACAACTTCTTTAGATAGTTGTCCCAGTTTTCTAAGGGGATAGAATGATTATCTTTGTTCTTACGAACAAGCACATTCCGCCAAAATTTTCTGCATGCGACTTTAGAAAGGTGGAGAAGATGATCCTCTCTTTTATTAATATATGACCTCTTCTTCCTCTTGATGATATTTTTGTATATATTGATATTCTAGAGCTTAATGATTTAATTAGGAGCGCCTTTGATCACTTTCCTAGAAATTTTACGATCTTTGTCATACCATGGATTGGAAGTTCTATTATTATGCTTAAACGAAGTCTAATTAGAGAACTTGCTAATGGTATTGGAAAGGATAGTAGTGAAATGGTAATAAATTTCATAATTTATATTCATGATTTATTTTAAAATCCTGCATAGCACTACTAGATAGTCATCCTAATTGAGATGGAACCGATGTCACAGGATGAGAAGTTCGATTGCCTTAATAGATCTAACATGGATTATTGAAGATTGTGTTTGTCTTTGTCTCATGATATTCTTTATCAAATCATAAATATTAAATCACCACATGAAATATGAACTACAATGAAAGGATTACACAGTGATGAAGATGATCTAGAAGAACACCGTTTGGATACAGAGAGCTCGATCTATTATAGAAGTCATTAAACCGATGAAGACTTCATCAACTACGTGGACAAATATTCTCGAGATAGTGTTGCACATGAAGACTCAACTTCCTTTATTGATGATAAAATTGTTGCAAATGAGAATTTATCGTGCCCAATAAAGAAGATGTCACACATGAGGAAATCTCCTCCTCCACTAGTGATGACGAATTTTCTACAAATGGAGACACGACTTTCGAAAACATAGAAGAGGACATTGATTCCTCTACTATTGATGGTGTTGATGATGCAAATTTGACGAGGTCTAAATAAGATTATTTGAAATGGCATATGTCATAGTTCAGCAAAATCTCCAATTGATACAAAAGCCAGATGGATTTTAAAATAATTTATTGATTCGGTTTAGGTGCAGTTTAAGATTTGTTTTTGAAATACCAGAATTGATTCGAGAAGCATTCCTATATCTTAAATGTCATATTTTACTATTTGATCTCTGGACAATTGTGTATTTCTTCAAACTGCCATACTTTTGCAGAACTGTTGAACAATGTATGTTTTTTATTTAAGGAACTGTCTATGTTCTTTTTTTTAAACAATCCACACTAGATGTTTAAGTGAGAACAAGATCCAAGCAAATGTACTATTTTAATAGAAAACATAGTTTTCTTCTTAAAAATTGTTAAGATTTCTTTTTGTGACCAAATTCAAATTCATTGGATGCAAACTGTGAAATGGATATTAAAATGAGTTACTGATTTGGTTGGTTTGAGTGGTCTCATTTTCGCATGTTTAAAATACGGGGGACAGGAATGGGATAAGGAACAACATATGATAATATTCTTATTCTGGTACTAAGGAAGTGTCCACAAGGATGTGAACGTAGTGCAAAATTGAAACTTGAACACAGGTTGCAATCTATGCATTGCATGGCATGGCATTACATTCATAGAAAGCGAATGAAATCACAGATTTCATGCCTTCGTTTTATTGTGAGAAAATAGATAGTATTCTAAATTCTAATGGTAAAGACACATCAATTTAAGGAGAGAAGTTGACAGAGTAAACAAGGGTTTGATCAGGATAGAAAAGTCCAAAATGTCGCTCCGTCTCATCCCCGCCTTTCAAATTCTCGTTGAAAAGAGTGAAAATGCATGTATCAATGTGATGCCCAGGCCTCTTTGGCGTTCCAGCATTTGAAAGCACATGTTTGATCAGATTGTTGTTGTAAGTCTGTGCATTCTCAACAGTAGCCACCTCATTCCCCACCGAAGGCCACCCGCTCTCAGTTATGACAATGGGAATATTGGGATGTCCCGATTTCCTCATAGCTGAAATCAGAGAATCCACCACTGCATCGAACAAGCTTTTATAGAGACGACCTCCATCATTCACCACGGGATCTGAGGATCTAAACAAAGCTTATTCTAAGGAGATTTGGGCCTGGTTGTAAATATACATGAAGTAGGGATACACATTAGCCATGAAAGGACACCCATTCTCTGCCAGAAAGTTAAGTACATCGCTCATGCTGCTCTTCAATTCATCAGCAAATTCTCCCTGAGAAGGAGGATAAGATTTTCCCAGAACAGACTTGGCATGGATGGCTGTAGATTGGCACTCAGGACTGTGGTTTGAATGTTTCTCATGGCCGGGACGAGATAGGGAAGATGCTGCTGATTTTCTACAGCCAAAACTTCATTGCCGACTGCGATGTATTTGATGTTCACCCGTTTGCTGCAGCCTGATCGGATGCGATCTTCTGGAGCTCATCCTTCCCAAATCCCACAATCACCTTGATTCATCTGTTGTTTGCAACGCTCGAAGTGCTTCGTGATGTGCTTGGAAAAGCCTAACGTTGCCAATGTTGCCACCTTTCAAATGCAAAATTCTCGTTGAAAAGATTATCGCACTCAAAAATTTGAAAACAGAGAGCAGATGGATGGTAGTGATGCATAATGCCATGCCCTATGTATGACGGAGAAGCGTTGGAGAGTGGGGTCACAAACGGAGGCGGTGCCTGATGGGAAAAGGAGACGGAGTCGACGCCGGGGACGGAGTATTATGCCTGAGAAGGGTCACATCAACTCCATTTCTTCGCAGGTTTAGCCTCTTCCATGGAGTAGTGCCCTGGCCAATTTCTTAGAATTTTTGGAGCAGTTTGGAGGGCTAAATCAGCAGTCCCTTTCTAGTGCCAGCAACAGTTTTCTAGGTGGACGCAGATTTTGTAGTAGAGCCATTTCCAACACTTGGGTACCAATATATTCACCTATGATCTTCCCTTGCTTGTTGTAGCAATCCCAGTTTCTATATTTTTTATTATCTGATGTACTCAGTTCCCCACATTAATAAAATGACTCAGTTATTCTCCCCATTTCTTGTGTTTTATTGACTGGTGCCTGTCTTAAAAAATGTAATTGCTATAGCTTAGTTCATGCATCTATTATCTGCTGTAAATTTCAATTTGGGATATTACAGCAAAGGGCAAAGGTAATGCCCTTTCCTCTAGAGAAATAAGGCCCTACGCTGGCATTGGACTCTGGCGTCCTCTAGAAGAAGTAGGAGGTAGACTCTGATGTCTACTATTGGTGCCCATTCCACTATTAAGTCCAACAGTGGAAACCGATGACCATACCTGCAAATTTGACCATGGTTGAGGGAAATCAATACCTACTCCAAAAAAACAAGATGATGGCAAAGGAAAATGGTGTCCTCCTCCCCCTTGTCTCATGCAAAACCGATCTCCTCCTCCTTTGCTCTCTAAAACCTTTTTTTTGTTTACAAACTGAGTCAAACCAAACCACCCCCGTCAAAACAAAACAAAAAAACATGCTTAAAATGCCCTTGTCCACGGAATGGCAATTTTTTAGATCATGTGGTGATTTTTATGATATTATAGCAATTTCGATTTTTACCAGACATAAAATTGGCCGACTGTAAAAATCTCCACCACACAATTTGTTCCACGATTTTCATAACAATGATTTAAATGTGGGGCCACCAATCGTAGATCATCATTCATTTTTATATCTTATTTAAATATACATTTCTATACTTTTTGGTCTATCCAAATAAAAGTCAAAAACTATAAAAGCTTCCACTCCATCTTAATTGTAACATCTCAAAGGCTTCGAAACCATGAAAACCTTTAGTTAGTCTATAGTGCAAAATAAGGCTACAGCACAGAATAAGGCAACACTAAAACCAAGATGGTAACCAACCAAATATTGCTGAAAATCCATGATTTGACCATTCCTCCTTATATGAAAGTACAATTAAAGGAAAAACATTGCTGCAATATTAGCAAGGATAGGAATAACTGACAAATCAATACAAAGCTTTTGAAAAAACGGAAACTCACCTGAATATCCAAAAGAGCAGAATCAATAACTTCATTCTCAAAACTACTGATAACAGGTATAGATCCAGGTCTATCACCTTTTAAGATATACTCAGCAGCAACTTCAACATTAGATATTCGAAGAATTGAGTCGATTATTTTTTCTGTGCACTTGTTTGCATCTTCAATCTGCACAATCAGACTATTTCACATTAGACACCCATCAAAGTTGCAGAAATATTTTCATTGCATTTGTTATTTATGATGAATCCAATTACAAAACTACAATCATGGTATAATTCTCCTATACACCTAATCACATGCCAATTTCAGTGATTTAAGAGAAGAAGAGATTTTACCTCAAGCTGGAAAGAGGAAGTAACTATTAAACCTAGAAGTTACCCACGAAACAGAAGCAGCAGTAACATACCACAGATAAGATACGCTTTCTCCATGAGATGCTGTCATTTTCCATCAGCTGTTGATACTGCTTTAACTTCACAATATTTTCTTTTATAGTCATTAACTGAGCATTGGCTTTTGCACTCTCTGTTATAATATGCTCTTCAGTTGCAGCTAATAAGGCTGTGGAAATTCCAATTGGGGTCTCCAGTTTAAGCCTGACCCTCTCCGCCCCCATGTTTGTGGATGCATCTAAAAAACTGAATATGTAGTTTTCCAGCTCAGAAAACCCACTATATATCCACTTAGGATCCTTTGAGAGAATATGTAGGTCAATCTTTCCATCCTCTCTTGTCGCTGCAATTTTTGCTTCTAGAGCATTACGTGAAGAAACAGGATACAGAGTTATCTGATCCACGCTTAACAGCTGCTGTGCATTGTCTTTAACAAATCTTACAGCCTCTTCACTCTGTGATTCAGAGACCCAAATTAGAAAACAAGAATTAGATAATTATTGTTAATTAAGCTTTTCTTTTAAGGGAACAATTTAAAGTATCTGAGAGAAAGGGAGAATAAACATTTTCATATATTTAAAGAAAATGATGATGAATTGAATTCCTGGACTCATGACCATAGCATTAAGAGAAAATCAGGAGAAAGAGAAAACCTCTTTGACATCTTTAAAGATATCTGACTTGTTTAAGATGAAAATGACCTTTTTACCCCATTGGCGTATGTAACGAAGAAAGGTCACCTGTGCCCAGAGATGAATAATATGTCAGATTAGTATCCAAAGATACCTTGCATGGAATATAGACTAAAACTCAAAAAAGAATGACATTTCCAAAAGATAGATGAAAAAACAAATAGAGAGTCTAGATTCCCATGTTGCCAAGTTCCCACACTCCAGCCTGTAGGCAAGAATGAGAATGCTGGTACCTTGCCAGCCCCAATCAAGAATCAGCTCACAAAGTGCAAACATTTCACAAGTGGGATTTGAATCCAGGTGAGGATAAAAACTTTTCTGTACCACTCAAGCTAGATCCAATTGACACGAGTCTGGAAGTTACAGAATGAATCCTTTTATTAGCCAGTAATGAATTAGAGCCACTATATCTTATAAAAATATCAACGTCTTATATCTTATAAAGTTTTAAGCAATCATTACACATAGACAATCATTCAATCACATCCATAGAAGGAAAAAGAGTGGATTCTGCTTCCCTCCGTCACTGATTTAAAACCATTTTCTTGTGGGCCACAGTCTGCATAGTCAATGTTCTGTGACCAGGCATGCCTATCAACCACACCCAACCAAGAGCCCTAACACAATCTAAAATATGAGATCAGTACAAGATGAGAAACAGAAATATGTAAAGAAAAGACATTATCAGTATACTTGATATCGATAAAACTTAAGAGGAATAAATAAGGAAACGGGGAACAATGCAGTGAGAAAAAGAAGAAATTAACATGTTGATCTAACAAGACCTGAATGTAATAATAGAAACATCTCCTGAACAATTACTGATATTTCTGCATCCAATGAGTTTCTTATTAAAGACATCTTTCAATTTTATTAGTAAAACCTTAGTCTTGAAGGTAAAAGCATTTCACAATCAAATTGTTTCTCAACAAACAAAACAAATTATAATTTCATAGATTTGGTTGGTCTTGATAAGACACCCTATTTTCCTTGTGCAAAAAGGCTGGGCAAACATGTCAAACCCACGAATGCATGAAACGTCCACTCTAGGATCCAAATGACAATAAATAAAAAATAATATAAACACATTATTAAAGTTATTATTTTAGTGTTTGTTACCGCTCAAACTAGCAGGGGTCCTAAGAGGGGGGTTCCTATAGAGCAACTATTAGGTCAAGTGGCAACAATGGAGCAATAGCCCACTATCACCTTTGCTAAAGCTCCCTGCTCTTTACGGAAGCCCTAGGAAGCCTACTAGGGTTAGGGCTTAGAAAGAGATAAGAGGTGAGAAAGATATACGTTTTAGTGACCACCTAGGACTAGACCAGTGCTTAGCCTATTGGGAGAATGGAGTCAATGAGATCCAATGTTTAGAGATCCTTATACCCAACAAAGGAGTTCCCCAACAACTTCGCACAGCCCTAAAGGCAGCAACTAGGTTACTAGGAAAATTTATACTTCTTTGATGCTGCAATTGATGACTTATCAAGGTGATTATGAACAATCATATACCCCTAGGATATTTATTCACTATACTTTGTATAAAACATATGAAAACACCCTCACAAAGACAAGATCAACAAATTTGCATTTCATTAAGGAAGCTTGAACAGCTTCATGAACGAAATTTCTTCATACGTTGTACAAGTGACAAAATGAGAAGTAGACCATGAAAACTACACTTACAAGTATAGTGAAAATTTTCCAATCATCAATAGACAAAAATTGAAGCTCCAATATTAAGGACAAGCTCTTCCAAACATCGAAATGCATCAAGATTCCAATTCGTCCATCAACAAGGCTAGTGAAATTCTCAAGAAGAGATACAAGTCCAAATCCAAGTGATGATCAAATGAAATGATCATCACCTCAATATATATCCTTCCTAGGGGGTTCGATTTGCCTAATAAGGCCTAATAATGCCCCAACTACTAAAATAATGTGCAAAAACAACAATCTTTGGTGACAACCCCACCAAGATAGCCCCATAATACAACAATAAGCCTCCCAAGAGGGAAAAATAATAGATATAATAGGTCGAAGGGCCATTGAGGAGACCTAGTCGAGTCCAATGTGTGACAAGATGAATGAATGAACTCCAAACATAGTGATAAAGAAGTGGACCCTTGATATCCAAGCAAATGACCTATGGTGCCCCCAAGTGGCTATGGGGGCACAAAACATCCTCATGGGTCTCGAAATGGATTGAATAAGCCTGTATCCCATCTATGAGGGCTAGAAAAATGATGCAAGCCCTCCCATTGTCTCCCATGGCGAGACATGTCCTCGTCTGGGCCCTGGATCAACTACCAAGTGTGTGGTGCAAGAGTGGAGTCGGTTGGGCAAGGTGGTACAGGTGCATTAACATCATCCAATAAGTGAAACACGAGCACACAATGAGTCGAACTGAAGGATCCCATGAAGTGGCAATCTGCTCTCTGCTATGGGGGGGACTCGCAGCTCTCAACATTCACCCTACAAATGCCAATATTACCCTCTGCACGGCCTGGACCCTGTATAGGGAGACCAAACCCCAGATGAAGACCCACCTACAATCCTGTAAAAGATCCAATGCATCCCTTCACCTTCCAGTACAACCAAACATTAGTGCAAATGAGTAAATGAGCTTAAAAATCATCGATCCAAGTGGACACTTCATAGTGGCATGCCCTTCCATAGTGGGCTCTAGAACGTACAAGTGTCTCCATGTTCAAGAAGAAGGTGATCCAGATTTAAGCAAGAACGAAATGAAATGCAGATATAAATAGAAATACAAAGATACAGCATTGACAGAACTTCAATTCATTAATAACAAAGTACTCAAAATTGTTTACATGTAGAATAGAAATAAACTAGCTCAGGTGACGGTAGCGTATCTCGGAGAAAAGATGTGGCAGTTACATGCCTTCTGAATTGTGTTATAATGAGGCTTGAGGGCCTATTTATTATTGAGAACAATGGAAAACCCTAAACATCCAAAACCTAACCCTTCTTCATATGTCTTTTGCCTTTTATTGATTTTTCTTTGGTAAGTGCTTGGGGCTCCATGGGATGAGAACATGATATGTAAGATATAGCAGTGGATACCCCCATTAGGTGGGGCAGTTCATCACCTACCAAGGGTTGGGGCAGTCATGGGTTCCTTAATGATGTAAGGGGCCTATATTACGGGCCCTAGGAACTATGGTGATGGCCATAATGATAGGGGTAAAGCTCATGTTTGGCTTTTTCCCACGTGCTAAATTTGTATGTCCTGACCATCTTTTGCATTTTATGGTACATTTCCAATTGAGAGTGGTGAAATTATGCTTTTTCTTTTCTTTTAGCTGAATCGACCTCTAGGGCATCGTTCTAGGCCTGACCAAAGGCGTGGACAAGGAGAGGGGGAGGCTAAGTCCTTGTGGACCCATGGAAAAATGTGGACCCAAATGGGAAATATGGTGAATGGGATTATAATGAGTGGAGGGGAGTGATGTATATGGTGTCGGGAAGCGGGACCATGCAACCAAAATCAAAGTTTCTCATGTAGTGCCACCCCTGACGCTAATAGCCAATAAAGGAGATCCCACGGGACTAAGATACAAAGTTAACCATCAAATTGGACAGAGGAGAAGAGAGTACAAACCAAGCCCACTCTTTCCGCTTAATTCCCCCACTAATCCATGCCCAAAAGTGTCCATGATAAGTAAACAAAAATACCCAACTATTGTTATGTACAAACTATTAATTATTATAAAATGTAATTGTCTTAGGTTGTATTAGGCAAAAGGGCATGATCATGATCAAAGATCATGCCCCTTCACCAAGAGACACCATAAGGTTGTATTTAAGCCTTGGTCTCTCTCATTTCTAAATCATCTTATCTTTTTATCAATAATATATACATATTTCTGTTTATTTCTGAGTTTTTATACTCCATTTGGTATCAGAGCGGCGATCTTCTCGCCTAGAAGAAACACCCTACACCACTCGTGCTGGCTACCATCAATCACAAATATGTTTCTGCGTTAAGTTCCCCGCCGTCCACTCTGCCAACCCGTCCAAGCATTCCGCACTACCATCTCCCCACCTCCGTCGTCCACTCTGCCAACCCGTCCAGGCATTCCGCACTACCATCTCCCCACCTCCGCTATCGGTTGTGCTCATTCTATTGACCTCCGTCGTCACTTCTTCCACTGTCACCATAGACTCCCCGTAGACTCCCGTCGTCCTGTCTGTCTCCCTTCTGCACCTTACCTATAACCCGTGCTCCTTTCCCAAGCGCCACTGCCACCAGTCGGTCCATGCCCGTGCACCATCGGCCTACCATCCCGAAACTCGCTGCCATTCCGAACCCCATCATCGTTACGGCCATTGTCATTCTATTTCCGTAACCCATTGTTCCAACCCTTGCCCGTCAACACCTTCATCCCACGCCCTCATTCCGCTGCTGTAGTACATCATCCCATCCGATTAAACCTGGTTTATAGAATCAGAACTAGTCTCGGGCTACGGTCTTCAACAGGTGTCTCCATTTGACCCTTCAACCAAGAGCCACGACAATTGACCGTTCAAGCTTGACGTTAAATACGGTGGATGGGCTGTGTATTTATACTCCATTTGGTATTTGTGTAATTATACCATATACCATATATCAACAACGGACAATTCATATGGTTATACACTTCGTTGGATACGATTTTCAAAAAAAAGAACGATTTTTTTTTTTAAACCGACGGATTGTGAAATATAGTGACGGGTATCTTTTTAAGCGGAAGAGTTTTTTTTTTGTGAAGGGTTGATCGATAATAATATATATATATATATATATTATATATATATATATATATATTATATATATATATATATATATATATATATATTTTATTTATTTATTTTTATTTTTTAAATAATAGTAATAATAATAATTATTATTATTATTTTTTTAATATATATATACTCTTTTACTTGATTTGATACTCTTTTATTTTTATTATTATATATATTATTAGGATCAAATCAAGTAAAAGAGTAAGCTAGATAAGTATACTCCACCTCATACACGCTCGATGGCTGCATCAATGTTGATGGCCGATTTCTTGAGAGTAAGATTACTAATCATTCCAATCTCGAGGGTAAAGTTACGAGACATTCCAGCGATATCGAGAAACTTCAACACACGACAAATCAAATAGAAAGACAAATTGGACAAAACCATAGCGAGTTCACAGACAATCATAATAAAGCAATGTTGGTGCTAACCGCTATTTGTGACAAGATGAAGTTGATGCAAGAATAAATATTCCAAAATATTAAACATGATCAACAGAACAATTCAGCAGGTTCAAGGAATTCAGCAGATCATCATGAAAAAACCGACTCTCCCGAAACATCATCCCCGCACCATCAAGAAGATAGTAATGCAAATTTTCAAAATAACCAGCTCTGGAATGCATTCACTAATCAATACCCCTTTTTCGCTCCACCATTAGTAGCATATCAACGAAGAGCAAAAATCGAGCTAACCAAGTTCGACGATAACAAAAAAGGCAGCGTTGTGTGGTTAATAAAGCCGAAGAATATTTCGAGATTTACGACATTGATAGTGATGACGAAAAAATTAAGCACATTTCCATCAAAATGGAAGGAGAAGCATATAATTGTTATATGTGGTGGAAAAAGACGACGCTTGTTATTAGTTGGAAAAAATTTAAGGATGTGTTCTTTAAAAGATTCCAAGGTATCAAGGAAGAAGAGTTCTAGACAAAAACCTCAGTAAATATTGATATGAGATTCTAGGGCACAATAATGAAACCCTAGATATAAAATGCTTTTGCCATGATTATAGTCCTAACTTGATTTAGTTGTTTAGTTTTGATGATGAAATCTTTGATTTGTGACAAAACCCTCGCAAAAGAAGTCTAGGGCATAAAAGGTGTAACCCTTGTTGATTGTAAACCTAACTAGGTTTAGGTTTTGGATGTCTAAATTTTGATTTTTTTTCTAAGATGCTCCCACTATGAGGACATGCTAACCATATACTGTTAAAGTAAATTTCATGCTCCTATATTTGTGCTTGGTTGTACTTGTTGTCAAAGATTTGCAAGTACATAGTCTTCTATATGTTGAAGAAGCTTACTTACCTCATACTTAAATGATAACCTAATGATGATATTAAGCATGATGGAAAGAGGGAGTTGTAAGAATATTGATCACATTAAAGATTGATAGATGAAGTTACAAAGAATGATGTTCCTAAAGAAATGAAACTTGGAAGGTCAAAATTCTTCGATTAAATTATGATGCGAAAGAAGGAGCCTGTGTGGCAGGAAGAATAAAATTGTTGATGAACTTGTCCCCTAATAGAGAAGAAGCTTGGATAAAGAAAGGTATATCTCCCTAGTTGAGAGGGAGCTTGGTTGAAGAGAAGTGAATATCCCCCATAGTTGAAAACATGATGTGAAGGCCATGAGGATGTTTGAGATTGGAGAATAGCTAAAGCACTACAAATGGTTATTCATGATTGATGAAGTTGTGAACATGAATTGGACATTTTGAAAAGTATTGAGGATGACTTTGGTGTTGTCGGATAAATTGAAGGAAGCTTCCATCAAGGTGTGTTTGAAAATTGTGATGACCTAAAAAACATCAGAATAATTGAAGACCTCAAAGATTGTGCTAGCATACAAGAACATATACATTAAAAGATTGAAACTATTTAGAGTCGTGAAGCTACAGTACGTGCCAACTGATGAACAAGTAGTTGATGTCTAGAAGAAATCTCTTCACAACAAGAAGTTAGTTTATTTTAAGAGCATGCTCGGATTGGTGGACATCTCTGATTTGGTTAAGAGGGAGAGATGAAGTACGCTAACACTGCCTGTATGATGGCACTTGGGAGGACATTGTGGCCTAGTTAATATTGATATCTCAGTTGATGTCTAAATCCCAAAGGGAGCGTATCAATTGGAGCTCTAGTTTAGTGTTGATACTTGGATCACTATAAGGGTTGGCGTCAAGGCATGGCGGCCTAGATGGTATCAATATCCTATTGGATTGATACCAGTGTTGTAGTTTGATGGTACTTGTTACCCACCACTTCGTGGGTGATATCCCTAGGAGAAATTTTTCACCATGGTGAAAATCAATCGACAGCCAACAGCCACTTGCAACCTCGTACTAGCTCATTGTGCCATTTCTCCGCCACCTAAGCCATCCATGTGGTCCCTCACACATCTGTATTGAACGTATGTTTGAAGGTGGGCCTCCCAAATCTAAAGGTATGTCTTGTCATTTGGTAATTGAATATTGGGTTTACTTATCATGGATACTTTTGGGCATGGATTGATGGAGAGATTTGGCGAAAAAAGTCGGCTTAGTCTGTGCTCATCTCCCCTTGATCTCTTTGGGTGATACCCTTGCATCTTAGTCCCGTGGGATCTCCTTTATTGACCATTTGGTTCTAGGGTGGTACTACTTTGAAAACCCTGACTTTGGGTGCGTGGTCCCGCTCCTTTATCCGCATGTATTACTCCCCTTCCACTCATTATACCCCCATTCATCATGTCTCCCACCTGGGTCCACATAGGGCCAACCTCCCTATCCCCTTGCCCCACCTTGGGTCAGGCCTGAAATGATGCCCCAAAGGTTGAAGCAACTAAAAGCAAGAGAAAAAACCTAATTGGCCACACTTAATAAGAAAGTGTGTTGAGATTTGGGGGTAGCATTAGATGTTCTCTAGCTCCCAGATTTTGTGGAGGAGCTGGAGTACATGAGATCTCTAAGACCCAGAAAGTGTTTAGAAGAATTCCATCAGGTTTAAGAGATATTCAAATAATTAATCTTTTTAATTAAGGACCCTAAGTCTAACTTAGGAAAATTAAAAGATTAAAGTGAATTAAATTAAATTAAACATGTGATGAGAATCACTTAAGTGACGTGGATCAAGCAGCTTCTAATCTTAGTCGTTGATTAGAGATTAGATCACGGTCGTTCATGTTTCAATGAGAAAAGTATAAGATAAGGGCTTGCGGTAAGTTGGAGAACACACACATTGGCGGAGCACTAAAGCTAAGCTGAAATTCTAGGGCATGGTTTGCTAAGAATTTCAAGATGAGTTTGTAGTGCAACGAGGAGTAGTATTAGCAAGGGGATGGTCTGATCCCAGGCCAGAGTGTACAACAGCGGAAGAGAGGCAGTATACTGAGCAGTGCAGAGGCATTCTAGAGCAACGCAGTCCAGCAGAGGCCAAGCAGAGGCAGCGCAGAGGCAGCAGGAGCCACGCGGGCCCATTCAGGGCAGCGCAGGGGCAGTGTAAGCCCTTTAGGGGTGACGTAGGCCCTTCCAAAGCAGCGCAGAGGCTGACACGGGCCACAAAGGCTGACACAGAGGCCTGAGGAGCAGCGTTGGGGTTTTCGGTGGGCCAGAAAGGGCTCGAGTTCTTTAAATCCCATTTGAGGGTGTGAATCAGCCATATTTTGTCTCTGGGAGAAAAAAGGTATAGCTGCTATGATTTCTTTGTAGGGAAAACCATGTTTGGTGCCGAGAACTTGTTGTATTCAGAATCTTCATAATAATAAAAACCCTTCAAAGCTAGCTACACCGGTTTTCCCGCATTGGGTTTTTCCATGGACATATGTCCGTAAAATCTATGTGTCACTTTGTCATATGAGCGTGTTATTCAGTAAATGATTTGTATGTGTAGGTTGTTATTTTGTTATTTTGAATATTTAGATTAATAACTTGTGTATTTAATCAAGTAGGAGAAGTAAATCAAGAATAAAAGTAGGATTTCTTAGATTAAGAAAATTTCACATGTTATCAGAAGGATTGCAGATCAAGCTGGGTCTCGAGCAAATCGACTGAAGAAATTTGTGTTGCAAAGTAGCAGCTGAAGCGACAGAGAACCAGAGAGGGCAGCGAAGCGCCAAGAGGACACAATCGCAGCAGAGGCCACGCAAGGGCTGATGCAGTCCCATCTAGGTGACGCAGAGACAGCCATAGTTATTAAAACCGACCGGTTTGAACCGGTAACCGATCAAACCGGCCAATCAGATCAGCTTCCAGTCACAACCGCCCTTGCAACCCGGTTTTGAGGGGTGTCTCACCTGAATTGGCCGATTAACCGAACCTAACCGGCTGGTTAATGCATAAATCGGTCGGTTCCGTACCTAACCGGAAAGTTAGGTGTCCCTTCCTTACGCGGACCCACCGGCGGCCAGCAACACAGCCTTAGGTCATATGTGGAGGTAAGGGGAGGGTTTTTTCCCTCCAAAAACACCCTCCCCAATCTTTTATAAGCAGGGGCAGCCTCACCCTTGTCTCACACCAACTCATTTGCTGTTTGTGAGTTTGATTGAGAGCTTGGAGAGTGTTGAGTGTTTGCCGGAGCAGTGACCTTTGATGCTTGGAGTTGAAGTTGGAGCTGTCAATAGCGTTGGCATCTTCAAGAGGACACTAAGGAAGCTAGTTTGCATTGCCAGGTAAGAATTTTCACTTGAAAAATCCATCATTTCATTGTTGTTCATGTATTTATTTTCTCATGTGTTTAGCTATTTTATTGCTCTCAAATCTCTAGTCCTATGCTATCAAATTTTCTATGTTTGAATGTGCATTTTGTTTCGTAAATTTAGCCTTAGTTGTCCATTTATCTTAGCTGCAATTTTTTTTAAATGGCAGATTTATTTCCAAATTTCAATTATTTCAAGTCAAGATGCCTCCAAAAG
Organism: Pinus albicaulis; assembly: GCA_034641835.2. NCBI lineage: Eukaryota > Viridiplantae > Streptophyta > Pinopsida > Pinales > Pinaceae > Pinus > Pinus albicaulis. The sequence goes on from CM076578.1 coordinate 1,055,978,089, forward strand.
CCAAGGACAGTGCATAGGCCCATTGTGATGTGGTTGAGGGAAAGATGGTATGCAAACTTTGTCAAAAATGTATTGGAGGTGGGGGTATTCTTAGATTGAAACATCACTTGGTTGGGATAAGAGGCAATGTAACGCCATGTGATGCACCTAAAGCAGTGTTAGGTCCGGTTAGGGCAGAATACCTTGCCAAGCTTGAAAAGTTTGAGGAGACTAAGGCTAGGGAGAAGGCCATCCAAGATGAAATTGCAAGGAAGAGGGAAATAGTAGAAATTCTAAGAGAGAGTGGGTATGAAAATGATGAGTATGATATTCAAGACTCCACTTCCATCCCTTCCACCAATAACCCCTTTCACTATGTTCCTCCTGTTGGCAAAAGATCAAACCCAACAAAGAAACCCAACCTCATGAGTTATTTCTCATCCACTGCTAATCCCACAGCCATTGCCTCCATGTCCCAGCCAACTCCAAGTCGTCAACCCACTTTGGATCAACATTGGAAAAAACAATGCAAAGAAGCTTCTTATCAGTACATTGCTAGATGGTGGTATGATTCAAATATCCCATTTAATGATGCTCGCTCACCTTATTACCAAGCTATGTGGGACTCTGTTTTTGTTGCAGGAAAGGGCTTCAAAGGCCCTACTGCACATGACTTAAGGGGAGCTCTTTTGCAACAAGAGATTTGTAATATTGATGAGTATTTGGCGAATATAAAGAGTCATGGCTCGAAACAAGTTGTTCCATCATGTCAGATGGATGGACTAATGGAAAGAACCGCACTATCATTAACTTCCTTGTTGCTTGCCCTCGAGGAACAATGTTTTTGAGATCAGTTGATGCATCCGATAACTTTAAGGTGAAGGATGCAACCCTTCTATTTGAGCTTTTGGATGAGATTATTCAGGAAGTGGGAAAGCAGAATGTTGTGCAGGTCATCACAGATAATGCCTCAAACTATGTTCTTGCTGGAAAGATGCTCGAGTTCAAGTATAATACCATATTTTGGACTCCAAGTGCTGCACATTGCATAGACCTCATGCTTGAGGACATAGGCAAAGTGGAATGGGTAAAAAACACTATAGAGCATGGCAAGTGCATTACAAAATACATTTACAACCACTCATGGGTATTGAGCCTAATGAGGAAAAACACTGGGGGCAAAGAGCTTGTTAGGCCTGCCATTACGAGATTTGCAACTCACTTCCTTACGTTGCAATGTCTCAATTCTCAACAGAAAAACCTGCAGAAAATGTTTTCTTCTGATGATTGGACTAAATCCTGGTGGGCTCATAGACAAGATGGAAAAGACACCAAAAAGAAAGTCTTTGACATTAATTTTTGGAAAAGGTCTTCAGAGCTGAAAAAATTACTGAGCCCCTTGTTAAGGTGCTAAGGATGGTGGATGGGGAAAAGATGGCAATGGGATACATTTATGAGGCTATGGATCAGGCCAAGGAGCAGATACGGGCAGCTTACAGGGACAGGTTAGCTAAATATGGCCAGATATGGGAGATCATTGATAACAGATGGAACAATCAACTCTGTCGTCCTATACATGCAGCTGGGTATTTTTTGAACCCAAAGTATCATTATAGAGCTCGGCTAGGAGATCAGCAGGAAGGGGAGGTCAGATCTGGATTGATTGATTGCTTGGAGCGCATGGTCCCTAATCGTGCAGACCTTTTGGAAACACATAAACAACTTACTCATTTCAATATGGCAGCTGGTACCTTTGGAAAGAACTTGGCAAAAATGGCAAGAGATGTGGATCAACAAGGTAAGCAATTCCAATTTGTTTTTCTTTTCAAGTTAAATTGTTTGTAAATAAGTAATGAAATGAACTATGTTACTAATGAATGTCTTTTTATTTGCAGCACATTGGTGGGAGTCATTTGGCGGCCAATGTCCTCAATTGTAAAAGTTCACAATTAGAATCCTCAGCCAAACTTGCAGTGCTTCAGGTTGTGAGCGCAATTGGTCTGTTTTTTAGCGCATACACACAAAGAATTGAAATCATTTGGAACAGAAACAGTTAAATGATCTTGTGTTTGTGCAATACAACCTTCGCTTGAGGCGGAACCAACTGATGAGCAAAACACCTGATCTAGATCCCATTGTGTTGGATGATATTGTTCCAACATCAGAATGGGTGGAGGAGACTGAAGATCCAGTGTTTGAAGTTGATTTTGATTTTGATACAGCAATAGCAGGGGGTAAATTTGAAGCAGATTTGGTGGTGCCATCAGACGCAGACCCAGGATTGGTAGCTGCATCAAGCAAAGGCAAACAACCAATGGATGACACTAGTCATGCACCTTGAGTAACTCGTGCTTCCATTAGGTCCACTTCTATTGTTATTGGTGGCAGGGGTACTGAGGTTGCAGATGAGCCTAAGGCTGAGGCATCCTCAGACTCTGATCCAGATGATGTCTATGTAGCAGCTGATGTTGATCCTGTGTCTAGTAGCAGTGATGAATTTGATGATTGATCATCATTCATGTGTAGTCTTGTATTAGGCCAATGGCCTCATACCTTGTAGCATTGTTTTTGGACTTTATGGGCCATTTGGAGCCTCATTGCTTATGTATTTTTCGATGATATGTACTGCACTCGATGCCATTTTGATATATTCACCTTTGCATGGTATATAAATGAGAAAACTTTGCATATTTTGTCTCTATTGGGTTGGAATCATGGTTGCAAATCTTAAAAATAGTTTTTTTATTTAAAAATAATTATTTAATGTATTTTTTTTAAAACCGATTCATTGAGATCTGACCGCTACCGATTAGACCGATTCTGGTTCGAAACCCGGTTCATTAGGTCCACCGGTCCGGTCACCGGTTCCGGTTTTAATAACTACGAAGACAGCGCAGTGCCTTCCAGGGGGACAAAGGAGCAGCAGAGGCTACGCTAAGCCAGTGTTCTCACGCAAAGGCCAACCAAGGTGACACAATCCAGTTTCGAGTGCTGTGCACATTTGTCGTGGTCTGAAAGCAAGGCTTTAGATCTTCAGCAGTTGCTGGTGTGGTGGAGATTATGCCGGTGCAGAATCGTGCTTAGCTAAGTTGACAAAGAGCGGGAGGAGAACAACCACTCAGCAGATTTTTGCTAAAGAAATATGAGGATCAATCGTAGGGTGATCGAAGAGAAATGATTCGTTGGATTTGGCCGATTTCCAAAGGAGGATATCAGTTGTCAAAGGGAGCAAAGGGTGCCTTTCTCGCCAAGGACCCTAAATCTGACTTTCTGTTGAGGGTAGCAACAGAAGCAGAGAGAGTGTAGAAATTTCTAAATCTTATATCTTATGCAGAAATTATTACTGTTAATCCGGTTATGCTCCTCCTACTTAGATAATTTATTAACTGAATAAATTCAAGCTAAAATCGAAGCAAAACACATAATAGATCTCTACCAATCCAGATCTAGAATAAGCACATGCACACATTGACAAAGTGACACAGTTATTTATGGACAAATAGTCTCCGGAAAAACCCAAGGTGGGAAAACCGGTCTATGGCTGCTGGAGGGTTCTATTATTAAGAATATTTCTGAATACACAAATCTGGGTTCTAGATCTGGAAAACCCGACAGAGATAATACTAGATCTACAGCTCACTAGCTGATCTAGGGCCAAAATAATGACTGATCCACACCCTCAAACAGGATTTACAGAACTCAACCAAGATTAAGGCCTAGAAACCCCAGCGCTGTCGCTGAAAGGCTATGCGTCAGCCTTTGAAGCACCTGAAAGCCTCTGCGCCAGCCTTGGAAGTCCTCCAAACCCTCAGTGCTGCTCCGGAAAGAACTGCGTTACCCCAGACTGCCTGACGCAGTCACTACGCTGCCCCCAATTGTCTCTGCGTAACCCCTGAAGGGTCTCCTGAAAATTACGATGTCCTTGTTGCTGTTGTTGCCTTCCTTTGCGTTGTCCTTGAGCTGATCTCTGCCTCTTGTGTATTCTAGACCATGGGATCAAATCATCCCCTTAGTCTAAATTCCCCTCTCTGCAGCTGAAACAATTTTGAGTATTCTTAGCAAACCCTGCCCTAGAATCTCAGCTTAGCTTCAGTGCTCTGCCTCTGTGTATCTTTACAAATGACCCCAAGCCTTTCCTTTAAACTTTTCTCATTGACAAATCAACGGCCAAGATTAAATCTTTAATCAATGGCTAAGATTAAAAAAAAGCTTGGTCTATGTGACTTAATACAATTTCATCACATGTTTAATTAAATTCACTTTAATTATTTAAGTTCCCTAAGTTTTAACTTAGGAAATACACTTAAAATAATTAATTAATTTAATATCTCTTAAACCAAATGAAATTTCCCAAATCCATTTCTGGGTCTCTTGTAGATCATGTGTACTCTATGTTGGAAATATTCAGAGGGGGGTGAATCAATATTTCTTTCCAATTGTTATTTTTACCAGTTAGATCACTTATATTTAGAACACTATGAACAATAAGAATAAATGCTTTTATTAAATTCTTCTTTACAATAAAATAGATACAATAAGTGTAAGGCTCCAACCCTAGATGAAGACACCAATCTTCACTCCTTCCAAACACCAACCTATACTTTGCCAAGCACCTAATTGGACTTCACGAGGCTCCGACCTCTAGGGCACCAACCCTATCTTCAAGGGCTCCAACCTTGTCACTTTGAGGCTCCAACCTCTAGGGCTCCAACCCTATCTCTACTATAGGCTCCAACCTGGTTTCTTCAGGACTCATATCCTCTAAGGCTCCAACCCTATCTTCCAAGGCACCAACCTTGTCTCTATGAGGCTCCAACCTCCTACTTCAATTCATCAAGATATATTTGTTTATACTTCACAACTCCCAATGTCTTCTTCAACGAGCCCTGACAATCTTCAGCAATGCCTTCACTTAGTCTCCACGTCACTTCATCAATGACAACCTTGTTTTCTCATGAATGTGTCTCCACTACTCTTCATGTCACCCAAACACTTTCTCCAAGGTCACCTCATGATGGTTAATGCATCATGTCCTTCAATGTTATCTCCAAGATCACTCAAGGCTTCTCAATAAAATGTTTTCAATCTGGAACCTTCTTCAAGGTCACTCCACAAGGGCTTCAATCAAAGTCTCCAAGAAGGTCTTCAGGCTAACCTTTAAAAAAGGTGTCTTCAATACTCCTTGCCCAAACAAGATATCTCTCCACAAGCTCCTTAATAGGTGCTCCAAAACCCTTCACTGTTAATATAGGTCTCCACCACTAATATTGATGTTACACAACTGATCTCTGTCCTTGGTGCTGTAAATATTTCTTCACTGTAGGTTTCACTATCTGAATCTGGGAGGTAAGACTGGGTTTAAGTCCTCCTTGTTGACTGCTCAAGTTTGCACCTAAAAGGTCTTCCCAAAATCTACTTCAAGAGACCTCCAACTACGTGACTATCCAAGGCTCCAAAAACTTCTCTGTTCATGCTTCCAAAATTATCACTGTTCAAACTTTCACTTCTTCAAAATTTCTTCACTATCCAACACCGAGCTCACTGTTATATAAATGCAGATGTATTAATTCACAAAATTGTCCAATCCGAGCTCAAAAGAGGACACTATAACTTCAAGCTCACTATAGTCAAGGATTCAAACTGCTTTTGACACTACAGGTTAGAGATTCATCACAAAAGAGAACACCAAAGTCCCGTAGTCTTGATCTGAGGCTGCAGTAAGGTTCGTAGCCCTGTAGCTATGTTGAGACTGCAAATATAAAAACGTCTGAGCCTATGTCCTGAAGCTATACCATAATACCAAGCCTTTATAACACTGATCTAAGGGCTGGTATACTATAATCACTTTTCAGTATGACACTTGGCACCAAGCAGCAACACAATTCAGCAGATCTGAGGATATAATACCGTGACTCCACAGTTTGCAGGGCTTCACAAAAGTCCACAGATGACTGTCACAGTTTCGGCTTCCAAAGGTTGCTGCAACACGCCACATAGACTTGTCCGAGCTTCTGATCAGTCCAAGACTTAGTTTCAAGAAGTCTGCACTTTTTCAAAGAGTCCTCACAGAAATTTTAATGCGGTTTAGTGATCTTTAAGCCCAAACAAATTTCAGAACAGCTCCTTTCGTCCTTAAGCTTCTTTCTTTGGTGTCTTAGTTGTTGTTCCTTACCTTCTGTGATATCTTTACCGAAATTCCTTAGTCAAATCAACTATCTGAGCCTCCTTTTTATATGAGTTTGACGTCAAGATGAAAGGATGTGTCTTTCTGGAGGTAGTCCGACATGTGTAGGCTAGCACAGGTCGGCTCAAGGACAGAATTATTTCCTTAACTTGAAAAATTCATATCTCCCAAACCGCTTGGAGTTTCCAGCCAAGTAAGAGCTCGTTAGAAAGCTAAAATTATGTTCTAAAAGATGGTGAAGGTCCCACAAAAAAAATGTTGCCTCTAAGATGGTGAAAAACATTTTATTTTGTGACTGTCCTTAAATTTTATGCATAAAAATTTTTGGGACGGCATGAGGAATGTTTGGGTCAGCGTGGCTTCTTCATTGTTTTCATAGGATCATAGAGTCAATATGTAGGAGTGCAACATTTATGTAGCATCACGTATCATCAATGTCATCATATATTAGTGCAAAGATATGTCATGGTGCAACCTTTATTAATTTGTCAACAGCTCCAAAGCAATCTTCCAATCATCAAATGACTTCTAACCATGTTATCAAGACATGTAGTTCTCCACATGTCATCAAAGATTAAGGCCTAGATAATCAAGTGCATGCAACATTAGATCAAGTACTTCTTAGGGCTTCCTTCATTAGTGGTTTCACTTCTTCATTGATGGTATCCTAGTCAACCAAGAGTCGTGACATCATCATCTGGAACAAAGCATTTCAAGAATATTGACATCTCGATCAATGCCATATTGACATTAATGACAACCTTGATTAACAATCTCCCCCTTTGTCATTGATGGCAATATTCTTGCCCTTCCAATATTCTCTCCCCCTTCACATCAATGGCAAACGGGGTGCTCAAGTACTCCCCCTGTCAAGTTGCTTATTTTCTTCATCAATAGTGATTCTTCATAACTATATTACTCCCCCTATCATGGTGCTCTTCCTTCTGGAAATGTGGTCCATGATAGATGTGTCTTTCTTCATGTGATGAACCAACTCCCCGTGCCTGCATAACCTCCTCCAGCTTCAAGAAAGATTTCTGCCTTATGATCGGGTGGAAGAAGTCAATATTGGAATCATGTTCTTCAATGGAGTCGCTCCTGAGAGATGATCTATCAGAGGATGATTGTCCATGGGTGGCTCATCAAAGATTTCATAGGGCCCATTCAAGGATAACTTCTAGAATATCAATGATGACTTTATCAAGTCAACAACATGTGTTGTTCGCTGGAGTGTTCAAGGGACTTCTGGATTCAACTTGTTTCCTTCTCCATACTTGTGTAACTTTCTTCTCTGGCATGGTTCTAGCTTGTGCAGGAGCCCAAGTCAAGTTACAATCACGTGCCATATGTCCAATGTTATGGCAATTGAAACACTCTATTTTGTTCATGAATAAGAAATCATGACTTCTTCTTGCAAAATTGCTTCGAGGAGATTGACGGGGACCATTATATTTGTCTTTGTGATATGCCCTACAATCTTTTGCCACGTGCCCAAAGTTTGTACAAGAATAGCAATATCCAAGAAATATACTTTGGTACCTGGGTGATGATGAGTTCCTTGAAGTACTCTTGAAGTGTTTTTGCCTTGGGATTCTTTGATGATATTCATTGCCTTTTGTATTCTTGACACCATATGCAAGTCTCCTTAGAGTAGAATTTCTTCCATTGTTGTCTTGATTCTTCTCCTTGCCTTTGTTGGAACTGGGAGCATCAACATTTCTTTCTAGGTTCCTCACATCTTTGTTGTTTGAAGCATTATCATTCTTGCTTGAGGATTCACTTGCATAGCCAAGACCTAATTTATCAAGGGGAGACCTTTGCTGACTTAGGATGTCATCTAGGGTTAGAGAGCTTTTCAAGTTTTTATTCAACAATTCAACTTCCTTTTCAAGAAAGACAATTTCTCCTTTCAACTTTTCACAATCTTCATCTTTCATAAGTAGTTGCTTCTTCATTTCTTCCATCATCCTTGCTGCTTCATGTGCTTTGATTTTAAGGGAGATGATATTTGATTTCATTATGAAGACTTCTTCATTCTCCTTTGCTAGACTGCTCACCATTTCTTCTCTTATTCTTTTCGCTTCACATGTTTTGGCCTTGAGAAGATTGATGTCTAATTTTAGTTTGAAGATTTCTTTATCCTTTCTTCTAGTTGGCATATCATGGTGTTTCTCTTCTTTTCTGCTTCATCAACTTGTCCTTCTATGAATGCCAAAGTTTCCATCACCTTCTCGGCTCCTTACGCTTGTTTCCTTGCTTCTTCTAGTTGAGATCTAAGAGAGGAGACCCCTCCCTTGTATTGACCTATCTCTACTTCAAGATTGCTCAAGCCCTTAACTCTTTGTTCAAGGTGGCTTGACAATGTTTCTTCCCTTTTCTTTGCCATATCCAATTGATTTGTCATAGATATGACTTCTTCATGATGTTTTCTATTGTTTTGATGAAATTCCTACTTAAGTTTGGTGAGCTCCTCATCTCTTTCTTGAACTTGAAGCTTGACAAGGTCAACTTCCTTCCTTGTCTTGTTTTGGTCACCAACTTGCCCTTTTTCTTAAGTTCCTCATTTTCCTTTTTCAACATGTTAATCTCTTCCATGGAAGCCATAAGTTTATTCAAGAGATCTTCTTCAAAGTCTTCTTTGTCTCTTCATCTTCTAGGTCTTCTTTAGCCTTGTTGTCATCTCTCTTATCTTCAGCTTCCTTGATGGATTCTGGACTTCTTTCCTGTTTTCCATCATTGTCTTGACTAGAGATCATTGTCAACGCTCCTTTTGAGTGAAGATCATGAAGTTTGTCCCATGACTTTTGCTGACGAAAATTTTTCAAAATTGGCCTTCACAAAATTTGGTAACCCATTCAAAATTGTCTTCATTTCTCTTGTATTGTACTCCTTGGATTCTTCATCCATCGTGTCATTAGTAATCACTGATTTTCAAACTTCAATTCCTTGAGTCTTCAAGAAATTCCTCATTCTTGCCTCCCATATATCAAAATTTCCATTGAAAAATGGAGCCTTAGCAAATTGATTGACTTCAATTTCGATGGTTGTGGAAGACACATCTTTAGGAGGATTGGAGACTTTCTTCCTTGGCCTTGCCATTTGTGTTCTAATGATCAACCTTCAAGATGTTAGGCTTTGAGTGAAGGTACTGGCTCTGATACCAATTGTTGGAAATACTGAAAGGGGGGTGAATCAGTATTTCTTTCCAATTGTTATTTTTACCAGTTAGATCACTTATATTTAGAACACAATATGAACAATAAGAATAAATTCCTTTATTAAATTCTTCTTTACAATAAAATAGATACAATAAGTGTAGGGCTCCAACCCTAGATGAAGACACCAATCTTCACTCCTTCCAAACACCAACCTGTACTTTGCCAAGCACCTACTTGGACTCAACGAGGCTCCGACCTCTAGAGCACCAACCCTATCTTCCAAGGCTCCAACCTTGTCACTTTGAGGCTCCAACCTCTAGGGCTCCAACCCTATCTCTGCTACAAGCTCCAACCTAGTTTCTTCAGGACTCCTATCCTCTAAGGCTCCAACCCTATCTTCCAAGGCACCAACCTTGTCTCTATGAGGCTCCAACCTCCTGCTTCAATTCATCAAGATATATTTGTTTATACTTCACAACTCCCAATGTCTTCTTCAACGAGCCCTAACAATCTTCAGCAATGCCTTCACTTAGTCTCCACGTCACTTCATCAAAGACAACCTTGTTTCTCATGAATGTGTCTCCACTACTCTTCATGTCACCCAAACACTTTCTCCAAGGTCACCTCTTGATGGCTAATGCATCATGTCCTTCAATGTTATCTCCAAGATCACTCGAGGCTTCTCAATAAAATGTTTTCAATCTGGAACCTTCTTCAAGGTCACTCCACAAGGGCTTCAATCAAAGTCTCCAAGAAGGTCTTCAAGCTAACCTTTAAAAAAGGTGTCTTCGATACTTCTTACCCAAACAAGATATCTCTCCACAAGCTCCTTAATAGGTGCTCCCAAACCCTTCACTGTTAATATAGGTCTCCACCACTAATATTGATGTTACACAACTGATCTTTGTCCTTGGTGTTGTAAATATTTCTTCACTGTAGGTTTCACAATCTGAATCTGGGAGGTAAGACTGGGTTTAAGTCCTCCTTGTTGACTGCTCAAGTTTGCACCTAAAAGGTCTTCCCAAAATCTACTTCAAGAGACCTCCAACTATGTGACTATCCAAGGCTCCAAAAACTTCATGCTTCCAAAATTATCACTGTTCAAACTTTCACTTCTTCAAAATTTCTTCACTGTCCAACCGAGCTCACTGTTATATAAATGCAGATGTATTAATTCACAAAATTGTCCAATCCAAGCTCAAAAGAGGACACTATAACTTCAGGCTCACTATAGTCAAGGATTCGAACTGCTTTTGACACTACAGGTTAGAGATTCATCATAAAAGAGAACACCGAAGTCCCATAGTCTTGATCCGAGGCTGCAGTAAGGTTCGTAGCCCTGTAGCTATGTTAAGACTGCAAATATAAAAACGTCTAAGCCTATGTCCTGAAGCTATACCATAATACCGAGCCTTTAGAACACTGATCTAAGGGCTGGTATACTATAATCACTTTTCAGTATGACACTTCGCACCAAGCAGCAACACAATTCAACAGATCTGAGGATATATACCGTGACTCCACAGTTTGTTGGGCTTCACAAAAGTCAACAGATAACTGTCACAGTTTCGGCTTCCAAAGGTTGTTGTAACACGCCATAGAGACTTGTCCGATCTTCTAATCAGTCCAAGACTTAGTTTCAGGAAGTCTGCACTTTTTCTGAGAGTCCTCATAGAAATTTTAATGCGGTTTAGTGATCTTTAAGCCCAAACAAATTTCAGAACAACTCCTTTCGTCCTTGAGCTTCTTTCTTTGGTGTCTTAGTTGTTGTTCCTTACGTTCTGTGATATCTTTACCGAAATTCCTTAGTCAAATGAACTGTCTGAGCCTCCTTTTTATATGAGTTTGACGTCAAGATGAAAGGATGCGTCTTTCTGGAGGTAGGCCGACATGTGTAGGCTAGCACAGGTCAGCTCAAGGACAGAATTATTTCCTTAACTTGAAAAATTCATATCTCCCAAACCGCTTGGAGTTTCTGGCCAAGCAAGAACTCATTAGAAAGCTAAAATTATGCTCTAAAAGATGGTAAAGGTCCCACAAAAAAATGTTGCCTCTAAGATGGTGAAAAATATTTTTCTTTTTGATTGTCCTTAAATTTTATGCATACAAATTTTTGGGACAGCATGAGAAATGTTCGGGTCAGCATGGCTTCTTCATTCTTTGGCTTCTTCATTGTTTTCATAGGATCATAGAATCAACATGTAGGAGTGCAACATTTATGTAGCATCACGTATCATCAATGTCATCATATATTAGTGCAAAGATATGTCATAGTGCAACCTTTATTAATTTGTCAACAACTCCAAAGCAATCCTCAAATCATCAAATGACTTCTAACCATGTTATCAAGACATGTGGTTCTCCACATGTCATCAAAGATTAAGGCCTAGATCATCAAGTGCATGCAACATTAGATCAAGTACTTCTTAGGGCTTCCTTCATTAGTGGTTTCACTTCTTCGTTGATGGTATCCTAGTCAACCAAGAGTCGTGACATCATCATCTAGAACCAAGCATAGAAGTTGAGTGGTAGCGTTGTTGGGCCCGTGTTAGCAAATCCTACTGAGTATCTTCAACTCGTAGGGGCCCTGATGTTCTTAGTGAACACCCGTCCGGACGTATGTTGTGCAGTAAACAATTTGAGTCAACACATGGCTGATCATAACATTCACTGGGTTGGTGCCAAGAAACTCTTGAGATATCTCTGAGGCGCAATATAACATGGGCTGAGATACACTGCCGAGAGTATGACACTCCATGGATATACTGATGTTGATTGAGCTGGCAGTGTGGTGGATCACAAGAGCACATCTGGATGCTACTTCACACGTAGATCTGCTTCGGGCAGGAAACTGAAGTCTGTATCCTTGAGCACCGCTGAGGTCGAATACATTGTAACATGTATGGCCTGTTGTGAAGTCACTTGGTTGCGAAAGCTCTTCAGTGAGCTGTTCAAGCATGTGCTAGATGCCACCGTTATCCTTTGTGATAACTAGAGGGGGATTCGTTTGTCATAGAATCCCGTGTTCCACGAACAATCCAAGCATGTTGATGGTTGGTATCACTTTATCCAGGATATGGTATTGCGTGGCGCCATAAGGCTTGATCATATAGGAACTGATGAGCAGGTTGCGGATATTCTCACAATGCCCTTGGGGAAGGTCAGGTTCCTAACCTTCCATGAGAATCTTGGTATCATGGAAAGACCCTATTATGAAGGTCCTGTTGGACGATGAGCTCTGGGAGCTATGGGGGGCTTTGGGGATAGCTTCTCGAAGCTATAAGCAACCACAGGACTAGGCTTGCCGAACCTTGTTGGTGTGCTTGGGCCCCACCGTTATGATGATTGAGCTAGTTCGCCTTCATGATCTGTGCCCCGTATGCATCCTACCCATTTGAGTTCCGGACTCATGGGAAGTACCTCTCATTTGGCCAATGATGTGGGAAAAGCTAGAGACTAGTAGCAAAGACTGATGGACGCATCAGAGATTGCCATACTCTCTATCTAGGATGACACGTGTCCAACCACTTGATCTGAGATCAAGTCTAGTGAGGTTTCGGACCTCCTACTGACTTCGGGTCAGATAAACCAACTTCAAGTTGGTATGTGACTCTTTGAGTCCATGTGAGGTTTCGAACCTCCTACTGACTTCGGTTCAGATAAACCAACTTCGGGTTGGTATGTCACTCTTTGAGTCCATGTGAGGTTTCGGACCTCCAACTGACTTCAGGTCAGTGAGACTAACTTCGGGTTAGTATATATGACTCTCTTGAGTCCAAGTGAGGTTTCGGACCTCCTACTGACTTCGGGTCAGATAAACCGACTCCTGGTTGGTATGAGACTCTTTATGAGTCCTATAGAGGTTTCAGACCTCTCGACTGAATTTGTCAGTCGAGAATGATGTCTTTGTGACTGACCCACTTATGTTCTGAAATAAAGAGGACAGCAAAGCAAGTTACGGTAGGATGACGCACGATGTTTGATTGCACAGGTGGATGAAGTTCTCCCTAGTTGAAAGGGAGTGTTAAAATTGGACAACTAGGTCCAAACTCCATGTTGTGATGCTCAGATGAAGAACCTCTTTCGAAGAGGTGCAAGATCGATCTAAAGATCATCTTGATCCGATGAGCAAAGCATTTATTTTGAATTTATTTTTACTACTTTCAAAATATGTGCAGGTCGGCCTTAAGGTTTTACACCCCCTCAGTGATTGATATAAATAGAGTCAACATTGGAGGACATTTCAATCATCTCATCACACACATCCTCATGATTTAAATCTGGATGCCATAAATATGGATGATGCCGTAAATTTAGATGATGCTAGAAATGGATGCCGTAATTATGGACGATGCCGTAAATATGGATGATGCCGGAAATGGATGCCGTAAATCTGGATGCCGTAAATATGGATGATGCAGTAAATCTGGATGTGGGATTCTTTTGTTGAATTATGTTGATTTTTGATGAACTATCTTTAAGGGTTGTGTGTGTGACACTTCTAGTTGGCTGGCCGTATTGAGACTTTGCTGGTTGGAGCATCATGTTGACCGTCGTAACGCACCAACACACTTATATTTTTCTGGCTTGTCTTTTGTTGATCTACTGATATGTTCTATCAGCACTTTCCTTTCTTGTTTATGCGATTGCTGACTAACATTGGGAATAAAAGTAAATTTGCATCAACCATAGAACATCTTCAAAAATTTACAATATTAGGCTAGCTATGAAAGTGCAATTTTGGTTTGGTTTTGTTGGATTTGGTGGGAAAATTTCACTTGGAGGGATAGATAGAGGGAAATATATTTGTCCATTGGGCTATGGAGTCTAAGTCAAGCTAATTGAACTGGGATCAAGGCCTAAAAGGTCAAATGTCTTCAGGGCAAGATAGATAACCCTTGGAGAACTTGGAAAATTGGTTTTTGAGATGGTATGATCGGGATAAAGGGAACTTAAGGATCCTTTGATCCGGAAAAGGGAAGTAGTAGATAGAGGTCAAACGGAAGACAGAGAAATTAAGGGTTCCCTACACCGGAAATCAGAAGAAAACAAAGAAATAATAACTAGTTAAAAACAGAGTGCTATTAACATGTCCTGTAGTAATACTCCTAGTTGTACATTCAGATTTAAAATTAAAACACAGATGTATGCATATAACAAAGAAGAATAACAATGACAAGTTTTAGAGAGTACTTCACACTAGATAGCTTATCACAGAGATCCTGAAGTATGATGCCAAATAGTTGATCCAGTCTACTACTCAAAATCGAAATCCAAAGCCTTCAAGTCAACAAAATATCTATATTAATCTCCAACAATTTTATTCCACACAAAATACTTCAAAAGAGTGAAGTATTTATACATAATGTTTTGCAAAATATCCTAGATGACTTCTAGGAATTAACTTAGGAAAATAAAATATCTTACAACAATATTAGTGACAACTGCTTAACAAATCAGCACGCTGTCATATTTTATTCAAAAAAAATAGAAACTGTTTTAGGATAAGAAGCAGCGGGTTGCCTATGTGTCCTCCTTGCTCACTCTTAGATATTTTTTGAAATCTAAGTTGTCTTCACTGATACTCTTTCTCACTGATACTCTTTCTTACTGATAATCTTTCATTTCGGATACTCTTTAACCTTTAATCAAACTACTTTACTGCTGTAAAATCTGTTTTAACAGTGAAATCAGCAAACAGATTTTTTCTTTTTCATTTGTTTGTCTTTCATTCTTCATAATAAATTAGTCAATGCTTGCCAATCCTCATTTTTAGGAATTTCGATATTTTTTGGTTTCCTAAAATTCTCATCAACTTCAGTATACCTAGCAAAGGTTGGCTTGATGACAAATAGGTGTTTGATCTCATATTGCAAATAAAACAAGTCTTCAAAACTTTTCAGTAACAGCTTTCCTGTGGGTATGCCTTGACCTGTTGGCCTATTCACCTGTTCCTTGGCATATTCTCTTATCTTCTTGTCATAATCATTTTGAGGCATTAACTTATCATTAATAACCATGATATCAGGAAGACTTTTTTGCCTTAAATTGGTGAACTTAACCATGAATCTGGTTATAGCAGTATTCATACCTTCACATTTTTTTTCAAGCTGCCTCATCAAATTTCTTTTGGTGGTAACTTTCCTAATTTCTAGGATAGTTGTTGTCCTGACATTGATTTTTAGTTCTTCCAATTCTTGTATATTCTTACTGTTGAGGAAATTGACTAATCTTACTGCCTATTCTGGTTTATCAGCCAAATCAGTCTATGTCTTTTGGATTTTTGCTTGGGCTGCCAATAATAACTCTTTTTGCACAAAAATTACCTGAATTGAAGGCCATACATCATGGATGGATTCAATTACATTATTCCATAGGTAATTTTTTATGTATGGTATCTGATCTTTGAGAGTTAATTCTTTTTGTAACTTTTTTACCTCTTCACTCAATCTGTTTGCATTTTGTTCATGTATTTTGGCATTTATCTGAGTTGATTTATTTGTTTTCTCAAGATTTTCAATCATCTTTGTCAACTTGTTAATTTCATTTGTCTTCAAAGACATCTCTTCCATTGCTTTCACTAGTTGATTGCTTTCATCTGTAGGTTGCAATGTTGTTGTAGAGGATTCAGTAGCTGAAGTTGTTGAAGAAGTCACTGGCACTAAAGTGGCCAGTGGTTCTTTGGGTGCCAACTTTTCATCTAAAGTTGAAGGCATTGCTGCAGTGATGACTGGGATGACTGTAGGAATCATTGGTTCTTTTATTGTCTCCTTTTCTTGGACAAGTTGGTCCATCTGTACTTCCATTTTCTTAATCTGAGCTGTCAGTTGAAGAATTAAACTCGTCATTTCATCTTTTACCTTTTGTTCCTGTAAGACTCCCTTTGTCTGAGGATGCTCACTTTGAAGAAGTATGAGTTGTTTCTTCAAGGCAGCTATATCCTCATTTTTCTTCTTTACCAATGCTTCTGTTGCTTTGATGTTTGTAGGATCATATCCTACTTGCAATACTAAATCTTCTAAGGCTTTTATCCTTAGATCCCTTACATATAATGAAGCTTTATCCTTCTTCATTTGATCTTGCATATTAGAGATGGTATTTTGAAGCTTATGAGCACTCATAGCTTTTGTTGTGACTGTAGAATACAACATCTCTGAGGTTTGCCTATGAAACTCTATTTGATCTAATTCATGGATTTTGTCTGTAGCTACTTCCATATCAACTTTCTTATAGTCAGCAACTGTCTTTAACACCGAAACTGTGGGCTGTAACACTAACATAATCAATTTTTTAGTTGAATAATCAAATGTTGATAGGAATCTGTTTTGATTACCTGCCTTTTGTTTCAAAAACTGAGTAAATTTCAGTATTGAATTCCTCATTCTTCAACTTGATTTGCTTTGTATTTCTCCTTAATATCCAAATCCTTTTCCTCAGCTAAATGTGAGGAAGAAGCCTCCATACTTTGTTGTCTTTCCATCATTTGTGTATCTTCATTATTCAGTTGTTCTTCATTCTGATTTGGCTCACTGATAACTACAGTAGCTACATTGGTCTCTGGCAAATCAGTGTTGGTTTTCAAGGGCTCTGTTTCTTCAATAAATATTGTCACTTTACCTTTCGCTGTTGTATCTAATTTTGCCCTTTTGTTGTAAATGATCTTGAACTTTGTTTCTGTTGTAGTCTCTGTAGTATAAGCTCCCTCTTCTCTGATTCTCTTAGTGGATGTCTCTGGCTGTATGGCAATTTCCAAAGTGTGACTAGTATTCCTTTGGTTAACTGCCTCTGTTAAAGTGTTTTCAACCCACTCAATTTGATTAGCAAACTTCTCTACTTTTGGTTTTGCTTCATGGATAAAGGGTGTCAATTTACATTTTACCCTTAAATTACTTAAGATCCCTTGTGGATCATAATTCCATGGGAAACTTTCTTCAAATTTATATTTCAGTAGTTGATTTGTTGCTTCCTTTTCTGCATCTCTGTGATTACATATGAATGGCCCAATTTGATTTTTAAGTTTAAATTGGGTCTTCTTCTTGGGTGCCATGAAGTTAATAGAATCAGAATTTAGGATCTGCCTGACGTACTCCAAGGCAAAGATCCTCATTGATGGATGCTTGGGGAACTTGTAAGGCAACAAGTTTGACCCAAAAACTCTGATTTCAGTGAATTTCTCATACAAATACCAGTCACCAACTTTGCTTTGTTCTGATAACTGCAATATTTTCTTCATTTCCTCACTTATTCTAGGCTGCTCAGTTTTAGTCAACATGGTGATTACTCGATGTAAAAACAACTCTACAAACTCTTAATAACTAAAATTTGTGCCTTATTTTCTGAGTATGGATGTCCAAAAGATGACAGATAGAGGTTTTCCTTCTATATCCAACTTTTGAAGTGAAATTGGAAAGCTATCTGATTGGAAGTAAAGAAACATGTGGAAAAGATAGGAGGTATATCTGAATACTCCTTCCAGTTGTAAATTAGTCAATTGATAGTGAATACTATCAGCAATGAAACCAGGATAGTCAAAGATAACTGAAGGTGGTTGACCTGGGGAAAAGGTGGACAAGAATCCCAAGATAGACTCATCAGTGTGCTCATCAGTGAAATACCCAAGGATGAAGGAAAGCATGGAGATTACATGCCTTGAACCTTCAAGGAATTTAGTAGTTAATATGGAGGATTTAACTTGGGAATTTCAACATGCAGGGGCATAAAATTCTGAAAAGTCATGAACCTTTTAGGGAAATCTAGGCCAATGTATAGCTTAGTGAGGGCCTTAATAGACAAAGGGACTGCTTGGGGGTCTGAATGAAGCTGCAACATTTGGTTTATTGCCTCTGCAATGATGGTAAATAGGACTTCTTTACTGGCATTCACAATAGCTCTTTGTTCAGGAATATAGTACTGATGACATAATCTGATAATTTCTTGACAAGGGTGAGTCAGAGGGACTACATATTTGGGCAGATTGGATTCCCAAATATGAATTTCTTCATGATCATCTAAAGACTTCTCAAAACACTAGTTATAGATATCTAACAGATTGAATTCAACTATGGGATCAGCTATTTTGTAGTCAATATCAGCTAGGGGAATGTGTTCAATATCAACCACTAGGGGTTGTAATGGATTGCCACAATTGCAGTATTTAGAGTCATGGCAGGAGTAGGTTTAGGAGCTTTAGAACCTTCAGGCTTGCTTACATTCTGTTTTTTAGGCATCTTGATTTGCTTCTGCAAGTTTAAACAGTTTGCAGAGGCAATTTTACTATAACAGAGGCTTGATTTGGGCAAATTTAGCAAAATAGTCTCTTTTTGGGTTTTCTGCCCAATTAGGTTTATCAAGAAAGTTCTGAGGCTTTAAAACTGGTCTAAAACAGAAAATAGGGGTTTTCTGAGTTTTTGACAGAGAAATGGGGCTAAAACTTTGTTGACAGGGATTACAGAGGGTTTCAGGATACCTGCAAAGGTTTTCTGGCCTTTTAGAGCTTGAAATGGATCACTAAATTGTGAAAAAATTGATAAATTTACTTTAAAAAACCGCGCAGCAGACAAACAGGATTTCTAGGAAAATTTTGGCAGAGTTTGGCCTCTTTCTGGGATTTTTTGGCAATTGGATTAATCAATTTCTTAACTTTAAAATGCTTCTCTTTCTTTAAAAAGGTTTTTTCAATTTGGTTGCAGGTTGAATTCTGAGAAAAATACCTATTTCAATGCAGGGATCCGCTTTGAAAGGGTTTCTATAGTTTCTGGTCGAATTGGTGGCTTCAGCGGTTCATCTGGAGCAAGGCGCAGCTCCTCAACAGTCTTCACGGGTGTACTTTGGTGAATTTAGGAGGTTTTGGGCATAAAAATGGTTACTAGGGGCTTTAACAGAGTTTATACAGTCGAGGAAGCAATACAGAGGTTAAGCACACAAGATAAATGAATAAACGCATTAACCAAAGGTTTTATCAAAATATGTTAATTGCATTGAATGCAGGTCTTGTCCGGCAGGAAGGCAGTTTCGGAATGCAATGGACGAAAACCACGAGTGGTTATCGCATGACTATCGAGCGGTAAGCTATTTTAACTTCAACAAACGCAATCGAATGAGGGAAGGCCACGTGGAGGAGGAAGAAATGGGTGAAACCACCCATTTCGCGTGGCTTTGGCTTTTGAAGGGTCGAGCATCTTTTTCACGCGATATCAAGTTCTGTCCGTCAAGTCTAGAAGTTTAAAGCTAACGGTCGTGATTGTTTCAGGAGTTGCATCGGAAAGAAAAGGTGGGACGAGGTCTTTGACTAGGCGAAAGGGTTAAGATGTGGCAGGGGTTATATGGTTTAAAACATATATAAATGATTCTAATCAATACAAATGGGTGCGGGCGTGATTTATTGCTTAGGTGTCCAAGGTTTTGTGAATAAACATTTGTTCAATTCAACAAACTTCGGATTATATTAATATAGGCGGGATTAATGTTTTTTTATTTAAAACATTTGTGAAATGTTTAATAAAACATATGCGGGCGGTTTACTATATTATATAGTTTTTTAAACCTTTTTCGATGGTTTAAAGACCATAAGGGCGGGATATTTCAATAATGGTAGTTTTAGACCAAAGAGTTGATAATTTGGGGTCTTTTATTTGCACACATGGGATAATAGACTTTGGTCTAAATGTTATAATAGTGGGTTTTTTTGGGGTATTTAGATATAATGGAATTAATAACTATGGGAGGGTATTTCTTAGGGTTTTAATAAAAGTATGTTAAAGGTTAATATGAAAGGGTAGTGTAATAACAACAAAATACATATTATTTCTAAGTATAGTATAAAATCAAGCATTGCTCATCTTTATTTTTCTTTCACTAATACTTAGGATAAATGTAATTTTGAGGGTTTCTATGAATGCTTTTGAAAAGATGAAGTTAATTATTTGGGATTACAATTTTACTAAGCAAGAATATGTCTTTACTTAGGAAAAGGGGTTTTAATGTATGAATGAAGGGTAAATGACGATAAATGTGGGTTTAACATTAGAACTCAATATTTTTAACTAACCAATCATCGAGCCTTGGGTCCAGTCCCAACAAAAGTTAGAGAAATGCTTTGAGTCTATTTGACTGATAGCTTAGAACACTGAATACTCATAAGGGAGGGGAAATTAGTGATTTTGCCCGATGATGTATTATTTACATGCTTGCTCAGCTGCTTTCTACCTACCCAGCTTTTATTTCTAACATTTTTTCTTCATTTTGTAGGTGCATTTAGGCTTGCAACCTTAAAACATTTTCTTTCAAAGCATAAAACTATCTAAATCTACCTTATTTCATCCAAGGGCTCAGAATAAACTGTTGAGCTCCTCATTATTCTCTACCTATCGAATAATTTGTCAAGTTTAAATTGTTTGACAAATCTTTATTCACTATCTAAAACTTGAAATTGAAAACATGAAAAGTTAAGATTAAAATGTTTAACTAATCATGGATTATGGCATTTATTGACACTCTGCAGATAATCATTATTCTTACAGTAAAAATAAAAGTAGTGGCATTTGGACTCGCTCACTTTCAAGTCTTATTTTCATCTCTTTTTTCTTTTAGGGTATATGTTTTTTTAAGTCCTTTGAACTGTCTTTTAGGACTTTTTTACCCTCTTTTTTTATTTTTTATTATTTTTCATTTTTCAAAATATGGGAAAACAACTCGCAAAAAGCAAGATATGTACATATTTACAAGACTTATCAAAGTAAATTCAAAATTTTATGAACCCTATTATTATAGGACCCTAACACTGTTGAAGCTTGGCCTCCTGCCACTCAACTCTGCACTGTTGCTGCCATTTTGTACTGCTGCCCATGACTCTGCCACTGCCACTGCAACCACTGTAATGCAACTCCCTCTCAATATGCTGCTCATAGCACTGCCACTGTTGATCTGCTGCACTGCAACTTCAGTTGTTGAGAGAAACAATTGAATCTCCTGCCCAATCTTTGACAAACAAGTTAGATGGGCTGCATCCTCATCACTGAAGCTCCATAGGCTTCAGATCTGCGCTAGCATCTAAAGAACAATGCACAGCTACAGCTCTGCCTGCGTAATAAGACTCCCTCTACACTACTAAAGTCACATCAACTCCTTGTGCTGAAATCTATCACGCTGCAGCTGTACTACGCTATCCCTCTGAAGCCTTCTGCGTTGCTGCAGCTCTGCACTGTGTAAGCAACACTTCTCTGCGCCGCTAAAGTCACATCAGCCTCTGCGCTGCTACTGCTTCTACGTTGTTGCTGCTTTGCTCTGCGCTGCTCCTCCCAGCCTTCAGATCTGCCTCTACTTCTGCCTCATCTGTGATCGATGCACCGACTGCTCTACTTGTCCTGCTACTGTCTTAAGGCTGTCGTAGCTCGCTTGTGATCCAAGAGATGAGCTACTCAAGGATCCCGCCTTCTCTTCTATGTAGCTCCTCTACATATCCATGTCACCCCACCTCCATGGTTCATGAGCACTCATGGCTATCCCATCTTCCGACCCATCATCTACCACAGCAGCTTTGGAAGAAGATGCTTCCTTGTCCTTTTTCTTCTGAGGACAATGGCTGGCAAAATGTCCCATTTCACCACACTGGAAGCATTTGATCTTTGAGAGATCCTTCTTCTTCTTTGGCTGCTTCTTTGATGCCAAGGCTGCATCTTCCTTCTTCACTTTGCTCGATCCAAAGCTATATTGCTTCTTGGTGAATCTGTGGAGTTCTTCTTGACGTAGAACTGACCACAAGTTGTCTAAATAAGGGAGGTTCGCTCTACTAAAGATACTTTGGACAAAGGTTTCCCACTCATCTGTGACTGCATTGAGGGCAGTCCTAACCATCACATCGTCTTCCACCTTAGCACAAGTTGCAGTCAACTGATCTCGGATCAACTGCAGTCTGAAGAGGAAATGCTCTATGTCTTCTCCCTTGGCCATCATGAATGACCTCATCTATGTCTCCAACAACATCTTCCTTTGGACATATTTTCCCTCATATAGGGAAGTCAAGGCCTTCCACATTTCGTTAGTTGTCTTCTTTTCAGCTAATGTGTGGTACAATATAGTCCTTGATACTGTCCATTATCAGCCGCTTGGTATGCCCAACAGCGTCTGTAGGAGATCCGCATCTGTCGGTGTGGTCAGAGTATGTTCTACATGGTCTCTTAGATTGTACGCCTCAAGGTCAATCAGAATCCTTGCTTTCCAAACCAAAAAGTTTGAGAGGCCCTCTAGCCTATCCTGATCACGCAGTCCATGAGGAGCCATCTACTTAGAATGTGTCGAAACTTCCTTTTCTCTTTGCTAGAGAAATGGATCTAAGGCCCTTGGTGAAATAGGTGCCTTCTTCTCCCTCTGACAATTGATTTCCCTCCTTGGAAATCTACCAAATCAATTATGATTCAGCTTCTTCTTTGATCCTCTGATCAAACTACAAGTTTCCTTTGGCAAGAAACACTCTGAGAAGCTGATCTCCTCCCAATCTTTGTCACTTGTGCTAAGGCTAAAAATCTGAAAACTTCAGAAATTTAACCCCACCAGCTCTTCTAAATTTCTGCATCTTTTCTGTAGTCTTTTCTAAATCTGACAGATTCAGATCTGAATCACACCGATTGGCTTTAGACCAAACCAGCGTTGTTTCTGAGCTACCTTTGCGCAGTAATTGCCTGGGCTTGCTAGGACATAGTATTGGACATCGTCACCCATACCTTTGCATGAGTCTGCTCCTGAAAACTGTGCTGTCCCTTTAGATCTGTGTTTCTGCTTCTTTTCCAGCTGCTTTTTGTAGCTAGATCCTTCAGATTCTCCTGCTAGTGACCCTCCTAAATCTGCAATTGCTCTGATTCCATGTAGAAATTTATGAATCTTATATCTTATGCAGAAATTATTACTGTTAATCCGGTTATGCTCCTCCTACTTAGATAATTTATTAACTTAATAAATTCAAGTTAAAATCGAAGCAAAACACATAATAGATCTCTACCAATCCAGTTCTAGAATAAGCACATGCACACATTGACAAAATGACACAGTGATTTCTAGACAAATAGTCCCCGGAAAAACCCAAGGTGGGAAAACCGGTCTCTGGCTGCTGGAGGGTTCTATTATTAAGAATATTTTTGAATACACAAATCTGGGTTCCAGATCTAGAAAACCCGACATAGATAATAGTAGATCTACAGCTCACTGGTTGATCTAGGGCCAAAATAAAGACTGATCCACACCCTCATACGAGATTTACAGAACTCAGCCAAGATTAGGGCCTAGAAACCCCAGCATTGCCCCTGAAAGGCTCTGCGTCAGCCTCTAAAGCCCCTGAAAGCCTCTATGTCAGCCCTGGAAGTCCTCCAAACCCTGCGCGCTGCTTCGGAAAGGATTGTGTTACCCCAGACTGGGTGACGCAGTCACTACGCTGCCCCTAAGGGTCTCTGCGTAACCCCTGAAGGGTCTCCTAAAAATTACGTTGTCCTTGCTGCTGCTACTGCTGCTGCCTTCCTCTGCGTTGTCCTTGAGTTGATTTGTGCCTCTTGTGTATTCTAGATCTTGGGATCAGATCATCCCCTTGGTCTAAATTCCCCTCTCTGCAGCTGAAACACTTCTGAGTATTCTTAGCAAACCCTGCCCTAGAATCTCAGCTTAGCTTCAGTGCTCTGCCTCTGTGCATCTTTACAAAAGACCCCAAGCCTTTCCTTTATACTTTTCTCATTGACAAATCAACGGCCAAGATTAAATCTTTAATCAATGGCTAAGATTAAAAGAAATCTTGATCTGTGGGACTTAAGACAATTTCATCACATGTTTAATTAATTCACTTTAACTATTTAAGTTCCCTAATTTTTAACTTAGGAAATATACTTAAAATAATTAATTAATTTAATATCTCCTAAACTAGATGAAATTTCCCAAATCCATTTATGGGTCTTGTAGATCAGGTGGACTCTAGTCCTTCCTCAAAATTTGGGACTTAGAGCACAATTGATGCTACACCAAATACAAAAAAACTCAACAGAGAGGAGGATTTGTTCCGACAGATTATTTATGAGCAGATGGCGCCACACGAACTGCGTGATCAGGATAGGTTGGGCGTCCTGTCCAACTTTACTATCTGGAAGGCCATTATCCTGACAATCCTAGAGGCATATGGTATACGAGAGCATGTAGAGAGCGTCGTGGCTACACCGACCGATGCTCCTCTTCTCGCGAAGCCTAATGAAGCAGCGCCACATGCCAAGCGCTTCATCATGGACGAGGTTAAGGATCATGTGGTACCAAACATAGCTAAGAAGAAAACTGCTAATGAAATGTG
Organism: Pinus albicaulis; assembly: GCA_034641835.2. Taxonomy (NCBI): domain Eukaryota; kingdom Viridiplantae; phylum Streptophyta; class Pinopsida; order Pinales; family Pinaceae; genus Pinus; species Pinus albicaulis. The sequence goes on from CM076578.1 coordinate 1,056,002,726, forward strand.
GAAAGCTTTAACCACACTATATCAAGGGAAATCCGTCCAGAAGAAGATGCTTCTGGAGAACCAGATGAGGTTGTTTATTATGACTAAGGGAGAGGAAATCGATCCTTTCCTCTTAAGGTTGCAGGTGATTCGGGATGAGCTGATTGCCATGGGGGTCAAGGTGGAAGATGATGTCATGGTGAGGACTTCTCTAAATGCAGTCCCAAAGGATTAGGAAACGTTTGTCCAAAGCATCCTGGGCAGAAAGGACCTTCCAAACTGGGATGATATGTCGGCTATCCTCCGACAAGAGGAAATCCGCTGAATGACCGAAAGACAAACCAGCACCGGATCAAGCAAAGTGAAGGAGGAAAAAGAAGATGCAACGTTGGCATCTAAGAAGCAGCAAGGGAAAAAGAAGCGTGATCTATCTAAGATCAAATGTTTCCAATGTGGTGAACTTGGACACTTTGCCAACAATTGTCCTCTAAGGAAGAAGGACAAGGAAGCTTATAGTTCCAAGGCTGCGGCAGCTAAAGAAGATGATGGCTCCGACGATGATGTGGCCATGAGTGCTTATGAACCACAGAAGTGGGGCGATATTGATTTGTAGAGGAGCTACACAGTGGTGGCGGGATCCTTGAGTAGCCCAACTCTTGGATCACATCCGTGCTATGGAAGCCTTAAGATAGTAGCAGGAATGACTGGAGTAGTGGGTGCAAAGGATCACGGATGGAGCGGAGGCAGAGCTGGACGTTGTAGAGGGAGAAGCGCAGTGTAGAGGCAGTAGAGTGGAGGGGCTGATGGGACTTCAACAGTGCAGAGGGGTTGATGGGACTTCAGCAGCGTAGAGGCATACTTATGCAGTGCAGTGTTGCAGCAGCGCAATGGCTTTAGGAGGACAGCGCAGAGCAGTAGCCTATGGAGCTTCAGTGATGAGATGCAACCCGACTGACTTGTCTGTCATGGGGCAGGGGTCCTTCAGTTGCTTACTCTCAGCAACTGAGTTGTAGTGCAGCAGTTAGCAGTGGCAATGTTATGGCCAACATGATGCAGCAATTTGAGAGGGAGTTGCAGTATGGATGTAGCAATGACGATGGTAGAGTCATGGGCAGCAGTACAAAGAGCAACAGCAGTGCAGTGATGAAGGGCAGCAGTACAAAGAGCAACAGCAGTGCAGTGATGAAGGGCAGCAGGCCAAGCATCAGCGCAGAGACCAATGCCAAAGATTAGAGCAGTACTTTGAGGTGAAGTGTATTGCTAGAGCACATTTCTTGCTAAGAGGAAGTGTTGAGATTTTGGGGTAGCAACGGATGTGTTCTAGCTCCCAAATTTTGTGGAGGAGCTGGAGTACATGAGATCTCCAAGACCCAGAAAGCTTTTAGAATAATTTCATCAGGTTTAATAGATATTCAAATAATTAATCTTTTTAATTAAGGACCCTAAGTCTAGCTTTGGAAAATTAAAAGATTAGAGTGAATTAAATTAAACATGTGATGAGAATCACTTAAGTGATGCGGATCAAGCAACTTCTAATCTTAGCCGTCAATTAGAGATTAGATCATGGTCGTTGATGTTTCAATGAGCAAAGTATAAGAGAAGGGCTTGGGGTCAGTTGCAGAACACACACATTGGCGGAGCACTGAAGCTAAGTTGAAATTCTAGGGCATGGTTTGCTAAGAATTTCAGGAGGAGTTTGCAGTGTAGCAAGGGGTAGTATTAGCAAGGGGATGGTTTGATCCCAGGCCAAGATTACAACAACGGCAGAGAGGCAACATACCAAGTAGCGCAGAGGCATTCCAAAGCCACGCAGTCCAACATAGATAGCAGGAGCCATGCAGGGCTAACGCGGGCCTAGTCAAGGCAGCACAGGAGCAGTGTAAGCCCTTCAGGGGTGACACAGGCCATTTTAGAGCAATGCAGAGACTGACACAAGCTAAGAAGGCTGACGCGGAGGGCTGAGGAGCAGCACTGGGGTTTCTGGTGGGCCAGAAAGGGCTCGAGTTCTGTAAATCCCATTTGAGGGTGTGAATCAGCCATATTTTCTATCTCCGAGAGAAAAAAGGTACAACTGTTGTGATTTCTCTGTAGGGAAAACCATGTCTGGTGCCCAAAACTTGTATTCAGAATCTGCTTAATAATAAAAACCCTCAAGGGCTAGTTGCACCGATTTTCCTGCATTGAGTTTTTCCAAGGACATTTGTCCAAAAAACCTTTGTCACTTTGTCATATGAGTGTGTTATTCAGTAAATGATCTATATGTGTAGGTTGTTATTTGTATTTACTTCGTTGTTATTCTAAATATTCAGATTAATAACTTTTATTTAATCAAGTAGGAGAAGTAAATCAAGAATTAACATTAGGATTTCCTAGATTAAGAAATTTTCACAAAGTGTACCATAAAATGCAAAAGATGGTCGAGAAAAAATGATTAGCACGTGAGCAAAAGCCAATGCATGAGCTCTGCCCCTTACCCATGGCCATCACCCTAGTTCCATAGGCCATAGATGAGCCTCCTTTGTCATACAAAAACCCATGATTGTCCCAATCCCTGGAGGGCAATGAATCGCCCTACCTTGAAGGGGTAATCACTACTATATCTAACACATCATTCTCTTATCCTTGAGCCCCAAGCAGTTAATTAAAGAAAATTCATAAAAGGCAAAAGGCATATAAATAAGGGTGGAAAATCAAGGTCAGGACACCTCATGTACCACGATTGCTCCCTCATTCACATTATATACCCTGGTGTGGGCTTCCCTTTATCTGATTACCCCTATGCCCTGATATGTGGCGCAGGATTTCCCCTCGCATTCCCTACTCTATTTCACTTATTTATCACTTACCACCCCCATTCAAAGGATGTACCTTGGACCTATTATTTGTTGATTTATGGTAGCATCGGATGTGCTCCCCTCGCATTCCCTACTCTGTTTCACTTATTTATCACTTACCACCCCCATTCAAAGGATGTACCTTGGACCTATTATTTGTTGATTTATGGTAGCATCGGATGTGCTCTAGCCTTGTAACTTTGTATATAGGCTAAGACACATGTATTCCATAATACCCAGAAATGGTTTTGAAAAATTCCACTTAGAGATGGTTTAATTAAATTAATTAATCATTTTTTCATGTTTTCCTAAGTCTAAACTTAGGGAAACTGATTAATTAAAGAGTATTAATTAAACTAAGTGTGAATCTTCTAGATAAAGTCATGGATCACCTCCAAGTTAATCTTAGCCCTTGACTATGTTCTAATCTTGGCCGTTGAAGGGTCAACGGAAGAATATAAGGAGGGTGAGGGACCTTAGGAAAACACATTGAGCACATTGAGCATTTGGCATTTTTCGAGTTTGTTTGAGAAGACACAGCTTTTGATCAGAATCAAATCACTAGGGCAGGGTTTGCTAAGTGATTTTGATTTAGTGATCACTTTCAGAGAGGGGCAGAGGCAGTAACTGGTCAGGACGACCAAGAGTACATTTCAGAGAGAGGCAGCAGTGACGCAGAGAGAGAGACAATGCAGTCACCTGGAGGGTGTCATAGTTCCTGACGGAACTCACGCAGAAGTGATGCAGTCTCTCTTTGATTCAGTTCGGAGATAGCTGGAAGCTGGGGTTTCTGAGCAAGGAGGGCCAAATCCAGTTTCAGATCAGCCCAGATCAGTTGTTGAGCAGAGGTGACGCAGTTCCAGAGCTTGCCCACGCAGGGTTACGCAATTCCAGCGTAGGCATCACGTAGAGGCAGAAAGGAGCTTCACTAGCGCTGTTCAGATCAGTCGGGGATTGCAGAGTGAGGTATACCTCACATTTTCACCTGTTGTCTAGATTTCTTTGAAGGGTGAGCCAGATATTGGCAACCCAATTGTACTCAAGATTTTGCTACTTAATAATACAAAACCCTCAGATCTGTTGCACCAATTTTCCTGAGTTGGGTTTTTTCGGGGACTTAGTCCAAAAATAACTGTCAAATGTGGATGTTTTCCATTGTATTTTGTTCAGTTTGTTTTAGCACTTAGATTTATTCCGCAATATTATTTGTGTAAATTGTTTTAGTAATTACTTCAATATTTCACTATAATGAAATAATTATGAAAAATAATAGGAGATAAGATAAGATAAGATAATTTTATTAATGTCCATCGAATGACCACAAAAAGGTCAATGGGACTATTGGTTACAATGATTACAGCACACTAACTGGTGGACCAAATGGTCCCCTTTCTTCATAAAAGCAGGAAATACAAAGCTATAAGGAATGTAAAAGTGAAGTCTGGATAACTGAATGACTAATACATCTTGACAATGAGTTATGATGAGGAAGTCCTGGAGGAGAAGGATGAGCCCCTTGAATAAGGAGAGACTCCTTCTCCTAACATCCGAGGCTGATAGAAGAGGACTGAAGGAAACTTGTCAAAGTCTGATGCCCTGAGGAGGAGCTGGATCTGGATTGTAGCCACTACTGTCTGGAGGATTTGGGGCGCCCCCTGGGTGGGGGGGGTGCCTGGTTCTAGAACGCTGATGGGGTTTAGTGGGATGAGATTCCCAGAACCTCACTGATCTGGAGTCATGGTCTATGGATCGATCGGTGGTTCTCTTGGTGCCCTGTGGTGCTAACAGTACTCTGAAGAAGTCTGTGATCCTCTATGTGGTGGGCGAAGTAGATGGAGGCTGGAGTAGAGTTGAAGGGTATCTGAAAGTCCCCTGGAGGTAGAGAGCCAGGCATCGCTGGTCAAGGTATCTAAGGAAGTTGGCCAGGCTCTGGGGGCCTCTGAATAAGCAATAAAAGCACCCGCAGATCTCATAGTAGACCAGGCATCTAAAGATGAAGTGTGACTCGTTTTCCACCTCCTATAAGTGACAAAGTTGACAGATCCTCTCCATCCTGTCAATATGGTGGTCTGTTTCCACCCGAAGCCTATGCGATCCAACTCTGAGCTGCCCAGGGGGATCCTGATGGCATGCATCCAATGCTGGAGGTATAAGGGGGTCGAGTGATGAGTCCATCTCTGATCTCCAGAAAGTGTTCAGCATAAAAGGCCATCTTTGGGCGCAAATCCCCCGGAGGATTGACCCATGTGGTTTGAATGTACTGCCTGTAGATGTCCTCCCTAATTATTTTGTTGAGTTCCTGCTCGTTTGGAAGAGGGTGCCCCAGGGCGCTTAGTGAATACTGGAACGGGGGGAGATGATCTGTCTGGATACCGATGAGACCAAGGAGTTATGTCATCCCAATGAACCAGCATTTGGTGCGGCCAGTCTGCGTATGAGCGATGTTCTCCAAGGAGCAATAGGCCAGGTATGGGTACCTGTCTCTCCCCTCTCTCGTGTCAGCCAAGCCACGGATCCGATGAAGATAAGAGACTATCCTGAAGATTGCCTCCAGACGGAAGGGTTTAGCTCCGAACTCTACTAAGATGATGTTTTGAGGAACTGTCTACTTGCACCGAATGAAGCGGCGCAAGAGAAGAATCTAAACTCGCTCAACCGATGCCCAATCTGACTCCAGTAGTGAGGGGCCCCAACATGGTGGGGCGGATCAAGGTATCCATGATGTTCATCTTGGATGGTATATCTTGGAAGTGGTGGCGGAAGCACTGTCTCTCGAGAAGGGCCAGGGAGCCGTATCCTTAGTTTATCCTGGGCTGGAGGGCTGGCCGAAGGCTGAAGCAGGGACCCGAGAACTACACTCCCAAGTAGGTGTAACTGCTGACGACTTCGATTTCTTCTCCCTTGAATAGAAAGTGAAAACTCGACAACTTCTTCATCCCATTGAAGATTATAACTTTGGTTTTGCTCAAGTTCACCATCAAGTGTCGAAGGTCACAAAAAGCTGCGAGGGCGTCTGGCTGTCTCTGTAGCCCTTCCAGGGAGGAAGCTAGGAGAACAATATCATCTGCAAAGAGTAGGATGGAGATCAGGACCTGGTGGAGAAGGCACCGATCGGACTCCTGGATATGCTCTCGGAGAAAAGATTCCAGCTCATTAATGTAGATCCCGAAAAGAGTGGGGGAAAGTGGGCACCCCTGCTTGACTCCAATAGTGCTTCATATGAACTCCGACATCCCTCCAACTATGCGGAGACGGCTAAGTATGGACTCGTAGAGACGCATAATAGCAGTCAAAAGAGTCAAAGAGATACCGATCTCTCTCAGCCTCTGAAAGAGGTCTTCCCTCAAGACCGAATCGAAGGCCTTCCTGAAGTCCACAAAGCATCAGTACACTTCGGAGGATCTATGTCGGGCCTCCTCGATTGTTGCCCAAAGAGTGAAGATATGATCGGTGGTCTAGTGATCCGACCTGAAACCAGCTTGCCCCCTGGCCCTGAGATGTTTCTGTTCTAGGAAGCTGGAGAGTCCCCTGTGGAGGGTAGTAGCATACAACTTGGAGAATGTATGTCCAACCATGATCGTTCTGTAATTGTTTGGGTCAGACGTGGACCCTACTTTGTGGATAGGGTAGATAATATGGTGGGACCATTCCTCCGAGAAACCATCACGAATGACATGGTTGAAAAGATCTGCTAGATAACCAACCAGAGGACGAAGCCCAAATTTAAGGAATTATTCCTAGAAGCCTTCTACATCTGTGGATTTGTTGATGTTTAAGGCCCAGATTGCCTCTTTGATATCTTTATCGAAGAAAAAGTGGCAAGTGGCTGGGGGGGAAACAACCTGAGTGGGCGGTTGCCCAAGGATATCATACAACTTGAAGGTGTGGGAGAACATGGTGATGGGGTCGAGGTCGGTAGGGGTGGGAGACCGCCTGGAAAGGACAATGCTCCAGAACTCCTTAGGAGAGTGGAGAAGAAGATTAGAAAGAATCTGTCTCTAGTGAGAGATGAAATGACGTTTTTTGCGGCGAAGGAGGCGGCGGTAGGCCGAACGGATGGTGGGATATGACGACAGGGAGTGTCTAAAAGCGTGTCGAAGATCCTAGTGCAAAGATTTACACTCGTGGTCAAACCATTTATTCATAGGACATCCTCCTGGTCTAGAGGGTGCGGAGACAGAGCGGGTGGAGGAAGGGAAGGACTGGAGTGCGACCTCCTAGATTGCGAATGAGAGACAGTGATATTTATCGGTGGCGGAATCAAGGGAGGCGAACTGGGCTATAGGCGGAATTGTGTGCTTGAGAGTATAGGAGAAGACATCACGATCGCCTTCCTCGAACCTGAAAAGGGTACGGGGTGGGCCGTGCAGGGTGGGGGAGGCTTGTGCGGGATGTTGAGCTTAAGAGAGAGTGGGAGAAGTGCATGATCAGCTAGGAGGATAGGAATGATAGAGAAGTTTTGGATGTGTGGAAGGAGATCAAGGCTGGCAAGGGCATAGTCGACCACACTCGTCGCCCCCCCCCCCCCCCAATGGGGTCGGCAAGTAAAGAAGTGGGAGGAGGGGAAGCAAGGGAGGTCATTCAGGATTATCAACTCGCGAGACTCCCCCATCTATAAAAGGTGCTTCCCGTAGGCTGTCATGGGGCCCAAGCTATACTCAGATGCGTGGTGCATGTTCACCGAGGTTGGATCTATCCCTCGAGTGCAGAATACATCCTCTGTATGATCATGGATGGGTATCTGGAGGTCTCTGGTTCGGGCATTAAAGTCCCCCATGATAATGATGTCACCCACTGCTGAGTATTTGGTAATGTCAGAGTATACATCTGTGAAGGGGTCGTCGTCACTGCTATGGATGGAAAAGGATGACGAAATGGGGGGGAAGTAGCACACCGCAATATAAATGTCTCTCAGAGGGGGGGTGTTGGCCCTGATCTGGATCCACATGAATCTGGCCTAATCATCAATCGCTACAACAGATATTCTGTCTCTGAGATCATCTCTGGCGAGGCACGCTACTCCTCCAAAACCACTGACTCCTCCTGAACTTCGTGTCTCCTGTCTGCAAGCTGAGGTCCACTTGTATCCTGTGATGTCCGGGAGAGGGCGGACAGGGCTCGCGTGTGTTTTGGTAACAAGCAGGATGTCTGCTGAATCAAGGGAATCATAAAGTAGGCCAGGTGATGACCAAAAAGAGCCATTTCCATTCCAGCAGTGGACCGAAATGCTCGTGCCCCGTCTCCTCTCCGCTCGGGCCCGTCATTTAGAACTACCGGTTCGAGGGGCCCACCTCGGGGGGAAGGAGTCTCGAATAACCACTCGGAGATTTCTGATGACTGCCCATTTTCCTACCTGTCTTGCTGCCGCAACCTGTTCTCTGGCTTATTTAAGTTCAGCTACCTGTGTTCTTGTGAGGTCCTCGTCCAGGAATACTTTGTCAGAGAGAGAAAATAATTTCCGCTTTGCCCGAAGCCCCTGAAGTCTATCCGTGGAGTTGTGGAATCGGAGAAAGAGAGTGTAGTCATGTCCCAGCCATGCCCTATCCAGTGTTATATCAGGTATGTCCAGTGTGTCACGGAGAAATCTGTGGCCTAGCTCTAGTATGTCCGATGAGGAGGTGGGGGCAGGAAGTCCCCTTACTTTGAGGTTTATTTCTCTTGCTCGCCTGGTCCTTTCCTCCACAAGTTTGGCCTGTACAACCTCTTCCACTGCTGTGAGGGGTGGGGCCTTCTCTTTCCCTCTGACCACCTATGCCCATGTGCTGATGTATGATTCTGTTTCTTGTTTGAGGGATACCTGTTTTGATCTGATTTCCTCCTGTTTATCCTTAAGGACCTGAATTTCCGCCTGTAGGCCGTCATACGACGGGTGTGCTGCCAGAAGTTCCCTGCACTCCTGCAATTGGTTCTTCAAGGATAAGTTGTCTTCCTCGACCACCCTGACCCTGTTGGACAAGGTGCCAAACTCGGAGCGCAGTTTGAAGTTTTCCGCTTCAAGGAGTTCTGTTTTCCTCAGCAATTGCTTGATCTGGGAAGTCCAGAAGATGAAGTCAGTTTCCAGCGCAATGTCGGTAGGGTTGTATACCATTCCAGGCACGTTGTGGCACTGCTTAAGATACCTAAGAGGCCCCCTGCCATTGAAATTCGAAGAATTAGAGAATTCGCCCCCCCCACCCCCCTGGGGGTCCTTGTCCTCCTTCCTCTCCGTCATTTCTGTCAATGGCTATTGCGGGGGAACCAACTAGCAAAAGAAGCCTATGGGAAGGGGGCTGCAGGGGAAGGGGGGTCGGGAGCAGTGGGCTGGAAGGAGCAGGGAGCAACGAATAGTGAAAGGGGGGGGGGGGCAGGGAGAGCAGCAAACAAGTTGTGGGGAGCAGCAGACAAAGTAGCGGGTGCAGGAATGGGGAGCAACAAGTGGCAGCTGCGAGTGTAGAGACGGGGGGCTGCGGGAGAGCAGGCGGCGACTGCGAGGGAGGAGCCGAGGTGGGGGGCTGCGGGGAGCGCAGACGACGGGGAGCAGTGGAAAGCAGCAGCGACTGCGGGGGAGTCAAGGCAGGGGGCTACGGGGAGGGCAGACGGCGGGGAGCAGCGGGGGAGCAGCAGCGAGGAGAAGTAATTCAGATTTGTTGCAGTAGGAATCAAGATTTAGGATTTTTCACATTATCCCCTTTAAGGGCTGAAACCACTTAATAAGGTACATGGCTAAACCCCTTTGGAGTATGTAGACACTAGCACATGCTAAAGCCCACTATAGAAGGGCATGCCATTGTGAAGTGCCCACTTTGTTATTTATGATTTGTAAGCTCTTTTACATGATTATTCTAATGATTGGTTGTTCTGGAAGCCTAGGGGATGCATTGGATCTTATACAGGATTGCAGGTGGTTTCCATTTGGGTTGGTCTCCCTATACGAGGACCTAACCCCCAAAGGGCTACATTGTCACATATCTAGTGTGCATAGAGAGCCATGGGCCTCTAAAGCAGTAGATAGTACTCCACGAATCCCCATTGATTGTTCAGAGACTACTAGTGATCCACTTTTGGAATGATGGTGATGTGCTTGGTACATTATGCCCAACATGCCCCGCAAGAGCACCACAATTTTGGCAGGTGCCCCAGGTCTTGTACGATGTCATGGCAGCGTTCATTCCATCACTTGAAAGCTTGCAGAGGATCTACAGGGATCTTCGACTCATATGGAGACCCATGGGGTCATTTATGTGCCCCCACAACCACTGGGAGCACCACAGGTCTACTCCTTGGAGAACAAGGGGCCACTCCCTTGTCCATCATATTTTGAGGAGTTTATTCCTCATTATGGCACTTCAGGATATTATTAGGCCTTTGGAGAGCCCCGCGACATGTACATATTATTATTTGGCCCCTAAGAGGCTTATTTTTCATTTATGAGCTAGTTTGGTGGGCTTGTCACCGATAGGGGTTTTATTTGCACATTATGTTATCATTAGGGGCTAATGTGGGCCCATAGGCTAATTCGAACTCCTAAAAGGGGTATAAATTGATGTTAGATACATTCATTTGTATCATGACTTCACTTGGGATCTCTCTATCTTTAGAGAATTTCGCATTTCTTCTTAGAGAATTATTTTGGATAAATGGATGAATTTTGATGTATGGATTTGGGCCATCTTTATCTTGGAGCTTCGTTTTTTGCAAATGTGATGTTGGTTGGATATACACTCTAACACTGTAAGTGAATTTTAATTATGTATTCTTGTTGTTGCATACTGTTGAACTTCGTTATATTTAGGGCTAGTTGCTGCATCATTGGAATATGGAACTGAATGTCTATTTAGCTTGTTTAATGTATGGGCCATTGTTAGATGAATGAAATGTCCTAGAGATTGTTTTATCTCAATAAGATTGCACTATTTGCATGAAGTATAAATGCTTGAATGTCCTTTTTCTTCTTTTTTCCTTGACATTAGACGAAGTTGACTTTCTGAGCCTCCTTGATCAAGAAGTCGAGTTCTCAATCATTATCATCCCTGACTCCATATCCCCAAGGGAAATAGGCACTGGTACATCAAAAGGGTGGTCATTTTTCCGTTCTTTTTCACCTTCTTCCTCTTTTCCCTAGGTCTAGCCCTGATAGGTCACCTAGGGCATCAATTTCCCGACAATCTACCCATCGAAAATATTCGATCTCTTGGAAGCTACTGCGTTGGTGGTTCCCCTCCCTCTCCTCCGAATTTGAGGCAATTCCTACATTGGAATCTCTGGAATCCCAAGCCCTAGCTCTACGACCATGTTTTTCCTAGGCATCCCCGAGGCTAAACCCTAGTAGGATCAATTTGACCTTTTGAAGCAAAATCTTTTGTCAGGTCCTTTCACCTCACCTTGCCCAGGATAAGAACATCATTAGTTTTTATATTCCATCCCCAAACCTGGGTTGGGTCCACTTGGTCCCGTGTGGTCCTGTTTCCTATCAAAGACTAATCATCAGGGGATATTTGGGAAACCAAGTCCATATAGGGTTTTAGGGATTGGTAAGTGCCCCTTCAAGTTGTACCCCTCTCCCTTATCCTCACCCTCGCTCCCTTGGAAATCAAGTCCATTGCTTAAAGAGCAAGCAAGCACCATTTCTTCACCTCCTCCTTGGGAAAGGGTTACAGGGATCACTTCATACTTATCCATTGACATATCCTTTATAAGTGGCTTCCCAAAAACATCAGGACTACTCCCATCAATGAAATTCCATAAAGAGCAGGGAATCTTAGCCGTGGTGATAGTGGGCTAAACAGCCACCGTTGCCCTTAGTCTAGCAGTTTCCCTATTAGGAACCCCTTTAGGTCCCCTACTGGTTTGAGTGGTAACATTTTTGGTGCCATTGTCGGGGACACGAGACTTGTATTTGGTTCCCCTTACGACAGCATTATTAGCAACTCCATTGGAAGAACGAAGCCCTAGTTCTTCATTGAACTTTAAGGTCAATGCTTGTAGGGTGAAGCAAGTATCTTTCTAAGCATCTTCAAATTTGCCTTGGCGACTCCCATGTATTTTCCATGTATATCTCAAATAGGTTCTCCTCTTTGATAAATTTCCCGCCTTGGACATTGCTAGCATCCCAGGGCACCCCAATCATGTCACAGGAAGGATGGTACGTGGGGTACCCGTATTTGATGGTGACCCAAGTTCTGCAGTTGACCATGTGGAAAGACTTAATGCACATACTTCAAAGGAAAAAGTGGTCCACCAGGATGTCCTTATGTTGTTATTCTTTAGTTCCCTCTATGGTCATAACTCATGGTTGCAAAATCACGAACCTAGGAGCATCTCATCTATTGAGGAGTTTGTTGATGGCTTTCTTAGAAATTTTCAAGTATGCCCCGCATTGAACATTCAAGAGGAAGCCTTCATTGAGCATCATCAAGACCTTGAGAACCTAAGTGATAAATGGGAAGATGAGTCCTCCTTGGGTCCACATGATGAAAAGAAGGATTTTGAGAACACAGGTGTTGGAAAGGATGAGTCCATGGAAAGTGAAGTTGAGATTAACCTTAACTTTCTCAAGGATATGACTCTCGATGAATCTCCTTTTGAGAACCTTGAGGAAGGTGATCCCATTAGCCCCTTGGAAGATGACATTGAAGATTACTTCCACATTGAAAATGGTAAATGGGAAATTGTTGGTCCTCAAATTGATTGTGCTCCCATTTATGACACCAACAAGGAAGATGAGGTTGAAAGTGGTATCCCCTCTCTCTCAAGTATTATTTATGATGACATATCCATCGACACCCTTGAGAAGAAGGATCATTATTTTCCCTTACATGAACAGGATGATTTTGAGGAAGAAAAAATCGTTGAATATTGTTAACTTTTGAACATGATCATAGCTTAAGACAGTGGTAGAGATCCATATTAGCCCATTTAACTTTCATTTTATTTCCATTAATTATCTCATAACTCAAACCTCAAGAAAGAACATAAGCAATGAAAGCATAAGAGAAGCCAAGACAAGATAACACAAGTATATGGCTCAAGCCAGGGAAAAATCCCAATATGGGGAAAACCCTTTATCAATTCTTCTTATTATAGATGTCAAATGTTCAGCAGAGAGAGAGACAGTACAATAAAATTAACTTGCCAATTCAAGGTCCAACAACATTTCCCCCAAGTCCAGTCAATCTAAAATTTTGTTGCATCAATGGTTGGGGATAACTTCTCTAGAATTTTGAATACAGGTTAGGGTAAAATACAGTCAGCTTATGGCACCTGTACACACCAATCAAACCTTGATTTGACTGTGGCCTCCTTTCATATGATCCCTTCATCAGAACATTGTCCTTTAGTTTTCTTCTGGGCTACAGGAATGAACCATACAACCCATTATTCAAGAATGACAGACAATGGCCTCCTATTCAGAATCCTGAGCTGAGGATCAAGGTTGTGGCCTGGATGAAGGTGGCCCTATCAAGTGCGGCCTGCCTCTAGGAGGGATCCTCCATGACGATCATGACCAAGACAATGTGAAGCAGCCCTTAAACAGTGCGAAAGCCTCTGCCCCAAATTTGAACCTGCAATGGTGGATGAATAAGCCCCAGATCAAATCATAAAACAGCCCAAACAACTTCGAACACTAGCTTGTGGAACATGACCCATAAAGGAAACTAAGACAATGGTGTTCATGCCCTAATCACCTTCGCTTGGATACTTCCTTCTTTTGCGGCCATTTCAAAGCAAAGAAGGATCTATGAATGATGTGCATAATGAGGTTAAGGTCACCTCTATATATATAAAATGTTGGGGTCAAATGACGTGTACATTGGGCGTGATGGGTCGACATATACAAGAAGTCGACCTTAATAATTTGCATGAGAGAAATAAAAATTCAAAATCACACTTCTGCTTGTCCAAATGAGACAATCTTTATATCGATTTTGGTCCTCGCAATGAGAGAAATTCAATGTTGCAATTATCTTTTCCATAGGCACTATCCAAAGTGAAATTTGGCCCTAGTTGCCAATTTTAACACTCCCTCTCAACTAGGGAGAATTCCACCTGCCAATCCATCCATTATCATAGATCATCATGCCATCCTGTCATCATGAACCATCTATGTATCTTATCTCTACTTTGTTTTGCTCTGCTGAAAACTAATATGAATAATAAAGAAGAATTGATCGAGAGTGAGTCACAAGACCTTGTCACTCTCCATCGACAAGAGTTAGTCCACATAACCATTCAGACTTGATCCCAAAGTGATCAAGTTGATGGAACATCATGCCTCCTAGACATAGGGAGTACGGCAGCACACGATGCGTCCATCGGTAGTGCTATGGTCCCTATCCATTTTTCCCAACTCATTGGCCAGATGAGAGCTACTCCCCATGTGTCCTAGACTACAAACTCTGTCAAACTGAAGTCTCCTTTTTGTGCTTGGAAGATGAGATGGAATATGAGACAAGAAGAACTGATAAACTGGTTGAATGAACTCGGCCTCAAAATACGGTGGATGACCTTGTGGCTTAATCTCTTCACCGCTTTTTGGTCTCTTCAAATACTCAACATGGTATCTTCTTTCAACTTCACCGTATAATCTGACCATACCACCTACTATTGTGGGAATAGTGGCATACAATAGATCCATCTTAATAGATCCACCCAATCAGTTGCAACCTTCCTAGATAGGAGCATTCCCCATACATCTAGCACATCAATAATAGCTATATCCATGGTGATGATCTTGTATGGATAGTTAGCTAAGGAGACCTGTAAATCTTTGACCACACCAAGGACTTCAACCTTCCCAGAATCCATCGAGAAAATGTTGTGATAAGGCCTTTAGATTGTAAGATTCAGCTAATCCATAACTTTGATAGTCATTACATTTGTCGAAGCACCAAAATCCAGCATGCAGATATGAAGAAGGTGGTCATTAATATCCAATGTAAGAAAGAAGGGTTTATGATGTAATATCCCAAATGGGAAAATAACAGTAATACAAAGCAACAATAGACTAGAAACTATAGCAAATAAAATCACACCATTAACACATGAAAACTGGAGCCAAAAATATGATCTGAGCCATTTTATTAATGCTTGGAAAGGAGTACAATGATGGTGTTCGAAGGAATGCACCTGGGCCTGCTCAAGGTAGGCTTAAGACTATCTCAAAACAAGCTGAAATGACCCCTAGAAATGGCTCTAGTGCCGCGTTGCTCTGCCCAGAAATTCAGCTGCTGCAAACTTCGGACTATTGGTTGGGTTGCTTCTAGTGCTCAGAAAATTTCAAGACTTGAACACCAAACTCTACTCAGGAAACCCACAAAAACTTGTGAAGGAATTGTGGAATGGCTAACCCTGGGAATTTTCCCCTGTTGGGCTTGATCCACTGCGTTGTTGGCTGAAGCTACACACCTAAAGAATCCACTAAAAAACTACCTCAAAAGATGTGCAATACCCTTGTTAGGAAGTGTTGACCACTGGAGTGGCACCTGATGATAATGAGAGGACTCCATGCCCATGGATGAACCATAAGACATTTGTACCATCAGATATCATCAGATATCATCAGTTCAACAGAGCTTTTGAACTCTACTTCTATTTTCTCATCATCTTTTTCTGATGCCCAGATTCCACGCCCTACGGGGAATTGTAATAAGTGATGCTAGTAATGATGAATTTGAGTCAGTACTGAGTCTGTAACAGGGCTAGAATGTTGGGACTCGATCAGCAAGCGAGTACACCTTGGAGTGTTTTTTTTACTTGGTTAATTATTCCTTCTTTTTAGCGACGAATAATTTTCTAGGTTTTTTCACTCCTTGCATTGCCCCAAAGTCGGGGTGGCGACTTGAAAGTTGAGCCCTTGAAGCATCTTAAAGTCTAAAGTCAATGTCTATTACCATATTAGATCACACGAAAAATTTCGTGGAATTTAAGTCTAGGTAGTAATTTTTTAATTTTTTAGATTTTCCGCAGGTCAAAAACTGCAATTAAATTTGTAATTGGATTGTAATAAGTGTTGTCTAGCGAAGTTGTATGGGGTACGAGTAATCAAAATTACACCTCTCACCCTCAACTTTCTACTATGACACACTTTGAGGAGTTAATAATGAGTTATGGACCCTCAAAACCCACATTTCCTAAGTTTAGTGAAAATTATGGCATTTAATTAGGCTAGAATTAAATAAAATAGAGAGAAATAAATTATTCCATGTGACAAAATAACATGGAAATCACTTGGAAAGTATCCTAAGTCAAAGAGTTGAGTCAACGGACATGTGGAGGATGACTGAACACACTACATCATTAATTCATCATTTATTTATTTAAAATCGAATTTTCCAAAGACCAAACGGTAGTTGCACACAAGGAAAATCAAATTTATTAGAGGCAGTTCACCATAAAAGGAATATTCTACAGGATTGGTTGACTGAAGACCAAGTGGGGACCTCTTCTCACGAGTTATCTGGAGTGCGACAGCACTCAACACTGCACTCAAAGAATTTACGCCATTTGGACTACGCAGTCACTCAGAGCCACCACGCAGTTCTCAGGGACCTATGCAGAAGATCACTGGGGTCATCTACAGGTACAGTTTCATTTGGTTTGAGTTTGCGATGACAGACTCAGTGTGGCACGGGACTTCCTCTGTCTTATGGATGAGTTCACTAGATCATATGAGAATTCGATTTCCTTAGGTGCGCACAAAGAAATTTGATTTTGCACTAGGTGTCTCGGTCTTCTCCATATAAAACTTGGCTTACCTTTACTCAGGTTCTGCTTCAAGTTCACTTCTCACATGCATTCGTCCTTGGGAATTTCTCTTGAATCTCTATATAACAAAGCCATTGGCTATTGTATTGTATCATGTTATGAGCTATTGGGCTTGAGGAAACTCTGTCATTTTTGTATATCAATAAAATCAAGATTTTGGGGCTATTTAGCGAATGTTCTCTTGGCGTTCTGAGGTGATTTTTTTCCATACTATTGCTATTGTATTTGAATTCATTTACATGGTTGATCAGTATTAGTTTATATTTGCCATCTAGCCTGAATTGATACGTGCAAGCTATCTTGCATGCATCATTGATTTAGAGTAGTATTCTAGAAATAAGCTTGCCAAGTCATTTTCGAAGAAATGTTTGGTTTATCTTATTCATTATGACGCTCTAATCATTGTGCAGACTGATATTTTTTTAAGTATGTAGGGAAGATCTATTCATATTGTGTGCAAGAAATCCATCAGGGCATGGGAGAAGTCTCAAATAGATCAACTCACTCCTAGATTCAAAGCGATCCAAGACTCAGCTACTTTCAACCCCAAGTTTTGCATCAAAGGAAGACAAGGAGGGAGTTTTTCGTTCTCTAGCTACTTGATCATCTATTACCACTTTTAAAATATAAAAATTTCCTTTTGTAGAGCATTTTAAAGTCATATTTGCTACTTCAAGAGCGTTTTTCTAGACTAGGCAAGAATGAGGGTTCGCTCCCATTCCTTGGGCTAGTGTCTTTGTACATTAATTTGTACTTTAGATCCTTTTTATTTCAATCTAACGTTTGATTTTCTTTCACAGCCCGCAAGCTTGAACGTAAAAAGCAAGGAGCTTGAGGAAAAGATGGCAAAAGACAATTGATTCTCCTTGCATGCGGAGGCTTCCATTACCTCAAGATCGAATTTTAAGGAGGTCGTCGACACCTTTGGGACAGAAGTAACATGATCTTTGTCGTGGGCCTTGGAGCCTTCAAAAATTCATTTTTTGAAGGCTTTCCCCATAAGTTTTGTTGTCGATTTTTGAGTAGAAGATTAAACATTTTTCCAAGCTCTTTATTCGTAAAAGGCCCTCCTTTTGGGCAGCCTTCTTAAAGGTTGTTTTCCTCATTTGTAATAAAGTAATTTTTTTTGCTTGAGGGAGCTTGGGATATTTTTCCCATGGTATCCCCCATCCTTGGTTGAAGAGAAGAAATTTTTTTTCGATGGATTGATTCATTTTCTATTTTCGTTTTATGCATGCTAATGAATTAACAACTAATGCACTCTACACCCATCTAACTATTTTTTTGTTAAATCAAACATACCTGCATGAGCCCCAATGCTACAAACTTCAGCAAAATCCTTTTTTATGTGTGAGCAATTCACACGGTTGGCAAATTCCATTAATTTAATGTTTATGCTTCATGCATGTTGAGGAACCATTGAAGCACCTTTTTATAAGAACTTATTTCATTCCACTTGCCATTTAATGCTACAACACACACAAGTCTATTTTTTCTCTCAAAGTTCGATTCATTTTTGCAAGTTAGCGCTATCTTATCTCTTGTGGAAAATTTGCATGTATCATTTTGAGATTAATCAACATTCATTTCACACAAGCAGCTCATTAAAACTTTCCTCCAACATAAGTTGGTTGTATAGACCTCTAGGGACCCTCTACTCCTCTATTGACTCCTCACTGTGAGATCCACATAATTTGGGCGAGGGTGAGGTCTGGAGATTGATTTGAAATATTTGTTGTAGAGAAAGTTTAACCAAAATGAACCAAGAGCACTTTTCATCACATTTCCCTTTTTATTGTTGATGATCTCATGCAAGTAGTGTGATGCTTACCTTCTATATTCGCAAACTTTAATTTCATCTTCAACATCTATTTTTTAGTTTTTTCTAACTATAACAAGATATGTTTAAATGTTGTAATTTGGTTATCCTGTAATCATTTTTATCCTACAAATATCTTGTGCTAACATCTTTTGTTTCCGTTTTAGGATTATTGTGTTCTCATCCATTTGAGCATTATTCTTGAGCACGTTATTTAAGGCACTGGTTGAATGGTTTGATATTATTATTTCAAAGTTGCTCATAAAATGCTCATAAATCTTTAAAAGTAATTCAATTTCACTCTAACAATTCTCCTAAAAACTCAAAATCTTTAACTTAGTTTTTCTATTAGGAACCACTCCCCATAGCTAACTTAGGAGATAGCTTAAACAAAGAGAGTCGGGAGTAGGTGACAGCCCCTTCTCTAAATTCTTTGCCACCAACCACACCTTGTGGGGTTGAAGGCTTTTTCCACTAACTTGTAGGTAGGTGTAGGCGGCAAGGAGAGTTCACAGGAAGCACTCAACTTCTCCACCAAATCTCAGCTGCTACTCCCTCTCTTCTCACTTCTCGGAAACAACCTCCCTACTGCACTGCGTCCTCTACTCAGTCCCTGAAGTGAAAACGAGGCTGTCGAGGAGGGATAACAGGAGAAAAGGTTGAGCAAAGGGGAGAAACGGCCTTTTCAAGCTTGCGGCTGGGTAAAGGAGGGAGGCCAAGGGCCTCTAAGGGCTAGAAAATTTCCCTAAAAGGGAGTCACATGACTTTGGACGCCACGACCAGCCTTGGAAAGGTTGCGACCAAGGGAAGGAGGGCTAGACGACTAGGTTTAGGGGCCACGCTAGGCTAGGAATGCTAGATGTCGGGCCTAAAGGCCCTAAAAAATTTACAAACTCTCGCCCAAATCAAAATTTTCTTCAGATCTTCAGTATTTGCCCAAATCACTGCAAAATCTTCTATTGTTGGCCCTTCAATAAAAATATAGACTAGATCTTACCCTCAAGGGCCTTGATCTAGCTCAAAACCCTAGCAAATCTATTTGAATCACTTGGATCTGACCTACACAAATGAAATCAAAAGTACCTAGAACCCAGTATATACAAAATTTGAAAACCCCAAACCCCAACTACAAAACTAGGGTTAGAAAAAATTATTTACAAAAACAGTTCTACAAAAATAATTTACAAATTATACAAATGTACAATGCTTGAAAGATTTTTTGAAGAATATTTTTATAAAATTTGACTAGGCTTGATGTACTTCGCAAGATAGATATTAACCACAACCTTAGCGAAGTAAAATCACATAAAATATCTTAAGTCCAAACAAGGTCAGTCTGTGCCCATAACCTGTGAACTTCGAGCCCAAGGGTCAAGGAAACTACAAACTCTATTTATATTTCTTAAGAAAAATTGTTAGATCATACAATGAATGGGATCACCTCATATAAGCCCAAAACTTACCAATAGAATGTTCCTATCATCTACAAATGAAATTATAGTTTATATGATATTAAAGAACAATATAGGAAAGCACGTACCCAACACATACCACAGATCAATGAGACAAAGACACCATGAACTGTATCGCAAAGTCTTTTATTATGATATTCAAATGTTATCAGCAGAACAATGGCTTCACACCAATGTTTACAAAATTACATCAGACCACAGATCATCAATTTCCTAGAAGCTCAATAGCCGTCTATTTATAGAGAAATTCCTCAAAGCAGAAAATAATGGCTAGTTGGCTTCATCCCCGTCAAAATAATCTCGGCCATTGATAAATCTTTGATCAAATTTTAATCTTTGCCATCGAAAATATTTATTTTTGAGAAATTTTCGAATTTCTTATTAAATACATTTTTTATTAGTTCAAAAATAATTATTTTGAACTAATTCCCTCAAAAATTTGACTTTGACTCAACCACCAAGGTCCAAGGGTCCAAATTTTCTTGAAATTTCCAATACTCCCTTAGCGGGGGACCTCCAAAAATTAACTTCTTTTAGACCCACAAATTTTTTCCACTTGGAGAAATTAACTTATCTAACATTTTAATTTTGACTCTAAACTAATTAATTTTCTAGCTTAAGATTTAATTTTATTTTTACCAGAAAAATTAATTAATTGATACTTCAGGGAATTAATTATTTTTCCACCCTCAAATATTTTAGACATGGTGTCTAAATATGAGGGAGCATGCACTAAAATATTTTTTACATAAGATTTTACAAATTCAACCCTTAAAGGGGGAATACCCGTTCGTTATAGACCCTCATAATATTTACCCAATTCTGCGACACAATAGAAAGAAAGAAAGAAAGAATTTTTAATGTCCACAAGGCTAAAAATATCCTATGGGACAGATTGTTTCTCTATCCGACTAAGTGATTACTAATAAAATAATTTAGTCAATCAACTTAAATTATTCCCAAATCACCTTTACAATAGACTCGACTAAAACACTGAGACTTACCTAAGACATCGACGATAAAATTCTACCCTAGCTCTGGGGTTGAAGCTAGAGGGAAAAACTTTGTCGATCATCCGTGTTTAGAAACACAGATATTTAGTGAGACGAAACACCTCCTAGGATGAGATTCGTCGCCAAAATCATAGGCTTACCTAGGTTGTTACATAATTAAATAGTCGTACTAGCATCATTTACATTACAAATTTGCAGAATGGGTTTACAATGACATAATAACTGACTAGTTGATGATTCTGAACTTCAAATAAAATTGGTACAATTGCTTCCTTGGAACTTTGACAAAATGTGTGCAATATACCCTATGCTTGGTTTCTCAACAAGACTTTCTCCCAGGAAGCCATGTTGATTTCACTGTGTTAAATTGATTTGGCTATGGGAGATTGATACATTTACCCATGGAGCCATGTTGATCTAGCTAGGTGTAAATGGCCCACAATACTCACATTGCTAGCTCTAGTGTGGTGTGATCTATTTTATAGAGCGAATTTGAATTTTTTATCTAATGGGGGTTCTACGTATAATGGGGTAACAATTCTAGTCTAATGTTGAGTTGTCATCTAGACTCCATAAGTGAGGGGGTGAAGAGCCACCTCTAACGATAACCACTCACATTAGAGCTTTATATAAACAAATAGACATGTGAGAGGTGTTATCTCCTTGTCGCCTACACCTACCTACAAGTTATTGAGAAAATCCTTTAACCCTTCAAGGTGTGGTTGGTGGCAAGGAACTCAGAGAAGAGGTTGTCACACTAATCACAACTCTCTCTGTTTCAGCTATCTCCTAGGTTAGCTATGGGGGCCGGTCCCTAAATGGAAAACTAAGTTAAAAGATTTGAGTTTCTAGGAGAGTTGTTCGAGTTAAATAGATCACTTTTTAACATTTATAAGAAAAAAGTGTTATGAGCAATAACCATGACTACATAATTTAAATAAGCACAAATCATATGAAAATCAATGCCTTCAAGGTATTGCTCCTTAAAATGAAAATTTATTTGCTTAAATGAAGTAAAATGCTTTCAAATTGAAAGCAAAAGTAATCATGAAAAGTGAAACAAGAAAATGTTGGCACAAGAAATTTAAAATGTTTTCAAGATAAATACATTTATGAATCAAAACATGAGAAACTATCTTGCTCAAAAGGGAACAATTAGTGTTCTACTTTGGATAATGTAAATGAGATGATAGAAAAACTCAAATGTTAGACCAGGATAACAACATGCAATTAAATTTGCAACACCAAAATAAGGGTACTTGCCAATGAAACAAGATATATCAATTATCC
Source organism: Pinus albicaulis (assembly GCA_034641835.2). NCBI lineage: Eukaryota > Viridiplantae > Streptophyta > Pinopsida > Pinales > Pinaceae > Pinus > Pinus albicaulis. The sequence goes on from CM076578.1 coordinate 1,056,024,876, forward strand.
ATAAGCATAATGACCATTAAAATGACAACATGCAATGACGTTGCAAAAGTAAACAAATTTCCAAGTACCATAGAATTAAACTTGTTGCAAAATTTAAGAGAAATAAGATTTGCATGTGAAACTTTAAACCATCGAGATAGCAAAAAAACTGAGAAATTTGCAAGTAAATGCAATGAGATAGTGCTCTTGGTTTATTTTATTAGTTAGCTCTAAAGCAAGATTACAATTGAACTCTAATCCTCAGACCTCACCCTCGCCCAAAGGTTTGGATCTCACAGTGAGGAATCCAAAGATGTAGAGGGTCCCTAAAATGTCTATTCAACCAACTTAAGTTGTAAGTAAATTTTAGTGATGCTTGGGACATGTAAGATCTAAAAGTAAATTAACAAGAAAATGAAAATTCAACTTCAACTCAAAATATATTGTTTGTCATGAAATAAAATGTAGTTTCACTTGATGCATCAAACTTAAGATTGTAGAGTATTCTCAATGGTGAAGCATAAACAAATTTAAAGTATGATTTCAAGCTAAATAAACTCAAATAAAGATGTTTGCAAATAAACATCTGAATTTGCTATGAAAGAAAATGCTCTTAAAATTTGTAGCAAATCAAAGTGAATAGCTAGTGAAATGAATGAAATGCATGATTAGGTTAATTGACCAATTACATGAGATGCATGCAATTTAAAGAGATCAACAAATCACACCACAAATCCTCTCCAAAAAATGGAGAGATTCGGATATCAATGGGTAAAATCCATGCTCCCAAAATCAGGAATTTTATTGGTTGTTAGAGGTAAGAGACTATAAAGCCTCCTACAAGCTCAAGGAAAACATTTACAAATGAAACTTGAAGTCTTAGACTTATCCTTGATGAGAAATCTCTGCAATATAAAGACTCAATAGAAATCATATTTTTACAAATGAAAAAGAAAGACTAAGCCTCCTCAATGCTCACGGCCAATAGAGAGAGAAGAAGCCACAAAAGGAACTCGGTCTTCTTCAAGGAAGCTCCTTAACTGTACGACCAAAGGAAAAAGAGAGTCATCGTTTAACACTAGAGCTCAAAGGTCCTGCAACAATTTGTTAGTAGTTTCTTGAAGGCGAATCCCACAAGTTGCTACAAGAAAACAAGTTAGCAAAAGAAAACTACAAAAAAACCAACCAAGTGTTAGACAAACAAATCACCAAATATTGCACAATAATCTACAAAGGGCTAGGCCAAAGAGAATGAGTAAACTCTCCTCTTTGTTTAGCCCTACTTAAATTCTTTAAATAACAAAATATGATCCACTGAAGCACAATGAAAAGTAAAATATTTTTAAATGACTGCATGCATATAAACTATATCCAAATGAATCTCTACAAGACACTTTTTCGTAAAATAAACTATGAAAATCCAAATAACAAATGAGAGTTCCTTTGAAGGTGTTTCAAGTGTGGGTTGGTCTTCCAAAAACTTCCACTCACGCTTGATCCAAAAAGAATTCTTCTACAATACTCAAGTCACACATTAGTCCATGTAGATTTAGATAAGCAAACAATGAATTGAAACTTTTAGAAATTTATTTGAAAATAAACTAGAACTTTCAACCTCTAGAGCCTACTTTCAAATCAAATGCTAAAACAAGATAGTTATGCACTAGCAAGTTCATAAGAATACATGGAAAATGAAATAACTCAAAGCATAGAAAAAATTATACCAATAGTTTGTAATGCACCATGCTCCAAAAGAAGAACACCCATGAATGGACCCCAAAAGTATTTTTATTGATATTCTTGAAAAGTGTACAAAGTAACAGCGCTTCCACAAGCACAATTGCTAGTAAACAATAGATTACAAATGAGAACCCAAAGCTCACTTATATAAGAGAATGGGAGCAAATCTCAATGATGAACCAAATGCAAAGTGGTGAGAAGGAGGAGATCCCAAAGCAAATTCGAATTTCGTAAGTGCAGCGCCAATGCCAAGTGTAAAAATCGAATTCTGGCAAGTGGACATCATTTTCTTCTTCCCTCATGTGCCAAATTCGAATTTTATGATGGAATAACAAGTGTATATGGGTGGTAACCCATGTGGGGACAATTTCCCACAAAAATCTCCACCAAATACTTTCCCAAATCCTCCCAAATGTGCATTAACTTCACAAATTCGAATTTCCAAGTAAGCAGCTCTCATTTAATGTTTTGAGCACATGTCATTTCCTTGATGTTAGGAATCAACATCACCTTGGAACTTCACTTTAACTCCTCCATAATTTTTCACCTCATTTCCACAACATTTAGTATGTGTCGATATTTATTTTTCTCCATTTATTTAATTTTTGGCTTAATTAATTGCCAGATTTCCCACTAAACTTAGGAAAAGTGGGTTTTGAGGGTTCAAAACACATTTTTAACCCCTCAAAGTGTGTCATAGTAAAAAAATTGAGGATGAGAGGTGTAATTTTGATTACCCATACTCCATGCAACTTCTCTAGACAGCACTTATTACAATTCAATTACAATTTTTCTTGCAATTTCCACTTTGCGGGAAATCTAAAAATTTTAAAAATGGCTACCAAAACCTAACCAAATTCCACGAAATTTTTTGTGTGATCTAGTATGATAATAAACATTGACCCTAGACACTAGAACTCACCCAAGGCCTCACCATCAAGCTGTACTCCGGCTTTACGGTAAAATTGGAAGAAAAAACTCAATTAATTATTAAGTCTTGATAGGGGCATGATAATTAACCGAGTGAAAAAGACCTCCCAGAGTAATACTCACTTGTTAGAAACATCTCAGGCTACCTATGCCTATTACAGACTCAATATTGACTCAAAACTCATCATTACTAGCGTCACTTATTACAATTCACCGTAGGGCGTGGAATCTAGGTACAAGAAAAAGATGATGAGAAGTAGAAGTAGACCTTAAAAACTTTGTTGAACTGATGATATCGGATGGTACAAGTGTCCTCTGGTTCATCCTTGCGCATGGAGTCTTCACATAATCATTAGGTGCCACTCCAGTAGTCAACAAGAGGCAAATCATTCAACATAGAAAGCTCATTGATCTTTTCTAGTAAGTGAGAAATTTTAGCTAAAGGAAAAATCTGTTTTGGAAAACCATCTTCATCATTGTTTTATCTCTTTTGGACAGCTGCACGTGTGAGAAAGATAGACAAGTTGACTAGGGTGCATTGGCTGAAGTTGGCTGAGCCTTTGACCATCATTGACCATATCTGTTTGACCTCTGTTTGACCAGGTTTGACTGATATTTGACTTGTATTATTAGCACAGATTTGTAGGCAGAATTTCTAACTTGTAACCTTGTTGAAAGACAATTTATCCTAGAAAAGATTGTTCGGTTTTTTCACAGGGTTGGGTTTCCCAAGTGAAAATTTTAGTGTCTATTGTGCATGGTTGTCGTTCTATGATCTTCACTGTTTCTGCTACATTTAAGATTTTCTTAGAGTAATTATTCAATGATAGCAGTCGCATAAAATTCTGTGTAAAAAATCATTAGAAAAAATTTATTTGGCAGAAATTTGCAGTGTTACATGGGGTCTTGCCCCCCCACCTAGGGGTCTAGATTCCTCGCCCCCTCGCGCTCTGGGGTCTTGGGGACTTCTAGAGGGTGTTTCCCCACGCACCCAAAAATCAGAAAACTAAGAGGGGCGTGAGAGAGGATGTTTCCTCAAATTTAAGGGTCGAGAGGGCATGAGGGGGGCGTGAAGGGGGCGTGCGGGGGTGCGAGGGCCCCAAAATTGAAAAAAACTATTTTTTAAATGAAAAAAATAAAAAAATAAACGATTTTTTTTTTAGGTTAAAATTTTATTTGTGTTAAAAGTTTGTTTCATTGTTTTAGTTTATGGTTTCGTGTTAAAAGTTGGTGTGCCACTTAGCATGTTTGAGAATCCAAGTGATTCTGATTCAGATAGTGACATGGTTGATCCTGATATATTCGTGCAGCAACTAGATGCAAAGACTAGTGGGGCATCACCTTGAACATTTATGCTCATTTATCATTATGATGATATCATCTGATATTGATATGTTATGTTTTATGTTTTATGTTTCAGACATAACTTATTTGCTTTTAAGTTTTATGTTTCAGACTTGAGTTGTAAACTTCAGTTTAAACTTTATTTTGAATCTTGATATAATATGTCATATGATATCTTAAACTTTATTTTCATTGTACATTGTTAGTAGTTACATTAATGATTATACAGTTACAAACGTACAAACTTACATGTATGATTGTATGATGTATGTTCTAAGTTTTAAATTTGTTTCGATTATATGATTTATCATTCATCGATTTATCATTTATGATTTATCTTTCATGATGTAAGTGTATGATGACTGTATATACATTCCTTGCAAAAATACAGTTACATTATAAATATTACATTTTCAATGATATATCATATATTTTTATATTTTATAATTTTTATAACCCCAACGTCCCCCCACGTTTCCTGAAAATTGGTAGGGAGCTTTTGCATAGGCTGCTCTGGCACTCCCTTGCCCCCTCACTCCCACCTCCAGGGGACTTGGTGGAACATTGGAAATTTGTATTCCACTACACATCTTGTAGAATTTCAACAGCAAGATTCAGCTATATTGGCCTTTGTTGTAAGGAAATTCAACAGTAGTACAATATTCAGCATATTTTCCATATTGTATAGATATAGCACAGTCAGTAGAAGAAGATAAAATTATACTAAAGAATGAAGGTCGATTGGTTAATTGATTTTTGTTTATGCCCATGGACTTGATGATCAAGGAAATATGTTTAGAAGTCACACACACTGCCCAGTGCCTTCTATCAAAATGACATCCAACTGTTGGATAGTTTTAGAATAACTTAAATATAAAAGAGCTCTAAGCTATATATGATTATCATTATGGAACTGAAAAATTCCAAGGCATGTTTCATTACACTATAGAATCTAGATGTATTATTGAAAGTTGAAATAACAAAACAAGTTGCTAGCTACGAACAATCACTGTGTAAAACTAAATCCTCATTTGATAGATAATAGTCACTGTATTTTTGGGTTACTTTGGACGACCTTATAAAAACTTAAAATGGAAGATATTGGTGATATATTTTTCGAAATGACCGCCCTCTTAATATTGCAAATACATGAATATATCTTGGCTCTGGAACAAACGTGTAATATGACTATTGGAATTTGTTTCTCTGCAAATTTTGAAAGACTTAAGGAATGCTTAAAATGGACTAAGTTGTGCTAAAATATTGCCATTTTGTGTTAGCAGTAGTACCAATAAATTATACATATAATTCCATAATGATCCTGTTAAATTTGGCAACTAGGACCAAACTCCACTTTGCACTGCTCATATGATGGAGATGATATTTTTGTTGGATTCCTCTTTCGGAGAGGTGCAAGATTGATCTAAAGATCATTTGGTTTGGATGAGCAGAAGTTGGATTTTTAATTTATTATCTCACACATGTGCGAATTGTCAAGGTCAGCGAGAATTGTAATGTAGGTTCACAAGCCCCAAAAGAGGTGTCACCACCCCTCATTGATGGATATAAAAAGGAGAGACTCAAACCTCATTTAGACATCATCTCATCACACATCTCTCTCCTCTCCCATTGGTTCGTACAACGTCAAGAAGGCCTTCTCTCTCCTCCGCACGTGTGAAAGGGCAGCTGCAATTTTTGGACTGTTTTAGGGCTTTTGCAACAACGTTGACCAGCATTGACCTTGGGTCAACTCTCACTCTTTCACTTCGATTTTGGGGACAAAATCCGATTTTTGGAGACCGAGTTTGGTGGCATGAAAACCGAGGAAATCTAGATTGTTTGACAACAGTGTTCACCGCAGCTTTGACCACAAACTTTGACCGTAGATTTGACCAGTGTGTTGACCAAGTTTGATAGAGAATTTCAGGACTGTTTTGGGCTGACTTTGACTGTTCTTTGAGGCTGAGTTTTATCGGGTTTGACCGAGCTCCATTGGGGAGGAATATTGCTACTTTGACCAGCGTTGACTTTGCTGGCTAGGGCATCCTGTTGACTATTGTAAATTGTACCTTCTCTCTGCACTGAATTTGAAGAATAATAAGAAGATTTGATCAAAGGGTTTTCCCCACATTGTGGATTTTCCCTGGCATCCACCAAAATATTGTGTCCTCTTTCCTTGGCTTGTCTTCTGGTTATTTGTTTACGTTCTATCAGCATTTACTGTCAATGTTAATGTGATTGCCAAACAGGAAAATGAATTGAGCTAATGAGAAAGATTGATGTAAATTGATCTAAGCATAGAACATACTATGGTTAACTAAAAATTAATTGTTGATTTCTATAGCATTGGAAAGTGTTCCAAGTCTCATTTTTGGTAGAGAGGCTTAGACATCAGTTATCCAGAGAACCTAGAAATCGTTTGTGAAAATTCCACTCGGATATGGCTTTATTAAAATAATTAATTATTTTAATGCAGACCCTAAGTATAAACTTAGGGAAATTAAATAATTAAAGAGTATTAATAAAACAAAGTGTAGATCTTCTAGAAGACAAAGATCAAGTCATCTTTTAATCTGAGCCATTAGCTAAAGATATAATCTTGGTCGTTGATTCATCAGCGAGAAGACTATAAGAAGAGACATGAGGGCCATTTGGAAATCAAGCCGGGGACACTCTCAGTACCCGAAGGAAATCGATTCTGAAGCAAGTGAAATCGATTTCACTGGGTGAGTTTGTAGAGGCTAGGTTGCAGAAGCAGAAGGAGGAGGGAGAAGTCAGTTATCGAGAAGCAGATCTCAGGAAGGTGAAGGGAAGGGTGAGCTGATCAGCAGCAAGAACCCCTCCACGCAGAATCACGCAGTCCAAAGAGGGACTGCGCAGAGCATTTACGCTGGATGACGCTGAGGGTGAAGGAGGTCACCTCGAGGGTTCGAAAATTGTCTGGAAGGTCTAGAAAATTCAGCCAGGTGTTTGCTAATTTTTCTCTGCTCATCAGACTCCTGTAAATGTACTTTCCATTTATGAAAGATAAATATAAAACCTTCATCTGTTGCACCGATTTTCCCACATTGGGTTTTTCTGGGGACAATTGTCCAAAAACATCTATGTTCATGTGGCTATTTTTATTGTGATATCGGTGTAAATTATCTTTTTGTTCTTATGCTCTTAATGATAGTGAAGATCTGCAAAAGTGTTTATTTCAGAATTTACTAAAGCATCTATAAATAACTTATCTCATAAGTAGGAGAAATAAACCAAGTATTGCAGAAATATTTTCCTCTTGAAAATTTCACATTAACATGGTATCAAAGTTGAGGTGAAGACAAAGCCCACACAAGAGTGAGAAAAGAAATCACTGAAGGTTGATTAGACAAGGACAAGGGTTAATGGCTTCCTCATCATACTTCAAATCTGATGACAAGCTCAGTGATAAGTTTGATTATCATGCTTGGAAAATGTCCTTGGATCTGACATTGGAGGAACAAGATGTAATGGATTATGTGCAGGGAAAGACCAATGAGCCTCCATCAAATGCACCGGCTGCCACTAAAACAAAGTACAAGAAAGGGCAAAACAAGGCGAAGAAGATCATGAGGGATTCTATTCACAAGCACTTGGTTGCTTATATCTCTAAGTTGGGCACATCAAAGGAAATGTATGATAAGTTGGTTGGCATGTTCAGGGCATGTTAATCAAATTCTCTCTTTGAAGAACAAGTTGAAGGACATCGAGATGGACAAGGGAAATTCCATCCAATCCTACTTCATGAGGATCACCGAAATCAAGAATGATCTCTTATCAATTGGAGAATTCATAGTTGACCAAGAGCTCACTCTCATTACTCTTGGAGGTCTTCCCCGGACATGGTATTTATTCAATACCACTATTCTCAATAATAATATAATTCTTGATTTTGATGAATTGTTGACAAGATGCACTCAAGAGAAGGACAAGGATGATGGAGAGAGACAAACTGTCAAATGGAAATGGAAGTGAACCTACTGCCTTCATCGCTCATACAAAGAAGAAGAATAATGTTGCTTCTAGAAATCAAGGACAAGGAAGAGCGAGACCCAAAGGAAGGTAGGGTAGATGTTACAATTGTAACAGGTTTGGTAACTATGCTAGATAATGTCCCAATAAAAGGGACTCACACTGAGATGATGATTACAACAACAATAACAACAACTTCAAGGGAAATGGAAATCAAAGGAACAATAGGTTCAACAACAAAGGAAAGAGAAAGGCTCCCTCTGCTCGAAATGGAAATGGAAATGGTCAACCTTTCAAGAGGTCAAGGAACTCCAGGTATGATGAATCTAACGTTGTTGATAACAAGAAAAATGAATATATTCTTATATCTTCCCTCTCTGCTGCATCTCCTCCCGACACCCTAGATAAATGGTTGATTGATAGTGGTGCCTCAAGGCACTTCACTAGATATAAAGAGGCTCTCTCTAATTTGATTGAAAAAGATACTAAGTTGGAAATTATCCTTGGAGGCAATGCCACCTATCCCGTGAAAGGGGCAGGGACTATGACCCTTCATCTAAATCAAGGTCAAGTCCTTCGTTCGCAAGATGTGTTGTATGTACCTGACTTGAAGAAGAATCTAGTGTCTATCTAGGTGATGGATGACAAAGGATTCAAGGTGGCATTCATTGATGGAAAGGTATGCATTTGGAAGAGGAATTTCAAAGAAGCATTTACTCTTGGTTTTAGGGTTGATACACTTTATCAGGTTGGAGGAACTCCGTTGGGAGCCATGACATGTAACACAACTCTTCAATCCGAGTTATGGCACCGGAGGTTTGCAAACCTTCATTATAAATCCCTTCCCGAAGCAAGGAAGGTGGTACAGGTATGCCCGATTTCAAAGATGATCATGAATGTGTATGGCAGGGTTGTGCAGAAGGAAAACATATAAGGGGACCATTCCCCTCAAGTAACTCCAAGACTACTAATGTTCTACAATTGATTCATTATGATCTAGCTGGTATGATGCCCATAACAACCTTGGGAGGATGCCTATATTATGTCACCTTTATAGATGACTTCTCCCGCAAGACTAGGATATATTTCTGTGAAAATTCTGCAACTTGAAATCCTCCTACAGCAACTAATTAAAATTCCTCTATTGCCTAACTGAAGCAAATTATTTAACATATGTTGTGATAAATATCGAAATGAAATACACTGCAGTCTTCACAATAAACAAGTACAAGAAAAATATTAGCACAAGTATATACACATGGACATCGTTATTTTTGGACAATTGTCCCTGGAAAAACCCAATGTGGGAAAACTGGTGCCGCAACTGAGGGTTTTAATATTATGGAGTAATTTTTCTGAGTACAAATGTATGATTGTCGATCTTAACAAATCATATAGAGAAATCTGACAAATAAAGTCTTGTGAGACAAATCTCACTCTACCACGAGATTCCGGCACTGACCTACACCTGACTCAACCTGCTCTGCGCAGTGACTGCATCACCCACGCAGTCTCTGCATCACAACTATAGTTGTTCTCTATCTCTGCACTGGCACTCACTACTGGCTAGAAACTGGAATCTTCTACCCTCCGAAAAATGTCCTCTGGGAACTGACACTGACCCTCTGTTGCCTCTTCCATAGAAAACGAAACTCCCTCTGCAGCTCTACGCATTCCTAGCGTAATCTCTACGTCATTGGCTCTGTGCAGCTGCCTGTGGCTCCTGCTGTCTTCTCTCTATGCACTCTTCAGATCTGGAATTCTTGCTTCTGAAAATTATCTTTGCCCCTCTCTGTGAGAATCCTCTCAATTGATCTTCTCCTCGAGCACTGCTCACTAAAGAATTTTGATCTCTGGATTCTTTCTTCGTCTCGATGTGTTTTCCAAAATATCCTTAAATCCTTTCTTATAGTCTTCTCGTTGAGACTTCAACGGCCTAGATTAGATCTCTAATCAATGGCTAAGATTAACTTTTGACTTGATCCACCTTTTCTAGAACATTCACACCCATATTCTAGTAATTCCCTTTAATTATTTTATTTTCCTAAGTTTAGACTTACGGTCCCATTGAAAATAATTAATTATTTTAATAGAATATAATCCAAGTGGAATTTTACGAAACGATTTATGGGTTATCTAGAATACATGTGTCTAAGTCTCTCCACAAAATTTGAGACTTAGAGCACATCCGATGCTACCCCAAATGAACAACTTCTTGAAGAAAAAGGACAAATTATTCAAATGGTTTTTCACCTACAAGGCCTTGGTTGAAAATCAAACAGGGAAGAAGATCAAAATTTTGAGGACCGATAATGGAACCGAATATGAGTCGAATGAGTTCAATAACTATTGCAGGGAAGCTGGCATTAAGAGGGAGACCACTACTGCGTAGACTCCCGAACAAAACAAAGTTTCCAAAAGGAAGAATCATACCATTCTTGAAGCTGCCTATGCCATGCTTCATGACCAAGGTCTTCTGAAGTTCCTATGGGGAGAAGCTTCCAACACCGCTATGTATGTTCAAAATAGATGCCCACATCAAGCATCGAACTCCGAAACCCCCGACGAAGTCTTCACTGGTAAGAAACTCGATGTTCCTCATTTTAGAATTTTTGGAAGTCCCATATATTTTCATGTGCAGAAAGAAAAGAGGCGCAAATTGGATGCTTCTGGAAAGAAGGGTGTGAAAATTCCACTGCATTATCATGGTTTACTTCTCCTACTTGATTTAGATTATACAAGTTATTTTCATAAATTAGATTCAGAAAACATCGCAGTAAACACAACTAACAGTCTACACATGCAGATCATTTACTGAATACTACACTCATTCAACAAAGTGACACGTGGATTTTTGGACATAACTCCCCGAAAAACCCAAAGCGAGAAAACTGGCGTAGCAGATATGAGGGTTTATATTATTAAGTAGATTTTGAGTACAGTAAATCTGGGTTCCAAATTTGGAAAACCCGATAGAGAATAAAAGAAATCTGCAGCTAACCTGTTGTTCTAAGACCAAATATCTGACTGATCCACATCCTCAAATGGGATTTACAAGACTCGGCTCGGATCTAGCCCTAGAAACCCCAGTGTTGCCCCTGAAACCCCAGCATCAACCCCGCTAGCCTCAGAGTGCCACTGCGCTGCCCAGAGAGGGACTGTGTAACCCCAAAGAGGGTGACGCAGGCCTTAAGCTGGCCCTGGAGACCCTCTGTGTAATTTCTGTCCTCTGGAGCCTCTGTGTTGTCCTGCATAGCACCTGCGTAGCGGCGGCGCAGCTGCTGCATAGTTGCTCTTTGCTTCTCTACGTTGTCCTTGTTTGCTACTCCTCTGCCTCTTACTAACTCTTAGCTCCGGGATCAGATCATCCACTCAGCCAATACTACCCCACTGCAGAAAATTCCTCCGAGAATTCTTAGCAAACCCTGCCGTAGAATTCCAGATCTATTTCTCAGCTCTGCCTTCGTGTGTGTGTCTGCAACTGACCCTCAAGCCTCTCTTATACTTTTTCATTCATCTCATCAACGGCCGAGATTAAAACATTCATCACGGATGAGATTAAAAGACTGCTTAATCCGTGTCTTTTAGAACTTTTCAACACGTGTTAATTAATTCACTTTAATTAGTTAATTTTCCTAAGTTTAGACTTAGAAAATCCATTAAAATAATTAATTATTTCAATAACTTCAACACTAGCTGAAATTTCACAAAACACTTTCTGGGTTTTGGAGTTCAAGTGTATCCTAGCCCCTCCACAAAATTTCAGGGCTAGAGCACACCCGATGCTACACCAACAATACAGAATCTCAACAAAGGGAACATTTGTGGGCTACAGTGAAACCTCGAAGGCATATAGAATCTATGTGTCTCATTAAAGAGAGGTGGGATAAGTCATGATGTCACCTTCAACGAAGATGTTGCCCTTAAGAAGGTTGGAAATCTTCCTATCTCAAAGGAAGACAAAGAAGAAGAAGCATGAAAGCAGTAAGAACCAAAGGATGAACAGATGCCTATGTTGAATGTCTGATGGATCCTATTGATCCACCTCCTAGAGAGCCCACTTCTTCAAATAAAAGAAGACCCTCATGGCTTAGAGAAACTCTCGAATATGCCGAGAGACATATTGCTCCAAGAGGAACACTCTATGAAAGTAAGAAGTTGAATAGGTACCAAGGGTACTTGGTTGCCATGAGCACCATTATTCAATCTGAGCCTAGAACATTTGAAGAAGCCATGAAGCACCAACTTTGGAAAGATGCAATGAATGAAGAAAATGAGTCGATCGTGAAAAATGATGTCTGGGATGCGGTTCTTAGTCCAAAGGACAAATCTGTTATCACCTCGAAATGGCTCTACAAGATCAAGCATGGATCTTATGGAAGTGCTGAAAAATTCAAGGCAAGATTTGTTGTCTGAGGCTTCTCACAGAAAGAAGGTATAGATTACGATGAAATATTTACATCTGTTGCTCACTACACCTCCATCCATTCGATTATTGCCCTTGTTGCATCGCAAGGATGGAGTCTACATTAGATGGATGTCAAGATTGCCTTCTTACATGGCTCAATCAAGGAAGAGGTCTATGTGGAACAACCTTTGGGGTTCGAACTTCGAGATCAAGATACACATGTATGCAGGTTGAAGAAATCCCTCCATGGGTTGAAGCAAGCCCCTGGGGCTTGGTATGAGAGGATCGATAGCTATCTGATGAAGCTGGGATTCACACGAAGTGGAGCTGATCCAAACCTTATTTTAAGGTTGATAATGACAAGCCTCTCATCTTAGTACTCTATGTGGACGATCTCTTCCTGACAGGTGTTGACCCTCTTATTCATCAATGTAAGAGGGAGTTGGCTTCTGAGTTCAAGATGAAGGACCTAGGACTGATGCACTACTTCCTAGGCCTGGAGGTCTGGCAAAATCCAAGAGAGATTTTCCTTTCTCAAGGAAAATATATTGTGAAGCTGCTGGAAAGATTTGGGGTGGTGGACTGCAAGTCTGTGACTACTTCGATGGAACTCAACTTTAAGAAGTTGTGTGGAAGTGTTGTTGGGCCCGATTTGGGAAATCCTACCGAGTATTGTCAACTCGTAGGGGCCCTGATGCTCTTACTGAACTCTCTTCCGGACATATGTTTTGCAGTGAACACATTGAGTCAATACATGGTCAAGCCTCATCACATACACTAGATTGGTGCCAAGAATCTCTTAAGATATCTCTGGGGCAAAATCACCCATGCACTGAGATACATTGTGGGGAGTATGAGGCTCCATGGATATACTGATGTTGACTGGGCAGGCAGTGTGGTAGATCGTAAGAGAACATTTGGATATTGCTTCACCCTAGGTTCTGCTTCGATCTCTTGGATGAGAAGGAACTAGAAATCGATTTCTTTAAGCACCGCCGACACCAAATACATTGCAACAAGTATGGCCTATTGTGAATTTGTTCGATTGAGAAAGCTCTTCAGTGAGTTGTTTGGGCATGTGTTGGATACCACTGTCATCCATTGCGACAACCAAAGTGGGATTCGACTTTCAGAGAATCCCATGTTCCACGACCGCTCCAAGCATATTGATATCAGGGACCACTTTATCCGGGATATGGTACAGCGAGGCGTCGTACGGCTCCATCACATTGGGATTGATGGGCAGGTTAAAGATATTCTTACGAATCCCCTAGGGAAGGTCAAATTCTTAACCTTCCGTGAGAAGCTTGGAATCGTGGACAGACACTCCTCTAACGGTCTCGCTTGAGTTGGACTTTGAGCTCTAGGAGCTCCAAGAGGCTTGAAGATAGCTTCTTGAAGCTATAAGCAACCATAGGGCTAGGTTCACCTTACCTTGTTGTTGTGCTATTTTCCCATCGTTATGATATTGAGTTGGTTCATCCTCTCTTCATCTATGCCCCACATACTGTTGAGATTTTGTATAGTTGGTGTAGCATCGGGTGTACTCTAGCCCTGAAATTTTGTGGAGGGGCTAAGACACACTTGAACTCCAAAACCCAAAAAATGTTTTGTGAAATTTCAGTGGGTGTTCAAGTTATTCAAATAATTCATTATTTTAATGGATTTCCTAAGTCTAAATTTAGCAAAATTAAATAATTAAAGTGAATTAATTAAACACATGTACTGAAATGTTCCAAAAGACACAGATCAAGCAGTCTTTTAATCTCAGTTGTTGATGAGTGTTTTAATCTCGGTCGTTGATGAGATCATCGAAAAAGTATAAGAGAAAGGCTTGAGGGTCAGTTGGAGAAACACACACACAGGCAGAGCTGAGAGATTGATCTGGAATTCTAGGGCAGGGTTTGCTAAGAATTTTCGGAGGACTTTTCTGCAGCGAGGGGTAGTATTGGTTGAGGGAGTGATCTGATCTCAGAGCCAAGAGTCAACAAGAGGCAAAGGAGCAGCAAACAAGGACAGCACAGAGGAGCAAAGAGGCTACGCAGCAGCTGCACAGCGCAGGGTCTTGAGCCGCTACGCAGGCCCAGGAGGGGCAGCACTGCAGCTTAAGGGAGCTTCAGAAGTTATGCATAGGCCTCCAGAGGCAGCGTAAGAACTGCGTCACCCACTCTGGGGTTATGCAGTCCCTCTCTGAGCAACATAGAGGCACGTAGAGCCTAGCGGGGCTGACGCTGGGGCTTCAGGGGCAAAGCTAAGGTTTCTAGGGCGAGATCCGAGCTGAGCCTTGTAAATCCCATTTGAGGGTGTGGATCAGTCAGATATTTGGTCTTGGAACAACAGGTTAGCTGCATATTTCTTTTATTCTCTGTCAGGTTTTCCAGATCTAGAACCCAAATTTGTTGTACTCAAATTCTACTTAATAAAATAAACCCTCATATCTACTACACCGATTTTCCCGCTTCAAGTTTTTCCGGGGACTTATGTCCAAAAATCAGTGTGTCACTTTGTTTGAATGAACGTAATATTCAGTAAATGATTTGCATGTGTAAATTGTTAGTTGTGTTTACTTCGGTGTTTTATGAATCTACTTTCTGAAGATAAATTGCATAATTTAATCAAGTAGGAGAAGTAAACCATGAAACTGCATTAGAATTTTCACACATATATCCTAACCATGTAGGCTGGGACTCATGGGAAGTAGCTCTCATCTGGCCAATGAGTTGGGAAATGAGGATAGAGACCATAGCATTACCGATAAAAGTATCATGTATTGCCGTACTCTCTATGTCTAGGATGGGTTGTGTCCAAAAACTTGATCAAGGATCAAGTCTGGTTGAGGTTTTTACCTCTAAACTGACTTCGGGTCAGTGGAGAGTGACAAGGTCTTATGACTCATTCTCGATCAAATCTTCTTCATTATTTCTTCATGATTCAACAGAGCAGAGCCGGAAAAGTACAGGGACAGTAGGATGACACAGGATGATTGGATGGTACATGACGGTACAACATGAAAGGATTGCAAAGGTTGACAGATGGATTGACGGATGGAGTTCTCCCTAGTCGAGAGGGAGTGTTAAATTTGGCAACTGGGTGCCAAACTCCACTTTGCACTGCTCATATGATGGAGATGATATTTTAGTTGAATTCCTCTTTCAGAGAGGTGCAAGATTAATCTAAAGATCATCTTGTTTGGATGAGCAAAAGTTGGATTTTGAATTTATTCTCTGACATGTGCAAATTGTCAAGGTCAGCCAAAATTGTAATGTAGGCTCACAAGCCCCAAAAGATGTGTAACCACCCCTCATTGATGGATATAAAAAGGAGAAACTCAAACCTCATTTGGACGTCATCTCATCACACATCTCTCTCCTCTCTCATTGGTTCGTACAACCTCAAGAAGGCCTTCTCTCTCCTCCGCAAGTATCAAAGGGCAGCTGCAATTTTTGCATTGTTTTATTGCTTCTGCAACAATGTTGACCTTGGGTCAACTCTCACTCTTTGACATAAATTTTTGGGACAAAATCTGATTTTTGGAGGCCAAGTTTGATGGCACAAAAACCGAGGAAATATGGACTGTTTGATTGTAGCGTTGACCGCAGTTTTGACCACAGACTTTGACTGCAAGTTGGACCAATGCGTTGGCCAGGTTTCACCGAGAATTTCAGAAATGTTTTGGGCTGACTTTGACTATTCTTTGAGGCCGAGTTTGACTTGGTTTCACCGAGATCCATTGGGAAGGAATATTGTTGGTTTGACCAGCATTGACTTTGCTGGCTAGGGCATCCTGTTGACTTTTGTAAATTGTAGTTTCTCTCTCTGTTGAATTTGAAGAATAATAAGAAGATTTGATCAAAGGGTTTTCCCCACATTGGGGTTTTTCACTGGCATCCGCCAAAATATTATGTCCTCTTGTCTTGGCTTGTCTCTTGGTTATTTGTTTATGTTTTATCAGCACTTACTGTCTGTTGACCACTGGAGTGGCACCTGATGATGATGTGAAGACTCCATGCCCAAGAATGAACCAGAGGACACTTGTACCATTAGATATCATCAGTGCAACAGAGTTTTTAAACTCTACTTCTACATCTCATCATCTTTCTCTTGTACCCAAATTCCATGCCCTACGGGGAATTGTAATAAGTGATGCTAGTAATGATGAGTTTTGAGTAAGTATTAAGTCTGTAACAGGCCTAGGTAGCTTGGAACCTTGCCAACAAGTGAGTATTACTCTAGGAGGTTTTATTCACTCGGTTAATTATCATCTCCCTATCAGGACTTAATAATTAATTGAGTTTTTTCCTCCATTTTTACCCCAAAGCCGAACTACGGCTTGATGGTGAGGCCTTGGGTGAGTCCTAGTGTCTAGAGTCAATGTATATTACCATATTAGATCACACAAAAAAAAAATCGTGGAATTGGTTAGGTCTAGGTAGTCATTTTTTAATTTTTTAGATTTCCCGCACGTTGAAAATTGCAATAAAAATTGTAATTGAATTGTAACAAGTGTTGTTTAGAGAAGTTGTATGGGGTATGAGAAATCAAAATTACACCTCTCACCCTCAAATTTCTACAATGACACACTTTGAGGCTAAGTAACCGGATTTGTCCAAAAGGGTCAACGAATCCCGAATCCCCGTATCGGATACAAATTCGTACCCGATTCGGCCCCAATTCACCAGGTATGGCATATCTGTACAGGGTACGGCGTATCCCTACCGTACCCCATACGGATACGTCGTAACTGGTGAACCGGATACGGCCGAACCCACTAGTTAAAAAAAAGGCATTGTTTCTTCTATAAAGTGAGGTTTTTCCTCATTGTTTCTCACCCATTTCATTTTGTGAAGTGAGAAGGAGAGCTAGGGTGAGCAAGGAGCAAGTGTGAGCAAGGAAAAAGGGAGTTCTTTCGAAGAGATTCGAGCATCTGGTAAGTGCATTGTCCCTCTATATTTTGCATTTAGTTTGCTGCTAGTGTTTGCATGTGCATATGTTTTATATATTTGGTTATTTTTGTTTAGTTTTTACAGTATTCATGGTTCAATCAAAGGCAGCAAGACAGGGGCAAAGAAAGGGGAAGAATGTCCCCATTGGAGATGCCTCTCCTATCCCTCTTTCATCAGGGTCTGCAAGTATTCCATCCATTGGAAGTGGGGTTGCAACAGCAGCTTCAAATGTGTAGGGAAAACAAATTGTTGACCCCAAATACACATTGTGGAAATATGTGACAAGAGAGGGAGGGGCAGGAAAAAAAGGAGGAAATTGTTCATGGAAATGTAATTTTTGCAACGGCCATTTCACTTGCACATATTTCCGTGTGAAAGCTCATTTGTTGGGTATTCCAGGTTATGGCATTAAATGTTGTACAACAATTGAATCGCCAAAGAGGAAGGAATTGGAGAAAGAGCAGGGTATTGGTGAGGCAAACGTGGCAGCAAAATAAAATAAAAAACAAGAATGATGACCCCCTTCCATTCTTAAGGAAAAGCAGCAACAAGTTCCCTTTTGAGACTTTTAGTAGGGGAGAATCAGCAAAGAGAAAGGCAACTGCAGTTGGTCCAATGGACAAGATTTTCCAAAAAGAGAAGAGGGAAGAGCTTGATCTCACCATTGCATTTTTTTTCTATCAGAGCTTCATATCCTTTAATGTTGCATGGTCACCTCCATTTATTGAGATGTGTCGAGCTCTTAGTCATGGGGCTCCATCAGGGTATGTGCCTCCTGGGTCAGAGAAGCTCAGAACCACATTGTTGACAAAGGCAAAGAAAGAGGTGGACAAAATGCTTGAGCCTATTAAATCAGCATGGCCAACATCTGGGTTAGCATTGTTTCTGATGGATGGACAGATCCAGCACGCCACCCACTCATCAACTTCATGGTGTCATCCTTGAATGGTCCAGTTTTCTTGAAATCAGTGGATGCACTTGGACAGTACAAGGATGCACAATATATGGGTGAGTTATTTCTTAAAGTTATTGAAAATGTAGGTGTGGATTGTTGTGTGCAAATCATTACAGATAATGCACCTGTTTGCAAGGCCGCTGGCATGATTATGGAAGCAAAATATCCACAAGTATTTTGGACACCTTGCATTGTCCATTCACTGAACTTGTCACTGAAATCTATTGCTTCTGATGTGCTTTGGATTGGAGCCATTATTGAGGATGCACGACATATCCGCAACTTTGTACAAAACCATACAAATGCCCTCACTATCTACAAGGAGTACAGCAATCTATCATTGTTGAAGATTGCAGATACACAGTTTGCCTCTTCATTCATCATGTTGAAGAGGTTGAGGGAGGTCAAGACTGCTCTTGGGTCCATGGTTATTTCAGAGTTTTGGTCTTTTTGGAGAAAGACGGATCAAGCAACCTAAAAGAAGGTGAAGGACACGGTGTTGGATGATATATGGTGGGAGAAGGTAGATCTAGTTATTCAGATCAT
This sequence comes from Pinus albicaulis, assembly GCA_034641835.2. Taxonomy (NCBI): domain Eukaryota; kingdom Viridiplantae; phylum Streptophyta; class Pinopsida; order Pinales; family Pinaceae; genus Pinus; species Pinus albicaulis. Next base: position 1,056,043,714 of record CM076578.1, read on the forward strand.
GGAACCTATCATTTCCTTGCTCCGATTTGCAGATACAGACCAACCCATCCTAGGAGAGGTTTATGAAGGATGGGATTCCATGATTGAGTCGTGAGGACCATTGTTTTACAGAGTCAGTGCCCAGAGTATGAGACATCACCTGAGGCCTTCTTCATCGTCATACATGATATTCTTGTTAGCAGATGGGACAAGAATTTCACACCTTTACATTATTTGGCTCACTCCTTGAACCCAAAATACTACAGCCATGAGTGGCTAAATGGTGGACCTTCCCGCAGATTCCCTCCTCACATGGACGCTGAAATCTCATAGGGGAGGAAAGATGCATTAAGGAGGATTTTTCAGGATAGGGCATCCCTTGATGAGATGGAGGATGCCTTTGTAGATTTTTCCACTGGCACTGGGCGATTTGGAGGCTATGATGTGATTCGAGACAGGGGGGCTAAGAAGCCCTATTCTTGGTGGGCAACTCATGGGGCAACAAGCCCTCCTCTACCGCAGTTAGCCATGAGGCTCCTCTCTCAAGTGACTTCATCCTCTTGTTGCGAGAGGAATTGGAGCACATATGGGAATTTGTATAGTGTGAACAAGAGCAGGCTTGAGCAGTCCAGGGCAGAGACAATGGTGTATGTGCAAACCAACCTTCGCCTCATCTACAGGCAGAGAGAGGATTGGTTGAAGGGAAAGACAAAGATGTGGGACGTATTTCCTGATGATATGGGTCTGGACAACAGTGTTGAGTTGGCAATGGCCAACTTGGATCTCAATGCGCCAATGCTAGAGCCTGTCAGATTTGATGATGGAGTAGAGGCGTCATCCTCCACACCAGCAAATGCAGAGATGACAGAGGAGGAGGATGCATCAGAGCCAGAGGAGAGCAGTGGTGAGCATGATGATCAGGATGAGGACAGTGATGTTGATTATGCTGATGAGGATTGATGACTCACTGACTCTGATTCATTGAGGCTTCAGGCTTGTAGTCTTGGAGATTGTAGTTTTTTTGTATTTTCTATTTCTATTTGCCATTGGCAGTGTACTTATGTAACACATTTTGATTCTGATGACTTAATGAGAAAACTACAGTATCTTACTATCTTCAATCTTGTCTTTCTGAGTAAATTTGACAATTGTAATTTGTATCATGTATGGTGTATCAATGTATCAATGATCAATGATCATATATGACTCATGAGTATCTATGTTTGAATCAATGAATTTGTATGAATTTGTGTAAAAAATATCTAATTTTTAATATATTAATATATTAATATATATATATATATATTTAATAAAATAATATATAACGTATGGTATCCCAGAAGTATCCTGTTCCGGGGGTCACCGTACCCGAATCCGATTCCTCGAATCCCCGTATCAGGTGACTTAGCTTTGAGGGGTTAACAATGTGTTTTAAACCCTCAAAACCCTCTTTTCCTAGCTTTAGTGGGAAATCTGGCAATTAATTAAGCCAGAAATTAAATAAATGGAGAAAAATAAATATCCACGCATGCTAAATTTTTTGGAAATGAGGTGGAAAATTATGGAGTTAAAGTGAAGTCTCAAAGTGATGTGGACTCCTAAAATCAAGGAAATGACATGTGCTCAAATAAAATTGAATTTTCGGCATTAAATGAGAGTTGCTTACTCGGAAATTCGAATTTGTGAAGTTAATACACATTTGGGAGGGATTTAGGAGAATATTTGGTAGAGATTTTCGTGGAAAATTGTCCCCACATGGGTTACCACCCATATACACTTGTCATTCCATCATAAAATTCGAATTTGGCACACAAGGGAAGAAGAAAAAGATGTCCACTTAGAAGAATTCGATTTTTACACTTGGCACTGGAGCTCCACTTATCAAATTCGAATTTGCCTTGTAATTTCCTCACTCACCACGTGACATTTGGTTCTTCAATGGGATTTGCTCCAACCCCTCTATATAAGTGAGTCTTGGGCTCTCATTTATAATATTGTTTACTAGCTATTGTGCTTGCGGAAGCACTACTACTTTGTACACTTTTTCAAGAATATCGATAAAGACTTTGGGGCTCCATTCATGGGTGTTCTTCCTTTGAAGCATGGTGCATTGTGAGCTATTAGTATAATCTTTTTTGTGCTTTGAGTTACTTCATTTTCCATGTATTCTTGTGAACTTGCTAGAGCACAACTATCTTGCATTAGCATTTGATTTGAAAGCAGGTTCTAGAGGTTGAAAGTTCTAGTTTATTTTCAAATAAATTTCTAGAAGTTTTAATTCATTATTTGTTGATCTAAATCTACATGGACTAATGTGTAACTTGAGTATTGTAGAAGAATTTTCTTTGGATCAAGCGTAACGGGAAGTCTTTGAGAGACCAACCACTCTTGAAGCACCTTCAAAAGAACTCTCATTTTTTAATTGGATTTTGAAAGTTTATCTTACGAAAGTGTCTTGCAGGGATTTGTTTGGACATAGTTTGTATGCATGCAATCATTTAAAAATATTTTACTTTTCATTGTGCTTCATTGGTTCATATTTTTCTATTTAAAGAGTTTAAGCATGGCTAGACAAAGAGGAGAGCTTACTCATCCTCTTTGGCTTAGCCATTTGTAGATTATTGTGCAAAATTATGTGATTTTCTTTGTCTAACACTTGGTTGGTTTTTTGTAACCTTATTTTTCTAACTTGTTTTTTTGTAGGAACTTGTGGGATTCACCTTCAAAAAAACTACTAACAAATTGTTGCAGGACCTTTGAACTTTAATGTCAAACTATAATATCCCCAAATGGGATATTTTATTAATTTTACAAAAATCACACTAACCCAGCATTTTACCATAAAATTACTGAATTAATAAACAGAGGATTGCCATGTAAAATAAAAACACATAAACACTGCAATCCATTAACACATCGAACAGGAAGAATCTCAACATTTTATTATAAATGATAAACTGTGGTTACATGCATATCTGACCCAAATAGCTGAGATGGAAAACTGGCCACCAATATGAACAGTTACACTGCGCTGGCCTCCAAAACTGAATTGTTGCATTCTCCCTCCAGCAACAACTATCACTGAACCCACTGAAAGATAATGAAGCACAAGTTGAAGATCTGAGTGATCCTCACACCAATCCCTGAAGCTCTACGAAACTTCTGAATGAAGTCTCCTCAAAAGAGTTGGGTTTCCATCCAACACTCACAAATCACCCAAGGGTTTCCGTCCTGGGGCTACCAATGGAGTAGAGAACCAAGTTCTCGAACCTCTCTCACAAGAAAATGATCTGATCAAAAGATATCCCTCAATAGCCTCCTCCTTTTCTTTTATAGATCTCCTGGATCCTTCTAGAGCCTTATTTTATGTAGGAAAATGGTCAATTGCCCACCATGCCTCCTCAGGTCACTGAAAATCACTCCTAGCCATCCCATCCTGTAGATCTTCTCGTCCCGGTTCCAAGAAGCTATTACACTAAGGTGTTGTGCCAAGAAATCCTCCCGAAATGCCACCTTAGGCATAATTAATTGAGTTAGGCCCAGTAATAACTCAATTTTCCGAAAGTTGTCAAAATGCATCGAAACGAAAGGCAAATTGCTCGAATGATGGAATATATCAAGCGAATGCCACTAGACGTCATAGAAACTCCTCAAAACTCCTCCAAAAAACCCCTAAGCCCGCTGATGACACCAACCTGTACCTGTGACATGTCTGCTCGTAACTCTGGAAGTCCAACCTAACCCTATCATAGGTGACACCAAAAAAAGGAATATTACAGACCTTCCGCCCCAATATTGCTTGCCCTCAAGCAATCCAAATATGTGAGCCACCCTGTTGGCCCGATGCAACTAAGACCCAATGCCCGGATCCCATACAAACACCTAGGTGCTGCTAAGCTCCTGTGTCAAATCACTAGAAACAGACCCCTCAATGTCAGGATCCCAAATTGATCTCCCACTATACTTGACATCAATTAATCCTCCCAGATCCCAATGCCACCATGGCCAATAATCGCCCAAGTCCCCTGACTCGGACTGCGCACTGCCTCTGGCTATAGATAATGCCCCATGAAGTGAAGTCCGCCAACGAGCATCAATGCTCCCTAGCTCCTGCTATGTTGTACCTCTAACTGTATAAGATGCCCCACCAACTGCATACCAACTCATCACCTCCCTCCAATCCAGCCCCTGACTCAATCCAATGCCGATATTGCTCTCTTGAAGTCGGGATGGAATGCTAAAGAAATGTCGACCTGTGTCCCACTGCCAACTAGAATCTGTAACATCTGTCATGTGTAAGGGCCCATGCTCTGCTATGCTCCCTACGAAGAAGATCGTACCATCAAGAGGGTACCAACTCATGATCTCACGTTAATCTATCCTGGAAGAAGGATCCAAGGTAGTGACAACTACATACGAAACATGCCTGGAGCATTGTCGCTAGCCTATACTCAACTCACGCTGCTCTGTCCCATCTGCCGACGAGATCTGCCTATAGAGGAGGGCCCCTCTCTCTATAAAGTGCCAAAGTGGGCTAGATATGTTGCAAGCCCCGTAGATGTACTCCTAGAGAATGCAACTCCCTGAAACTACTGCAGCCCTGTTGACTACATGTGCATCTATCTGCACCTCACCAGTGTGTTGGCCCAAAGATGGATGCTCCACCATTTCCAATAACTCCTCCCTCTCCTGATCAAGAATGTCATGCTCCTGTTGTCTACTATCCCCCTGTAGAACTATCCCATCAACTTCCAACATCTCTAGAGGATATGGATAAGCAACTACTATCACCGTACCCGATGTCTGTGCATCTGACTGCTCCTCCTCAATGGCTAACCCCAAGGTTAGCCGCATATCCATCATAGACTCAATGTGAGCCCCCATCTGGCTCACACCCAAAGGACTATCATGCATGATGTGCATAGTCTCCTCCTCTGCTAACTCATGCTCCATCATATGCTGCTCTGCCTGAATCGTCACAAGTGACTTATCACCCTGACTATCTCTCGTAGAGTCCCTGACCGCTCACCCTGCACACTGGAATACAACTCCGACCTACTGTCATCAACTCCGCATGACTTCTCTCGCTCCCCAGAAGCATCTTCATATGATCCCATGGACTCATCTAAAGAAGATTCCTCATCCTGGCATATAGAACGAATGTCCTCCTGTTCTGCCTCTGCCACATCATCTGCATCACTCAAGCATGAGTGATCAGGCCCCCAAGGTTCTTTGCAGATGAAGCAAAGTCCCTTCTTCCTCAACTCGTTCTTGCTGCCTAATCCACCAAATTGGAGTAGCTCCTCCCTGGTCAACACTCTCCTGAAATACCCAATGTTTTGCTCCACCAAACTCTCGGCCAGTTTATAAGCAACAAGTGAGACCAATTGTTCTCTCCTCCAAATGGTCAACAACCTGGTTTGCAGCATCCTGCAAATGTCATCATTGTTACCCGTGACTCCAGCCATGATTTCTAAGATCTTGATCCTCTTCTCAATGGCAAGACCCCAAATGTTATGTCGATCCGAAAGATTCTCTTCTATTAATTGGAAAACTTTTCGCATAATGTCATCATTATAAGGAAGCATAGGTGAAGTTATTTTGATAATCTCACTGAGACAAGAAGCTACTATAAGTCTCACTCCTTCACAAGGATGCTCCAAGAATCTTGGATGAATCAAAGCAAGTATTGTTGGTTTGAGTGGCCAATTTAGGACACTCAAATCTGATTGGCTCACTTTAGGAAGATGTGATTCTAGCTTCTCCAAATTAAGGAAATTTTTTGCAATCATCTTTAGGTTCTTCAAATCAGATCCAAGTGCAAAGAGCCAATTCCCTACCTCAAACTTTTTTTGCAAATCCCTTATCTGCTCTAGCTGTATGATGGCATGTATCCCCCTTGAAAAGGGTTTGTTGTTTGGTTTTTCTCTTTGATCCATGGAAGCATTGCAGCTCTAAGCACCTTGTGCAAGTGATTTTTCAAATTGTAGCTGGTACTGAATTCTTTCTAAGTCATTAAAGCTTTTTCTAAGATTTTTGCACAAATTGGGCTTTAGCAAAATCATTTTTGCACAACAAGATGAATTCATCCTAGCAAAGTAATCTAAACAATCTCAGGTGAGAAAAATGTTACCCCAGATGCAAGAAAATGATCTCTCCTCAAGCTTTGCGCCGAATCTGGAAATTTCGCAACTACTCGCTGGAAGGAACCCTTGTTTGAGCCTTCAAAAGTGCTCAAAAAATTCTACCAAATTAATCTTGGGCTCTCCACCACAAACCCAGAAAAACTCAGAAATTATTTTGGCAAATACGACCGATCACCCGGGACCCAAAATTTAAGCTTACTCCTTCCCCACTAGCTGCCAAATAATTCTGTATGTTTGGGGCACAAAAACTCCCCCAAAAATTCTACAAAATTAGAAGCCAACTCCTTGACCCGTGGCCGACAAAACCCAGAAATGTTTTGGGTTAATTATGATTGACCCAAAATGTTCAAATAGTGTGAAATCACAGCTAAACCAGCAATTCGCCCTTCTATAAGAATGATGATTTCAGACCCAAATATCGCCCGAAAAATTCTGAAATTTTTACCACAAACTCCTTTCACAAAACCTAGAAAAACCCAGAAATGGTTTTTTCCAAATCATGACCGACCCCAATAGCAAGTTCCTCCAAAAACTGCATTGTTGCTCCAAGACTACACTGCTGCATAAATTCGGCCTCTGATTTACCCACTGAAAACTGCTCAGAAAATTCTAGGAATTTGGGAAGGTGATCATTTCCCATAACCCAGAAACGGTATCCTCCAATTCCAACCTTCAAAATATGACCCTTTGTAGTTTGACCCTCTTCCAATTTCGTTTTCTAGCACTACAGCAGCCACTGTCAATCACTACCCTCCAAATTCCCAGCCAACCTTCTCAAATCGCTCCCCTATCAATCTCCCAACACCCCAGCTCTAAAATCCCACCAATGCAGCTCCCACAAATGAGCCTCCACCAATGACTGCGTAGACCCTTCTAACCAAAATAGTTGCAACCAAAAATGGCAAATACGCAGACTGAGCCAAGATCAAGGCTCTGATACCACTGTAATATCCCCAAGTGGGATATTTTACTAATTTTACGGAAATCACACTAACCCAGCATTTTACCATAAAATTACTGAATTAATAAAATAGAAGATTGCCATGTAAAATAAAAACACATAAACACTGCAATCCATTAACACATCGAACAAGAAGAATCTCAGCATTTTATTATAAATGATAAACTGGGGTTCCATGCATATCTGACCCAAATAGCTGAGATGGAAAACTGGCCACCAATATGAACTGTTGCATGCGCTGGCCTCCAAAACTGAATTGTTGCATTCTCCCTCCGACAACAGCTATCACTAAACCCACTGAAAGATAATGAAGCACAAGTTGAATATCTAAATGATCCTCACACCAATCCTTGAAGCTTTGCAAAACTTCTGAATGAAGTCTCCTCAAGAGAGTTGGGTTTTCGTCCAACACTCACAAATCACCTGAGGGTTTCCGTCCTAAGGCTACCGATGGAGTAGAGAACAAAGTTCTCAAACCTCTCTCACAAGAAAATGATATGATCAAAAGATATCCCTCAATAGCCTCCTCCTTTTCTTTTATAAATCTCCTGGATCCTTCTAGAGCCTTATTTTATTATTATTTTATTCATTGAGCACATTTCCTTTAATTAAAATATTCTTTTTAATGTAGGAAAATGGTCAATTGCCCACCATGCCTCCTCAGGTCACTGAAAATCACTCCTAGCCATCCCATCCTGTAGATATTCTCGTCTCGGTTCCAACAAACTATTACACTAAGGTGTTCTGCCAAGAATTCCTCCTGAAATGCCACCTTAAGCATAATTAATTGAGTTAGGCCCAATAATAACTCAATTTTCCGAAAGTTGTTGGAATGCATCAAAACGAAAGGCAAATTGCTCGAATAATAGAATATATCAAGCGAATGCCACCGGACCTCATAGAAACTCCTCAAAAATCCTCCAAAAAGCCCCTGAGCCCACTGATGACACCAACCTATACCTATGACCTGTCTGCTCCTAACTCTAGAAGTCCAACCTAACCTTTTCATAGGTGACACCAAAAAAAGGAATATTACACAAACGAGTAAGAATCTCTCTTTTTCCTTTGGTTGTGGGCAGTTGAGGAGCTTCCTTGAGGAAGGTCGAGTTCCTTCTGTGGCATTTTCTCTCTCTCTCTTGGTCGTGAGCATTGAGGAGGCTTAGCCTCTCTTCTTCACTTATAAAAATCTTATTTTTATTGAGTCTTTATATTGTAGAAATTTCTCATCAAAGATAACTCTAAGACCTCAAGTTTCATTTGTAAAAGTTTCCCTCAAGCTTGTAGGAGGCTTCATAGTCTCTTACCTCTAACAACCAATAAAATTTCTGATTTTGGGAGCGTGGGTTTTACCCATTGACATCCCAATCTCTCCATTTTTTTAGAGGACTTGTGGTGTGATTTTTTAATCTCTTTAAATTGCATGCATCTCATCTAATTGGTCAATTAACACAACGATGCATTTCATTCATTTCACGAGCTATTCACTTTGATTTGCTACAAGTTTTAAGAGCATTTACTTTCATAGCAAATTCATAATTTTTATATGCAAGCATCTTTACTTGAATTTATTTAGCTTGAACTCATACTTCAAATTTGTTTGCGTTTCACCCTTGAGTAAACTCTACAATTTTAAGTTTGATGCATCAAGTAAAGCTACATTTTATTTCATAACAAGCAAATATATTTCAAGGTGAGGTTGAATTTTCATTTTCTTGTTAATTTACTTTTATATCTTACATGCCCCAAGCATCACTAAAATTTACCTCCAACTTCAGTTGGTTGAATAGACATTTTAGGAACCCTCTACCACTATGAACTCCTCACAGTGAAATCCAAACCATTGGACGATGGTGAGGTCTGAGGATTAGAGTTCAATTGTAATCTTGTTTTAGAGGTAACTAATAAAATAAACCATGAGCATTATCTCATCACATTTACTTGCAAATTTCTCAAATTTTTTTCTATCTTGAAGGTTTAAAGTTTCACATGTAAATCTTATTTCAAGAAGCACTTTGGATACAAGCATTATAATCTCTTAAATTTTGCAACAAGTTTAATTCTATGGTACTTGGAAATTTTCTTATTTTTGCAATTTCATTGCATGTTGTCATTTTAATGGTCATTAGCTTATGGATGATTGATATATCTTGTTTCATTGGCAAGTACTCTTATTCGGTGTTACAAATTTAATTGCATGTTGTTATCTTAGTCTAACATTTGAGTTTTTCTATCATCTCAATTACATTCTCTAAAGTAGATCACTAATTGTTTGTATTTTGGCAACATATCTTCACATGTTTTAATTCACCAATTTATTTATCTTAAAAACATTCTTGTATCTTGCATTTATAATATCTTGTGCGAACAGTTTCTTGTTTCAATTTTCAAGATTACTTTTGTTTTCCATTTGAAAGCATTTCACTTCATTTAAGCAAATACAATTTCATTTTAAGAGCAATACTCTGAAGGCACTGGTTTTTCATATGTTTTGTGCTTATCTTATGTAGTGATGGTTATTGCTAATATCACTTTTTTGCTTATAAACCTTAAGAAGTAATCTATTTAACTCTAAGTTGCAAGAAATGGGGAAACGAGAAACGATACGAAACTCGACCTCCCCAAATTTTGGAAAAGGGGAAACGCGATATATATATTAGAATTTAGGACATTTAAAAAAATTTATCTAAAATCATAAAACATGGATGATAAATTATAATTTATTACATTCAAAGCATAAACTATTACAAGTTACAACACATTTACTCATGAATGATAACGGACACAATGAAAATAGCAATATCGAAATATCCAAAACCAGCGTTTATTTAATATCAAAATCTCAAAATTGGCCTTTATTATATATATGAGGTTGCAAGTACAATAAAGTCAAAAGACTAATACTCATTATCGAAATCCTCATCAAATATAACAGCAGAATGATGCTCAACAGTGGATGATGTAGTTGAAGAAGATGTTTGGCCAATCCACCCCTATGCTCCTTGTCCTCAATATTCAAGGCAGCAAGAGAGAGATCCAAATCAGGATTTTCTGGATCCACATCCCATTCTTTAGAAGGACCATTGCCATATTCTGGACCCCTACGAGATGCAAGGCGAAGGTTGGAGTGCACATAAACAAGATCCTCTGCCTTTTGTGAGCCCAACCTGTTGCGCTTCACGAAATGAATAAAACCATAGGTGCTCCAATTCCTTTCTGTTGATGAAGAGCTTGCCACTTGTGAAAGGAGGTGAATCGCAAGGTTTTGCAAATGTACACCATTTGCTCCATGGCAAATCCACCACCTAACTGGATTCATGGTGCTCCTCTCCTCCAAAGATGATATATCTGAATAATCATCTATTCCTGCAGCAAAACTGGCAAATTCTTCCTTCACCTCCCTATGTAGATGAGCTGGAAAAATTCTCATAAGGGCTTTTTCCACCCCATTAGCCACCTCTCTATCCTTATGGGGTGCCTTCCTCTTCCCATTGCTTTGAGCAATGAATTCCTCATCATAAAATTTTGGGTTCGAGGCATGCGCTAAAGTGTGCAACGGAGTGTTGAAATTGTTCCACCTATCAACAATGATTTTCTTGATTAATTCAGCAAAATGATCATCTACGAACAAAAGTTGTGGAGACTCTTGTGAAATGATTTCCATAGTTTTCTCAACCATGGAAAACATGCCATCATATACCTCTCCTAAAAAAGGTTGGTCAATGTCAGCATTTCGAAAAAGCTCAAATGCATTAGTTGTGAACATTAGCAAGAAATCTATCTTGCTCCACCAATCCTCATCAAGACACAATCCACGCACCGTATATCCCCACTCTGAATCTGCTTGTCTCCACTCAGCCCAAAGTTTACTCACCACCATAGACATTAATGCTTGCTTAACCTCGACAAGGCAGCACAACATTATGAATTTTGAGGCATATCTCGTCTCAGCAACTTTTAACAACTCCAATTTGGAGTACTCTCGAAATATTGCTTGAGATTGGTGGTGGTTGGTGATGAATTTAACAATCTCCCTTGCTTCCCCCGTGAGTTCCTTTATCCATGGGACTTTATTGTCGAACTCCTCTAAGATCAGATTCAGATTATGGACAATGCAGGGTGTCCAAAAGATGTGGTCATACCTCCCCTCAATAATCAAACCTGCAACTTTGCATATTGGTGCATTATCCGTGATATCTTGCACCACCCTGTTAGGACCTACTTGTTCAATAGATTTGATAATAACATCAGCAATGAATTGTGCATCTTTTACCTCTCCTGAGCAGTCTTTCGCCTTTAAAAACAGTGCTTCTTTTAATGAAGTGGCAATGATATTTATCAATGGTCTACGCCTTGTATCTGTCCATCCATCTGAGACTATGGTGACCCCAGAGCTACTCGAAGAAGAACGAATTGGTGATAAGACATCCTCCACAAGATCCTTCTCATTTTTGAGAAGTTGAGTTTTAACTTTCTCATAGTTGAGCGCCTTGTACCCTTAAGGAGCTTTGTTAATTGCCCTTATCATATCTTGCCAGTAAGGAGAGCGAACAACATTGAATGGGATACCACATGCATAGATGCCCCTAGCCACTCTGGAATCAGCTTCTTCTCTTGCTTGCACATTCACCAATTTAGCAATTCTTCTATCTTAAACTGTACAGGATGCCCCTCTGGATGGTGGTTGTTCTGGTTGTTGAGTGGCTCTCCTCTTCCTTGCTTCAATTAAAATCTTTGGCTCAATGTTCGTTGGATTTTTAGTAGTAGCTTGACTAAGATCATCATGCTTTGTTTTAATTCCATCCGCCTGATCGTGCTCTCTTTGATATTCCCTCTCGCCACAGGGTTTGATGTTTTTGTGCAATCTGCAATCCCCTATCCTCCTCCATGCAAAAGATGTATCTTCACTCTTGGGTAAGAGTCCTTGTAAGAATTACTACAAGGATTACATCGCCATTCCCATGAGCCATCACCTCCACATCTTTGAAGCTTCTCAACATGCCTCCAAAGAGGATAATATTCAGCCCTTGGGTTGGCCTTGGGGTTTCAACTTGAACCTTGGATGGAAGCCATTGCTGCAAAAAAAAAAAAAAAAAACAAATCTATAAATTAAAAAAAAAAAAAAAAATACAGATTTGTTAGCATAAACCCTCGAAAAATAGAAGAAACAATGGGAAAAAACCAAGAAATTAAATGCTTCTTACCCAAATTAATTTTGTGTAGCTGAAGCTACCCCAAAATGCTAGAATAAACAAGAGAAATATCGTTGTCGCTGAGCCAAAAACCAAGAATGTCATAGCTGGAAACTTCGCACTCCAAATCTGATTTTGAAATCTCTTTCTCTTTCGGTTGAAATCTCGTTTGCTTACTGGTGAAAAAGCCCTAGCTGAAGTGCTACTCTCTTCCTCATTTCTCCTTGCTAAAATCGCCCTTCTCCAAGTGAAACGACTTGCTCAATTTGTGTGATGAGAGAATGAGGCGAATTGTCTTTTTATAAGTTTAGAAAGCCATCTAGAAGCATCCAAAAGACAAAGTAAACAATTTGAAAAATATTAAAATGCATGCAAACCCAAAAAAATTTAAAAAAAAACACAAGTTAAGTTGCTTTAACTCGAAGGAAACACGGTCGTACGGCCTGGAAACGTGTTTCCAGAATGCGGCGAGAAATGCGTTTCTAGGCCGTATGATACACAAAAACGCGTTTCCATTTCGTTTTTTGGGTGAAACAGGGGTGGGACCCACATTTCCTGCAACATAGATTTAACTCTAACAACTCTCCTAGAAAACTCACATCTTTAACTAAGTTTTTCTTTAGGGACCACCCCCCATAGCTAACCTAGAATGTAGCTTAAACAGAGAGAGTCGGGATTAGTGTGACAGCCCCTTCTCTGAATTCCTTGCCACCAACCACACCTTGTGGAGTTAAAGGTTTTTCTCACTAACTTGTAGGTAGGTGTAGGCAGCAAGCGATAACACTGTCAATGTTAATGTTATTGCTAAACAGGAAACTGAATTGGGCTAATAAGAAAGATTGAAGTAAATTGCTCTAAGCATAGAACATACCATGGTTAACTAAAAATTAACAGATATTTATGCATACTTCAGTAATCAAGATCCAAGCAACATCCTCTCCCAAAAACAAACAAATATTTCAGTTTATGAGGTGCATATTTTTGTATTTATGAGACATATACTTCTGTATTAGAACCATACTGGCTTTTTTCACAACATACTTTTCCCATACCAAATCATAACCATATTCATATTTGTATTTGAGCATTGCTAGTATGCATGAAACTACTGTGGAAGAAAAATGAATATGGAAAAGTGTGCTTCATGAGAAGGGTACTTCAAACATACCTCACTTTCAGTCAATGGTCTGTCGGCTGATATGACAAAAAGCACTAAGTCTGCCCGAGGAACAAACTCCTCAGTAAGTCTTTGCTGTCGCTTAAGAATCACATTTGTGCCAGGAGTATCAACAAAACAAATCTGCCCATCATGAAGATACCGATGTCATATTCAGTTTCACACATAAATATTGATGCACGTGCATATAGTTGCCACAGGATTCATGTTTGGCCTTGAAAAATCATGCATATTTGCACAGTATAAGACACTAAGATATTGCAAATACCAAGCAACACCAAGCAAACTTCAAAATAAAAATCAGGTAATATTATACCACAAGAATGACTCCTTTATACAACTAATTATCTCTTCTTCCAAAAGTCAATATAATTTCTTTCATTTTAAAATACACTTTAGAGAAAATATATTTACGCAAAAAGTTTCAAAAATTCGTTTAAAGCATTAAAGCTTTCTGTAAAGAGCATGTAAATGACTAAAAAAGATCATTAGCTGAGCTGCACGTAAGTGGACTTTAAGAGGATGTGCAAAGGGAAAAAACGTAAATAATATTTTCCATATCCAAAGTCACTTCCATCTGTTTTATATATGGAACTTAACATTTAAAGCATCAATTGTTTCTTGAAAAGATCAAAAAGTTTTTAAAAGGCCAGGATCAATGTATCCATAGTGATATACACGAACCATAATATTAACTGGATAAAAGTTCCCGAGAAGTCTTGGAAATTACTAGTATCAAATTGAAGATTTGTGTTGCCTGAATTCACAACTAATGTGGATTTGAATTCTCCATGTAAACAGTTGGGACACAACAGCTCAGTCAGGTAATGTCTTCCTAATAAAGACTTCGTAATGATGACCTCATAACTTATAACAATCAATGACTGAACAGTAAATTCACCAAATAAATGTACAAGCCACTACAAGACAAAACGCGCGGAAAAAAATTGGGATAACATCAAACTCTAAGGACTGATTGCAATACATCCACAATATTAGGTACTTTGGTAAGGGGATAAACTTATAAAGCACACCCAACACCAAACCTCCCATCCAACAAACAATCACACATTATCAAAACAGTTTGATGTTCATTTCCATTATCCATGACACAAAAGACGGCTATGCTCTTGACCTGTCTTGGGTCACTGATCCATAGCTTCACCAATTTTTATAAGCACTCATACTCTATGGTGAAAAGAAGTTAAAAAGAATTATAATGGGTGTCATTCCAATTGGGAGTCCTTATGATCCAAGAAAAATTATCATATGTAGATATCTTTCCAGCATTGATCCCACTGGGAGATATTACATCCCAGATTGCACCTCTATTATTTTGAAATGAACACCAATACAAAGGCAAAGTCAATATAATCTAACAATAACCAATTCTAAGAAAAGAACTAAAGCTCCCGATAATGCATGTAAATATAATCATCCATCTCTAACCAAAGAAAGTATAAGGCAATCACAAGCTATGAATAGTCTGGGATTTATGTCCTGTGAAAATTTCAAATCTGAAATTCTACTGCAGTTATAGATTTATTTCTCCTACTTGTTTTCACAATAAGTTATTTAAAAAACCCTTCCAATAAATTTCGAAATAAATACTATTGCAGTTATCACTCAAGTACATATAGAGAAAATAACAGGAAAATACAAGCACAAGAATCAATCACAATGACAGTCACTTTTGGACAATCGTCCCCGGAAAAACTCAATGTGGGAAAACCAGTGCAGCAGATGAGGATTTATATATTAACCTTCAGTAGTAAATTCTTTACAAAGAAAGACTAGCAGAAATAACTAAGAAACTTCTTGAGGTACACTTGAGATAATTCTTCTTGGGACCTCCGAACAATTTCTGACATCTGAGGGACTCACTAGCCCTCTCTATGTCACTCTTGTGCCTCTTTGCGCAGAGCCAGCATGAGACTGTGTGAGGCCTCTGCGTTGCTCCTGAGTGCTACCTCTCTGCCCTTCTGCGTCCTTCTCCCCAGCCCTAACACTGTTGATTCCCTCTGCTTCCTTCGTCGTGCAAATTTCCCTCTGAAATCGAATTCTATTCCTTCAGAATCGACTTCCCTCGAGTTACTGAATGTTTTCCCAGCTTGCTTTCCAAATGGCCCTCGAGTCTTCTTTTAAATATTTTCATTGACGAATCAACGGCCCCGATTAGAAGTCTAATCAATGGCTAAGATTAAAACATGACTTGATCTTCGTTCTCTAGAAGATTCACACTCTGTTTTATTAATACCCTTTAATTATTTAATTTCCCTAAGTTTAGACTTAGGGTCCTCATTAAAATAATTAAATAATTTAATAAAACATAAATTGAGTGGAATTTCCACAAACGATTTCTGGGTTCTTTAGAATACTAGAGTCCAAGCCTCCTCACAAATTTTTAGACTTAGATCACTTTCCGATGCTACAAAAATCAACATGTCCATGTCTTTAAATTATATCGCTGATGTAAAGTGGATTTCACTATCTTCAGGTTAGCTGAGTTCTCCTTATTTAACCTTTAACAAGGGGTATAATGTAGTATTCTAGCCCAAAACCAAGTTGTACCATATGTTCAAGGATGGATGTACAAGGAGTTCAATATGGGCATATGCCAAAAAGATTAATTTACTATTAATATATGATTTGAAAATATGATTGTTATATGGCCACTTTATTAGGGAATTGTGACCAAGATAATATTATAATTGTAGGCTTGGGGTTAGATGATTCAAAATTTAACCACCTTAACCAACTCAAGGTCCTATATATTGATGTACTGAGAGACGATTAAATGAGAGTGGTATATATAATGTGGGTAGCCAATCTTTGGCCCCTGTAGTTGTACATGGTACAACATCATTAATATATGTTACATTTATTGTTCTCTCCAATTATGTTTGTCTATTATTATGTTATATGAAATCCTACATTTAACATAGACATTTTTTTTATTATGAGTATGGTTGAAGTTGTTGCATATGAGAAGATGAAGCATGCATTAAATGAGGAAAAGGATGTATTGGCTGCTGAGAAAAATGGTCATTGCAAATCGCTATGTATACTACTTTGTGTATGCATGTATGGGTTGGTTACCCCTAGTCTGCTATAGGGTTTCTCATTAAGGATGCAGCAAGGCTTCCATCATTTGAGCCCATTGTTGAAACTCATTTGTCCACAACTTTATTTTGTGAAACTCCATCCCAAAGCACACAAAAGAGGAGAAAAAGGAAGGGGAAAGTCAGAAATTTTCCTCCATTTCTTCTTATATTAGAGCCGATTCTCTATAATTTATTTTAGAATTTTAGATAGCTTTTAAGTTTCATGCTCCCTGCCCTTATGGGAAAAATGTCATGCTCATTATAAAGAACAAGAAAGAGTGCCCGCTTAAAATGAAGAACCATTTACCACATGTGATATTCCCACTTGGCAATATGGCTAAGGGAAATATCAATCATGCCCAATTTTGTCTTATTTCATGTTTGCACTTAGGAGATGTGGGTTCAAGGGTCCCACATAAATTTTGGGATTAAGTGGGGGCCCAAAACATTAGGAAGGAAGGGAAATATTGTGGCTCTAGTGGAGCGTGGGGGCCACGCCATGGAGAATTACGGCCCACATGTGGAATATGCTCTCATTGGAGCAAAGTTGGTGGGGGAAAGTCGAATTTGGCCCACATGGGCATATTGGGGACTCTTTGATAAAAAGAGAAAGAGGCACTCATTTGGGCATTCATGATCATTTGAGAAAATTGTCTTTGGCATAGAACGCTTGAGCTGAAGCCAAGTTTGCAAGTGTTGTTTAGCACACGAGTGTTTCGAGCGGAAATCTCAACCCTTGCTTTGGTGGACTTCAAGTGTAAGCCCAAAGAGGGAGTCCTACCTATACCAATTTGTACTAGCAGTAGAGAGGGCGAGTTTATGGAGAGGCTTAGCAGAAGCAGCATAGGGACTACGTAGTTCTTCGAGGAGACACGCTTGGAGGTTGAAGAGTGAAGGGAGTTAGGGGTTGAAAATTGAGGTGGAGTCTGGGGAAGTGTTGTGGGCGATTTTCCATCATTCTAGTGGAGCAGCAAACACATCATTTGCTACAGGTTACATCTTCTGCTTGTGGAGGAGGGCTAAGCATTTGGGGGTCAGTTTTGGAGCGTCAAAACTAGGACAAACCCTTTCTGGGTTTTTCTAGGTTTATTTAGGAGAGGCCAAGATTAATTTAGCATCTAGAGATAATAGATGAGATGAAGTTGCGTGAACACCACACCTCGTAGCTGAACACTCAGGTAGAAAGAGAGCGAGCTTCACTATGGCAGAAGCTCGACCAGTGGATCTAGGAAAAGGATCACGCAGTTTAGCATCAGTAGAAGTTGAAGGAAGTAGTCGAAGCCACATGCCCATAAGTTTCAAACCTTGATGTCCAAGAAGAGGAACCAATGGAGGACAAGGTCGCGAAGCTAGACCTTGTGGTAAAAGGATCCAAGGAGAAAATTGCAGAAGTGCAATTTTCATATGAGATGAAGATCAGTGAGCTTCAAATGAAGTTATAGCCAACCACGCCACAAGAAGTGCAGGAGCAGAGGGAGGTCGACCTAAAGACTACAGTGGCAGACATCTCTGCAACAATGCCAGATTATGGGAAGATGTTGGATGAGACTATACACATTTGGACTTTGCTGCAGGAAGATCCAAATGTGCAGAAGCTACAAGAAGACATTCAACAGAAGCAGCAATAGCTGGAGGAGATTCGGGCAACTGCGAAGACCTTACCAATCTCGTAGAAGCTCGCCAATATCAGTGAAGGAAATGCCCTCCAAAAGAAAATAGAGGAGATGAGGAAATAAGAGCAGGTGTTGAGAGAGAAAACTCAGCGATGGTAGGATGAGGCTCTCCAACTATCTCAGGAAATTCACAAGAAGCTTCAAGAGCTTTGACAAAGAGAAGAGGAAGTGTTGCGAAAGACTACAGGACCAGTGACAGAAACATTGTTGGAAGAAGTGCGGAGCAAAGAAAAGCAGATCACTGATATTCTGCAGCAATTAAACAATGCCTACGACAACATTGTACCAAACATCAGAGGAAAATTAGCTTAGTGACTTGGAACATTTTTCCTCTGATATTTGGTACAATATTGTCATAGGCGTTGTTGAATCGCTACAGAATATCAGTGATCTGCGGTTGGGGGTCTGTTGGGCGCAACCCAACTTGGCCTAGATTTTGGCAAAGACTCCGCATTTTTTGGGGCAGAGAGAGGAATGGAGCATTTTTAATATACCGCGCGGCATTGTAAGGGCTTCGGGGTGGGTCGCAGCCCCTCCTTTTTGTAAAAGTGCACAATTTTGTAATGGGTTTTGGGCCATGCTTGTTTTGGGGAGTCCATGTTATTGTAATGATGTAGCCCTACAATGTAATAGCATAAATCGGGTGAAATAATAAGAAGAGAATCATTGAATTGATCTAGATCAGTGTTATGGTTGTATTGTTGTGATCTGTAGTTTTGTAGTGGAGGAGAGGATCCAGATTAATTCCCGGAATTTTTTAAGCATCTGAGGAGGCCCCAACAATAGTGCTTTGCAGCCAACAGCGTATTTTTTGGGCAATTTCGCGTGGTGCCAGGGGATAGCAACAACAGATCAGAGAGGGATTTCATATCTTCCATTTGGGCTTTGCTAGCTTGCCTTGTGCAAGCCCAGGTGCACTCTTTCCAGCGCCACATTGTACCCTCCTATTTATTAATAAAATGGCTCAAATCAGTGCAGTTCATGGAGATTTATGCTTGTTAAACGTACCATAAATTTTTGTATGAGTTTTTGCTATGTTTGCTTTGTTTAGCATTGTATATTTCCATTAGGAATATCACAGTGGTATCAGAGCATGATTTTGGCTAGTTGTGGGTCTAAATCACACAAATGCTCAAGTGCTATTGTGGACTAGAATTCCAGAGGCTAAAACACTAGTCCCACATTATTCTCCACATTGAACTTGTGCTCACAAATGTCTAAGCAGAAATTTGAAAATGTAACTAGGAGCCTTGAGAGACTAGACGAGTTGCTTGAAGAGTGGGTGTCAGCATGGACAACGAGAAGAGAAAGTAGTTGTCGACTTGCAGATGAAGAAAATAAGAGGAGAATGATTATTGAACGAAATGCTAGTGTCAACACTACAGTGACAAAGATAGGAGGCGGAGGTAGTGACGAGAAGAGAGAGAACATACCCATTGAGGAGGGAGTTCATCTAGATACATTCCAACCACTTGAGCATGAGACTAATGGCACGGGAGGAGCACGAGGATACACCTTGTGTGATGCAGGAATCACCTATGTTGGAGTTTCCTTTGGTAGCCCCAGTAGACAGATTGGAGGAGACAGTTGAGCACACATCCATTGATGAGATATCCCGGTCTATGACAAAGCTTCAAAATGACAACCACCTACAGCTGACTGATGAGCATGTCTTGCATGTTGGGTTGTCTATGGAGGAGCAGTTGGAGGCTCATGTCGAGCCAATGATGGAGGAGGATGTGCAGCCATCCTTTGGGCTAGCCATTGATGAGGGGCCGCATAGATACCACACGTTGGGATTTCAGCACAGTTCGCCTCAAAGGCGCACTGATAGGATCTACAACATTATCAGCCCACCCCTACGCCTTGGATTGAGAGAGGCGGAGTTTTCTAGACATATCAAAGGGGATGATCAGGTTAGCAGCACCATTGGGTCACCCTTGCTCATTGGAGAGAGGGAGATAGAATGACCTAGTCAGATCTCATGTGTTGACCTGGATAGTGGGATGAGACGATCGAAGTCCACTGGGTGTAACATCTGGATGTCGGGGTTGTTCTATGTGCAGGAGTCCGTGCATTCGATCCCTCTCTTGGGGTTGGATGGCGAGAGATTTTGAGTTGGTACCCTATGGAGTGGGTGATATAGATGGTGGTAGACACGGGAGTAGCTCAGCAGGAGTATTCAAGCACTGGGGATACCGGAATCCCATACTAGCAATGGGATCCGGGCAGGACTACCTATCACTTCCTAGGTATGTCGGTTGACTACGACCTGGATGGTACAGTTGACCTAGCAATTGAGCATGCACATTCGCTAGCGGAGTTTTGTTCAACACTAGTGGCTAAGTAGTTTATGGACAAACTTCTTTAGTTATCTTGGTATGACATTTGTACACGGGGTCATGGGGTGATCAACATACTCGGGCAGGAGTTTGTCGAAGGAGGTGGCATTGACAGGCCACCAGACGATGCCTTGTATGGGGTTGGGGATTCTTCACCTTTGTGTGTGTTGGGAAACCAGCTCCAAAAAGAGAAGAAAAGAGATATCAACGCCTTAGAAATAAGCCACTTCGAGGAGGCAACCTCCAATACATTACATGAATGAACAATTCTTGGATGATTAAAATTACCAAACCTCCTTTCTATATATAGGAGTCCATGGGGCCACAATGTAATCCTAGCCGACCTAATAATAATAATTTAAGGGCACAATAATAACAATATGGGGGTTACAGGGTACAATAATAACAATAAGGGGGTTACACTAACAACAATAAGGGACTATACTAGTAATATAGGGACGTAACATGCCCCTCTCCTTCAAAAAAGTGTTGTCCTCAACGCTTGAGTAGCTATGGGTGCTTCTGTATAAAATTCTCATCCTCCCATGTAGAATCTTCAGTGGGTAAGTTCTTCCACTTGATGAGATACTCTGAAATTGATCGATTCCATAACTGTCGAGTTCTTGTTTCTGTGACCGCTTCAGGTTTTAATATGATTTTTCCTTCCTCATCAAGTTCTGGCAATATTGTTTGAACTGGAAGATTTTAACCTATAACCTTCTTTAAACATGAAACATGGAAAACTGGATGCACTCGTGAAGAAGCAAGAAGCTCCAATTTGTATGCCATAGTACCAATCTTTTGCAACACCTTGTAAGGACCATAATACTTTGGCGATAATTTATTATCCTTCTTAGCTTCCTTGAGGGACATTTGTTTATATGGTTATAGCCATAAAAATACCCAATCTCCTACATCAAAACTTCTCTCGCTGCGATGTTGATCTGCCTGTTGTTTCATTCGATTTTGTGTCAAATTCAGGTTATCCTTTAAGAGTTGGAGAATTTCTTGTTGATGCTCGATGTGATCTTCCACTGCTTGAACCTTTGAATTTTCTCTTAAAGATGATGTGATGGATGGTGAATGATATCCATAAAGTGCCATAAATGGGGTCATTTTTGCTGCAGTATGGAAGGAAGTGTTATACCACCATTCTGCGAGAGGTAACCACTTGACCCATTGTGTTTGTTTATCAGATACAAAACAACGAAGATATCCTTCCAAACATTTATTTACTATCTCAGTTTGACCATCGGATTGAGGATGATAAGATGAGCTATGAGCGAATTGAGTACCCAAACAAGAAAATAACTCCGTCCAAAAATTTCCAATAAAAATGGGATCTTTGTCACTCACAATAACCCTTGGGTTTCCATGTAGCTTTTGAATTGTGTCCATAAATTTAGTAGCAACTGTACTTGCTTTAAATGGATGAGATAATGCACAAAAGTGTGCATACTTGGTAAGTATATCAACTACCACCATGATGACACTTTTCCCTTCGAACTTAGGTAAACCTGCGATAAAATCCATTGAAATCTCCTCCCAACGTTGACCTGGAATGGATAAAGGTTGTAGAAGCCCCGGGGTCTTAATTGTCTCAACTTTATTCTGTTGGCAAACCAAACATTCTGCCACAAACTTTTGAATATCAGATTTAAGTCCATCCCAAAAAAATTATTTCTTCACCCTGTGGTAAGTTTTTAAAAATCCTGAGTGTCCTCCTAAAGGAGAAGTGTGCAATTCCAAAAGAATCTTTTGTTTTAGTCGGGAATTCTTACAAAGATAATAGCGATCTTTGTACCATAAGGAATCATTTTTCCAACTAAATGTATCAGATCTACTAGGATCTTGCTGCAACTTTTGAATGAGTGTCCACACTTCTTCATTCTTCTTCCATTCATCTCTTGCTTCGGTTCTCCAATCTGGTTGGATAATAGAAATGGCACAAAGCAATGCTTCCACCTCTTCATTCTTTCTTCAGAGTGCATCTGCAACAACATTTAGCTGCCCTTTTTTGTAGATTATTTCAAAGTCATAACCCAACATCTTTGTGATCCATTTTTGCTGCTCTTCTGAAGATAGTCTTTGTTCCAAAAATTGTTTAAGACTATCATGATCAGTTTTCACCTTGAAGTGTCTTCCCATTAGGTAAGTTCACCATTTCTTTAGTGCATGCAGTATTGCTAACATTTCCTTCTCATAGATAGGTTTATGTAAATACTTTCCTTTAATTGGACAACTTTCAAAAGCAATGGGTCTTCCTTCTTGCATTAAAACAGCACCAATTCCATTTCCTGAGGCATCACATTCACAAATAAAGGTTTTTGTGAAGTCTGGCGTAGCTAAGACCGGTGCTAGGCACATTGCCTCTTTAAAATGTTCAAAGGTCTTAGTTGCTTCAGGAGTCCATGAAAATGCATCTTTCTTCAATAATGTTGTTAGAGGTGCTGCTATTCTCCCATAATTTTTAACAAACTTGCAATAATACCCTGTTAACCCGAGAAATCCTCGCAACTGCTTTGTGGCTGTGGGGACTTTCCATTCCTTAATGGCTTTAATTTTGTTAGGGTCTACCTTAACACCCTACTGAGATACAATATGACCCAGATATTCCACCTCTTGTACTCCAAAGAAACATTTGGATGTTTTTGCATATAATTGTTTCTCCTGCAATAGTTTGAGCACCCTGTCAACATGTTGAACATGATCCTTCCAGGACCTGTTGTAGATTAGTATATCATCAAAAAATACTAGCACAAATTTTCTAAGGAAGGGTTTGAAAATGGAATTCATCAACCCTTGAAATGTAGAAGGTGCATTGGTAAGGCCAAAAGGCATGACCAAAAATTCATAATGACCCTCATGAGTTAGAAATGTTGTTTTTTGAATATCTTCAGTCTTCATTCTAATTTGATGATATCCTGAACGAAGATCCAACTTGGTAAAATAAATTGCTCCATGTAATTCATCCAATAATTCATCAATCACAGGAATGGGAAATTTATCTTTAATGGTGAGCTTATTGAGCTCCCTATAATCCGGACACATGCGCCATGATCCATCCTTCTTGTGTACCAATACTACAGTTGCAGAGAAAGAACTTTGACTAAGTTGAATTATAACCGCCTCTAACATTTATGCAATCATACGTTCAATTTCGCTCTTTTGGACATAAGGATATCTATAAGACCTGCTATTTGGAGGAACACTTCCTGGAATCAAATGAATAGCATGATCATGATCACGAATAGGTGGGGGTCCTTTGGGAGTTTCAAACACCTTGGAATGATTGTCCAGGACTTTTTGGAGATTTGCAAAAATAGATGATTTTGATGTTGGAACTTGTAGTGAGCATAATTGTGCAATTACGCCTCGTTGTTCCTTCTTTAGAAGCTTTGTCATGACATTAGAGCTTATTATCTTTCCCGGCTTCCCTGCAAAACCCCGTAATTCGACTTCCTTTCCTTCTGGAAAAAATTTCAAGAAAAGTTCTTGAAATTTAAAAGCTACCGTCCCCAAAGATTGTAACCATTGTACTCCTAGTACAACATCAGCAACTCCCATAGGAATGGAAAGCATTGGACTATTCAATACATATTCCCCATGGTTAGCTTGATATTATGGCATTTTCCAGAGCAATTTATAGTTCCTCCATTTGCAACCATCACTTGACATTCTGATGTTGGGTATAAGAAACAATTCAATTCCTTGGCTACCTTACAATGAATAAAATTATGGGTACTACCTAAATCAATCAACACTATTACCTTTTTCTTCTTGATATGTCCTTCTATCTTGAGAGTTTGAGTAGTGGTAATTCTTGCCAATGCATTAAGATATGGTCGGACTCATTTCTTCCTCTTCTAGGGTTGGTTCCTGGTGTATATCCTCTTCTTGTTCATTTTCTTCCTCTTCACAATCTATGTAAAATAATTTCTTCACAGCACACTTATGACCTTTAGTGTATTTACTATCACAACTGTAGCAAAGCCCTTTTGCTCTTTTTTCTTCCAATTGTAGTGGTGTCAACCTTGTAGGTTGTGGAAATCTAGGCGTAGCAACACTTCCTTCTTTATAGAAGTGAGTGGTAGGCTTCCTTGTCACCATGATTTTTACATTCAATTTTTCTTGCCAACCTAAATGCCTCCTCCAATGAATCAAGTTCCAAAACACGAACTTCATGTTGGATGTTATCCTTTAAAGTACCTATGAAGAGATCAATCCTGTGTTCCTCTGGAATATCAGTTACTCTTATATTCAATTTTTGGAAGTCCTCAATGTGCTCCCCCACTAAACCCTTTTGTTTGAGATTTATCAATTGGCTAAAGAAGGTGTTGCTCTTTGTATCCTCATAATATGTTATCATTTCCTCCTTAAAAATTGACCAAGTGACAATTTTTTTACGGGAGCAAAGCCATCGATACCATACAAATGTATTTTGTTCTAAATGTAAAGTTGCAATACGTGCCTTTTGTGTGTTTTGCACATTATGGAGATCAAAATATTGCTCCATCTGTAGTATCCATGTTACAGGATCCTTTCCATCAAACTTCCTCATATCCAATTTTGGAATATGGTGGTTCTTCCCGCCAACATTAGAGTTTATGAAATCACGATTAACATTTATTTTGTTCTCATCATGAGTTTCCTCTACTATCTTTTCACCATTAGGAAACATTTCTTGTATCAACTTTGTCAAACCTTCCAAGTCTGCTTTTAGATCATTCTTCATGTTTTCCATTTTTTCATCGATCTTAGCTTCCATGTCATCCATCTTGGATTCCATGCCAGCTTCCATGCCATCTATCTTAGATTCCACGTCTTTCTTCAAACCATCCATCTTAGTTTCCACACCTTTCTTCAAAACTTCCATGTCATTTTTTGTTGCTCTTTGCGAGAGCAAAATTTGTTGCATTTGCTCTTGTAATTTTGATATGTCATTTTGCCATTCTTCGTCTTCATGAGTCATAGTAGAGCCTTCTAAAAGCTTAATGGGTGTTGAATTCTTTTTAGGGACCATTTTAGAAACCAAT
Organism: Pinus albicaulis; assembly: GCA_034641835.2. NCBI lineage: Eukaryota > Viridiplantae > Streptophyta > Pinopsida > Pinales > Pinaceae > Pinus > Pinus albicaulis. The sequence goes on from CM076578.1 coordinate 1,056,069,321, forward strand.
ACTAATATCTATTCTACAATATGCCCTTGGAATCAATTCAACTTCATTCTTCAAACAAGACTTATGCAATTCGGAAAAATAATACACACCTTTTACTTGCTTTTGCAGAGCTCTATATTGAAATTGAATTATCTCTATAATTGAAGATCCTCAATATCTGAAATTTGGCTCTATAGTAGTCCTCTGAAGCTTCTTTCAAATGCCAAAGGTCTGACTTGATTTAAATTCTTCAAGGCAAAGTTATGTCCAATGTCCCACAATGACCTAATTATGGATTGGTTCAGTAGAGCAAACTTGTAGGACTTGCCACGTGTCACTGTTTGCTCCTTTGGCTCTGAAATTTATAGACAGGAAACTACAGTCCGTGTACTTCCAGCCATTTTTTACAGAATTCGAATCCGATGCTCAGAGAGAGAGTTATGAAGATTTTCCCACGATCACCTCTTTAAGATGAAATTAGGAAGCCTAAAAAAGAGCTAACTTCCACAGATCATATCTCCGAAAATATTGTGAACCAAGCTCTGAAATTTTGCGACGATGTCCCTCAGGATCTCAGCTTCGCGCTCTAAAAATTTCAACTTCTGAACCTTCGTAGAAAATACGTTTTAGCGAAAATTCCGCGATGACCTATTTAAGTGAAATTCAGGAGCCTGCAAGAAGCCCTACCTTCCACAAATCATATCTCCGAAAATATTGCCAACGAAGCTCTGAAATTTTGCGACGATGTTCCTCAAGATTTTGGCTTCGCACCCTAAAAATTTCAGCTTATGAACCTTCGTAGAAAAAAAGTTATAGCGAAATGCCATGATGACCTGTTTGGAGCAGCAAAACCCTAGAATCCAAAGCTCTGATACCAAATGTTGGGAAACCAGCTCCAAAAAGAGAAGAAAAGAGATATCAACGCCTTAGAAATAAGCCACTTCAAGGGGGCAACCTCCAATACATTACATGAATGAATAATTCTTGGATGATTAAAATTACAAAACCTCCTTTCTATATATAGGAGTCCATGGGGCCACAATGTAATCTTAGCTGACCTAACAATAATAATTAAAGGGCACAATAATAACAATATGGGGGTTACAGGGGTACAATAATAACAATAAGGGGGTTACACTAACAACAATAAAGGACTATACTAGTAATATAGGGACCTAACAGTGTGACGCACAAAGGTCGCAGAGGAGCAAAGCAGTGGTGGCTTCACTACTGACACACAGGGAGATTCACTTCTCAAATCCCTCAAGGAGGATTTGGAGTGAAGATCCATTCATCGACAGGTACAGTAATGTGACGGTGGAGGTGATGATAGCGATCGGGTGGGCCGACACATAGAGACACAACTTTAGGCCATCACATCGAGGGACGTTTGGGAGCATCTAGCATTGAGCAGTGGACTACCGGTGGACATGGAGGTGCATGGTGGTGTATTGTAGCGTGTTGGATTGCGTTGTGGAGTAAGAGTGCCTTACGTCACATTGAGCACATGCAGAGTGACTGGTGCCTTGACACAGACAGGGCACGAGACAGTACAGTGTGGTACAACAATAGCCAGCGATATCTTGTGGTGTACAGAGACAAATCTTCGACTGGTTTATCAACAAATCCGAGACAGAGAGAGGGGCATCCATAGGGATATTCTTTAGTACACCAGTAGACTCTTAATCCTACCCTTGGGGACCTACCCACCCATGACTCTCCAGTTGGAACGTTTGGTGGAGGCACGGGCTGACAGACATAGGCTTAGGGACGGCTTGGTTTATTTTCGAGGTAGCATAGGTTCCACTCCTGGGCTCACACATGGGATTTTGATTGCGAGTGCACTGCATGATGCACTTTTGGCGAGATAGCTTGAGGTGTCACGGGAGCCTGAGGGACGGTGGATGGTAGACTTCGTCTACAAGAGGGCACCCAAACTCTGACCAATGTCCAGGTGTAACATCAAGAGTTGGGATAGAAAATTTCACTGCGTGGCCTAGCAGGAGCAAGGCAGGTCGGCTTGCATGCAACAGACTCCTGATACTTGGGATCCACCCATGGGTTACATAGAAGGGTTTGTACACGGGGTCATGGGGTGATCAACATACTCGGGCAGGAGTTTGTCGAAGGAGGTGGCATTGGCAGGCCACCAGACGGTGCCTTGTATGGGGTTGGGGATTCTTCACCTTTGTGTGGGGCACAGAGGTCGCAGAGCAGCAGAGCAATGGTGGCTTCAATACTGACACATAGGGAGATTCACTTCTCGAATCCCTCAAGGAGGATTTGGAGTGAAGATCCATTCATCGACAAGTACGGTAATGCGACAGTGGAGGTGATGATAGTGATCGGGGTGGGCCGACACGTAGAGACACAGCTTTAGGCCATCACATCGAGGGACGTTTGGGAGCATCTAGCATTGAGTAGTGGACTACCGGTGGACATGGAGGTGCATGGTGGTGTATCGTAGCTTGTTGGATTGCATTGTGGATTAAGAGTGTCGTACATCACATTGAGTACACACGAGGAGTGACTGGTACCTTGACACAGACAGGGCACAGGACGGTACAGTGTGGTATAGCGATAGCCGGCGATATCTTGTGGTGTACAGAGACAAGTCTTCAACTGGTTTATCAACAGATCCGAGACAAAGAGAGGGGCATCCATAAGGATATTCTTTAGTACCCCAATAGACTCTTGATCCTACCCTTGGGGACCTACCCACCCATGACTCTCCAGTTGGAACATTTGGTGGAGACACGGGTTGACAGACACAAGCTTAGGGACAGCTTGGTTTATTGTCGAGGTAGCATAAGTTCCACACCTGGGCTCACACATGGGGATTTGATTGCGAGGGAACTGCATGATGCACTTTTGGCGAGATAGCTTGAGGTGTCACAGGTGCCTCAGGGACGGTGGATGGTAGACATCATCTACAAGAGGGCACCCAAACTCCGACCAATGTCCAGGTGTACCATCAGGAGTTGGGATAGAAAATTTCACTACATAGTCTAGCAGGAGCAAGGCAGGTTGACTTGCATGGGACAGACTCCTGATACTTGGGGTCCACCCATGGGTTACATAGAAGGGTCAAAGATAAGAGCCAAATGGGTTCTAGCAGGTAGCACCGATATGCATCGACATTCCGCAAGGAGTGGGAGTTATGAGCTCCTAGTATGGTTGGGGGATTCAGAGATCCAGTTGGTGGGTGGATCACTCCACTGTGTGATGAGCAAGGTCATAGCAGAGGGTGATCCAATTCACCTTGGGTTTGACCCATGGGGGATCACTGAGACCACCACTGCATGGTGAGGGAGACTTATCCTATTGATGCTCAAGGTCGAGATTCGCAGTGGAGGGGTAGATATTGGCATCATGCAGATGCCTAGGCAGGATGAGCTTGGCTCTCACAGATCTTTCGCCACTAGGCCTCAGGGGAGGAGGATACAGTCCACACACGGTGTTGAGTATGTCATAAACAAACTAGCGCAACGTGAGCATGGTGGCACCAGTCTGAGATTAGCAGGGGACATGATCATCACCGCTCTTCACAACTCAATAACCTTTAGGGATGAGTTGGCTACTATAGGGGGAGATCATGCAAATCTTCAATCGGGCTTTAGCGAGTCACTGATGGCATGGGGGACTTCATTAGCATGGCAGGTGGACCAACAAGATGATATCAGGAGAAGCTCATGTAAGCGAGATGCTATCTCTGCAGGGATTGGGTGGTATCTTCGAGAGTATACTCCTGGAATACATGGGATGGCATGTTGAGATTTTGGGTAGCATCGGATGTGCTCTAGCTCCGAAATTTTGTGGAGGAGCTAGAGTACATGAGATCTCCAAGACCCAGAAAGCGTTTGGAGAAATTCCATCTGGTTTGATAGTTATTCAAATAAATAATCTTTTTAATTAAGGACCTTAAGTCTAACTTAGGAAAATTAAAATATTAAAGTGAATTAAATAAAACATGTGATGAGAATGTTCTAAGTAACGTGGATCAAGAAACTTCTAATCTTACCCGTTGATTAGAGATTAGATCACGGTCATTGGTTTGTCGATGAGAAAAGTATAGGAGAAGGGCTTGGGGTCAGTTGGAGATCACACACATTAGTTGAGCACTGAAGCTAAGTCGAAATTCTAGCGCGTGGTTTGCTAAGAATTTCCAAGAGAGTTTGCAGTGCAATGAGGGGCAAAGATTGGCGAGGGATGATCTGATCTAAGGCCAAGAATACAACAGCGACAGAGAGACAGTGTACCAGGCAACGCAAAGGCCAGCCAAAGATACGCAGTTCAGCGAGAGTCATGCAAAAGCCAGTGCAGAGGCAGCAGCAACCCTTCAGGGGTGACGCAGGCCCAGCCAGGGGCAGCGTAAGCCCAGAGAGGCTCACGCAGGCCCATCCAGGGCAGCGCAGATGCTAACACAAGCCCAGCCAGGGGCAGCGTAAGCCCAGAGAATCTCACGCAGGCCCATCCAGGGCAGCGCAGATGCTGACGCAGGCCAGAGAGACTGACGCGAAATGCTGAGGGATAATGTTAGGGTTTTCGATGGGCCAGAAAGGCCTCAAGTCCTGTAAATCCCATTTTAGGGTATGAATCAGCTATATTTTATGTCTCCAAATGAAAGAGGTACTACTGCCGTGTAATTTCTCTGAAGGGCGAACCATTTTGGTGCCCAGATATTGTTGTATTCAAATTCTGCATAATAATAAAACCCTCTAGAGCTAGTTGCACTGGTTTTCCCGCACCAGGTTTTTCCGGGGACATTTATCTGAAAAATATGTGTCACTTTGTCATGTGTGCATGTTGTTCAGTAAATGATTTGTAAATGTGTAGGCTACAGTTGTGTTTACTTCGCTGATTTTACTAAATAATTCAGAAAAATTAACTTGTAATTTAAATCAAGTAGGAAAAGTAAATCAAGACACTAGAATAGGATTTATGTTTAGAAATTTTCACATATCAAAGCATTGCAGATCAAGTTGAATCACCAGCAAAGCGGCTGAAGAATTTTTGTTGCAAGAAGGGCAGCTGAAGTAGCATAGACCAGAGAAGGCGGCGCAGCATCAAGAGGGATGCAGACCCAGCTGAGAGGGGCGCAGAGCCAGTCTGCTCACGTAGAGGCTGACGCAGCACCACCAGGGTGACGCAGAGGCTGACACAGCACAAGTAAGGGTGACGCAGTGTTGGTCAGACGCAAGCTGAGTTGACGCAGTGGCTGAAGCATACCCTAGAGCGTGACACAGTCCAGTTTGCAGTGACGTTGTGCAGTTTGTCGGGGTTGGAAGTGTAGCTTCCGGTCTTCTGAAGTTGCTGGTGTGGCACAGGTTCTGTCAGTGCAAAACAATGTCTAGCTAAGTTAACAAAGAGTGGGAGGAGATGTTGTGCTACTCTGATTATGACATACTCCCCACAGTGTGTAGACTGTATCCCCCTCTCCTAAGGCCTAGTGGTGGAGAGCCATCCTTTCCGGGCATCACCATGATGCCAATATCTACCCCTCCAAATCTAACTCCGAACCTATGCAACAACAGAGAAAGTCTGCCTCGCCATCCAGTGAAGCCCTCGGTGTACCCCCATGTGCCAACCCAATGGTGATCTAGATCACTCTCTGTCATGACTCCGACCATCACGAGACAGAATGATCTATCAATCAACTAAATCTCTGCATCCCCATAGTCAGATATGCTGCAACATAGCTCGGACAACTGCAGGAATCCCTTCGTGTCTCATCTCTAGTCTCTGCATGTGATGGGTCCATATATCATGAGCTATTCCCCCCCAGAAATCCTTCACCAATTCTGATGTATCAGTCCTCTATGATCACTCCTCTTGATCACACTTAGATTCCTTGGCTAGAGAATCTGTTGAGCGATTGTTCCCACTTTTTTCACCTTTGCTAGGCACTGTTCTCCATCGACGGAACCTATGCCACACCAGCAACTTTTGGATATCCGAAACAGCACTTCCGATCTCGACAATCTTCACAGCAACTTTCCAACCTAGACTGCGTCACCCTTTTGGTGTTGCTTCAGCCTCTGCATGAGCAGACTAGATCAACGTCCTTCTTCTGGTGTCGCTTTAGCCTCTGTGTGAGCAGACTGGCTCTGTGTCACCTCTCTGGAGCTACGGCAGCCTCTGCGTGAGAAAACTGACTCTGTCACCATTACAGGGTCTGCGTCCCTCCTAGGGTTGTGCTGCCTTCTTCTGGATCTCTATTGCTTCAGTTGCCCTTCCTGTAGCAAATATCCTCAGCCGCTTTGCTGGTGTATCAGCTTGATCAGCAACGCTCTGATACATGTGAAAGTTTCAAAACAAAAACCCTACTGCAGTGTCTTGATCTACTTCACCTACTTGTTTGATTAATTAACAAGTTATTAATCTGAAGTATTCAAAAAAACATTACAGCAAATACAAACTGCAGCCTACACATTTACAGATCATTTACTGAACAACACACACGTGACAAGATTACACAAATTTTTAGGACAAATGTCCCCGGAAAAACCTAATGCGGAAAAACAGGTGTAGCAGTTCTAGAGGGTTTTATTATTAAAAATAATCTGAATACAACAATCTAGGCACCAGAAATGGTCTGCACTAAAGAGAAAATACACGGCATTTGTACCTTATCACTCGGAGATAGAAAATATGGTTGATCCAACCCTCTACGGGGAATTACAAATTCGAGCCCTTTCTGGCCCACTTAAAACCCTCAGCACAGTCTTCTCCAACCTCTGTGTCAGCCCTTTGGCCCAACGCAGCGCAGGTTGTCCCTGTGTCACTTTAGAAGGCTTTGCGATGCCTCTGCGTCACCCAAACGGCTCTGCGTCACCCTATGCGTCGCCTCTACGTCAGCTTGGCTAGGTTGCATCCCTACTGTTGGCTTCTGCACTGCCCTGGTACGATGCTCCCTCTCTGCTGCTCTATTCTTGGCTTCGAATCAGATCATCCCTTGTCGATCTCTGCCCCTCACTACATTACAAACTCACTTTGAATTACTCAGCAAACCCTGCCCCAAAAATTCGACTTAGCTTCAGTGCTCTGCAATGTGTGTGTCTTCTCCAACTGACCCCAAGCCCTTCCTTTATACTTTTCTCGTTGGGAAACCAACGGTCGTGATCTAATCTCGTATCAATGGCTGAGATTAAAATAAATCTTGATCCACGTCCCTTAGAACATTTCATCCCATGTGTAATTTAATTCACTTTAATTAAAAAATAATAATTATTTGAATAACAATTACACCGGATGAAATTTCTCCAAACGCTTTCTGGGTCTTGGAGATCTCGTGTGTCTTAGCCTCTCCACAAAGTATCGGAGCTAAAGCACACCCGATGCTACCCGAAAATCTCAACACCTTGCACTTGGAGGATGAGGGCACACAGGATCATGGGGAGCATGTGGATACACCCAGTATGACGCAGGGGTCACCCGTGTTGGAGACTTCCTTGACCATGTCGGTTGACATCCTCGTAGAGAGAGTAGAGCCTACCCTAGTAGTGCCATCGACTGAGGTGATGACAGTGGTAGTGTACGAGTCTTCGGGTGGTAGCAGCGTGCGGCAAATGGTTGAGGTGCCAGGAGATGTATACACCTTTGATAAGGCGCTAGGAGATTAGAGGCTTTAGACGATGGTCACACACAGCAGTGTCATCAGCTTCAGGTCGACCTTCTAGCTTTGAAAGGGAAGGCCACATCAGTATGAGAGGCTATTTTGTTGTAGAACGAGGAACTGGAGAGCATGAGAGTGGTTTGTGTTGAGTCAGTGGCAAAGTTGGCCCACATTGGGTAACAGTTGGATTCCCTAATGGTATAGCTAGAGGGCACATTGGAGTGTTAGAGCATCCCCCTTCAGGCATACATAGACGGGGCTAGCACCACTGTTGGGTCACATCTTCCCATTGGAGAGAGAGAGACGAAGCCACCTAGTCAGATCTCATGTGTTGACCTGGATAGCGGGATGAGACAATCATAGTTGCACAAGATGCAGCACCCGTATATTGAGGTCGGATGGTGAGAGATTTTGAGTTGGTACCCGATGGAGTGGGTTATGAAGATGGTGGTGGACCCGCAAGTAGTTTAGCAGGAGTTTCTAGGAGCTAGAAATACATGAACCCTAGACTGGCATTGGGATCCGGGTGGGACTACCTATCGTTTCCCAGGCAGGCTAGTACACTACGTTTTGGAGGGTACAATTGGCTTAGCAGTTGAGCGTGCACATTCGCTAGGGGAGTTTCGGTCAGCTCCAATGGCCAACCAGTTTATGGGAAAACTCCTTGGGTTGTCTTGGTACGACATTTGTACGCGGGGTCACGAGGTAATCAACATACCTGGGCAGGAGCTTGTCGAAGGAGGTGGCATTGGCAGGCCACCCAACGGTGCCTTGTATGGACCCATGGATTCTTCACCTTTGTGTGGGGCACAAGGTCGCAGCGAAGCAGAGCAGTGGTGGCATCACTACTGACACATAGGAAGATTCACTTCTCGGACCCCTAAGGGAGGGTTTGGAGTGATGATTCATTCATCAGCGAGTGTAGTGATGCGACAGTGGAGGTGATGATACCGATTGGGGGTGGTCCAACATGTAGAGACACAACTCTAGGCCATCACATCCAAGGATGTGTGGTAGCATCTAGCATTAAGCAATGGGCTACCGGTGGACATGGAAGTGCATCGTTGTGTACCGTAGTGTGTTGGACCACATCGTGGAGTAGGAGTGTCTTACATCACACTGAGTACACACGAGGAGTGACTGGTGCCCTGACACAGACAAGCCACGGGACAGTACAAGATAGTACAACAGTAGCAAGGGGTATCCAGCAGTGTACAAGGCTATGTCGCAGTGTGCAGTGGCATGTCGAGGAGTACATGGATGATCAGTAGTATGCAGGGTTGTATGGTGCTGCACAGCGGGGTCTTAGAGTATTGCCTCCAGGGAGACTCATGGATGGAGACATCAGGCATACCTTTGGGGGTAGTTCACCCAGGATCGACGGGGAGACAGATGTGTGAAGCTTGACAATATCCGTGGGACTCACACACCAGATGTGTGAAGCTTGACAGTATCCGTGGGACTCACACTCTTGACCCTCTTCTACATCACTCACGAACACAGACGACTTTGTTGTTGACCTTTGGCACTCTGGGCATGAGCCACGGGGTACGAGAGGCTCACCCAAGATATTTAGATGACAGTCAACACACTAAAGGAGAGACTTCTCAGCAATAGCATGGGGCCAGTGCGCTAGTTGACATCCACAGGTTAGGGGATGAAATGATCATTTGCAGGGGTCTCATATCATTCATCACTCAGACTACGCCTGGGGAGCGGATCACGAGGGAGACATACGTCACTCTTTTCTCAAGGCATGTTGAGACCATGCATGATCAGAGGATACTGGGTACAGCCGAGGTAGTATCCTAGTATGTGTCTGGGCTCCAGACAATGTATAGGTACATTATCGAGAGGGTGGATGGCAAACCCAGTGGAGATGGTTGGGAGGAACAAGAGGGATCCACATACCTTGAGACAATTGCAAGTATCAGATATCCATTTATTGGTTTCATTTAGGGGGTGGCTATTTGTCACATGTAGCTTCTAGCAGTCATCACTACTACACAGTGGCAAGCACAGGGCAGGTTAGCATGCACCGGATTTGCCCATGATATATGGACCCTCTATATTGGTCACATGCAGGGACTAGAGACGAGGCACGGAGGAATTCCTACAGTTGTCAGAGCTATGGTGCAGCAGGTATGGATATGGGAGGCAGAGATTCAGATGATTAATAGACCATTTGTTGAGATTTTGAGGTAGTAGCGAGTGTGCTCTAGCCCTAAAATTTGGTGGAAGGGCTAAGACACACGAGACCTCCAAAACCTAAAAATCGTTTGGAGAAATTTCATCTGGTGTTGAAATTATTCTAATAATTAATTTTTTTAATGAGGACCCTAAGTCTAACTTAGGGAATTACAAAAACTAAAGTGAATTAATTAAACACATGTGATGAAATGTTCTAAGTGACGTGCGCCAAGCAGAATCTGAGTCGTCGATTAGAGGTTAGATCACGATCGTTGGTTTTCCAACGAGAAAAGTATAAGAGAAAGGTTTGGGGTCAGTTGGAGACACACAGACATTGGCATAGCACTGAAGCTAAGTCGAATTTTTGGGGCGGGGTTTTGTTGAGAAATTCGAAACGAGTTTGCAGTGCAATGAAGGGCACAGATCGGCGAGGGATAATCTTATCCAAGGCTAAGAATGCAGCACAACAGAGGGGTAGTGAGTACCAGTTAGCGCAGAGCCAGCCAGGAGGACGCAGTTCAGCCAGCACCACGCAGAGGTTGTGTAAGCCCAGCCAGGGTGACGCAGACCCAGCCAGTGAAGCGCAGCATCAGCCAGGGTGACACAGTCCCAGCCGGGGCAGTGCAGAGGCAGCACAGCACCAGTCAGGGTGACACAATGGGGACGCTGGCCAGTGAGGTCTGATGCAGAGGCTACAGAGGCAGCGTTGAGGGTTCCAGTGGGCCAGAAGGGGCTCGTGATCTGTAAATCTTGTTTGAGGGTGTGATACAGCCATATCTTATGTCTCTGATTGAAAGGTACAAACTACCATGTAATTTCTCTATAGGGATAACCATTTCTGGTGCCCAGAATGTTGTATTCAGATTCTGATTAATAATAAAAACCCTCTAGAGGTGTTGCACCGGTTTTCCCGCATTGGGTTTTTTCAGGGACATTTGTCCGAAAAATCATGTGTAATCTTGTCAAATGTGTGTATTGTTCAGTAAATGATCTGTACGTGTGTAGGTTGCAGTTAGTGTCTACCTTAATGTTTTTCTGAATAATTCAGTGAAAGAACTTGTTAATGTTAATGAAACAAGTAAGTGAAGTAGATCTAGATACTGAAGTAGGGTTTTTGTTTTGAAACTTTCACATGGTATCGAAGCATTGCAAATCAAGTTGATCCACCAGCAGAGCGGCTGAAGAAGATTGTTGGAGTGAGGGCAGTTGAAGCAGCAGATCCGGAAGAAGGCCAGTGCAGCACTAGGAGGGACACAGCACAGCCAAGCTGACACAGAGGCCACGCAGAGGCTGACGCAGAGCTAGCTGAGTGACGCAGAGGCAGCGCAGAGCCTTCCAGAGTGACGCGGGACCAACCTGAGCTGTGCAGAGGCTGCACTGAGCAGTCTGCTCACGCAAAGGCTAGCCAAATGGACGCAGTCCAGTTCTTGAGGTTTTTGTGCAAATTTGTCGTAGTCTAAAAGCGGAGCTTCGGATCTTCAGAGGTTGATGGTGTGGCAAAGGTTCTGTCGATGCAGAATCGTGCCTAACAAAGGTGACAAGAGCGGGAGGAGAACAGTTGCTCAGCAGATCTGCGCCAAACAGATCTGAGATTCAATCTAGAGGGTGATCGTAGAGAACTGATTCAGTTGCTTTTAGCGGAGGATTTCCAGAGGGAAATCAGTTGTCAGAGGGAGCAACTACTATAGAGCGTCTCTAATTGCCAAGACACCCAGATCCAGTTTTCTGTTGAATGTTGCAGCAGAAAGACAGAGAGGAGTATCTGTTCTGACATATTTGAGCAGAGATGGTTTCTCATGAACTGAGAAGATCAGGACAGTTTTGGACGGCATGTCCAACTTCGTTATCTGGATGGCCAGGATCCTGACAGTCTTGGATGAGTACGACATCAAGGACCATGCTGAGAATGTCCTAGCTATGCCCACTGATGTAGATCCTCTGAAGAAATTCAAGGAGAATCAAGCGCGGGCAAAGCGCTTGATCATGGACGGAGTCAAACATCACGTTGTACCACATACTGTCGGGATAAACATGACGAATGAAATGTGGACAGCTTTGGACACAATATATCAAGGAGGCTCCATCCAAAGAAAAATGCTTCTAGAGAATCAAATGTGGTTGTTCCAGATGCAAAAGGGTGTAGAAATTTGATAACCCAACCCCAGTTTTCAATTTCTCCTTATTTCTCCCATAAAGTTAAATGCCCATTCCCATAGCCATACATTCAACAAGCTGAAAAAAATAAATATTTTCTGAAAACACAAATTCTGGAAATTTCACAGTGCTGAAATGCAGAAATAAAACTCAGAAAAATAAATCAACCACACAGAGAAAATAGACACGCTGATTTTTGGTCAACTTGACCCTAAAAAAACCCCCTACAACTCTTGGAGAAAACCAGTTCGAAAGCTTCTTATTTCTAATAAATGCTTTTACAGTGAACAACAATATACAATAAAAACTACAGCAAACACTAAAAACCACTTATCTTGATTTTCGTGCCACCTTCCACTTTGAAAATCATGCCAAACAGGAAACAGAAAATTACAAGAAAAATTACAGCAATAAATTTTGTACTTGTTGCCTCCAAAAAACGTGCCAGAAACTGCCTGTACAGAACTGTACGGACAAGATAGCAGTCCCTTCCTCGATTTTCGTGCCCAGAAAATCTGCCTCAAAAATCGTGCCCTTAACTGTTGATTCTACTCCTCGAAAATAGTGTTGTCCTTTCCTCGAAATGCATGCAAACTACAGTAAGAATTTTTTGCCTCAGTAATCGTGCCAATAAATGCTACTATACGGATTTTCTGCCTTGGGAAGTGTGCCCTCCTACTGTACGGATTTACTGTGTGAACTTTGCTGCTATCTCTCCACTCATAAATTTCTCTTCACCTTTCTCTCCTCCTCTCTCAATCTACTCGTGAAAGAATGAATGATCTTCTCTCTCCTTTTCCTCCTTTAACCTAACCCTAAGTGACTTTTGGAGAATCCCTAAATCCAATGGCTGAGATAGCTTTAGATCTAGGGCTAGGATTAAATGTTCATTTAAATCTCACTTTCTATTTTTTAATTCACCCCACTTTAATAAAGACCCACTTAGTCATTTATTTCCAAAGTCACTTTTCTCTTTCTAATTTCACATTGACTTTATTAAAGTCACTTTAAAATTAGACTTAGTAACTTTATCACTTAAACTTTAAAGTCACTTTTAAATTAGATTTGACTTTATAACTTTATAAAGTCACTTTAGGAGAAAAAATAAATTCTTTTGGACACTTTTCCCTAGGCCAAAGATCAAAGCCTTAGGGAACCACCTATCCTCCAGTAACCAAATTTCAACACTCCCTCTTACCGAGGAAGGTGTTCCTCACCACACCCATCTTGTCTCTAAAGTAGACATGTTTGCCCCGTGTTAAGGCTTTGGTAAGAATATCTGTAACCTGCTCATCAGTGGGAATATACTCAAGCTTCACAGCTCCCTTCTGAACATAGTTTCTGATGAAATGATATTTGATCTCGATATGCTTTGACCTGTCATGAAATACTAGATTCTCCATGAGTTTAATGCAACTCTGATTATCACAGTATATCACTGAAGGTCTCAACGGCTGACCAAATAAGCCAAACAACATCTTGCGAAGCCAGATGGCCTCACAACTAGCTAGACTAGCTGCCATGTACTCTGCTTCCGCTGAACACAATGCTACTGACTACTGCTTTCGGCCGAACCATGACACCACTACCGAACCCAACACAAAATAGCACCCTGAAGTGCTCTTCCTCTTAGAAGCACAACCTGCCCAATCAGAATTAGTGTAACCTGCCAATCTCACTCCATCCCCCTGCCTATAATCTAGACTATAATCCACTATCCCCTGCAAGTACCACAAAATGTGTTTTGCAGCAACCCAGTGCACCCTCCTGGGCTCACACATGAACTAGCTCATCGTGTTGACTGCAAAACATATATTTGGTCTGGTGTTGACCAAATACATCAAAGAACCAATCAGTTGTCTATACAAAGTGGGATCCACCAACTCAGAATCTGAAGCGTGAAGCTTCTTCCAGTTGGTGATCATCGGTGTCGACATGGGTCTACAATCCTCCATGTGGAATCTGCCAAGAATGTCCACAATATACTTCCCCTGCCCCAGGAAGAAATGCCCCTCCTCCTGCCACACCTCAAAACCCAAAAAGTAATGCATCAAGCCAATGTCCTTCATCTCAAACTCTGATGTAAAATCTCTCTTGCAGTGCTCTATGAGTCTCTCTGCACCTGTAATGACCAAGTCATCCACATACAGCACCAGAATGAGAGGCTCCTCACCTATCACAATAAAGTAAAGGTTCCGATCTGCATCACTCTTTGTGAAACCCATCTCCTGCAAGTATGTATCTATCCTGGAGTACCAAGCTCTGGGAGCTTACTTCAGGGCATTAAGGGCCTTCTTCAGTCTGCACACATGGCACTCCTTCCCATGCACCTCAAATCCCTGTGGCTGCTCAATGTACACCTCCTCCTATATGAAGCGATTGAGAAATGCGGTCTTCACATCCATCTGGTGGATCTTCCAACCCATCTCTGCTGCTATCGATATGATGGAGCAAATCGAAGTATATCGAGCCATGGGAGCGAAGGTCTCCTCATAATCAACTCCCTCTACCTAGGAGAACCCTCTAGCCACAAACCTTGTTTTGAATTTCTCAATGCTGCCATCTGCAGCATGCTTTACCTTGTAAAGCCATCTGGAAGTAACCACGGATTTTCCCTTAGGCCTTGGCACCACCTCCCAAACATCATTCTTCATGATAGAAGAATACTCCTCCTACATGGCCTCTCTCCAGACCTGTTGGCTAGCTGCCTCCTCATAGCTAGAAGGCTCAAAGTCGATGTTGGCAACCATTGCCATATAGCTACAGAACCTATCAGGTGGTCTACTCTCTCTGACCGACCTCTTTGGCCCAGCAAAAAATGTGGCCTCTCTCAAGGTATTCTGAAGCCACTTGGGCTTCCTGTTCCCTGAGCACACTTCTCCCACCAGAGAATGAAACTCCTCCTCATCATCAGGAGCTTGAACTCTCGATTGTCCGTCTACTGTCCTCCTGCCTGAACCTGAACTTGTAGACGTTGAAGTACCATGTGAACTGTCCATCAGTGGACTCCCTAGTGAACTGCTCTGCATGTTGCCCAAAGCACCACCCCTCTAACTCTGCGAGCCGCTGCTCACTGATGGACCTGACACCGTAATCGATGTACCTCCAGATCCTCCTGATCCCTGCCCACTGGATCCCTGTGCCTGACTCAGCTACTCCTGAGGGTCTGGCCGATCCAGATACTCTATCTCCCGTGACCTCCTGAAAGCCCTGTCCTCCTCGAACTTCACATCCCCCCTGACAAGAACTCTCCTTTGTGCGGGAATATAAATCCGAAAGGCCTTCGAAGTCTCACTGTAGCCCACAAAGACACCCTTCTCTGCGATGGGCTCTAGCTTGGTCCTCTTCTCCTTGGGTACATAGGAGTATGCAATACACCCAAAGATACGAAGATGACCAACATCAAGCTTCTTCCCAGAAAAAGCCTCCTCCGGAGTCACATGCCCCAAGGCACAATGCGGACTCCTGTTCTGCAAATATACAGCAGTGTTGTAGGCCTTCGCCCACAAAAACAATCGTAACCCCTGGTCATGTAACATGGCTTTGGCAACCCCAACGATGGATTTGTTCTTCCTCTCTGCAACCCCGTTCTGCTAGGGGTTGTAAGGAACTGTGAACTCCCTCCTAATGCTTGCCTCCACACAATACTCAACAAACTCACCAAGGGTGTACTCACCTCCATTGTCCGACCTCAAGGACTTGATCTTCCAACCTGTCAGAGTCTCCACAAGAGCTCTGAACCCCTGAAACCACTTGAAGACCTCACTCCTGGTCTTCAAGAAATAAATCTAGGTCCTCCTAGAGTGATCATCAACGAATAAAACATAATACTCATATCTACTCAAAGAAACATGAGACATCCGAACGCTCACATCGGAATGAATCAAATCAAGTATCCTAGTCGACCTGTTGTCACTGCTAGGAAAAGGGGATTTGCCAAACTTGCCCATAGCACATCCTTTGCATGTATCAAAGTGATCAGTACTGAAATCTGGCACACCTATAGTGATCTCCCGCAATGTCCTCAAGGCTCCATTATACATGTGCCCCATCCTGCGGTGCCAAATCTCGCACAGCTCTGAACTGCTAGCTGTGCTGTCGGTACTACTGCTCAATGCCAAAAAGCGCTGAAATGAAAACTTGTACACCTTTGCATGGCGTACACCAATCACTCTAGTTGACTCAGCAAGAGCACCCCTGGGGTATATCAGCATCTGTCCTCTCCTGAACAATATCTCATATCCTTTGTCCTCCAATGTTGAGACAGATATGAAGTTCTTCCTCATCCCTGGCACATATAGAACATCTGCCACCTTCAAGGGATGCTTGGGTTCCCTATCAAATGTCAATGTCCCCACACCGACTGCTCTAACAACGTTGTCATCTCCGAGTACTACCTCTATATCAGTGCCACTCTCTGAAAGCTCTGAAAAGTACTCACGGACTCCTGCCATATGACGTGAAGCCCCACTGTCAACATATCAGATACCTGAAGATGCTCCGCTAGTGGAGGGAAATGGACACTCCCTCTCAACCTCCGTGGCAGGTGATCCTGCACTAGTGGACTCACAAGCAATGAACCCAAACTCCCTGTCAAAGTTATCCGTAAAGTCCTCTATCTCTGCTGATGTTGCCATGCTCTGGTTCTTCCCCTTCTTCTTCTTCTCTGGACACACAACTGCATAGTGTCCCATCTTCTGACAATTCCAACACTTCACCTTGGAATAGTCCTTCTGCGTGTTCCCTGTTTACCTTTACCTTTGCATATGCCCCCACCAACACTTGTGGAAGCTTGCTTCTTTCCCTTGTCGTTCTTGCCTCCTGCCAACAGTGCTACATCCTCATCCTGCTCAACTAGTTTAGCTACCCCAAAATGGCTCTTTCTGATTTCTGTCTGTATGCAATCATCCCAGAACCTCTCCCAAGAGGGAAGGGTCTCACGTGCACAAACCCCATCAGCAAAGTTAAGCCATGAACTAGGAAGGCCATTCAATGCAATCCGCACCAACTCAATGGGTGGAATGATCTCTCCAACTGCTGCCAATGCATCTTTCACATTAGTAATCTTTGTGAGATATCCAGCTGCACTATCAGTCTTACCCATCTTAATGGTCTTTAGCTTCCCCCTTAGGACCATTTTCATGTTCTCATTGGTACTCTGGTAGAGATTGGTCAATGTTGTCCACATCTCATGAGCATATCTCTTTCCTCTCACGTGAGGAATGCAATGGTCTTTGATTCCATCTAAAATCAGTCTCTTACCCTTGTTATTCTTCTTATTAAATGTTGCCAACTGAACAGCATCAGTAGGCACATTAACAGGGTGTTGTGCAGTATGCACCATGATATCCCAAACTTCTCCCTCCTCAAAGATGCTCTGCATTCTCTCCTTCCAAACACTGTAGTTACTATGCCCATCCAACCTATCCTCCACCCTCAAACCCAAAGACATGCTTGCTGTCCTAAATAAACTGAAAATAACACTGTTGTAGTAAAGGTATTGTTTTCTGTGTGAAAAACCGGCTTGCTGTCCCAAGCGCACTTTTCGGCAATCTATACGATACCATGTAGAAAATTTGATAACCCAACTTCGATTTTTCGGTTCTCCTTATTTCTCATAAAGTTAAATGCTCATTCCCATAGCCATACATTCGGCGAGGCGAAAAATAAATATTTTTTGAAAACACAAATTACGGAAATTTCACAATGTTAAAATGTAGAAATAAAACTTAGAAAAAATATGACGGCCACACACGGAAAATAGACACCGATTTTTTGGTCAACTTGACCCTGGAAAAACCCCGTACAACCCTTGGGGAAAACCAGTTCGAAAACTTCTTCTTATTTATGATAAATGTTTTTACACTAAACAACTAAGTAACTGGATTCGCCTAAAAGGGCCACGAATCTCGAATCCCCGTATCGAGTACGTATACGTACGGGATTCTACTCCATTTCAACAGATACGACGTATCCGAACGGAGTAAGACGTATCCCGACCGTACCCCGTTCGGATACGAGGTATCTCGTAAAACCGGATACGGCCGGGCCCGCGGGTTCAAAAAAACGTTTTTTTTTATTATAAAGGGGGGCTTTTGCTCATTGTTTTTCACCAATTTAATTGTTTTTCACCAATTGAGGAGGATTTTCCAGGAGAGGGCATCAAGCCTATGGCCCTAGTATTTATATGTGATTCATGGTAATGTTAAATTCTTAAAGTAAAAGTGACATTCTCCTTTTACTTAAATTTTTAACATTACCATGAAATGACTCAGGATGTTTGAAAGTGGTTCCGACCTCATTGGATTTCATATTGAGAAAGTAGAATTTTAGATCTCATTCAAAATCCAGCAGACTTATCAGTTTTTCAGGATTTCAGGATTGGGTTATTGTAATGTTTCCATCGAATTTTGTCATGTACTAGGGTATGGAACTCGTATTTAATCAAGAGCACCAATCCTTCTATGTACCTTGATGTTAGTGACATTGGTTGTCAAACTCCTCTATCATGACCCTACTAAAAATGTACCCTTCACTCAAACAAAACCTTGACTATCTAAGATGATAGATAAATCTATGTTTAAATCAATGAATTAAGTATGAATTTGTGTAAAAAATATCTAATTTTTAATATATATATATATATTTTTAATAAAATAATATATAACGTATCATATCCCAAAAAAGTATCATTAAAGGTCATGAGGCCGTATCCGATTCTTCGAATCCCGGTATCCCCGTATCCCCGTATCAGGTGACTTAGCTGAACAACAATACACAGTGAAAATTACAGCAAACACTAAAAACCACTTATCTCGATTGTCGTGCCACCTTCCACCTTGAAAATCATGCCAAACAGCGAACAAAAAATTACAGGAAAAATTGCAGCAATAAATGTTGTACTTGCTTCCTCGAAAAACGTGCTAGAAACTGCATGTACGAAACTGTGCAGAACTGTACAGATAAGATAGTAGTCCCTTCCTCAATTTCTGTGCCTAGAAAATCTGCCTTGAAAACCGTGCCCTCAACTATTGATTATGCTCCTCGAAAACAGTGTTGTCCTTTCCTCGAAATGCGTGCAAACTATTGTACGGATTTTCTACCTCTGTAACCATGCCAATAAATGTTGTTGTACAAATTTTCTGCCTTGGGAAGTATGCCCTCCTGCTGTATGGATTTGTTGTGTGAACTTTGTTGCTCTCCTTCCGCTCAGAAATTTCTTTTCACCTTTCTCTCCTCCTCTCTCAATCTGCTCATGAAAGAATGAATGATCTTTTCTCTCACTTTCCTCCTTTAACCTAACCCTAAGTGACTTTTGGGGAATCCCTAAATCCAATGGCTGAGATCGTTTTAGATCTAGGGCTGAGATTAAATGCTCATTTAAATTTCACTTTATATTTTTTAATTCACCCCACTTTAATAAATACCCACTTATTCATTTATTTCCAAAGTCACTTTTCCCTTTCTAATTTCACATTGACTTTACTAAAGTCACTTTAAAATTAGACTTAGTAACTTTATCATTTAAAGTCACTTTTAAATTAGATTTGACTTTATAACTTTATAAAGTCACTTTCGGAGAAAAATTAAATTCTTTTGGACACTTTTCCCTAGGCCAAAGATCAAAGCCTTAGGGAACCACCTGTCCTCCGGTAACCAAATTTCAACAAAGGGTGAGAAAATAGACCCCTTCCTCTTTAGACTTCAAACTATCCGAGATCAACTGATTGCCATGGGTATCACTCCGGATGAGGAGCTCTTGGTGAGGACTGCCCTTAATGTAGCCAACAAGGAATGGGAAACGTTTGTCCAAAGCATCTTGGGTAGGGAAGCGCTACAATCCTGACGAATACGTGGGAAATCCTCCATAAGGAGGAAATCAAGAGATTTACCAAGAGGCAAAGCAACAGTAGCGGTACAATCAAAATAAAGAAAGAGGACGAGGAGGATGCAGCCCTTGCATCAAAGGGACAGAGATAGCAAGGGAAGAAGAAGAGGGACCTATCTAAGGTCCGATTAGCACAATTGTGGTGAACTTGGACACTTCGCGGCAAGCACATCACAGAAGAAGGAATGAGGATCTTACGAGATCCCGATCAACGACGCGAAGAGGACGATGGTAGTGGCGATCACATAGCCATGAGTGCTCATGAGCCACGTAAGTGGGGCGATATTGATCTATAGAGCAGTTATAGACGGAGTGAGGCAGGATCCTTGAGGTGCCCAACTCTTGGATCACATACGAGCTGCGAGAGCCTTAAGACGGTAGCGGGACAAGTGGAGCAGTGGATGCAGGAGATCACTGTGAAGCGGAGGGCAAAGTTGGGCCGCTATAGATGGGAGCAAAACAGTGCAGAGGTACCAGTAGCGTACAAGCAGCAGAGCAGAGGCAGATGGGACTTCAACAGTGCAGAGGGGCAGTGCTTACGTAGTGCAGAGCTGCTGTAGCGCAGTGGCTTTAGGGAGACAGCGCAGCGCAGTAGCAAAGGGAGCTTCAGTGATGAGATGCAACCCGACTAAATCTTTTTTCAGTGATTGGGCAAGGGTCCTTCAGTTGCTTACTTCTCAGCAACTGAGTTGCAGTGCAGTAGCAGTGACAGTGCTATGGACAACATGATGCAGCAAATTGAGAGGAAGCTGCAATACGGATGTAGCAGTGTCAGTGGCAGTGAAATGGGCAGCAGTACAGAAAGCAGCAGCGCAGTGGATGGAGGGCAGCAGGCCAAGCATCTGCAACGCAGAGACCGATGTCGAGATCAAGCAATACTTGGAGTAGATGTATTGCTAGAGCACACTCCTCGCTAAGAGGGAGTGTTGAGATTTTGAGGTAGCTGTAGAAATTTCTGAATCTTAATTCTTATGCAAAAATTATTTCTGTTAATCCGGTTAAGCTTCTCCTACTTATAAAAGTTATCAACTGAATAAATTCAAGTTAACATCAAAGCAAAACACATAACAGATCTCTACCAATTCAGATCTAGAATAAGCACATGCACACATAGACAAAGTGACATATTTATTTCTAGACAAACTGTCCCCAGAAAAACCCAATGTGGGAAAACCAGTCTCTGGTTGCTGGAATTTTCTGTTATTAAGTATGTATTAATATTTAAAAAGAATACACAACTTTGGGTTCCAGATTTGGAAAACCCTACGGAGAAAACTCTAGATCTGCAACACTTGGCTGATCTAAGACCAACAATACTGACTGATCCACACCCTCAAACGGGATTTACAGAACTCAGCCCGAGATCTGGGCACAGAAACCCCGGATACGCACACGAAAGACCTTTGTGTCGGCTACGAAGGCCTCCAAAGGCACATCCTTGGAAGGGTGCGTACCAGGCCCCAGGTGGCGCAATCACTACGCGCCTAAGTCTCTGCGTAACCCACGAAGGGTTTTCTGAAAATCCACTTATTTGTCCATGTCCTTGTTGCGCTGTTGTTTCTTGTTGCGCTTCTTTCTTTTCGTTGTCATCTGTGCTATTGCTATGTTGTTGGCTACTGCTGGCAGTGCGTTTAACTCTTGTTGTCGTCACGGCCTGCAGCTTTGTTGCCTTCCTGCGCAACTTGTCTTTCACGATCTCTTCTCTGCTTCTTGTGTATTCTAGACCCCGGGATTAGATCATCCGCTTGGTCTAAATTCCCTTCTCTGCAACTGAAACACTTCTGAGAATTCTTAGCAACCCCGCCCTAGAATCTCAACTTAGCTTCAGTGGTCTGCCTCTGTGTGTTTTACAAATGACCCCAAGCCTTTCCTTTATACTTTTCTCGTTGAAAAATCAATGACCAAGATTAGATCTTTAATCAATGGCTAAGATTAAAAGAAAGCTTGATCTATGTGACTTAAGACAATTTCATCACATGCTTAATTAAATTCACTTTAATTATTTTATTTTCCTAAGTTTTAACTTAGGAAATACATTAAAATAATTAATTAATTTAATATCTCCTAAACCAGATGAAATTTCCCAAATCCATTTATGGGTCTTGTAGATCAAGTGAACTCTAGTCCCTCCACACAGTTTGGGAGTTAGAGCACAACTGATGCTACCCCAAATACACAAAATCTCAACACTCCCTCTTAGCATCAAGGATGTGCTCTAGCAATACATCACTCTTATGCATTACATGATTTTGGGCATTGGTTTTGTGTTGTTGATGCTTGGCCTCCTGCCACTCAACTCTGCACTGTTGCTACCATTCTGTACTGCTGCCCATGACTGCCTTGCTTTGCCAACGCAACTACGCTCTTTATGACTGCCTCTCGATATATTTGCATCTATGCTACTCATAGCACGCGCACGCTGGCCGATGCATTTGCGTGCAACTTCGGTTGTTGAGAGAAACAGCTGAGATCTCACACTCCAATCTTTGCCAAACAAGTCAAATGGGCTGCATCCTTATCACTAAAGCTCCATAGGCTACAGATTTGTGCTTGCATCTAAAGAACGATGCACAGCTACAGCTCTGCCTGCATAATCAGACTCCCTCTGCACTACTGAAGTCACATCAGCTCCTTGTGCTGAAATCTATCACGCTATTGCTGCACTGTGCTATCCCTCTGAAGCTCTTTGCGCTACTGCAGCTCTGCACTGCGTAAGCAGTACTGCACTGCGCTGCTGAAGTCACATCAACCTCCACGCTGCTACTACTTCTACGTTGTTGCTGTTATGCTCTGCGCTGCTCCTCCCAGCCTTCAGATCTGCCTCTGCTTCTGCCTCATCTGTGGTCTATGCACCCACTGCTCCACTTGTCCCGCTACTGTCTTAAGGCTATCGTAGCTCACTTGTGATCCAAGGGATGAGCTGCTCAAGGATCCCGCCTTACTTCCATGTAGCTCCTCTACATGTCCATGTCACCCTACCTCCGTGGTTCATGAGCGCTCATGGCTACATCATCTCCGGACCCATCATCTGCGACCGCTACTTTGGAAGAAGATGCTTCCTTATCCTTCTTTTCTGGACAATGGTTGGCAAAATGTCCCATTTCGCAATATTGGAAGCACTTGATCTTTGAAAGATCCTTCTTCTTCTTCTTCTTGATCAGGATCCTTGCCTTCCACACCGAAAAGTTTGAGAGGCCCTCTAGCCTATCTTGATCACGCAGTCCATGAGGAGCCATCTACTCAGAATGTGTCGGAGCTCCTCTTCTCTATGCTAGAGATCTGGATCTAGGGTCCCTTTCAAACTGGGCACCTCTGCTCCCTCTGACACTTGATTTCCCTCCTTGGAAATCTACCAAATCAACTATGCTTCAGCTTCTTCTTTGATCCTCTGACCAAACTGCAAGTTTCCTTTGGCAAGAAACTCTCTGAGAAGTTTATCTCTTCCCAAACTTTGTCACTTGTGCTAAGGTTAAAAATCTGAAAACTTCAGAAGTTTAACCCCACCAGCTCTTCTGAATTTCTACAACTTTTCTGCAGACTTTTTCTGGATTTGACAGATTCAGATCTGAATCACACTGGCTGGCTTCAGACCCAACCAACGTTGTTTCTGAGCTGCCTCTGCGCAGTAATTGCATGGGCTTGCTAGGACACAGCGCTGGACAGCGTCACCCTTCCCTTTGCGTGAATCTCCTCCTGAAAATTGCGTTATCCCTTCAGATCTACTTTTTTGCTGCCTTTCCAACTACTTTCTGCAGCTAGATCCTTCAGATGCTTCAGCTAATGACCCTTCTAGATCTGCAATTGCTCTAATACCATGTAGAAATTTCTAAATCTTAATTCTTATGCAGAAATTATTTCTGTTAATCCAGTTAAGCTTCTCCTACTTATACAAGTTATCAACTGAATAAATTCAAGTTAACATCAAAGCAAAACACATAATAGATCTCTACCAATTCAGATCTAGAGGTTGCGTAAGCCCATCTAGGGTGACGCAGACCCAGCCAGCGCAGCGCAGGGGCAGCGCAGCATTAGCCAGGGTGACACAATCCTAGCCGAGGCAACGCAGCACCAATCAAGATGATGCAGTGGAGACTCTAGCCAGTGAGGGCTGACACAGAGGCTACAGAGGCAGCGTTGAGGGTTCCAGTGGGCCAGAAGGGGCTCGTGATCCGTAAATCCCGTTTGAGCGTGTGATACAGCTATATCTTCTATCTTCGAGTGAAAGGTACAAAATGTTGTGTAATTTCTCTGTAGGGCCAACCATTTCTGGTGCCCAGAATGTTCTATTCAGATTCTACATAATAATAAAAACCCTCTAGAGTTGTTGCGTCGGTTTTCCCACATTGGGTTTTTCCGGGGCCATTTGTCCGAAAAATAGTGTGTAATCTTGTCACATGTGTGTATTGTTCAGTGAATGATTTGTAGATGTGTAGGTTGCAGTTAGTGTCCACTTTAATGTTTTTTTGAATAATTCAGTAAAATAACTTGATGTTAATGAAACAAGTAGATGAAGTAGATCTAACTGCAATAGGGTTTTTGTTTTGAAACTTTCACACCATTATGTCTCGTGATGGTCAGAGTCAGGACAGATAGTGGTCTAGTTCATTAATGGGTTGGCACATGGGGGTACTCAGAGGCAAGGTCGACTTTCTTTGTTGTTGCATAGGGTCAGAGTTACATTCGAAGGGGTAGATATTGGCATCGTGGCGATGTCTCGGCTGAATGAGCTTGTCTCTCACAGATCTCCTGCCACTAGGCATCAAGAGAGGGGATATAGTCGGCGCACGATGGGGAGTATCTCATGGTCATAGCAACGCAGCGTCAGCATGGCGGTACCTCTCTGAGATTAGTAGGGGACCCGAGCATTACAGCTCCACATAGCTCGATAGCCTTTAGGGATGAGTTGTATACTACATGGAGAGATCACGTAGATATTCCATTGGGATTTAGCAAGTTACTGATGGAGTGGGGAACTTCATTAGCATGGCAGGTTGGTTAGTGGGATGACAGCAAGAGCGGCTCATGTGAGAAAGACGCTATCTCTGTCAGTATTAGATGGTATCTTCAAGGGTTTACTCTTGGAGTGCATGGGATGGACTACTTGGTAGGGAAACTTCATGAGGTATCAGTCATAGTGCCATATTATCATGATTCCCTACTCATTGTTGGTGTACATAGGGCTTTTGTTACTTATGCCTGGCAGGATGGTGAGTGGAGCAAGGGGATCTTCATGTTGGATAGGACGGCTTGGGATCCTGGTATTGAGGGATCCCTTCATATCAGGGCGATGCAGAGGTCAGGGATGACTCAGTAGCACATTTGGGACCCTGACACATTTTGCAGTGACAATGGGGGAGCGTCAACTAGAGAGGATGCTTGTTCAAGCATTGCTTGAGGACAAGCAATTTTTGACGGGGAGGACTCTAATATTCCAAATTTGTAAAATTTCTTAGATGTTCTATGCTTGATGCAACTTTACTTTTATCCCCAATATCAAACAGCAATCACATAAACAAGAAAGTAAAATGTTGATAGAACATACCAATAGATCGACAGAAGACAAGCCAAAAATACACTTAACTTGATCAGCAAAATATGTGTTGTGGTGCATTACGGCAGTCAACACGATGCTTCAACCAGCAAAGTCTCAATACGGTTAGACAACCAAAATATGTCACACAACCCTCTCGAACAGCTCTATATCAATCAAACCAAAGTCAACAAAAGTCAATGTTGTCCCAATCAACACAAAAACAGCAGCAGCAAAAGTCAATGTAGCCAGGTCAAAGTCAACGTCCAGCCTCGATTAATGTGCTATAAATGCGGACTGCAAAAATCGAAATTTTGGGAGAGTTTGAGGTCAGTTTGACCATGCGTTGACCAAAGTCAATGTTGGTTAAATCTATGTTGAAACCCCTAGGTCAAAACCAAAAAATCCTTCACTGCAATTTCCCACGTGTGAGAGAAGAAGAGCCTCCAAGATGATGATCGAAACAATCAGATGATGAGAGAGAATGTGTGATGAGTGATGGATGAAAATGACCTCCAACGTTGACCTATATATATCCATCGGTGAGCGTGTGTGACACATCTGTTGGGGCTTCAAGCCTACATTTCAATTATGGCCGACCTTGCACATAAGTGGAATTAATTAAAAATAAATGTTCTGCTCATTGGATCAAGATGATCTTTAGATCGATCTTGCACCTCTCCAAAAGAGGAATCCAACAAAAATATTGACATGTTCATCTGAGCATCACAACATGGAGTTTGGACCTAGTTGTCCAAAATTAACAATCCCTCTCAACTAGGGAGAACTCCATCCACCTGTGCCATCCAAACATCGTGCATCATCCCGCCGTAACTTGCTTTGCTATCTTATTTATTTTAGAACAAAAAGGTGAGTCACAAAGACATCACTCCTGGCTAACAAATTCAGCTCAGAGGTCCGAAACCTCTATAGGACTCAAAGGAGTCACATACCAACCCAAAGTTGGTTTACTTAACCCGAAATCAGTTGGAGGTTTGAAACCTCACTAGACTTGATCCCAAATCAAGTGGTTGGACACGTGCCATTCTAGACATAGAGAGTACGGTAATCTCTGATGCGTCCATCGGTCTTTGCTACTGGTCTCTAGCTTTTCCCACCTTATTGGCCAAATGAGAGGTACTTCCCATGAGTCTGGGACCCAATGGGTAGGATGCATATGGGGCATAGATCATGAGAGGTGAACCAACTCAATATCATAACAATGGGGCAGAAGCACACCAACAAGGTTCGGCAAGACTAGCCCTGTGATTGCTTATAGCTCCAAGAAGCTATCCCCAAAGCCCCCCGAAGCTCCCAGAGCTCATCGTCCAACAGGACCCTCAGCATAGGGTCGTTCCATGATACCAAGATTCTCACGGAAGTTTAGGAACTTGACCTTCCCCAAGGGCTTTGTGAGAATATCCGTGACCTGCTCATCAGTTCCTATATGATTGAGCCTTACAGCGCCTCACTATACCATATCCCAGATAAAGTGGTACCTGATATCAATATGCTTGGATCGATCGTGGAACACGGCATTCTCGGACAATCGAATCCCACTCTGGTTATCACAAAGGATAATGGTGATATCTAGCACATGCATGAACAACTCACTGAAGAGCTTTCGCAACCAAACTGCTTCACAACAGGCCATACTCGCTGCAATGTATTCGGCCTCAGTGGTGCTCAAAGCCACCAACTTCTGCTTCCTACTCATCCATGATATCGAAAGAGCCCCAAGTGTGAAGCAACATCCAGATGTGCTCTTGCAATCCACCACACTGCCAGCCCAATCGGCATCAGTATATCCATGGAGTGCCACGCTCCCAGCAGTGTATCTCAACCCATGGTTTATCGTGCCCCGAAGATATCTCAATAGATTCTTGGCACCAACCCAGTGAATGTGATGAGGATCAACCATGTGTTGACTCAAAGTGTTCACTGTAAAACATACGTCTGGACGGGTGTTCACTAAGAACATCAGGGCCCCTACGAGTTGACAATACTCAGTAGGATTTGCTAGCACAGGCCCAACAGCACTGCCACTCAACTTCTTAAAGTAGAGCTCCATCGGTGTCAACACGGACTTACAGTCTGTTAGCACTGCAACTTTTCCAAAGATTTTCAAAGTCTGGTCATCATTCTCCAAGGAATCAATCTGCCTTTTCAGTTTTATTATAAGATGAAAGTGTTGTTGTCAAAGTGTAGTGGTGAGAAAATTTCATTTTCTACTTTCATTCATTTCATTTTCCCTCTTTCACCTTTCATTTTCCCAAAAAACCCAAAGTCCAGACTTTCATTTCCCTT
The DNA here is from genome assembly GCA_034641835.2 of Pinus albicaulis. NCBI lineage: Eukaryota > Viridiplantae > Streptophyta > Pinopsida > Pinales > Pinaceae > Pinus > Pinus albicaulis. The sequence goes on from CM076578.1 coordinate 1,056,096,984, forward strand.
TTCAAAACCCCTTTTTAACACATAAATTCCAATTTTTATAGTTAAAAAGCAGCTCCGCACACCCATCAACAGCCATATCATATTTCCTTTTTAACTTACCATATATTTCTTTTATCACAGTTTTTACCCGCACCACAACAAAACCTTGGTTATATCATATATTATATGATATAACTTACCGCACTAAATAAACATTGTGGACCCCTTACCTTTCATCACAATCGAATCTTCGCAGCTTTAACTCCCATTCCATTACAATTGCCATTTCCTACAAAACCCTCGAAATGCGAGTTGCGGTATGGTCTGGGACCTATACTTCCCTTTAATACGCCTCGAATATGTTATAAAGCCTTTTTTTTTTCTTCGGACGTCTTTTTATCATATTACCATGACTTAACGAAGTTTTCACTTTCTGCTTTAAAAATCCATTTAAAGGGCCCCACCTACCTTTTCGCATTGCATTTTCACAAATTTCACTTACCGCATTCACTTCCGCTCCCTCAAAACTTCCAATTTGCGATTTGCAGGTGGTCCCACTGTCTGTCATGACACATCCCTTCGTTCACATCACACATCGCACTTCGCCAGTTTCAACGTTTAGCTCTCATGTTTCATAATAAAACTTCCAATGTGCGATCTGCGGGCGACCCCACTATTTGTTATGCCACGTCACCTCCGCTCTCATCGCATATAGCACTTCGCAAGTTTTAACATTTAACTCTTGTGTCTCATAACAAAACTCGCAATGCACGATCTGTGATCAGTCCCACTTCTTTGCCACGTCATCACCCCATCGCAAATCGCATTTTCTCTCGTTTTTGTCTGAAGTTTAAACACTCCGACCCCGATTTGCGATTGCGATATATGTCTAAAAGGTTTTCTCCTCCCACTTATCATTCATTCCGCTCCACCTCTCCCCTATCAATTAAACCTTTTTCAAAGGGTTTCTTTGTAATATCTCATAAAATGAACCTTTGCCATTCTATCCAAAAAGTTTCGGGTTTTCCGCCATTACAAAGGGTTTTCCACCAAAGAAGGAAAGGAACAGCGGAACAGCGGCAGAGTTTCTCTGAAACAGTTTTCTACCACTACTCTCAGCACCAGCACGTTTTTATAAGGCGCCGGGCAGCATTCAAGGAACAGCCACACATCATTTTCACTGTTGTTTACACTTTTTGTGGAGTTGGTTGCACCAGAACAGAAGAGGAGTCTTCCCATAGACTGCTACATCATACAAACCACTCTGAATTGTTAACCTTAATGCTGTTTATTTTCATTATGTCATAGCACTTTGTATTAAAGTTTTAGGATAAGCCTCACCTCTTGCACGAGGTTGTAATGACTTTTGAAACAGATTTTCCTTTTTCTGTGGAAGATGACAATATCATATTTTGTATATATATGCCAAAGTGATATGAAGTCAGGGTTGGTTGGTGGTTATTGAATTTTGACTTACATGAACTGTAATATTTTTCGTGAATGAAATGGAATAATACTACTGAAGAATTATTACCAATTTGTTGTGTGTATTGTCTACTTTATTTGTGTTTCCATATCTCCTTTATTCCAGTTCCAGTTTGCAAATCATCATATTGTTATGTGTTTTTATTAGTCTCTTAAGCTTGTTATGTGTTTTATCGGTTTTTGTTAGTCTCACACAGTGAGCATTCCTGATAAAATCTATATTATAACAGTGGAAGAGCATCACTCATGATAGTTAATCTTCATGATATTTCAGTGAGAATCTTGTCAGACTAGAAATAGCTTTCTCTCTATGGAATATTGTCAAGCTGCTACTTTTGACAATTTCTACTAAATCAGTAGATTTTTGTTTTACAGACCTATTGATTCTCCTCTCATCTTTCAATTTCCTTTCATCATAGACTACAAACTTGCACCTTGCTACCACATCAAGTTACAATACCCCCTTTAGTAGAATTGTGGATTTGACCAAAATCTCTCTTCAATAAATCAGAGTTTATACCATCTTCCAATCCTATAAAACAAAACATTAAAATTGCCTTAGAGTTTAAGATGTACCTGGTCAGGCACTTGCTGTAGTCCAAGTGTTGATTCTAGCGCCAACACAGTCCACCATTCCAAATCTTTCCAGCAGCTTCACAATATACTTTCCTTGAGAAAGGAAAAACTCGCCAGGCCTAGGAAGTAATGCATCAGTCCTAGGTCCTTCATCTCGAACTCAGAAGTGAGCTCCCTCTTACACTAAAGAATGAGAGGATTAGCACCTGTCAGGAAAAGGTCGTCCACATACAGCACCAGAATGAGAGGCTTTTCTCTATCAACCTTGAAGTAAAGGTTCGGATCAGCATTACTACGAGTGAAGGTTCGGATCAGCATTACTACGAGTGAAGCCCGGCTTCATCAAGTAGCTATCTATCCTCTCGTACCAAGCCCTGGGCGCTTGCTTCAATCCAAAGAGGACTTTCTTCAAGCTGCAAACATGGGTGTCTCGATCCTGGACTTCAAACCCCAGAGGTTGCTCCACATACACCTCTTTCTTTATCACAACATGCAGAAATGCAGTCTTCACATCTATCTAATGAGGATTCCATCCTTGCGTAGCAGCAAGGGCTATGATAGATCGGATGGTGGTATATCGAGCCACAGGTGCAAATATATCATTGTAGTCTATGCCTCCCTTTTGAGAGAAGCCTCGGGTAACGAATCTTACCTTGAACTTTTCAGCACTACCATAAGATCCATGCTTGATCTTATAGAGCCACTTCGAGGTGACAATAACTTTGTCCTTCGATCTTGGAACCACATCCCAGACATCATTCTTCATAATTGACTCATATTCTTTGTGCATAGCATCCTTCCAGACTTGATGCTTTACAGCTTCTTCAAAAGATCCAGACTCAGATTGTACGATTGTACTCATGGCTGCTAGATACCCTTGGTATCTATTGATTCTATTCGGCTTCTTGGTTTCACTGAATGTCCCCCTTGGGGCCATATGATTCTCGGCATCCTCGAGAGTGTCCCTGAGCCATGAGGGTCTTCTCTTCATTGAAGGAGGTGGATCAATAGGATCCATTGGTCCTTCAACATAGGGCATTGTCTCATCCGTCGATTCTTCTTGATTTCCAGACCTTACTTCATGATCTTCCTCAGAGTTTGGAAGATTGATTACTTTCCTGAGGGAAGCATCTTCATCAAAGGTAACATCGTGGCATATCTCCACTTCTCTTTGACTAGGCACGTAGACTCTATAAGCCTTCAAAGTTTCACTGTAGCCCACAAACATTCCCTTCTTCCCAGAAGCATCCAGCTTGCTCCTCTTCTCTTTCGGCACATGAAAATAAACGAGACAACCAAAAACAGTAAAATGTGACATGTCAAGTTTCTTACCAGAAAAAACCTCTTTGGGAGTTTTCGAGTCCAAAGTGGAATGCCGGCATCAGTTTTGTATATACACAGCAGTGTTCACAGCTTCTCCCCACATAAACTTCGCAAGACCTTGGTCACATAGCATGGCATGGGCAGCATCCACAATGGTCCCGTTCTTTCTTTCAGCAACGCCATTTTGATTAGAAGTATATACGGTTGTGGTCTCCCTCTTGAGGCCATCTTCTCTGCAAAAGTTATTGAACTCGTTCGTCTCATAATCAGTGCCATTATCGGTCCTCAAAATCTTGATCTTCTTCCCTGTTGAATTTTCCACCGAGGCTTTCAAAGTACGAAACCACATGAAAGCCTCATCCTTCTTCCTCAAGTATATCTAGGTTTTGCGACAAAAGTCATCTATGAACGTCATACAATAAGAACATCCTCCCAAGGATGTCACAGGCAGCATACCAGACAAATAAGAATGTATCAATTGCAAGACATCAGATGTCTTTGTGACACTTGAGGGGAAAGGTCCCCTTGTATGCTTTCCTTCGGCACAACCCTGACATACACCTTCATGATCATTTTTGAACTCGGGCATCCCCGTCACCACCTTCCTTGCTTCAGGAAGGGCTTTATAATGAAGGTGTCCAAACCTCCAATGCCATAGTTCAGTCTGTCGGATAGTATCACATGTCATCGCTCCCAGTGGACTTCCTCCAACCTGGTAGAGTGCATCAACTCTGAACCCAATCGTGATAGCTTCCTTGAAGCTCTTCTTCCAGATGAGCACCTTCCCATCAACGAATGCCACATTGAAAACCTTGTCTTCCATGGCCGAAATAGACACAAGGTTCTTCTTCAAATCAGATACATATAGTACATCTTGCAAGCGGAGGACTTGACCTTGAGATAAGTGGAGGGTCACAATCCCTATCCCTTTCACGGGATATGTGGCATTATCACCAATGATAATTTTCAGATTAACATCCTTCTCAGCCATATCAGAAAGTGCTTCCTTAAACCCAGTGAGGTGCCTTGAGGCGCCATTATCTATCAACCAGACATCCATAGTGTCGGGTAGAGATGCAGCAGAGAGGGCAGATACAAGAATGAATTCATTTCTTTTATCAACAACATTAGATTCCTCGTACCTGGGATTTCTCGACCTTTTGAAAGGTTGCCCATTTCCATTGTGACCAGAGGAAGCCTTCCTCTTTCCTTTGAACTTGTTGTTCCTTTGATTGCCATTCCTCCAGTTGGTGTTGTTGTCATCATCCCCAAGAGAACCCTTCTTGAAAGGGCATTCTCTAGCATAGTGGCCGGTCTTGTGACATGTGTAACATTTTCCTTTCTGTCCTTGGGCCCCTGCACTTGCTTGGTTCCTCGGACCATCATTGTTCTTCTTCTTAGCACGAGCGGTGAAGGTGGCATTACCTTCATTTTCATATCCCTTCATTCTTGTTTCCTCCTGTACGCATCTCGATAATACTTCGTCAAAATCAAGTATCACATTGTTATTGAGAATGGTAGTATTGAATACATACCATTCGGAGGAGAGACCTCCAAGAGCGGTGAGAACCATTTCTCGATCGGCTATTGTCTCCCCAATGGCCAGAAGATTATTTTTTATTTCGATCAACTTCAAAAAAGAAGACTGAGCGGATTCATCCCTACCTTTCTTCAGATTACTCAGTTGGTTCTTAAAGAAAAGGACTTGATTTTCATTGTCGGCTTGAACATGTTGACCAACTTATCATACATCTCCTTGGATGAGTGTAGCTTACAGATGTAGGCTACCAGACTCTTATGAATTGAATCCCGGATCATCAGCTTTGCTTTGATTTCCCCCTTCTTATATTTTGACTTGGTGGCAGCAGGTGTAGATGATGGAGGCTCTTGGATTTTACCCTGCACATAGTCCATGACATCTCGGTCTTCCAACATAAGATACAAAGTCATCTTCCAAGCATGGAAGTCTTTCTTCCCAGTCAACTTGTCATCAGCTTTGAAGTCATTATAGTTTGAGGTACCCATGCTCTTCTTCAGTGATTGCTACAAGCTTGGGCTTTGTCTTCACCTCATCTCCGATTCCATGTAAAATTTCGTAGATGTTCTATGCTTGATGCAACTTTACTTTTATCCCCAATATCAAACAGCAATCGCATAAACAAGAAAGTAAAATGTTGATAGAACATACCAATAGATTGACAGAAGACAAACCAAAAATACACTTAACTTGATGAGCAAAATATATGTGTTGTGGCGCGTTGCGGCAGTCAACACGATGCTTCAACCAGCAAAGTCTCAATATGGTCAGCCAACCAGAATATGTCACACAACCCTCTCAGACAGCTCTATATCAATCAACAAAAGACAACGTTGTCCCAGTCAAAGGTCAATGCAAAAACAACAATAGCAAAAGTCAACGCAGCCAGATCAAAGTCAACGTCCAGCCTCTATTTTTGTGCCAATAAATGCGGACTGTAGAAATCAAAATTTTGGGAGTTTGAGGTCAGTTTGGCCATGCGTTGACCAAAGTCAACTCTAGTCAAATCTATGCTGAAAAACCTAGGTCAAAACCAGAAAATCCTTTGCTGCAATTTCTCATGTGTGACAGAAGAAGATGTTGAGAATTTGAAAGGCTGTAGGTTAATAAAAGTCTCTTCTTGCAGTTATGTTAATCTTTCACCAAGTCAATTATCAAGACTCAAGACACAAAGATTAGGCTCCTAGAGCCAGGGCAAAACCTCTCCCTCTTGGAGAGGAAAACCCGCAAAGAATTCTTCTTATTGATCTTCAAATGTGAAGTACCAAGACCCAGACTTAAACCCTAAACCTAGATTTGTTTTTAGAACTACAATCTTCACCTTGAGTATGCTGGTATTTAAATAACTTGAACTGTGAGAAGGTAAATCAAGGATTTACCTTCCTCACTATTGCTCTTGCATCTCTTTATGATCACTGTCTCTTATCCGCACTTCTGTAACTTAGTATATATATCTGCACTGAAGTCTGATGTAGATTCAGCACTATCCTTTTGTAACACACAGTCTTTACTATGGTGTCCGTAATACCCTTACGATCTTTGCTATGGTGTCCGCAATTACCTAACGCAATCTCTGCCTATGGTGTCCACAATGTATTCGTATATATATATATACTCCGTCTCTGCTGTGGTAACCACAAGGTCTTCGTATATATGTCCTCCGTCTTTGCTGTGGTAACCGCAAGTCCTTCGTATGTATATCCTCTGTCTCTGTTGTGGTAACCACAAGTCTGCAATCTATAAAAGAATCTGCATTCAATTTTGTGTTGTCTACATTGCTTATCCGTCCAAATGATCCGCAGACTTGGCTAATATATAGTGGACAATTCTCACCTTTTAGGCCGACCATCAAATATGGTTTAGACCGACTTCATCATAACATGTGGGTCGACCATGACTTGTAGTTACTTTCCAAGCGATGTTACTTCAGCAGATTGTCTTCACTTGATTACAACATTATATGAGGGTTGTCAAGGTCTTTGGAATACAAACTGAATCCTTCATGAATATGACACCTAATTGTATTCATTCCTAGAAGACATAAACCTAATAGACATCAAGAAGAATTCTATCTACATAATAAAATATTGTTCATGAAACCCATGAGACAAGTATACCAGAAATACATTTTATTATCATTGATATCTTCTATACATAAATACATAATTACATAGCCAACATGAAGACCGACCTAGTTACACTTTTCAACACTCCCTCTTAACTAGGGAGGTATTCATATAGGTGCATGGTCACTTTCAAACTAAAGAATCTCATAAGAAGAATCAGATTGTTAATCGCATTTGTATAGCATGATATCAACGAGCACTGTCCTAGTGCAAGGCCTTGACTAACAGCTCCATCCCTCAAAGAGACAATGGGCTACAATGCTGGCGAGACACATGACTTATAGACACCTTTGTCATTGTCTCTCCAAGGTACATACTCCACCCGGGTGTTCCCAAAGTATGACCTTCTTGGACTATTCTTCTCTTGGGTAGCTAGCCCTCAAAGAATATCGGTCCCCGACTACTCTTATCTTGAATGCCCTAACTCATTCTCAAAGAGTATCGAATGTCAGATGATTACCCAATCCTCCATTCTGTCTTCCCACGACCAGAATGATGTGTCTATCTCTCCCTCTCAACCAGGGAGGACCTATTCCACAAGGGAATGTACTCATTCCTATACAAGGACTGTACCTAAGCTCACTCTTAGGAATTACCAAGTTTCTTCCAAATAAGAAACTTATCATCAGGCTCCCTCTTAATTAGGGACCTCTAGCAGCAATGGTGAGACACCCAGCTGCTCATGAAGAATTCCTGTCATCGGTGTCATGGATTTCGATATTGAAGAATTTCCAAATTTTAGCTTTATAGGGCACATATCATCCATCACTTTCATCGTAAGTCATGTCAACTATCAGAAAGTGATTCATCAGACTTCCTTATCTAGTCCACTGTTATGCCATTTCGCTTTCCTTCGAATCATCTCCAAGGATCATCCATCCTTTCTTATGATTAGCAGCCCTGCACAAATTCATCCAGATAAACATATACATATGAACCTTTTAGAACAAAAGTTACCTTAGTGATGATCTTTCACCATGACATCTTCCTATAGGCATTGGCATCCTTCATACAGATTGACACATCTCCTAATGATATGTTTTTCCAAGGGTCTTCTTCGTTCGTCAGAGTCAACATATCTTTCCAGGAGATCTCCTAGTCACATCTTCTTGTCTTCTTGATGATAATTGCCTCTTGCCATGGTTACATTTCATGATCTCTTCCTCTCTGCACATTCTTGACTCTTAGGAACATACATCTTTTCTAGTTTTTTCGTTCATATACAACCACCTCATATTTCATGAGGACATATTATGTTGATTTCATCTGTCCATGCACTGAGAGATACTTCTTCATAAATCATACTTCTAAGTACAGAAGCTTATTACCTGCAACCATATGACATGACTTCACAACATCCAATGTTAGCATATAAATATATACATACCTCATACCCTTTTTCCCTTGAGTCATCCTATAGCAATTTCTCAAGAATGAAGAGCTTCATTCCCTTGGCTTACTTCATCAATATCACATCCAGAATTATGTCTTCACGATGACCCTTGATCTGATGACTTTTACTTTTAGTAGTGAGGTTTTTCCAGAAGCTTTTTCACCGAGAGTTTCTTTCATGCTTTTATTGAGATGCTTCTACATGCTGTCATAACTAAGCAGAGATCACTTATAGAGGAAGATGATCTTAATCATAATAGAGATCTCTTGCTTCCTCCTTCTTAGATCTTTTAGCGTCAGGTTCTTCTCTTTCATACATGACATGGGCCTCTTCCTTTTTCCTCTTGCCATTTCCAGATTTAGGACAATCTCTTTTATAATGTCCAGGCTCATCACATCCAAAGCATCGCACGTTATCCATATTTCTTCTTTTATTCTGAGGGCCAAATTTTCGGAATCTTCCTTTCTTCTTGTATGAGGCTGCAAAGGCACGATTCTCTTCACTTGGTTATGTTTCAGCTTTGGCCTTTAGTCTTGTTTCCTCTATTTTACATAGAGACCATAAATCATGGAATGGAGTGGCTTCTTTCTTCCCATATAGACTAGAGGTGAAGCTTCCCCATTCCTTTGGTAGAGCATTCAACACCATTGTTGTCATCTCAGTGTCAGACATCACTTCTCCTAGTTCTTGTAGTTGATCTCTTATTTCAGAAATCCTCATAAAGTATGGAGCGATTCCTGCTTCCCTTGATAATTTCATTTTGTATAGTTCTTGTCTCAGAGAAATTGCTTCTCCAGCAGTACTCAAAGAGAATAGCTCCACCAATTTCTCATATATTTGTTTTGCAGTTTTTATTTTTGATACATAGGGAATGAGAGAATCTTTGATGGATTCTATGAGAATCCTTTGGGCTCAAATTTCTCCTTTCATGTACTTGGCATGGGCTGAAGTATCTTCTTTTGGAGGTTGAACAGTAAATCCTTCGATATAGTCCATTACTTGGTCTTCAATTAAATTTAAGTATGTTCTCTTCTTCCATGCACTGAAATTTGATGATCCAACCAGCTTGTTGCTTTCTTTACAAAAAAGCATCTTGATAGATAGGGTCATGAATACTTCCTTGAGTGGATTTTCTTGCAGCTTCCTTAATGGTGATTGAGAATGAAGTCAAGGGTTTCCTTTCTTCAATGTTGATGTACTTGAACCCTAGATTAAAAGACTATCTTCAGAAGTTGAGATTTCCTTCAAAAAATGTTTTGAGTGCAAATCTTTTGATGCCAAAGGTTAACGAGTTGATCTTTTCACATGAAATAGTTGGATAGTCTTCCCTACAAACTGGTATGTCTTTCTAACCCAAACTTTGGTCTTTGCTTCTCTGAGTGTCTTTGTTGACAAGCAGCCCTTATGTTCAGCACCTTAGCTCTAATACCATGTTGAGAATTCGAAAGGTTGCAGGTTAATAAAATTCTCTTCTTGTAGTTATGTTAATCTTTCATCAAGTCAATTATCAAGACTCAAGACACAAAAATTAGGCTCCTAGAGCCAGGGCAAAACCTCTCCCTCTTAGAGAGGAAAACCCACAAAGAATTCTTCTTATTGATCTTCAAATGACAAGTACCAAGACCCAGACTTAAACCCTAGACCTAGATTTGCTTTCAGAACTACAATCTTCACCTTGAGTATGTTGGTATTTAAATAACTTGAACTGTGAGAAGGTAAATCAAGGATTTACCTTCCTCACTATTGCTCTTGCTTCTCTTTATGATCATTGTCTCTTATCCGCACTTCTATAACTTAGTATATATATCTGCACTGAAGTCTGCTATAGATTCCACACTATCCTTTTGTAACACGCAGCCTTTACTATGGCATCTGTAATACCCTTACGGTCTTTGTTGTGGTGTCCGCAATTACCTAACGCAATCTCTGTTCTGGTGTCCGCAATATATTCGTATATATATACTCTGTCTCTGTTGTGGTAACCGCAAGGTCTTTGTATATATGTCCTCCATCTTTGTTGTGGTAACCGCAAGTCCTTCGTATGTATATCCTTCGTCTCTGCTATGGTAACCACAAGTCTGCAATCTATAAAAGAATCCGCATTCAATTGTGTGATGTCTGCATTGCTTATCCGTCCAAATGATCCACAGACTTGGCTAATATATGGTGGATAGTTCTCACCTTTTAGGCCGACCATCAAATATGGTTTAGGCCGACTGTTGGCAATATGATGCAGAAGTGTTGTCCTTGATGGCAACCCACTTGATGGAGATGATGGCAACCTACTTAATGAAGTTGTTCTTGATGCTTGATGAGTTTATTAATGATGTAAATCTGATGTTCTACAAGTAGCTCAGAAGTACCAGAGAAAGAAATATCAGTAAGGGCCAGAACAATGATGACAAGTGTGTGTCACAAAGCATACGCGGGTTTGTTTAGGAGAAGTAGCGTATGCACGCGGAAAAGTACGTGCTAAGTCGCGTATGCCTAATTGCGCTCCAAATTTGTAAAACCAGGGGTTCTTACCATGGTATTGACCCATTGTATTGAGCGTTGGATTATCTATTTGATCCCGTCCAGGAATACCATTGGAAGTTGTATGGTTTTGGCTCATGGTATTGTCAAAGGCTAGATCTATTTAAGGAGAAGAAATTCATTGTGCAAGGGGGTGCAAGTGTCTGGGCTTTAATGAATACCTCACTCTGAAGTTTATTTGTATGGTTGAACTCTGTTCTTAATCAATAGATCTGAATCTGTGATGCACCTATGAATATGATGAAGGGTCAAAATCTCTAGATCTGGAATTGATGAATCTCTAAAATGATCTGAAAAGAAGTATTGAAGACCTGGCGCAAATCTGTTGAAAAAATTGAAGAAATCTGGGTAAGTTCATAGATCTGAACTGTTCTGCAAAAATTAACTTTTATAGATCTATACGCAGGTTCTTTTCATAAAAAGCACGTGTATACGCGGATCTGTTTAAACAAAGGCGCGTATGGGAAGTTAGAGTTATTTTGGAAAAATGCACAGACGTATACGTGGGTTAGCTTCATGAAAAGCGCGTATATATGCGGGTCTGATTAAATAAAAGCGCATATGGTATCTGATCTAATGGTTGATCAAGGTTGAATGTGTTTCTGCATATCTATTCTGAAGTCTGGGTAATCTCTGATATTCTGGTTACAGTGGTTTTACTGTTCTGTTGGAAGCAATGGTCCAAGTATGTTTGTTGATAAATGAAGGGTTGTGTTGAAGCTGTTTGATCCAGTTTGAAAATTGATGAAACGTGGTCTGCAGTGGTGCTGAAGGTTGAAGCCTTCAGTCAGGGGGTTGTAGCTCCCTTCCAGGTGAGGCTGGTAAACGAGAGCAGGGGGTTGTAGCTCCCTTCCAGGAGAGGCTGGTAAACGAGAGCAGGGGGTTGTAGCTCCCTTCCAGGAGAGGCTGGTAAATGAGAGAAGGTTGTATCCTTTTGCAGGTGGGTGCCTGCGTGCTAGTATGAGTCTGCGCCAGTACATGGTTGTATGATGTTTTCTCTATAATAAAATATTGAAGCCTGAGACAACGGCAACGGTGGTTTTCTCTCGACTTGGGTTTCCACCTAAAATCCTGGTGTTCATGTGTGTTACTTATGTGTGATGGTTTATTCTGTTATTACTGCACATGCTTACTGTTAAATAAACATCAGATGAATGAATGTTGTAAAGATCTAAGTTAAGAAATATCTGCATAATAATATCTCTGTGCATACGCATGTTTTATTAAGGATAGCCGCGTGTATACGCGAGTTGGCTTCAGGAAAGTCGCGTATGAGTGTTGAAGTAAGGAAAAGTAAAAAGATTTGAGTTTGCCCTAAATACTGATTCACCTCCCCCCCCGCCCCCTCCTCTCAGTATTTTTCCCAACACCGACTTCATCATAACATGTGGGCCAACCATGACTTGTAGTTACTTTCCAAGCGGTGTTACTTCAGCAGATTGTCTTCACTTGATTACAACATTATATGAGGGTTGTCGAGGTCTTTGGAGTACAAACTGAATCCTTCATGAATATGACACTTAATTGTATTTATTCCTAGAAGACATAAACCTAATAGACATCAAGAAGAAGTCTATCTACATAATAAAATATTGCTCATGAAACCCATGAGACAAGTATACCAAAAATACATTTTATTATCATTGACATCTTCTATACATAAATACATAATTACATAGCCAACATGAAGACCGACCTAGTTACACTTTTCAACAGAAGAGCCTCCAAGATGATGATCGAACCAATCAAATGATGAGAGAGAATGTGTGATGAGTGAGGGATGAAAATGACCTCCAACATTGATCTATATATATCCATCAGTGAGGGTGTGTGACACATCTGTTGGGGCTTCAAGCCTACATTTCAATTATGGTTGACCTTGCACATAAGTGGAATTAATTCAAAATAAATGTTCTGCTCATCGGATCAAGATGATCTTTAGATCGATCTTGCACCTTTCCAAAAGAGGAATCTAATAAAAATATTGACATCTTCATCTGAGCATCACAACATGGAGTTTGGACCTAGTTGTCCAAAATTAACAAAATTTGTAGTCAACTAATTGGAATATTAATTTTGATTTATTTTGGCATTTCCTAATGTCGGGCGGAAATAAAGTGGGTAGGGGACCCACAACTAATAATTAAGCCAAATAAAGTATTTTCCTAAAGTCCCTAAAGGAAAATTACGGCTCTAGTAGTGGGGTTGAATTTCCCTTAGGTGGCAACGTAGAAGAGGCATGAAATGGACAGGGTGGGATTGGCTAGAGGAAGGCAGCGCAGACCGAGGTGGGTCCCCAAGGCATACATTGGGAATCAATGGACAAAAGGAAAAAGGGAAGGCTCATTTTGGCATTCATTCATTCATCTTATTTCTCTTCGTCATTTTGACTGAAGCACGCTTGAGCCGGAGAGCCATGTTTGCAGTGTTGTTTAGCACATGAGATATTCAAACAGAGATCTCAACCTCTACCTCAGGGGACTTCGAGTGCCTGCTCAAGAGAGCAGTTCTGCATTTTGGGTGAGATAATTACAAAGCAACAGCAACAGGAAGAGCATAGCCCTTTAGGACTGCGCAAAGGTATAGTAGATTGCACAGTGATTGCGTAGTTCAGTTCGGTGTGGGTGTCGAGTGTGTGGAGAGCAACGGAGTTTCAGCAGGAGCTTTGGAGGGGAGGTTAGCCACCTCCTACCAGGGATTTTGGTAGCTCTCCAGAGGAATTTTCCAGCAAATTCATCCAGAGGTCCGATTTACCCAATAGCGCAATGAGCCAAGCCCAAGAGGGCCAAATTCCGAAATCAAGCTTTGGGCACACCCAATCTGGGTTTTTCTGGGTTTATTGAGGAGAAGCTATATTTATTCGGCAGAATTTTCTGGGCAGGTTTGAGGCATCAAACAGAGATCCTAACGCAGCTAGCAGCTAAGGTGCTAGAGGAAATTGGGCCGAAATTCCGGGGTTAACATCTGGCAAATTCCTTAGCGGGATTTTTTCGATTTGGTGAGCAGAGTTTGGGGTTAAAAGCCCGGAATTTTCTGTGCAGAGGAAGCAGCCCAACCAGCAGTCTGAAGTCAGACAGTAGCAGCGTTTCTGGGCTAGGCAGTGCAGAGACTGAGCCACGCAGAGGCACTTTCAGCCAGAGTTTTTGCTTGAGTTTGAGTTGTTCTTCAAGCCTGCCTTGAGCAGGCCCATGTGCAAACTTTCTAGCTCCTCCATTGTACTTTTTCCCAATATATTAATAAAATCGCTCAGCAGTGATTTTGGCTCAGTTTGTGTGTTTTAACAGTGTTTGCATTTTTGCTGTAGTTACTTGTCTATTTGCACTTGTATTACTGTTAGTCCCCATTTGGGATATTACATACTATGGGGGAATAGGGTATGTAAATGGTGCCATCTATTGGAGGTCGAAATAGAGGACCACTTCATGTTCAAGTGTCACAAATATTATGAGATTTTGAGGAAAATATCATTATTTATAATGAGATTTGGGAGCGTCCATTGCTGCTTTTCTTCCCTATTCAGACCAAAGATGTTAAACTCCCTTTATCCAAGAGGTGGTTCCTCATAAATGGAAAACCTTATGAGACTTATCCACACTATATTCCACCAAGTTGATAACTTCTTTCCTCTAGCCTATCTCACTAATTGGAGGCAGCAAGCACCGTACAGAAACTTCAATCATAGATACCAAGAGCAATAGATTGGTAGGATAGCGTACACTCTCTCATTCAATCGGGAAAAGACCCACTTACACAAGGTTGCAGCAATGGACCCACCTCAATCGTCATCAACATGAGACCGTCTCTCATTCAAATCATGTAGCCAGGTACCCATTACTAGATTTCTCTCTTCGGCATTATATGGTAGGAGAAAATCTTTTAATTGCACCTAGGCTGCCTAGGAGAGAATCTTTTGATTGCACCTAGGATATCCATGGGGTTATCCAACCTGGCTCACTTAGTCCCAGATATTCTCTAGAGGACATTATTAAACTTTCTATTGGAACAAGCATGGTGACTAGTGATGATGGAGATGTACTCCCACCTCTACTACTTCTAGTGCAGAAAAATGGCTGTCTTATTTTCTCCACCTTTTGCATAATGGAGTATTTACCTTTTGTTCATGTTAGGATTTAACATGTGGGTTTACTCCCTACTTTTGTTTCTAATTTATATTTCCTTAAACACCTAGGAGTTGCATTTGGCACTCCTGCATCACTGTTATGACATGTTTAAACTTTATACCTAGTCCCATTGACTGACTTGTGTCACTAATGGATATTAATAAAATTATCTTATCTTATCTAGGTAGGAGTCACTTATAGTATCTCTAATACTGATGTAAGTTGTTTATGTACTCTGGTCCCATATACTTGTTTGGTTCATTTGTGGGCATTAAGCTAATAACTTATTTTCCTTATTTCTATCAGTTTGTATGTCATCTGCAATGCCACACATTTATCTTCATCAGAGAAGACATAAAAAACAGCCTTGGTCTAGGGAATTTCACAACATTAAAATAACAGGAAGAATAATTAACTTAATTCCATTAGATGACAAATATCCTGCTTCTTTCCCAGGCTTAACTAGATGATTATTGTAAGATCCTAAGTCTTGGGACGATTTTTAAAGTAGGGGTGTGATGGAGTTCATGAAACAAGATTCAAAGCTAGGCTTTAGAAACTGTGCTTGCAGATTAAGATCACGAACACATATTTGAAAGACAAAAGGAAAACTCAAAAGACTAACTTGTTTTAAGAGTGAAGCTGGAAGATATCGTATAAAATGCCCATCTGGATGTTTTTCAGAACGCTCTTCATCATCATATCCTTCACCAGAGTAACATAGTAAAGTAATTTCATTGGTAGTTGGGATCACCCCTTCTTTCATGTATCTTTTTCCCAGCATAGCATTGATCACTGTCGATTTACCAGAATTAAATTCACCCTGTTGCACAAATTCAAGACCTTCAATGTCAGCATGTTATCTTCTGTTTAATTCACAAACTCACTCCACAACATATAAAATCAGCATGACCAGAAAGACGGGAACTACTTAATTATCAATGATGCAGGAAACATTTGATTCTAGGAAGCACAAATCTTCATTGATTAAAACGATGCTCACAAAAAGGTTGCTTGAAGGCAATGAGAAACTAATGCCCAGTGGCATAAGACATCATTTTGTTTGTGTAAAGCTAAATGTAATAACTTTCTTCCTCGCCTATTGCTTGTGTAACATCCAGAAAATAAATTACAAATTTTTCAAAAAAATACATCTCTAACCCAAAAGCAGACACCATTGCTGGTTTCTGAGAGGCAACAACTGTAGCTTACATAATATTTTGAAGAAGACCCAAAAACACAAAAACTCAATTCTTGCATTGTCAATACACATTGAAGATAAGATAAATTTATTAATGTCCAACAAATGACCACAAAAGTAAGTCAATAAGACTAAAAAATACATCCAGTGTGAATAGGACTTTAAAGAGACTAAATTCTCCATGACCCATTATTAAAAATCTTTCAGCATTTGCCCAGAAAAGCTAGACAACTGAACAAGTTATTGACAACTTGTAATGAGTATAAGTCATTTAATAAACTCATAAAGTAATACATAAATTAAATAATAATAATTATAATAACCCTTTATTAATTATGATCTAAAGCTGCCCCAATAGTCAAAATGTACAACACATCATGGAGTTAGTTATCTTATCGATTATACAATATGTATCATTATATTCATTATATTTCTGTAGCAATTGCATATAAGCAACTTTATGCATATTGCATTTGTATCAAATTCGTGGAGCCCTGAGGGAATAGCAAAGATGGTTAGTAACACATAAATAAATACTGTATGGACAAATTCTAGCAATACCAGGATGAAATCATGCAATACCAGGATGAAGTCATGAAAAACCAGGAGGAAATCAAGCAAAACCTGGATGAAGGCTATCAGAAATTGAAACAATTAAATAACACCTTACTACATTCATGTCATATTTAATTTCAATTTGCAACATACACCAACTATCCAATATAAGTAGACCACCTTGACATCTAGAATATCATCGGACCATGCCAGTCATTTTGCAGAGATGACAAGAAGAAGAAGAATGATAAGTATTATAGCACCAACTTGCTTTCTACAATGTCCAATAAAATAATCTCCCATGATGCTTCACCAAATACAGAGAATATGACTTCAGCATATGGTAATCATGGAGATAATATCAAAACAAAAAAATACTTCAGCGACTAAAATTTCTGAAGAACCTTCAGAGGCCAGGCTACTCAATCCCCCAACTATTGAAGTTGTAAGGAACACTGATGAGGAGGAACCACTGTAAGCTACCAAGAAGAAGTGAAAACATGTCTCAATTTGCAGAAAAAAATCAATGAAGCAAGCTCAGGACAATTACTTGAGCAGAAGAAACAAAGAATGCAAGTGAAGAAATTGAAAAAATCCCTGAAACATGCCTAATCACGGCCAACCAGAACGTTGCAACAGAATTTAAGTTTTGCAAGAGGTTGAGACTTGTAACATCTTTACTTGTCAAAATCAAATTGCAGAGCAATTAAAAATACAATGAGTCCGAGTGTGAAAATCACTTGAATAGCATTCATGGACTGATCTCCAATAGCGAAAAAGGCTTGACTGATTTGTGCAAGCTTGGACACTTACATGGAGGAAACTATAAAGGTATGCCCTCAGACAAAGATGAAGATAATGAACTTATAAAATCCACAAGACATCTTAGTAAAGGTTTCTTACCAATGCTGTTTCAGAGAGAGACAACTATTGATGACTATAAATGTGTAAACTTAGTATATTTTGACCATAGTGTTGAAATTTGGTCACCGAAGGACAGGTGGTTCCCTAAGGCTTTGATCTTTGGCCTATGGAAAAGTGTCCAAAAGAATTTAATTTTCTCCTAAAGTGACTTTATAAAGTTATAAAGTCAAATCTAATTTAAAAGTGACTTTAAATGATAAAGTTACTAAAGTCTAATTTTAAAGTGACTTTAATAAAATTAATGTAAAATTAGAAAGGAAAAGTGACTTTGGAAATAAATGACTAAGTGGGTCTTTATTAAAGTGGTGTGAATTAAAAAATAGAAAGTGAGATTTAAAAGAACATTTAATCTCAGCCCTAGATCTAAAGCTATTTCAGCCATTGGATTTGAGGATAACCCAAAAGTCACTTAGAGTTCTATTAAAAGAGAAAAATGAGAGAAAAGGTCATTCATTCATTAATTCTTTCATGAACAGATTGAGAGAAGGAGAAGGAGAAAGCTGAAAAGAATTTTCTGAACAGTGAGAAGAAGGAAGGCAGCAGCACTAACTTTCTGCAAATCCGTACAGCAGGGCAGAGCACGAAGTTCGAGGCAAGTGGGCACGAATTTCGAGGAGAGAAAACTGTAGATTTCGAGGGAGGTCGTACAACCATTTTGGCACTGTTTTCGAGGCCATTCCGGCACTGTTTTCGAGGTTGTTTGTACAGTTTTGAAGGTTGTAATTTCTGAGGTAATTTTTCTGTTTTGTGGCCACGGAAACCGAGGTGGAGTTTGGCACGATTTTCGATATAAGTTTTGTTTAGAAGTTGCTGTAATTTTTTTGCTGTGTAAATTTCTACATCACTGTAAAAGCAATATTCATTAAATAAAGAGAAGCTTTCGAACTGGTTTTCCCCAAGAGTTGTAGGGGGTTTTTCCAGGGTCATGTTGACCAAAAATCACTGTGTTAAAATGTTTTGTGTGACTGTTTTAGTCTGTTGATTTTTATTTCTGCAATTTCCAGCACTGTGAAAATTTTCCAGAATTTGTGTTTTCAAAAAATATTTATTTTCCAGCTTGTTGAATGTAAGGCTATGAGAAATGGCATTTAACTATTTGGAGGAATAAGGTGAAACTGAAAACCGGGGTGGGAAAATAGAAATTTCTACATGGTATCGAAGCTTGGATGCTGAAAGTGCATTTTAAGACAGCAAAGAGAAAAATTACAGGTTGCTGATTTTTCACTCAGAAAATTCCAGCAAGCTAATTTTTCTCACACAGAAATTTTATCTTTACTACAGCAGTGCTATTTTCAGTTTTTAGGATAGTAAGGATGTCATTGGGATTGAAGGTGGAAGATAGGTTGGATGGGCATAGTAATTACAATGTTTGGAGAGAAAGAATGCAGAGCATCTTTGAGGAGGGAGAAGTCTGGGATATCATGGTTCATACCCAACAGCAGCCTGTTAATGTGCCTACTGATGTTGTTCAGTTGGCAGCATTTAATAAAAAGAATAACAAGGAAAAAAGGTTGATTCTGGATGGTATTAAAGACCATGTGATTTCTCATGTGAGAGGAAAGAGACATGCTCATGAGATGTGGTCTGCCTTGACCAATCTCTACCAAAGTACCAATGAGAACAGAAAGATGGTCCTAAGGGAGAAGCTGAAGACCATTAAGATGGGGAAGAATGATAGTGCAACTGGTTATCTCACAAAGATAACTAATGTGAGAGATGCATTGGCAGCAGTTGGAGAGGTTATTCCAAACACTAAGTTGGTGCGGATTGCAGTGAATGGCCTTCCTACTTCATCGCTGAATTTTGCTAATGGGGTTTGTGCACATGAGACCCTTCCCACATGGGAGAGGTTTTGGGATGATTGCATTCAGACAGAGATCAGGAAGAGTCAGCTTGGGCAGCCAAGCCAGTTGAGCAGGATGAGGATGTAGCATTGTTGGCCGAAGGCAAGAGAGGCAAAGGAAAGAAGCATGCTTCCACAAGTGGTGGGGGGGGCAAAGGCAAAGGTAAAGGTAAACAGGAGAACAAGCAAAAGGACTACTCCAAAGTGAAGTGTTGGAGTTGTCAGAAGATGGGACACTATGCAGTTGTGTGTCCGGAGAAGAAGAAGAAGAAAGGGAAGAACCAGACCATGGCAGCATCAGCAGAGATTGAGGACTTTTCAAATAGATTTGACCGAGATTTTGGGTTCAGTACTTGTGAGTCCACTAGTGCAGGATCACCTGCCACGGAGGTTCAGAGGGAGCATGCATTTCCCTCGACTAGCGGAGCATCATCGGGTATCTGGTATATGGACAGTGGGACTTCACGTCATATGACAGGAGTCCGTGAGTACTTCTCAGAGCTTTCAGAGAGTGGCACTGATATAGAGGTAGTACTCGATGATGACAGTGTTGTTAGAGCAGTCGGTGTGGGGACACTGACATTTGATAGGGAACCCAAACCTCCCTTGAAGGTGTCAGATGTTTTATATGTGCCAGGGATGAGGAAGAACCTCATATCCGTCTCAGCATTGGAGGACAGAGGGTATCAGATAATGTTCAGGAGAGGACAGGTGCTGATATATCCCAGGCGTACTCCAGCTGAGTCAGCTAGAGTGATAGGTGTACGCCATGCAAAGATGTACAAGTTTGCATTTCAGCCCCTTATGGCATTGAGCAGTAGCACCGATAGCAGAGCTAGCAATTCTGAGCTGTGTGAGATTTGGCACCGCAGGATGGGGCACATGTATCATGGAGCCTTGAGGACATTGCGGGAGATCACTACAGGTGTGCCAGATTTCAGTACTGATCACATTAATACATGCAGAGGATGTTCGATGGGCAAGTTTGCCAAATCCCATTTTCCCAGCAGTGACAGCAAAGCGATTGGGATACTTGATTTGATTCATTTCGATGTGAGCGGTAGGATGTCTCATGTTTCCTTGAGTGGATACGAGTATTATGTGTTATTCATTGATGATCACTCCAGGAGGACATGGATTTATTACTTGAAGACCAAGAGTGAGGTCTTCAAGCGGTTTCAGGAGTTTAGAGCTCTTGTGGAGACACAGACAAGTCAGAAGATCAAGTCCCTGAGGTCGGACAATGGAGGTGAGTACACCCTTGGAGAGTTTGTTGAGTATTGTGCAGAGGCAGGCATTAGGAGAGAGTTCACAGTTCCTTACAACCCCCAGCAGAACGAGGTTGCAGAGAGGAAGAACAGATCCATCATTGGGGCTGCCAAAGCCATGTTACATGATCAGGGGTTACCTTTATTTTTGTGGGCAGAGGCTTGCAATACTGTTGTATACTTGCAGAACAGGGGTCTGCATCATGCCTTGGGGCATGTGACTCCAGAGGAGGCTTTTTCTGGGAAGAAGCCTGCTGTTGGTCACTTCCGTATCTTTGGGTGTATTGCATACTCCTACATACCCAAGGAGAAGAGGACCAAGCTAGAGCCCACCACAGAGAAGGGTATCTTTGTGGGCTATAGTGAGACCTCGAAAACTTTTCGGGTCTATATTCCTGCTTCGAGGAAAGTTGTTATCAGGCGAGATGTGAAATTCGAGGAGGACCGGGCTTTCAGGAGGTCACGAGAGAGTATCTAGATCAGCCAGACCCTCAGCAGCTATTGAGTCAGTCACAGAGATCCAGTGGGCAGGGATCAGGAGGATCCGATGGTACATCTATGACGATGTCTGGTCCGTCAGTGAGCAGTGCCTCGCAGAGTCAGAGGGGTGGTAAGCCGGGGCACATGCGGTGAATGCTCCACAAAGGCCATCAGGGGAGAGTCTACCGACAGGATTTCAGTCATTACGCTCTCCCGCCTACAAACCCAAGTCTGGGGGCAGAGGACAGCAGACGGCATAATCGTGGGTTCAAACTTCGATTGCATGCAGCTCATTCTCCTGGAGAGGTGTTTGGGAAGAGAGACTCCAAGTGGCTTCAGATACCTGAGAGAGGCCACATCCGTACCCTTCTTCTAAGAGGCTGGCCACTGTGCGTTACTATCTACTCCGAGAGGTTTTGTAGCTATATGGCACAAGCGCGAACATCATTGACTTCCCGAGTTTCTAGCTATGAGGAGGCAGCTAGCCAGCAGGTCTGGAGAGAGGCCATGCAGGAGGAGTATTCTTCTATCATGAAGAATGATGTTTTGGAGGTGGTGCCGAGGCCTGAGGGCAAATCCGTGGTTACTTCCAGATGGCTTTACAAGGTAAAGCATGCTGCAGATGGCAGCATTGAGAAATTCAAAGCGAGGTTTGTGGCTAGAGGGTTCTCCCAGGTAGAGGGAGTGGATTATGAGGAGACCTTCGCTCCCGTGGCTCGATATACTTCGATCCGCTCCATTATATCGATAGCAGTAGAGATGGGTTGGAAGATCCACTAGATGGATGTGAAGACTGCATTTCTCAATGGCTTCATACAAGAGGAGGTGTACATTGAGCAGCCACAGGGCTTTGAGGTGCATGGGAAGGATTCCCATGTGTGCAGACTGAAGAAGGCCCTTTATGGCCTAAAGCAAGCTCCCAGAGCTTGGTACGCCAGGATAGATACATACTTGCAAGAGCTGGGTTTCACAAAGAGTGAGGCAGATCCGAACTTATACTTCATTGTGATAGGTGAGGAGTCTCTCATTCTGGTGTTGTATGTGGATGACTTGGTCATTACGGGTGCAGAGAGACTCATAGAGCATTGCAAGAGAGATCTTGCATCGGAGTTTGAGATGAAGGACATCGGCTTGATGCATTACTTTTTGGGTTTGGAGGTGTGGCAGGAGGAGGGGCATTTCTTCCTGGGGCAGGGGAAGTATATTGTGGACATCCTTGGCAGATTCCACATGGAGGATTGTAGACCCATGTCGACACCGATGATCAACAACTAGAAGAAGCTTCATGCTTCAGATTCCGAGTTGGTGGATCCCACATTGTACAGACAGCTGATTAGTTCCTTGATGTATTTGGTCAACACCAAACCAGATATATGTTTTGCAGTCAACACGATGAGTCAATTTATGTGTGAGCCTTGGAAGGTTCACAACACATTTTGCGATACTTGCAGGGGGCAGTGGAGTATGGTCTAAATTATAGGTAGGGGGATGGAGTGAGATTGGCAGGTTACACTGATTCTGATTGGGCAAGTTGTGCTTCTGATAGGAAGAGCACTTTAGGGTGTTGTTTTGGGTTGGGTTCAGCAGTGGTGTCGTGGTTCAGTCGGAAGCAACAGTCAATAGCATTGAGTTCAGCGAAAGCAGAGTATATGGCAGCCAGTCTAGCTAGTTGTGAGGCCATCTGGCTTCGCAAGATGTTGTTTGGCTTATTTGGTCAGTCGTTGAGACCTTCAGTGATTTACTGTGATAATCAAAGCTGCATTAAACTCACAGAGAATCCAGTATTTCATGATCAATCAAAGCATATCGGCATCAGATATCACTTCATCAGAGACTATGTGCAGAAGGGCGCTGTGAAGCTCGAATATATTCCCACTAATGAGCAGGTTGCAGATATTCTTACCAAAGCCTTACCATAGGGCAAGCATGTCTACTTCAGAGACAAGATGGGTGTGGTGAGGAACACCTTCCTCGGTAAGAGGGAGTGTTGAAATGTGGTTACTGGAGAACAGGTGGTTCCCTAAGGCTTTGATCTTTGGCCTAGGGAAAAGTGTCCAAAAGAATTTAATTTTTCTCCTAAAGTGACTTTATAAAGTTATAAAGTCAAATCTAATTTAAAAGTGACTTTAAGTGATAAAGTTACTAAAGTCTAATTTTAAAGTGACTTTAATAAAGTTAATGTAAAATTAGAAAGGAAAAGTGACTTTGGAAATAAATGACTAAGTGGGTCTTTATTAAAGTGGGGTGAATTAAAAAATAGAAAGTGAGATTTAAAAGAGAATTTAATCTCAGCCCTAGATCTAAAGCTATTTCAGCCATTGGATTTGGGGATAACCCAAAAGTCACTTAGAGTTCTATTAAAGGAGGAAAATGAGAGAAAAGGTCATTCATTCATTAATTCTTTCATGAGCAGAATGAGAGGAGAAGGAGAAAGTTGAAGAGAATTTTCTGAGCAGTGAGAAGGAGGAGGGTAGCAGCACTAACTTTCAACAAATCTGTACAGCAGGGCAGAGCACGAAGTTCGAGGCAAGTGGGCACGAAGTTCGAGGCAAGAAAACTGCAGATTTCGAGGGAGGTCGTACAACCATTCCGGCACCGTTTTCGAGGCCATTCTGGCACTGTTTTCAAGGTTGTTCGTACAATTTTGAAGGCTGTAATTTCTGCTGTAATTTTTCTGTTTTGTGGGCACAAAAACCGAGGTGGAGTTTGGCATGGTTTTCGAGATAATTTATGTTTCAAAGTTGCTGTAAATTTTTTGTTGTGTAAATTTCTGCATCACTGTAATATTCAAAAAATATAGAAAAGCTTTCGAACTGGTTTTCCCCAAGAGTTGTAGGGGGTTTTTCCAGGGTCATGTTGACCAAAAATCATTGTGTTAAAACATTTTGTGTGGTTGTTTTAGTCTGCTGATTTTTATTTCTGCAATTTCCAGCACTGTGAAAATTTTCCAGAATTTATGTTTTCAGAAAATATTTATTTTCCAGCTTGTTGAATGTAAGGCTATGGGAAATGGCATTTAACTATTTGGAGAAATAAAGTGAAACTGAAAACCGCGGTGGGAAAATAGAAATTTCTACACATAGTTTGCAGAGGAAGCCATTTCCATAAGAAACTAGCACAACTAAAGAGTTTCAGAAAGATATGTCACAAATGAAAGAAGAGCTGGAATTCAGAACATATTTTTTCCTCATGGGAATTACAGAGAAGCTGTTGCCCAATCATGAATCAAAGCTAATAAGAGAAGCAAGGAGGTTAGTCAGGCATTCAAGCCTGTATTAGATGAAACTAAAAAGGAATTTGGAACTTAAGCCTCTACAACACCTATAAGGTCAACAAGCAAGAACAGCCCTGTTGATTCTCCAATTTAACTAGAAACACTGATAAAAAATAGCTCATTTAGAATCTCTATATCTTGAGAATCTTCATCAATGAGTCCTGTAATCCTTTCACCATCCATGAATTCCAGAAATTTTATGTCGCAAAAGAAGTTACAATTGGGGTATAAATCGATGGACAGTAATGTAAATATAGAAACACAAGAACCATAAGTAACAGAAGGCTGCCTCAAAGAGAGGCTCCAAACCACTGTCTCGACTCTCAATCAATGGCCTTAGCTCTTCTCTGGCACTGACTAATAGAAAATCAGTAACAAGTAGCTGCTATAAAAAAATCCCAAAATCAACTCACAAAAATTCTACAAATTGTGATACCAAATCAAGAAATAATAAGGAAAATGAATTTCAACAGCAGAAGGGCAGAGATTGTGATGTGTACAAAGAGATTTTCATGCAAGTCACAAGGATGTTAATCCACAGTAGCAGGCAACCTATAAAAAGGAGAATGCCAAAGCTAAGTGGATTATCCTTGATGGAGTCAAGGACCATGTTGTTCCGCATATCGCAGAGAAAGACACAAGGAAGCAGATGTGGGACGCGATTGTAAATTTGTACCAAAATCCTACAGAGAATAGGAAAGTGATTCTGCGAGAAAATCTAAGAACCATCAAGAATCAAGATGCAGAAGGGTGAAGACGTGGCTTCCTACCCCACCAAATTCGACTTTCCAGGGATGAATTGGCTGCAGTAGGAGATAAGCCAAGTGATGATGAGCTGGTGCGAGTAGCACTAAATGGGTTTTCTTAGTAGAATGTATTTGTCCAAGTGATCAATGGGCAAGACACACTTCCAGGATGGGATCGCCTATGGAGTGATTTCACTCAGGAGGAGCTCAGGCGCAGCTTGGTCAATAACAGTAGTAGCAGCAGCAACAGAACACCGAAGGTTGAGAAGGAACAAGAGAACATAGCCCTAGAGGGAATGTGAAAATTCCACGATTGGAAACCTTCTACAGCAACTGATTAAGTTTCTTCTATTTTGTTATATAACTAAACAAAATTATTTACTGTTCGTTACGGTAAATAACGAAACTAACACACTACAACCTTCACAAATATAAAATGTTGCGAAAACTATAATGAATAAAATAATATAAATAATGATTAATTAGTTAATTAGTAATTAGGTTGAAGGGGCATGTCCAAATGAGACATGACCTTCCGTGAAGAGGCACCTGCCTAGGTATATAAGCAGGCCTCATTTGTAACATCAATCATCAATTCATCATACATTTTATATAATAATATTTGTATCCTCATGGATATTTTTATATTCCAAGTCTTCTGGAGTATTCAACGAGAAGTACGAACTTTGTTCACTTCATTTGGTATCAACAGTTCGATCTTCTGGCCGCTCACCACTGCACAGAGCCACGATCTTCGATCCAGGTCCTTAACCATAAATTTGTCAACATTGTTGTCGTTGAAGCATTCTGCTACGCTTTTGGAGTTTCTCCATTTGCTGATTTCGTCAAAGGCCCTTCGCCATTTTTAAAGAATTTTAAAAAATGATATAAGAAAAAGGTCAAAATTATTGATTGAAAAAAAAGAGAATATATATATTTTAAAAAACAATTGAAATATATTCTTAAAAAAAGGGAGAGAATATATATATCAAATATATCTAAATTAAAAAAAAAAATATATATATATATATATATATAAAAGAAGTTAAAAAAAACATATAGAAAAAAACAACCCAAACTATAAAAAATAGAGCACATATAAAAAAAAAATGAAAATAGAATTATTAAGAAAAAGACGCAGCTAGGTCAACGTAACTGTAGTCGCCCCTGTTGTGTTGGCCGTCGACCAAGTCCTCCATCACAGTTGTAGACCTCGTCACCATCCGCCTGACAATTCCCGAAATTCTTTGTTATCAGTTGTCGCCCTACTACTCTAGATCGCAATCACAATATTTAGTTGTACAATCCACCCCATCTATTTCCTACGCTCATACACAACATATCCAGATCTATGGAATCATCGTATCATTCATCTGTATAGCATACCCTTGTCAAAGTCCTGTCCAGGCACGTCCATACAACTACAATCACGTCTCCTCAACATAAACTTTTACAAACTTTACCTTACGTTAATTATCTATGCGGCCCATACCAATATTTTTTAAGGAAGGAGTTAGATCAAGATAATTACAATAAGTTCATTTGGAAAAAAATCAAAAGGAATAGATTATATTCACATAGCTCATATAAAAGGGAATTTGAAACTTTTTTATAAATGAAATAAAAAAATTACGAGGAGAAAATATATTTCTTATAAGTGAGGAAAAGTGAAGTATTGAAGTCTTATTATAGCCATTTGAATTGGAAATATATGTATTAAAGGGTGAAAGGGAATTTTTTAAAAAAAAGTTAATAAAAGGAAGCTTTAATTATACCATCTTTAATAAGTTAAAAAAGGTCAAAATGAGTTCCACACAACAATCATTATTTTGGACTAAATGTCAGTTTTGTAAAACATACATAGAATATCCGTGGATTCATAAAAATTGCGAAGTATGTTGTCCAACATGTGGAAAATCATTTTATGCAGAAGAATGTCAAGATAATAAACTGATGCAAATGATAGAACTAGAGGAAAAACTTATAAAATTGGAACAAAAATTAATAGAAAAGGACAAGGAAATTTTGCGTCTAAAGGACCATAGCCAAAAATTACTTGTGAAGGTCAAGAAGTCCAATGAAAGAAAGAAAAAATTAGAAGAAAAGGAATATGTCGAGAAGAAATTCAACGAGAATCTATCAGAGAAGCAAAAAGAAAATTTGTGCTTAAAAAACCTTAATCAAAAGTTATTAGAACAAATTAAGTGTTTAAAAGATGCGAAGTTTGAATGCCAAAGTAAAGTTGACATGGAAAATGAGGAACTCTTACGTCTCAAAAGGAATCATAATCTACTCACTCAAATTAAGAAACTTAAAAATGATAAGAAATCATTGAACAACAAACTAGAAGAATTTATTACGAAAGAAGCATCGAAGTCTTTAGTCCATGTTGAAGAAAAAAATCCAAGCTCTGATCTAGTCAATATCCCAACTGAAGAAAAGGACAAACTAGGTGAAGTAAATATGTACTTAGAAGTTGCAGTTCTAGCAACAAAAGATTCAAGTGAAGATCCAGAAATTAACCATTCAACGTCCTTAGCTATAGGAAATTAGGTGCTTCAAATAAATCAAGGAGACGACATAAACAAGATAAGGAAAAATCAAATCAATTAAATTCTTTATCGTCATCCGAATCATGAGAGTAGACAACTCGATCAAGCTACGTATTCAGAACAAAATCAACAAACTGATGTTCCAAAAAATACTAATGTCGGTGCAATCCACTCATGTGATCACAATTCATCACCGCAAGATTCGACAGAAGATTGATCTAGGATCGTCTTATCCTTTCTCAATGCGACAATTTTGTTTGTCACTTACAGGATCATATCAACTTGTATCGACAAGGATGACTACCTCGAGACGAGAAGACATTCGTAGCAGAAAAAAATATCAAGCCCTTTCATCAACAAGCTTTGAGGGCAAAGCTTTTTGAGGAGGGCAATGTAATGAATAAAATAATATAAATAATGATTAATTAGTTAATTAGTAATTAGGTTGAAGGGGCATGTCTAAATGAAACATGACCTTTCGTGAAGAGGCACCTGCCTAGGTATATAAGCAGGCCTCATTTGTAACATCAATCATCAATTCATCATAAATTTTATATAATAATATTTGTATCCTCATGGATATTTTTATATTCCAAGTCTTCTGGAGTATTTAACGGGAAGTACGAACTTTGTTAACTTCAAAAACAAAATACAGTGCAAGAAAGAAATAATTAATACATTCGACATCGTTATTTTTGGAAAAATGTCCTTGGAAAAAACCCAATGCAGGAAAATCGGTGCAACAGTTGAGGGTTTGTATTATTATGTAGTAGTTTCTTTGTACAATCTTGTATGCCTTATTGGCTATCCGATACAGAGAATATAACTGGCGAGAAAGTTAGTCAAATAACCTCACACTTGGTACGGGAAAATCCAGTACTGATCAAACTGAAGATGAGCCCTTTGCACTGTCTCTGCACAGTCTCTGCGCCACACCTACGCAGTTACTGCGTCACACCTCTCAGTTGATCTTTTGCTCGCTAGAAACTTGATCTTCTGACCTCTCGGTCTCACACCCCAGCTTCTGGTACTAGATCCTAACTGTTCTTGAGCAAAACTTCGAACTCCCTCTGAAGCTTTGTGCTACCTCTGCATGGCTCTACATTGCCCAGCGTAGCTTTGCATTGTCTCTTCTGCACCTCTCTCTGCCTCCTCTGCAATGTATTTTCCGGATCATAAATACTTCCACTGGCAAACAACCTCAGCCCTCACTGCAAGAAATCTCTCGATCACTTCTCCAGCAACTGTTGCGCTACTCTCTTGAGAAATCGATCTCTTGATCTCCAATTCGATGTGTCTTCCAAGTTCCCATCGAGCCTCTTCTTATAATCTTCTCGTTGAACATTCAACGACCCAGATTAATTCTTATTCAATGGCTCAGATTATCTTGGCTCGATCTCCATCTTTTTCTAGAAGATTCACACCCAGTTTCATTAATACCCTTTAATTATTTTAATTTCCTAAGTTTAGACTTAGGCATTGCTTAAAAATAATTAATTAATTTAATAAAACTGTCTCCAGGTGGAATTTCCCAAAACGATTTATGGGTCTTGGAAGATGCATGTGTCCTAGCCTCCCTACAAATTTTGAGGCTTAGAGCACATCCGATGCTACCAGAAATCAACAAGGAAAAGGGAAGGCAAAGAAGGGGTCGAGCAACAGACCAAGCTCAAATGGAGAGAAGAAGAAGGACCTTTCAAAGGTCAAGTGTTATGGTTGTCACGATTTTGCCCACTATGTCAACAATTGTCCACAGAGGAAGAAGAAGGGCAAGAAGCAAGCATCAGCTTCATCTAGTGCAGATGAGCTCTCCAGCAAGATGGAACGGGAATTCGCATTGATTGCTTGTCTATCTAGCTCAACTTCACAAGGTGTCTGGTATATAGACAATGGAGCATCATTCCACATGACAAGAGTTGGAGAGTACTTCTCTAATTATGAGGAGGACATCAGATTCTAGATCTAGGTGGGGAACAAGTCCAAGTGCAAGAGGGATTGTTCTATTTCAGAGGGAGAATATCAAGCCGATTCTGATTCATGATGTGTTGCAAGTGTCAGGTTTGGGGATGAATTTGATCTTTGTATCTATGCTTCAGGACAAATGATATGATGTTATGTTTAGTGGGGCGCAGGTGTTTTTGAAGCAAAAGGATTGGAGGTCACCTATACTAAGTTAGTGTAAGGAGCGGTTGGTTGTACATGTTGCAGATGGACACTCCTAAGGCACTAGTTAGCAGCAGCAATCTAAGGAATCAAGGGGACCTATGTCATAGGAGGATGGGCCATATACATTATGGAGCACTGAGATTACTTCATGAGACAGTGACAGGTGTTCTAGAGCTGAGCAAAGAGCACGCTGATGTTTGCAGAGGATGTGTTGGGGAAGTTTGTGAAAGTAGCTTTTCCAAGGAGTGATAGCAAATCACAAGGGATAATTGACTTAGTGCATTCAGACATGTGGACCGATGTCGACAAAATCTCTCAAGGGATACGAGTATTTTGCGACTTTTATCGATGATTTCTCCAGGAAGACCTTGATCTACTTCTTGAAGACCAAAGATGAGGTCTTTAGTCGCTTTCAGGAGTTTAAGGCTATGGTGGAGAATGTGACAGGGATAAATATCCAGACTCGTTGGCCAGAAAACGGAAGTGAGTACACCAGCAATGAATTCCAAGAGTTTTGTACCCAGGCAAGAATCAGGAGAGAGTGGACAGTTCCTTACAACCCACAGTAAAATGGGGTTGCTGAGAGGAAGAACCGCTCTATTTCGAAGGCAACTAAAGCAATGTTGTATGACTAGGATCTCCCATGCTATTTATTAGTAGAGGCATGCAGTACAACAGTTTACATATAGAACAAGGTCCCACATATAGCGCTTAGCAAGATTACACTTGAGGAGGCATTCACGAGGAAGATGCCAAATGTCAGTCACTTTAGGATATTTAGCAGCCTAGCATATTGTCACATTCCAAGAGACACGCGTTCGAAGTTAGATCATACTACAAAGTGAGGTTATCGTTAGTTACAACAAAACCTCTAAGGCTTATCGGATATTTATTCAAGGGACCAAGCGGATCATTGTAAGGAGAGATGTCAAGTTCATGGAAGGCAAGGCATATAGGAGGTCTAGAGATTCGCCAGCAGCTAATGATCAGAGTGAGCAGCTAGCAGAAGCTACAAGAGTTGAGCACCAAAATCAGGGGCAGCAGAGCAGGAGTACAGTCACGAGTACAAGCACTAGCTCAGGTGCAGGTGTTCCTAAGAGATCGCAAAGCATGGAGCAACGGTTGGCAATAAATTAGGGAGATGCATCAGGAGGATATAGAGGTGGATATTCCTAACTCCACTTTTGGCAGAAGGAATCGCGAGGTTTAGTAGACATTAAGGGATGCTCAGTGGTTTGTGGGGACTCCTACGACAGGCAGGAGAGAGCAGAGACAACCAGAGAGGTACAATGGCTACAAGGCTTTGGCCAGTCAGTTGGTAGATAGTGAGCCTTCCAGCTATTAGGAGGTCGCAAAGCAGTAGGTGTAGTTGATGCAATGGTTGAGTAGTACTCCTAAATCATGCAAAACAATGTGTGGGAGGTTGTACCGAGACCGATAGATAGGGTGGTGGTTGGATCACATTGGATCTATAAGATCAAGAATGGTACATATGGAAGCATCGAGAATTTCAATGCTAGGTTTGTGTCCAAGGGGTTCAATCAGGAGGGAATAGATTATGAGGAGCCTTTTTCTCCTGTGGCCAAGTACACTTCTATATGACCCGTGATCTCATTAGCAGCACAGATGGGATGGCAAACCCATCAGATGGATGACAAGACAGTGTTCCTGAATGGTGAATTGGAGGAGGAGTTGTATATTGAAAAACTTGAGGGCTTTATGGAACATAGCAAAGAGACCAATGTGTGCATGTTGAAGAGAGCCTTGTACGAGCTCAAGCAGGCTCCCAGGGCATGGTATGAGCACATCGACAGATACTTGCAGGGCATGGACTTCGTGAAGAGTGAGACAAACGCAAACCTCCCCTACTTGGTGTTGAGAAATGTTTTTGTATTCATAATTTTTGTACTCATTTCAATATGTATCCTATGTAACAAGCAAAAAAAAGAAAAAGAAAATTTATTATTATTAAAGCAAGGGTTTCATGCTCATTATTGATGGTCTTCTAGGTAAAAGCATGTTCTTCATGCTTCTAGGGTTTGTTAGGTCTTAGGATTTATTGTCACGAGTCAAAGGAGTCAACATCATGCTTATAAGACTGCGCAATGGCCTCTCTCTTGGATCAGACAATACCACAGAATTAGAGCGCAATTTTATTAAGGCTCTGTGACCCTATCACAGAGATGAAACACAATTTATTGTCATCTTTTCAAGGTCTCAGTCCTCTGCTCTATCACAGAACATTAGAGCGAATTTATCAGACTTCAAGACAAAATTATGGATGGCTGTGTAAACCTTCAAAATTTGGCACCTGAGATCTTGACTCTCTGAAAATTCGCTCCAGCAATAGAGGAATCCAATTTGACCCTTTGCAAATTTGAGAGTCGAGACTAGGCTCCAATAATATAGTTGATCCACTCGGCCCTCCCTAAGATGGTGGTATACCCTTCAGAGAACAGTCAAACAAGAACATATTTGGTCTTAACTTAAATATGGCACCTTCAGCAACGTTGGCAACATAAGGGCTCCTTCTGGTACAATTCCAGCAATGAATCAACTCCGCCTGTAGGAAGAAGGTGATTTTAGCTAGACAGAGAAGTTGTAGCTATAGCAGTCTCTTCCCTCTGAAATGATAAAATCCTCCATAAATGACCTCGGCCTTCACAAAGACAAATTCGACCTCCTTACTGACAAAAGAAATTGGCTTCTAGTATGAGTGAATTTCGGCCTCTGCTGTTGTGTAACCAGCTCCAAAAATAGAAGAAATGAGATATCAACGCCTTAGAAATAAGCCACTTCGAGGGGGCAACCTCCAATACATTACATGAATGAACAATTCTTGGATGATACAATTCACAAAACCTCCTTTCTATATAGAGGAGTCCATGGGGCCATAATGTAATCCTAGTGGGCCACAATGTAATCCTAGCCGACCTAACAATAATAATTTAAGGGCACAATAATAACAAAATGGGGGTTACAAGGGTACAATAATAACAATAAGGGGGGATACAATAACATAATAAGGGGCTACACTATTAATATAGGGACTTAACATGCCCCTCTCCTTCAAACAAGTGTTGTCCTCAACGCTTGATTATTTCTTGATGCTTCTGTATAAAATTCTCATCCTCCCATGTGAAATCTTCTATAGGAAAGTTATTCCACTTGCTGAGATACTCTGAAATTGATCGTACTTGTCGATTTCTTGTTTCTATGACTGCTTCATAACTTCTTTCGATGTCATGTTGATTTTCTGATTGTTTCATTAGATTCTGCACCAAAGTTGGGTTATCCTTTGAGAGTTGGAGAACTTGTTGTTGATGCTTGATGTGATCTTCCACTAATTTATCATCCATATTTGCTATTATTTGATCCTTCAAACCATCTAACTTAGACTCCATTTCTGCTTTTAAACCATCTATTTCATCTTCAATTGCTCTTCGTAAGATCGAAACTTGTTGCACTTGGTACCGTAATTTTGATATCTCATACTGTAACTCTTCCTCTTCATGCGTCATAGTATATATTTTTGAGGGATTAATGGGTATGCAATTATTTTTAGGAGGCATTTCAGAACCCAATACTGAAATATATGCTCAATAGGCCCTTGGAATCAATTCAAATTGATTCTTCAAACAAGACTTATGCAATTCGGAAAACAAAACACACCTTTTACTAGCTTTTAGGAGCTTGATATTGAAATTGAATTATCTCTGTAATTGAAAATCTTCGATATCTGAAATTCAGCCCTGTAGTAGCCCTCTGAAGCTTCTTTCAAATGCCACAGGTCTGACCTAATTTTGATTCTCCAAGACAAAGTTGTGTACAATCTCCCACAATGACCTAATTCTGGACTGGTTCAGTAGAGCGAACTTGTACGACTTTCCACGTGTCACTGTTTTGTCCTTTGTCTCTGAAATTGATAGCCAAAAAACTACAGGCCGTGTACTAGTGACCACTTTTGACGGCACTCCAATCCAATCTTCAGAGAGAGAGTTATTGAACTTTTCCCACGATCACCTCTTTGAGATGAAATTCAGGAGCCTGAAAAAGCACTACCTTCCACAGATCATATCTCCAAAAATATTGTGAACCAAGCTCTGAAATTTCTTGATGAATTTCCTCAGGATTTCGGCTTCGCACCATATGAATTTCATATTTTGAACCTTCGTAGAAAAAAAATTATAGCGCAAATGCCACGATGACCTGTTTAGGAGCCTGAAAAAATACCTGAATTCCACAGATCATATCTCCGAAATTATTGTGAACCAAACTCTGAAATTTTTATACAAACTTCCTCAGGATGTTTTCTTCGCACCCTAAAAATTTCAGCTTCTGAAACTTCGTAGAAAAAAATTTATAGCGAAAATGCCACGATGACATTTTGAATGACGGCGAAACCCTAGAATCGAAAGCCTCTGATACCAAATGTTGTGTAACCAGCTTCAAAAATAGAAGAAAAGAGATATCAACGCCTTAGAAATAAGCCACTTCGAGGGGGAAACCTCCAATACATTACATAAATGCACAATTCTTGGATGATACAATTTACAAAACCTCCTTTCTATATATGGGAGTCCATGGGGCCATAATGTAATCCTAGTGGGCCACAATGTAATCCTAGCCGACCTAACAATAATAATTTAAGGGCACAATAATAACAATATGGGGGTTACAGGGGTACAATAATAACAATAAGGGGGCCTACACTAACATAATAAGGGGCTACACTATTAATATAGGGACTTAACATCTGCAAAAGATTCTCTATTATTCGCACAACAACTGAAGGGCTTCTTGATCACTTCAAGCAATTCACTATGCCCGAAACACCAGTTAACTCAAATCACTTGCTCCCCAACTTCAAACATGATCCTCACACTCTGATCATACTAGCTAACACAATTATGTAACATACTCAGGATATGCTCTACATTATCGCACTGACCAAACCTCAGATTTACTCCATAGTCATGCGCTTACTAGATTTGTACCATCACATCGTTTTGCAACACAAAAAAAGACTGCCATCGCACTCCAACAATTGCACACTTTCTAAACACGTACTGGCTAATCTCCTTGCGCTAGAGCTAGACGTGGTTGCTTGCCATTCGATCTAGCAAAAGTCAGCCCTTTAATCGCTCAACACCAAACCCGCATAACAATTGATGCAGACGTCGCGACTTGAGATTGAACGACCCCCACGCTGCCATGAATCCACAAATGCAGGGATCCTTATGCGCATTGTTGAGTTGGCCTCTAATTTGGCCCAACGTCCCGATTTCCATTAACTGCGAATGGCGACACGTACAATTTGGAAACCAAAGTAGTACTTCTCTAGTATGCAACAGAAAAGGAAACATTAAAATTTGATCGAAAAATATTAACGCTGCTATTGTCTCCTTTTTCGTCACTACTCTTCACTTCTTCCGAAGTAGAGCCGCTTTTGTTAGGTGTGTCATCCTCTTGTGGGGTTTGGACAGAATATTTTGGGTCATCAACATGATGGCCCTTTCGCTTCACCTTCATCCTGTTAGTCGTCCCGCTGCTATTGCAACTTTACCAATGCCCCAGCAATGATTTCGGTGGCTGTGTTGTTACTATACAAACCAAGGTGCCCACAAGAGCAACAACCCAGTCCCGGACTGTCTCGCTTGCTTTCAATCGCAATCTACGGCCGCTTGACTGAAGAACTCAGCTCATAAAAAAAACAAAACGAATCCCAAACGAGCCCTAGACATCTTGGCTGGAAATCTTCCTTATAAATAATTGCGAGGTCACGAGAAAAAACTCCCTCAATGTGGGCCACTGCCTCAATTAGACTTCACTATTTGTCCTTAGACACAGATTGGGCTTTGTCTTCTCCTTAGCTCTGATACCTGTGAATTTTTCAAGAGGAAAATATTTCTGCAATACTTGGTTTATTTCTCCTACTTATGAGATAAGTTATTTACAGATGCTTCAGTAAATTCTGAAATAAACACATTTGCAGATCTTCACTATCATTAAGAGCATAAGAACAGAAAGATAATTTACACAAGTAGCACAATAGAAACAACCACATGAACAGAGTTATTTTTGGACAATTGTCCCCGGAAAAACCCAATGTGGGAAAACCGGTGCAGCAAATGAGGGTTTTATATTTATCTTCAGAAATGGAAAGTACATTTACAAGAGTCTGAGCAGAGAAAAATTTGCAAACACCTGGTTGAATTTTCTGGACCTTCTAGACAAATTTTAGACCCTCGGGGTGACCTGCTTCACCCTCTGCGTCATCCAACATGAGAGCTCTGCGCAGTCTCTCCCTGGACTGTGTGATTCTGCGTAGAGGGGGTCTTGCTGCTAATCAGCTCACCCTTCCCTTCATCCTCCTGACTTCTATTTCCCAATAACTGACTCCTCCCTCCTCCTTCTGGTTTTGCAACCCTGCCTCTACAATTTCACCCACTGAAATCGAATTCTCTTGCTTCAGAATTGATTTCCTTCGGGTACTGAGAGTGTACTCGGCTTGAATTCCAAATGGCCCTCAAGTCTCTTCTTATAGTCTTCTCGCTGATGAATCAACGGCCAAGATTATATCGTTAATCAATGGCTCAGATTAAAAGATGACTTGATCTTCGTTTTCTAGAAGATTCACACTCTGCTCTATTAATACCCTTTAATTATTTAATTTCCCTAAGTTTAAACTTAGGGACTGCATTAAAATAATTAATTATTTTAATAAAGTCATATCTGAGTGGAATTTCCACAAACGATTTCTGGGTTCTCTGGATAACTGATGTCCAGGCCTCTCTACCAAAAATGAGACTTAGAACACTTTCCGATGCTATAGAAATCAACACTCCCTCTTAGCGAGGAAAGTGTTTAAGCAAGATACCATTGTACTGCTCCGACTCTACATCATCTGCTGCGTTGATGATGTCTTGGCTACTGCCCCTCATCTCTGCGTTGCTGCTTCCTATATTGCTGCCCTACCACTGCAGCATCCGTACTACAGCTTCCTCTTCTTCTAAAGACCACCCTTTCCTCTAATGGAAGGGGTTCTCGAACATCCCCATCTTCTCTCTGAAGTAAGTGAACTTGATCTTACTTAGAGCCTTTGTGAGGATATCTGCCACCTTTTTACCTGTAGGAGTGTATCACAATTGTGTTGCTCCCCTCTAGACATAGTCCCTGATAAAGTGACACTGAATGTCAATGTGTTTCGACTGCTCATGAAACACAGGATTTTCAGAGAGCTTAATGCAGCTCTGATTATTGCACATAATCCCGGTCGGTTCTATTCGCTTCTTGAGTAGGTTCAAGAGCAATTTGCGGAGCCATATGGCCTTACACGAAACTGTGCTTGATGCCATGTACTCTGCTTCGGCTGAGCTCAGTGTTACGGACTTTTGTTTCCTGCTGCACCAAGAGGTCATTCCTGATCCGAGACTGAAATAGTACCCACTGGTATTTTTCCGATCTACTATGCTTGCAACCCACTCTGCATCTGTGAACCCACTCAACTGGATCTCATTACCCTTGGTGTACTTCAGCCCATACTCGACTGTCCCTCTCAAGTATCTGAGAACATGTTTGGCTGCTGCCCAATGAGCCCTCGGTTCCACCATGCACTGATTGAGGGTATTCACTGCATAACAGATGTCTAGTCTCGTATAGACCAGATACATCATTGATCCGATGAGTTATCTGTACAATGCGGGATCAGCCTCATCATCCTCCGATGTGTCTATCATCTTCCAATTAGTAATCATTGGCGTGGCCATGGGTCTACAGTCTTCCATCTAAAATCTCTTCAAAAAATTTGTCGTGTATCTTCCTTGTCCTAGGAAGATTTCCCCCTTTCTGCTGCCAGACTTCTAATCCAAGAAAATAGTGCATCTGCCCCAGGTCCTTCATGTCGAATTTTGTTGCCAGATTCTCCTTGCAGTCCTTAATAAGCTTGGATGATCCGATCAAAAACAGGTCATCCACATAAAGAACAAGAATAAGCAACTCATCTCCTACTCTCAAGTAGTATAGGTTGGGATCTACGTCACTCTTGACGAACCCCATCTTCTGCAAGTAGCTATCAATCCATCCATACCATGCCCTGGGGGCTTGTTTTAAGCCATACAAGGCTTTCTTAAGTCTGCAAACATGAGTCTTCTACTCATGTGTCTCGAAGCCCTCTGGCTGCTCTATGTACACTTCCTCCTCTATCACCCCGTTCAAGAACGCTATCTTGACATCCATCTGGTGAATCTCCCATCCCATCTGCACAGCCAGAGAGATGATGGACCTGATAGAAGTGTATCGCACTACTGGAGCGAAGGTTTCTTCATAGTCAATTCCTTCCTTCTGTGCATACCCCTTAGCTACAAACCTTGCCTTGAACTTCTCTATGCTGCCATCTGCAGCATATTTGATCTTGTAGATCCATCTGGATCCTACAACTGATTTGTCCTATGGTCTAGGGACTACTTCCCATACATCATTTGTCATGATGGAGTTATACTCCTCCACCATGGCATCCACCCATACCTGATGTTGAGCTGCTTCTTGAAAGGTACATGGTTGACCAACCTGAGCTACCAGTGTCTGATATCTGTCTGGTTGTTTCCTTATCCTCTTTCCTTCTCTACGGGCTCCAACAAATTCTTTTGCATTCTTAAGAATTTGTTGAAGTTCTCTGCTCGGTCTCCCATCAGTTGCGGGTAGTCTCACCTATTCTTCCTCCTGTTCTTCTTTGGAGGATCTCTCCTCAGATTTATTGTGCCTTGGAGAGGCACTTGACCTCTCCTCTGTAGGTCATTGAGGTTGTACCAGTGGATCTTCCTCAATCTGCGTATTTGTGGCCATTTCTCGAGATTTCCTTAAGGCTCTCTCCTCCAGGAATTTCACATCCCTTCTTACCACAACTTTCCTGCTCTCTGGAATATAGATGCGATATGCCTTTGCATTCTCGCTATAGCCCATCAGAAAACCCTTTTCTGTAGTTTGATCCAACTTCTTTCTCTCTTCATCTGGAATGTGGCAGTACACCATGCTGCCGAATATCCTGATGTGGCTCACTTTTGTCTTGTTGCCTGTGAACACACTCTCGGGAGTTACCTTCCCAAAAGCTCTATTGGGAACTCTGTTCTGAATATATATTGTTGTATTGTAGGCCTCTTCCCATAAGAATTTGGGCATATCTTAGTCGTACAACATTGCCCTTGCAGCTTCTATTATGGTCTGATTCTTCCGTTCTACAACTCCATTTTGCTCTGGATTGTATGGAGTTGTCCATTCTCTCTTGATGCCTTCCTTTGCACAGAAATTTGTGAAGTCTTTATCGATATATTCTCCACCGTTATTTGATCGCAACTTCTTGATCTTCTTTCCTGTAGAGTTCTCCACCATTGCTTTGAAATCTTTAAACCGATCAAAGACTTCATCTTTGGTTTTCAAAAAATAGATCCAAATTTTTCTGGAATGATCATCAATGAAGGTGGCAAAGTATTTTGCCCCACTGAGAGCAGTTGTGGACATGGGACCGCAAATGTCAGAGTGTATAAACTCTAATACACCTTTGGCTCTGTTGCTGCTTCTTGGAAATGTTGCCTTAGCGTACTTCCCTAGTACGCATCCCCTGCAAACTTCCTCTTTCTTCATGCTGAGTTCAGGAGCCCCTATGACAGTATTTTTGAGAATCCCCCAGGCTCCATGATGTAGATGCCCCATCCTTTTGTGCCATAATTCATTTAGATCTTTGTCGTCTATACTGCCAATCAGGGCCATCGGAGATTCAAGCTGGAGCTTATACAGCTTGTGACTCCTTACTCTGATTTGTGCCTTTTTGCTCCAGTTAGGGTGTTTGACATACACCTTATCTCGAATAAAGTATACGTCATAGCCCTTGTTCTGAAGTTGAGACACTAAGAGTAAATTCATCCCCAACCCTGGTACATGCAAAACATTCATGGCTTGAATCTTGTTGCCATCCTGGGTCTGAAATGTTATGGTATCTCTCCCGATGGGGGTACATTTTGCCTTATTTCCCATAGTTATCTGGAAATTCATCTGTTCTTCTTGGTAACTCGAAAAACATTCTCGAACCCCCGTCATATGAGCAGATGCTCCACTGTCAATATACCAAACACTTGGAGGAGTTGTGCTTGATACACAAGCAAGATCCTCCTCTATTCTGGATGTCAGCACTTTCATGTCGTGTTCTCTCTGCATTTCTGCATGCTCTGGAGGACTGCGTGAGTCCCTCTGACTGCGTGAACCCTTCCGGATGATGGAACTTTCGTCCATGGCAGATTCTCCCTTTCTGTTTTTAGCCCTTTGCTCTGATACCATGTGAAATTTTCAAGAGGAAAATATTTCTGCAATACTTGGTTTATTTCTCCTACTTATGAGATAATTTATTTACAGATGCTTCAGTAAATTCTGAAATAAACACATTTGCAGATCTTCACTACCATTAAGAGCATAAGAACATAAATATAATTTACATAAGTAGCACAATAGAAACAACCACATGAACACAGTTATTTTTGGACAATTGTCCCCCGAAAAACCCAATGTGGGAAAACCAGTGCAGCAGATGAGGGTTTTATATTTATCTTCAGAAATGGAAAGTACATTTACAAGAGTCTGATGAGCAGAGAAAAATTTGCAAACACCTGTCTCAATTTTCTGGACCTTCCAGACAAATTTCAGACCCTCGGGGTGACCTCCTTCACCCTCTGCATCATCCAGCATGAGAGCTCTGCGCAATCTCTCCCTGGACTGTGTGATTCTGCGTGGAGGGGGTCTTGTTGTTGATCAGCTCACCCTTCCCTTCATCCTCCTGACTTCTGTTTCCCGATAACTGACTCCTCCCTCCTCCTCCTGCTTCTACAACCCTGCCCCTATAATCTCAACCACTGAAATCAAATTCTCTTGCTTCAGAATTGATTTCTTTCTGGTACTAAGAGTGTCCCTGGCTTGATTTCCAAATGGCCCTCAAGTCTCTTCTTATAGACTTCTCGTTGATGAATCAACGGCTAAGATTATATCGTTAATCAATGGCTCGGATTAAAAGATGACTTGATCTTCGTTTTCTAGAAGATTCACACTCTGCTCTATTAATACCCTTTAATTATTTATTTTCCCTAAGTTTAAACTTAGGGTCTGCATTAAAATAATTAATTATTTTAATAAAGTCATATCCGAGTGGAATTTCCACAAACGATTTATGGGTTCTCTGGATAACTAATGTCCAAGCCTCTCTACCAAAAATGAGACTTAGAACACTTTCTAATGCTATAGAAATCAACAATGTAAATTTCGGAAGATGCTTTATGCTAGATGCAGATTTACTTAAATAGCTGAAA
This sequence comes from Pinus albicaulis, assembly GCA_034641835.2. Classification (NCBI taxonomy): domain Eukaryota; kingdom Viridiplantae; phylum Streptophyta; class Pinopsida; order Pinales; family Pinaceae; genus Pinus; species Pinus albicaulis. The sequence goes on from CM076578.1 coordinate 1,056,138,416, forward strand.
GTAAAAATGCTAATAGAACATACCAATAGATCGATGGAAGACAAGCCAATGATACTAAATGTTTTGACAAACAGAGATGAAGAATGGTGGCGTTACAGCAATCAATGGGATGCTTCAACCAGCAAAGACTCTATAAGGTCAGCCACCCAAAATATGTCACACAACCCCAAGACAGCGCATCAAAAAGCTTAATCAAGAACGCTGCACCAAAGAAAGTCCTAACGCTGCACCATCCGTGAGAGAAGAGAATGCCTCCAAAAATGTATGTTGAAATGACCTTCAAGTCTCCAATATATAAATCCATCTATGGGGGTGTGTGACACATCTCTTAGGCATGTGGGATAAATCGAGCCGACATTGCACATGTGGAATAAATTCAAAATACAGGTTCTGCTCATCCGATCAAGATGATCTTTAGATCGATATTGCACCTCTCTGAAAGAGGAATCCAATAAAAATATTGGCATCATCATTTGAGCAGTACAACATGGATTTTGGACCTAGTTGCCCAAAATTAAACAAGTGGGAAGGAGTTGAATGAGTTATGGCATAGGAGAATGGGACATATACACCATGGAGAACTCAAAATGCTTAGAAAAATAGTAACGATGGTTCAAAAACTTGGCACATAACACGATGACGTGCCAGAGGATGCGTACTTGGGAAGTATGTTAAGGAGGCATTTCCAAGAAGTTACAGCAAAGTTGATGGCATGTTAGGATTCATACATTTAGATATTTGCGACCCGAGGTCCACTAGAGCTCTCAGCGGTGCCGAATATTTCGTCACCTTTATTGATGACCATTCCAGGAAAACCTGGATCTACTTCTTGAAGACCAAAGATGAGGTCTCTGATCGTTTCAGAGAATTTAAAGCTCTCGTGGAGAAACGTACCAAACTAGATCAGACTGCAAAGAAGGGGTTCTCCGTTGGGTATAGCGAAACCTCAAAGGCATACAGTATCTACATTCCTAGCAATAGGAAGGTTGTAGTGAGGCGAGACATGAAGTTCATGGAGGACAGAGCTTTCATGAGATCTTGTGAGATGTCTGCAGGTGATCAGAATCGATGAGCAGAAGCTCCTTTGGTCCAGCAGTAGGGCTAGCCAGTGGAATAGGCAGGAGGACAGTCACAAGGATTGAGTATTGTGACCAGTACCAGTGTTTCCTCGGGTGCAGGAAATCCGGGGAGTTCTCAGCAGACAGAGCAGCGGAGGCAAGATGAAGAGTTGGTTGAACCTCCCATGACTAGTGGTCGAGCTAGCAGAGAGCTTCGTCAAACATTGAGAAATGCAGAGGAGTTTATTGGAACTCCTAGGAAGAACAAAAGACAGCACAGACTGACTGACAGGTACAAAGCATTGGTGGCTCAAGTTGCAGAACCTTCCAGCTTTCAGGAGGCTGCACAACATCAAGTGTCGGTAGATGACATGGTAGAAGAGTATAGCTTTATAATGACAAATGATGTTTGGGAGGTAGTGCCAAGGCCAGAAGACAAATCAGTTGTAGGTTCTAGATGGATCTACAAGATCAAATATGTTGCAGATGGGAGTGTAGAAAAGTACAGGGCTAGGTTCGTGGCAAAGGGTATGCACAGAAAGAAGGGATAGTTTATGAGGAGACCTTCGCCCCAGTTCCCAGATATACTTCTATGCGATCAGTTATATCCCTAGCAACTCAGATGGGATGGCAAATTCATCAAATGGATGTCAAGACAGCCTTCTTGAACAAGGTGATAGAGGAAGAAGTGTACATAGAACAGCCAGAGGGCTTTGAGACTCATGAGAGGCACACTCATGTGTGCATACTAAAGAAAGATCTATATGGACTCAAGCAAGCTCCCAGGACATGGTATGGTAGGATTGACAGCTACTTGCAGTAGATGGGATTCGTCAAGAGTGACGCACATCCCAACCTTTACTATTTGATGGTAAAGGGTGAGCCACTCATCCTAGTTTTGTATGTGGATGATCTCTTTTTGACAAGATCATCAAGGCTCATAGAGGACTGCAAGAGGAACCTGGCAACAGTGTTTGGCATGAAGGATTTGGGGTTGATGCACTATTTCCTAGGATTGGAAGTGTGGAAGAAGGATTGGGTGACCTTCCTTGGGCAAGGAGATACGCTACAGATATTCTGAAGAGGTTCAGAATGCAGGATTGCAGACCCATTTCTACGCCCATGATCACCGACTGGAAGAAGATAGATGCATCGAATGACAAGGAAGTCGACCCCACCTTGTATAGACAACTTATTGGGTCTCTCATGTATCTGGTCAACACTAGGCCATATATTTTCTTCGCAATCAATACCCTAAGTCAGTTCATGGTATAACTGAAGAGGTTACATTGGGCAGCAGTGATGCATATTCTGAGGTATGTTCGCAGCACAGTCAAGTATGGGTTGAGATATACTTGAAGGGATGACGTCAAACTTTGTGGGTTCACAGATGCAGATTGGGTAGGCAATTCAGTGGACAGGAAAAGTACCTTTGGGTACTGCTTCAGTGTTGGATCAGGGATGGTTTCTTGGTGTAGTAGGAATCAAAAGTCAATAGCACTGAGCTCTGTTGAAGCAAAGTATATGGCAACCAGCACAGCCACGTGTGAAGCTGTATGGTTTCGAAAGCTGCTAGTAAGCTTGTTCAGGTAGACGATGGAGGCGACCAGTGTCTACTGTGATAATCAGAGTTGCATAAAGCTCTGAGAATCTAGTGTTTCATGACAGGTCGAAGCACATAGATATTCGGTGCCATTTCATCAAAGATTGCGTATAACGTGGAGCAGTCTAGCTACAATATGTTCCCATAGAAGTGCAAGTTGCAGATATACTCACAAAAGCTCTAGGGAGAGCTAATTTTGTCTATTTCAGAGAACAGATGCGTATGGTGGAGAACCCATTTTAGTACCAGGGACAAATTACTTTGGATGATTCTCAGTTGGAGCAGCAACAGATGAGAGGGAGTTGCAATCTTGACAGCAGTACAGCAGCGTCAGTAGCAGCACAGATGCAGTGTATATCAGAGTTTCGCAGTGGTTGGTGAGTAGCAACAGCCAAACATTAGCAATGTGACAGGAGATGATGCAGAGACAGGTGTTGTGGCAGGGTGTGCAGCACTAGAACACATTCCTCGCTAAGAGGGAGTGTTAGTTTTTGTAGCATCGAATGTGTTCTAGCCACGAAACTTTATGGAGAGATTAGAATACTTGAGATCTCCATAACCCAGAAATCATTTCTAGATATTCCACCTAGAAGTGTCTCAATTAGATTATTAACCAATTTTTAAATATTTCCCAAGTCTAAACTTAGGGAATATGGTTAATTAACCAATATTAATTGAGATAAGGCGAGAATCATCTAGAAACACACGCGGATCGACAGGGAATTAATCTAGGCCATTGATTATGCTTTAATCTCGATCGTTGGTGCTCCAACAGAGGATTATAAGAAGAAGTCATTGGGTAGATGGAGAACACGCCAGTGCAAATACTCAGTTGCCCAGGCAGATCGATTTTCTCGGTGGCAGTAATTTCGCAAAGAAGATAGTGCCAGAGGGTGAGTAGCAAGTGGAAGAGGAGGGTAGCAGCATTCTGGAAGGAAGGTTTCAGTTTCGGGAAGAGGCAAAGGAGGGAAGGCCGAAATCCCCACAGGGTCTCCGTAGGCACTACACAGAGGTTGACGCAAGAGACTCAGCGCAAAGGCTAGGGAGGTAATTTCGGAGGCAAAAATTAGTTGTGGGGTGACAAAATTCTCACAATAATTTTGCCAGTATTTTCCTCAGATTAGATTGCCAGTTGAGCATCTAAATTATTGTACTCAAAATTGTTGTTGAAGAATAATAAATTCCTCATCTGTTGCACCGATTTTCCTGCATTAGGTTTTTCCAGGTACAATTGTCCAGAAAACAACTGTGTCGAAATTCTTGTGTGTGTGCTAGAATTTCTCAGTTTTCAGTATTTTATTTTCCGCAATATTTTTATGGTGAAAATTGCAGTTGTGATTTTATTAGTTGTTTGTCGTAGCAAATAAACTGCATGATTAAATTTACAATTAGAAGAATAATTTCCAGTTACTGGAATAGATAAAAATTTCACATATAAGAGGCCATCTAGCTCAAACCTAATGAAGCAATATTGTTCTCCCTCTTTCTGCTACAAAACTCAGCAGAAATGTTGGATCTAGGTTTCTTGGCGATCAGAAACCCTCTATAGTAGTTGTTCCCTCTGTCAACTGATTTCCCTCCTGGAAATATTCGACCAAAAATAATTGAACAGTTCTCTACGATCACTCTCCTGATCGAATCTCAAATCTGTTTGGTGCAGATCTGTTGAGAGACTATCTTCCTCCCGCTCTTTGTCGACTTAGCTAGGCACAATTCTGCACCAGCAAAATCTCCACCACACCAACAACTTCTGAAGATCTGAAGCACTGCTTCCGAATCTCGGCAATTCTTCTCAACAACAGAAAAAGTAACTGGACCGCGTCCCTTTAGTTGACCTCTGGGTGACCAGACTGGCCCAGCGTAGCGACTGCACGGCGCAGGCTGCTCCTGCGTCCTTCTGGAAGGCACTGCGTTGTCTCTGCATCACCCAAATGGGACTGCGTCAGCCTCTATGTAGCCTATGCTAGGACTGTGTCCTCCTGCTGCTGAGTTTCCCTCTCTGGTTTTGTTGCTTCAACTACTACCCTGCAGAAAATATGTCTTCAGCTGATTTGCTGGAGATTCATCTTGATCTGCAATCGCTCTGATACCATGTGAAAATTTCTGAATACAATCATACAAAAATCCTACTGCAATATCTTGATTTGCTTCTCCTACTTGCTATTAAATTATCAAGTTATTTTCAGAAAATTTTCACAAAATACCAAAGTAAACACAACTAGCAGCCTACACACATACAGATCATTTACTGAATATTACGCCCATTCAACAAAGTGACACACAGATTTTTCAAACAGATGTCCCCGGAAAAAACCAATGTAGGAAACCGGTGCAGCAGATGTTGAGATTTTGTGTAGTTGGTGTAGCATCGGGTGTGCTCAAACCCTGAAATTTTGTGGAGGGGCTAGGACACACTTAAACTCCAAAACCCAGAAAGTGTTTTAAGAAATTTCAGTTGGTGTTCAAGTTATTCAAATAATTAATTATTCTAATGGATTTCCTAAGTCTAAACTTAGGAAAATTAAATAATTAAAGTGAATTAATTAACACGTGCTAAAATGTTCTAAAAGGCACGGATCAAGCAGTCCTTTAATCTCAGCCGTTGATGAGTGTTTTAATCTCGGTCATTGAAGGGTTCAACGAAAAAGTATAAGAGAAAGGCTTGAGGGTCAATTGGAGACAGACACACAGTTGCAAAGCTGAGAAATAGATCTAGAATTCTAGGGCAGGGTTTCCTAAGAATTTCCAGATGAATTTTCTGCAGCGAGGGGTAGTATTGGCTAAGGGGATGATCTGATCCCAGAGCCAAGAGTTAGTAAGAGGCAGAGGAGCAGCAACAAGGACAGCGCAGAGAAGCAGAGCAGTAGCTATGTAGATGTTGCGCAGTTGCTCCTACACAGGACAATGTCGAGGCTCCAGAGGGCTTCAGAAATTACGCAAAGGGTCTCCAAGGCCAGCGTAAGGCCTGCGTCACCCTCTCAGGGGTTACGCAGTCCCACTCTGGGCAGCGCAATGGCATTCTAAGGCTAGCAAGGTTGGCGTTGGGGCTTCAAGGGCGGCGCTGGGGCTTCAGGGGCAGCGCTGGGGTTTCTAGGACCAGATCCGATCTGAGTCTTGTAAATCCCGTTTGAGGGTGTGGATCAATCAAATATTTGGTCCTAGATCTACATGTTAGCTGCAGATTTGCATTCTTTTATTCTCTGTCGGGATTTCCAAATCTGGAACCCAGATTTACTGTACTCAGAATCTACTTAATAAAATAAAACCCCATATCTGCTACACAGGTTTTCCTGCTTTGGGTTTTTCCGGGGACTTATGTCCAAAAATCAGTGTGTCACTTTGTTGGATGAGCATATTATTCAGTAAATGATCTGCATGTGTAGACTGTAGTTGTGTTTATTTCGGTATTTTATGAATCTAATTTCTAAAAATAACTTGTAATATTTAAATCAAGTAGGAGAAATAAACCATGGTACTGCAGTAGAATTTTCACAGCAGATATGAGGGTTTATTATTATTAAGTAGAATCTGAGTACAGCAAATCTGGGCACCTTTCTGGTTAACCCTACAGAGAAAAAAATAGATCTGCAGTGATACCTGTTGTTTTAGAGACTACAGACTAGACTGATTCACACCCTCAAACGAAATTTACAGAACTCAGCCTTGTTCTGCCTCTAGAAACCCCAGTGCTGCTTCGAAGTTGCCTATGTCAGCCCTGCTAGCCTCTGCGTGCCCTTGCACTGCTCAGAAGGGGACAACATAACCCCAGACTGGGTGATGCAGTCCTTACGCTGCCCTGGATGGCCTCTGTGTAACCCTGGTGGTCTCCTGAAGCTCCAGTGCTTCCCCTCCTGGGCCTGCATAGCACCTACGTGGTGGCTGAAACCCTCTACGCTACGCAACTGCTTCGTAGCCTCAGCTTCCTCTGTGTTGCTCCTCTGCCTCTTGCCAATTCTTGGCTCCGGGATCAGATAATCCCCTTAGCCAATACTACCCTTCGATACAACAGAAACTCTTCTGAAAATTCTTAGCAAGCCCGCCCTAGAATTCCAGCTTAGTCTCTCTCAGCTATGCCTCTGTGTGTGTGTCTCCAACTGACCCCCAAGCCTTTCTCTTATACTTTTTCGTTGACACATCAACAGCCGTGATTTAATCTCTTATCGACGGCTAAGATTAAAATATTGCTTAGTCAACGTCACTTAGAACATTTCATCACATGTGTTTAATTAATTCACTTTAATTTTTCTAATTCCCTAAGTTAGACTTAGGGTCCTCATTAAAAAAAAAAAAATTATTTTAATATCTCACGCATAAGATGAAATTTCTCCAAACGCTTTCTGGGTTTTGGAGGTCTTGTGTGTCTCCCTCCACAAAATTTCAAGGCTAGAGCACACCCAATGCTACCTCAACACTCAAAATCTCAACATGTAATGCATTAGGTTAGGAGAAAGCATGTAGGTCCAAATGAAATGGATGAGCGGGAGCTGAAGTAAGGCAAACCAGCGCATACAGATGGAGGCAGCCGATAGGGAGAAATGAAGCCACGCAGAAGGGAGCACAAGCAGCGACGGAGCAATGCAGGGTAAGGCTGCGAGCAGGCAGCAGAAAGGTAGCAGCATGGAGACTTGGGCAACGAGGGGACTGAAGGACACAGCCAGGAAGGGCGGAGAAGGGTAAACGCAGAGGAAAATGGTAGCATGAGGGAGGGTTGTGTGAGGATGCAGCAATGGACAGAGGGAGCACGCACACGCAGAAGGAAAAAAAGGCAGTGCGTGAGGAAGGAGAAGGGAATGTGCAAAAAAAGAGGACGCAACGCAGCAAAGAAAGGAGGATTAATGAAGGGAAAAAATCAAGCAGCAGCAATGCTGAGAAAAACACAACATTCTGAGAGCGATTTCGACAGTAGAACCTAAGGAGGCTAAGAAAAAAGAACAGGCACGCTAGTGCATACCTTTAAAAATAAATTTCAAATTTTCAGTCTTTCCAACAATTAATTTTACCCTGAAACTCAGATCTGGAAAATTTTAACCTAAATATCCCTGCAAAAATCCTGATTTTGAGATCAGATCTTACTCTCCAAGGCCTAGATCTGTCTCAGATCCAAAAAAAAATCTTTGAAAACTCTCAAATGTCACCTACACAAAACCAGAAACCAAAACCCAAAAACCCAGCATATATACAAAAATCTAAAATTGAAACCCCGAATTAGAAATCAGAAAAACTAAAAATAATTTCTAAATATTTACACTATAAAAATACAGATCTATACAATGTATTTACAGATCTATGTACAAGAGTTGCAGATCTGTCAGATTTTAGGAGTGTAAGTCTGATTTCGCTCCCAGATCTGAAGATCTAAGGCTCTTGCTAGCCAGATCTAACTTTAAATTCAATAAAAGTTAAAATAAATTTTTTATTTAGGCACAAACTCTAGAAAAAGCCCTGCAAAAAGAGAACTTAAGATAATCTTCAGGAATTAGATCTGGAGGGTGTTGGGAATTTAAAGGGCTGGTGTTTAATTCAAATTATGTTCTTGATAATTACTTGTGAGCTTACTTGAGTTACTTATGTCTTCTCTTCTTTAGCTTAGTTAGTCTTTCATCAAGTCAATTATCAAAATACATGACACAAAATTAGGCTCTTAGAGCCAAGGCAAAACCTCTCCCTCTTGGAGATGAAAACCCACGAGAAATTCTTCTTATAGATCTTCAGATGACAAGTACCATGACCAAGACTCAGACCCTTGACCTATATATGCATCCAAAACATTGTCACTGCTTCTTAGTCTTCCTCCAACTCTGATCTTTCTTTCTTCACCAATGTGTACTGACCTGTATTAACATTAGAGAACTTGGTCTCTAGGTTTATCTTCAGAAGCTTCTTATTGCTTATCTCATCTTTCACTTAGCATACATTAGAGACTGGAGACATGTAATCTTTCCTTTGTGAACTGTGAGCCTTCCTCCTTTTTCCATACTGTAATGGCCCTTAAACATAACATCATAGCACGGTCATTCATCTAGACTTTCACACAGAGATCTTATACCACAGCTTCTTCATTCTGATCCACATACTCTGCTTCAGGAAACTCCATAGCAAATCTGCCCATACTAGTCATTGCCTTAACCCACACTAATATCAGACTTTATTAATTGAGTCCTACATCAAATCCGCACTTAATTACAGATGTAACTGCAGATTCTATTACTCTGAAATGTCGTGACTATGTCTGTCCTTAAGCCCGCATTTTCCCTTCTCTGTAATCCGCACTTAACCACAGGTGTAACCACACTTTATAACAGATGTAATTAGCAAGAATAGTTGTGATACATCCGCACTCAAAACGTTGTTCTTGTCACTTGAAATACGCACCTTTTATTATGTTCAAACTCAGAGAAATCCACACTTTATTTTCTGTCTCACTTCAGAGAGATCCGCATTATTGATTGACCAACTGAACCGCAGTTTCTTCATATATATATATATATATATATATATATATATATATAGCACATTTTACTGTTGGAAGGCCGACCATACATCTTGCATGAAGGCCGACTTCACCATTGAGAATATAGGTCGACTTGTAGTCCATTTATCCCAGCAATTATGAAGGTATCTTGAGCATCTTCCAGAAGCCATTTCTTCAAGGTATCATGACCAGGTTTTGGAGCATATGACTAGACCTTTTATCCATATGACACTTAATTACATTTTGTGACTAGAAGACAATCTTAGTAGGCATCAAGAAGAAGTCCACTGACCTATAAAATCTTGCTCATAAAACCCATGAAGAAAGTACAACAAAAATACATTTTATTATCTTTGTCTTCTACTTTACATAACTCCATAATTACATACTCAATATGAAGACTGGCCTAGTTACACTTTTTAACAAAGGGCTCTTTAGATCTTATTTCCTTGGGAGTCAGTTGGTCCAACCGAGGACTTCCCCAAACACCCAATTTTAAATCCAAGAGATTTCTGCACACTTAAAGTTAAACTATTAAATCAATAGAGAAATAAGATAAAATTGAAATTTTCAAGAGTTAGAGATACTTGCTAACTCAATCCAATTAAAATTCTTACCCTAAATCCAATAACCTAAGCAAGATACCTGTGCAATAGATTACTCTACAAGAGCTATCAATCAACAATTCATTGAAATAATCACCAGCAGAATATAAAGAACAAGTTTACCATAAAATGTCCAAGAGGAACACGACCATCAAATAAAACCCCAAAGACTTTGTTTGTATTATTCCATAAAATAGTACAGGAGAACTTCAAGAGCTAGTACACGATCAAGAGATCGGATGATCAAAAGACTGACACTAACCTCCAATTTATAGGTAAAATCTCCAACAGCTAGTTCGTTTGATCCCCGTCAAAGTAATCTCGACCATCGAAAAGGATTTGATTATTTTTTAATCTCATCCGTCGATATTAGTATTTTTTGAGGAATTTCGAAAGTTTCAATTAATTCCCTTTTAATTACCTCAAAAATAATATTTTTGAGTTAATTACCTCAAAAAATTGACTTTGACTTAACTACCAAGGCCCAAGGGTCTAAAATTTCTCAAAATTTTCAATATTCCCTTGGCCCAGAACCTTTAAAATTTTATTTTTTAGGGGCCCACGAATTTTTCCTTTGAAGAATTTAAATTTACCTAGGACATAAAATTAATTAAATTTCTAGCTTAGGATTTTTAATTTAATTCGCCCAGAAAATTTAATTAATTGACTTATGAGGGGATTAATTATTTTCCAACCCTCTTTACATAAGATTAATACATTAAACCCATGAGGGGAATACCTGTTTGTAACAGACCCTCTACCCAATTATGCGACTCACAATATGATCTAGTAGACCTACTAATCTGTAATAAAATGATCTAGCCAATTAGCTAGGATCATTCCAAGATTACTTTTACAAAAAATCGATAAAAAACACTAGGATTCACTTAGTATCTTGACGACAAAATCCACCTTAGCTTTGGGGTGAGGCTGGAGGGGAAAAACTATGTCGATCATTTGTGTCTAGAGGCATAGACGAATCAGTGAGACGAAAAACCTCGTAGGACAAAAATCGTCACCAAAATACTAGGCTTACCTAGGTTGTTACATACAAGATGGTCTTACTAAGATCATTTACATTATAAACATGCAAAATGGGTTTACATCTTTTACAAAACTGTCAACTGAATGATGAGATCTGAATGGTACGAACACTCAAACATGATAGATCCCTTTTGCGAAAAAAGGGGTGTACTGCCTTGGAGTCGTTGACAAAGAGTAGTCAACACAGTGCAGATGCAAATTTGGGAGCAGTATAGATTGTACAGAGTAGTGTCAACAGCAGCACAGATGCAGCATGGTTTAGCTACAACCAGTAGCAGATGAATTAGAGTTAGCGCAATGGTTGATCGACAGTGTCAGGTAGCTACAATTGTCAAACATCAAAAGCGTGTATGGGAGGATGATGTAGAGATAGGGTGTTGAAGTAGCGCAACACTATAACACCTTCCTCACCTAAGTCACCTGACACAGGGACACGAGACACAATGGACACGTGGATTCGAGTGTCAGACACGGACACAGTGACCCCCGAGAACCGGACACGCTATATATTATTTTATATATATATATATAAGAAATATCTTATTTTTAATATATATATATATATATATATATATTAAAAATAAGATATTTCTTATATATATATATATATATATATTAAAAATTAGATATTTCTTACACAAATTCATTGATTCAAACATAAATCTTCATATAGATGTAAGTTTTACAAATATACATCATACAATCATACAAAGTAATAGACATATTCATCAATGATCCAATAGGAGAAAGACAAGACATTGTACTTTTCTCATTAAGTCATCAAAATCAAAATGTGTTACATAGGTAGTACATTGATCTCCTCTATTGCATACTCCTTTGTATCCAATGTCATCTCTGCATCTGCTAGTGTGGAGGATGACCCCTCTACTGTATCACCATCATCAAATGTGACAGGCTCTAGCACAGGCTCATTGAGATCCAAGTTGGCCAATGCCAACTCAACACTGTTGTCCAAATCCATATCATCAGGAAAGACATCCCACATCTTTGTCTTTCCCTTCAACCAATCCTCCCTCTGCCTGTAAATAAGACGAAGGTTGGTGTGCACATACACCATTGTTTCTGCCCTAGACTGCACAAGCCTGCTCTTTTCACAGAATACAAAATCCCATATGTGCTCCAATTCCTCTCGCAACAAGAGGATGAAGTCACCTGAGAGAGGAGCCTCATGGTTAGTTGTTGTAGAGGAGGGCTTATTTCCACATGAGTTGCCCACCAAGAATAGGGCTTCTTAGCCCCCCTGCTCTAATCACATCATAGCCTGCAAATCGCCCAGTGCCAGTGGAAAACTCTACAAAGGCATCCTCCACCTCATCAAGCGATGCCCTATCCTGAAAAATCCTCTCCAATGCATATTTCCTCCCCTATGAGATTTCACCATCCATGTGAGGAGGGAATTTGCGGGAACTTCCACCATTCAGCCACTCATGGTTGTAGTATTTTGGGTTCAGGAAGTGAGCCAAACAATGTAAAGGTGTGCAATTCTTGTCCCATCTGCTAACAAGAATATCTTGTATGGTGGTGAAGAAGGCCTCTGGTGAAGTCTCATACGCAGGGCACTGATTATGTAAAATAATGTTCCTCACAGACTTGATTATGGAATCTCATCCTTCATAAACCTCTCCTAGGATGGGTTGGTATGTATCTACAAATCGAAGCAAGGAAATGATAGGGTCCATGATCTGAATAAGTAGATCTACCCTCTCCCACCAGGCATCATCCAACACTGTGTCCTTCACTCTTTTTGAGGCTGCTTGATCTGTCTTTCTCCAAAAAGACCAAAACTCTAAAATACCCATGGCCCCAAGAGCGGTCTTGACCTCCCTCAACCTCTTCAACAAGATGAATGAAGAGGCAAACCGTGTATCCACAATCTTCAACAATGATAGATTGGTGTACTCCTTGTAGATAGTAAGGGCATTTGTATGGTTTTGTACAAAGTTGCGGATATGTCGTGCATCCTCAATAATGCTTCCAATCCAAAGCACACCAGATGCAATAGATTTCAGTGCCAAGTTCAATGAATGGATAATGCAAGGTGTCCAAAATATTTGTGGATATTTAGCTTCCACAATCATGCCAACAGCCTTGCAAACAGGTGCATTATCTATAATGATTTGCACACAAGAATCGAAACCTACATCTTCAATAACTTTAATAAATAACTCACCCATATATTGTGCATCCTTGTATTGTCCAAGTGCATCCACTGATTTCAAGAAAACTAGACCATTCAAGGAAGACACCATGAAGTTGATGAGTGGGTGTCATGCTGGATCTGTCCATCCATCAGAAACAATGCTAACCCCAGATGTTGGCCATACTGATTTAATAGGCTTCAGCATTTTTTCCACCTTTTTCTTTGCCTTCGTCAACAATGTGGTTCTAAGCTTCTCTGACCCAAGAGGCACATGCCCTGATGGAGTTGTTTGAGTTAGAGCTCGGCACATCTCAATAAATAGAGGTGAGCGTGCAACATTGAAGGATATAAAGTTTTGATAGAAAAAAAATGCAAAGGTGAGATCAAGCTCTTCCCCCTTCTCTTTCTAGAAAATATTGTCCATTGGACCAAGTGCAGTTGCCCTTCATTTTGCTGCTTGTCCCCCACTAGAACTCTCAAATGGGAACTTGTTGTTGCTTTTCCTCAAGAATGGAAGGGGGTCGTCATTCTTGTTTTGTTTTGTTTTTTATGCCACATTTTCCGCAGCAACAAATGCCTCTCTGTCCATTTCCTTCCTCTTTGCTAAAGGCATCCGTGTACACGCTGCAATTCCACAACTTGGCAAAGCCAATAAATTAGCTTTCACACAGTAATATGTGTTCATGAAATGGTTGTGGCAAAAACTACAATTCCAAGCAACATTGCCTCCTCCCTTCGCCTTGCTGCCTAGCCCTAGCTCTCTTGTCACATATTTCCACAATGGATATTTGGGGTCTTGAGTTTGTTTTCCTTGAGCATTTGAAGTTGTTGTTGCAGCCCCACTTCCAATAGATGGAATACTTGCAGACCCTGATGAAATAGGGACAAAAGAGGCATCTCCAATGGGGACATTCTTCCCCTTTCTTTGCCCCTTCCTTGCTGCCCCTGATTGAGCGATGAATGCTGTAAAAAATAAACAAAAATGCACAAATTTGTAAAACATATGCACATGGAAACCAAATGCAAAAAAAAAAAAAGAGACAATGCACTTACCGGTTGCTTGAATCTCCTTGAAATCGCTCCCTTGCTCCTTGCAACTCCTTGCTCTTTGCTCAACTCACACACAAAGACAAAGTGAGAAAACAAAAGAAAAATCGCTTATTTTATAACATTGGACGCTTTTCCGCGCTAAGCGAGTTCGGAAAATCGGGATTCGATCGTGTCCTATACGGACATGATCGGATTTGGTCAAGTGGAGACGAATCCGTACGAATCGTGTCCGATTCAACCGATTCGGGACATGTGGAGGGTGGAGGAGGAATCCGGTTTCATAGTCCTCACTAAGAGGGAGTGTTAGTTTTTGTAGCATCAGATGGTGTTCTAGTCTCAAACTTTGTGGAGAGGCTAAAACACATAAGATCTCCAAAACCCAAAAATCGTTTTTAGAAATTCCACCTAGAGATAGCTCAATTATATTAATTGACCATCATTTAAATTTTTCATAGTCTCAATTATATTAATAGGAATTAACTGAGAAAGGTGAGAATTTTCTAGAAACTCACATGAATCGACTTAGAGATGATCTCAGCCATCGATAACAATTTAATCATGGTCGTTGAAGACTCAACTGGAGATTATAAGAGGAGGTTGATGGAGTTGATGGAGAACACACCGGAGTAGCGAGTTCCTGGGCAGATCGAGCAATCCAGTTGCAGTGGCAGGGAAGAAGAGTTCAAGCCAGAAAGAACACAGGTGTGAGAGGGAGCAGAGACAGCAGAATTCCAGAGGAGATTTCCAGTGCTGGAAGAGTTGGTGAGAGGAGGTCGAGTTTATTCCACAAGAGTCTGCGTAGGGACTTGCGCAGAGCCTCCGAGGGGCAATTCAATTCAGCCTAGCAGGAGTTTGATTCAGTTGTTGAGAGTCGGGAATTTCTTCCAGAGGGGCTAGTGAATTTAACTCAGGGGCAAAGGCAGTTAGATCCGGGCACACAGAGGCAGTTCCAAGCAGTGTGAAATTCAGCGTGCACAGAGGTTGACGCAAAGGCTGAGTTGGAGCTGATTGTGGTGTCAGATCGGGTCAGGATTGCTTGTGGAGGAGGGTAAAATCCCTCGGTAATTTTTCCAGTATTTCTCTCAAAGAGGATTGTCAGTTTGGCATCCATTTTATTGTACTCAGAATTTCTATCATTACATAATAATAAAACCCTCATTTGTTACACCGGTTGTCCCGCATTGGGTTTTTCGGAGGATAATTGTCTAAAAATAATGGTATCATATTTTTGTGTGTGTACTAGCATTTTATTTTCCACAGTATTTTTATGGTGAAAAGTTGCAGTGTGATTTATTCATTATTTTCCGTAGCAAATAAACTGCATAATTAATTTACAGTTAGAAGAGTAAATTTCTAGTTGCTGCAATTAGACTTATAAAATTTTCACTTTAGGATCCAAAATTGCACTCTTAGATCATTGCTGAAACGGATTCTCTCAGCTACTGAACATTTCTCGATTATAAGATTCAAATGTATACTGTCGGTAAAACTCAGGCCAGTGGTCTTTCTAATGCTGTTGTTTCAGGTCAATTTAGAGTGCTGCAGGTAGAGGAGTTCAAAGGACAATCTTTGAGCCTGTGTTGTTAGATTTCATGCACTATCCTTGGACTAATTTCTGTTTCTTTGACTTGTAATAGTAGACAAATTATTTTTAGTTTCATGGTAACTCCTTTCTGGACAGCAAGTGGTACCTATGTGGAGTATATTGAAGTTTTGAGGACAGCTCACTTTTTGACTGATGTTGTAACGCCTAAGCCAGTTTTTATTAGGAATTTTTTGAGATAGCAGTAGAGTTGATAGGCACAACATATGCACTGTTATGTGGAGTGTTCTTTTTGTTATGGATGCTTTGGCACATAATGAAGGGAGCATTGTATCTCAATAATATAAAGCTAAAAAAATATTTTGTTAAAAAAATGTAATGGGGTTAAATGTATATGTAATAGGAGTCAGCATATTCAGCCACATATGCAATAGGTGATATATATATATATATATATATATATATATATATATATATGAAGGTCAATATAGTTATCATTATAGAATGGACCTATAATTTGGATTGCTTGAGATATTTCATGCAGGTTCCACTAATGAATAAGGAGTTATTGACTAACTCATCTCTATTGTCACTTTAGGAGCTGTGCTACATATTCACATGTGGTGCACATTGTATGTATGCTGCTCTATCATGCTAATTTAAGTACTGTTTTCATAATAGACGTGACTTAGCATACTTGACATATTCAATATACTCACACTTGGCATGCTCAACATTATAAAAAAACTGACACAAAAAACACTTTTAATGTAAGGAAAATTACATGTGTATGGAAAATATTAATTTTGGATATTCGCAAACTCCGTGAGTACTCACCAATACTTGTGAGTATGAACTATTGACTGGCCAATACCCAAACAAAGCAAGTTAGTTTATTATTGAGCTGAGGACTCACCATGCTCGCTAGTCATACTTGCATGTAATGCAATTATGGCCCATACCTTTCTTAAATCGTTGTCTTTTGTCGATACTATGTACATGCAAACTTGCATTTCCTCAGGAGCTCTTTACAGTCCAAAAAAGGTCTTCGGGCTATTAAGATCAAGTAGCACACCACTATCAGTGACCGTCTCGTCCACACTCAAGGCCTGTTTCACCAGAGGAGTTTTCTAGGGGCTGAGTGCAATAATGTGAAGCCCATCTAGCTGCATAACCAGTGAGAAGGAAATTTGAGAGATCATTTCCACAATGATTTCACCTGTTCTCCTAAAAGTTGATTGCTTTTTCCCCTACTGTGGGATAGGGAACAAAGAATGGATTAAATCATTAAACTCCTGTTACTTGTCTCTTGATGGTGAAGAGATAGAGTCAGAGACCACAGTTTTCTTTTCCTTGTAAACTTCTTAAGCCAAGCAGTAGCATATCTCCTCTCAGATGAAAAAAACTGAAATTCTTATTTTGAGCAGCAACCATGAGTCACAAAACGTACCACGTTTTGAAATACTATGAACCAATTGTCAAATTTTCAATCTGAAAATTTTATTGTTGCAGTGATAGATTTATTTCTCCTACTTATTATTTCAATAAGTTATTTACAAAAATCTATCGGTAAATTTCGAAATAAATACTACTGCAACATTCACAATTATATATGCAGAGAAGTAAACAATAAAGGACATAAGCATAAGAATCAATCACATATATACAGTTGTTTTTGGACAATTGTCCCCGGAAAAACCCAATGCGGGAAAAACGGTGCAGCAGATGAGGGTTTTATTAAAATTCTTCAGCAAATGAATCTTTACAAGGAATATACTAGCAGATAAAATCTGAAGACACCTGAGATAGAATTCTCGGCTTCTCCCGATAATTTCCTAACACCTTGATCAGCCTCTGCTTCTCTCTATGCTTGTCTGCATGTTTCTCTGCGTTGGACTGCATAAGTCTGCGTAGGTGGATTCACTGCGCTGCAGCCCTGCGCTGCCTCCTGTGACCCACTGCATCCCTTTGTCCCTGACCTCAGTCACTGCTAACTCCCTCCTCCTCCTGCTTCTGCAACTCTCCGCCCTGGAACTCTCCCACTGAGATTGACTTCTATTACTTCAGAATTGATCTCCTTCAAGTACTGAGTGTATGCCCGGCTTGTTTTCCAAATGACCCTCAAGCCTTCTTTAATAATCTTCTCATTGATGAATCAACGGCCTAGATTAGAAGTCTAATTGATGGCTAAGATTAAAACTTGACTTGATCTTTGTTTTCTAGAAGATTCACAATCTGTCTTATTAGTACCCTTTAATTATTTAATTTCCCTAAGTTTAGACTTAGGGTCTCTATTAAAATAATTAAATATTTTAATAAAACATGAACCAAGTGGAATTTCCACAAACGGTTTATGCGTTCTTTGTAATATTGATGTCCAAGCCTCCTCACAAATTTTGAGACTTAGAACACTTTTCGATGCTACAAAAATCAACACTCCCTCTTAGCTAGGAAGGTGTTCTAGCAATATGCCTGTTGCATGTTGCTCTGCTTCTGAAACATTCTTTGCGTTGCTAATCTCTGGACGTTGCCCCTCATCTGCTGTGCTGCTACCTTTTGTACTGCTGCCCATGACACAGCCATTGTCACTTCTGCATATGTACTACAGCTTCCTCTGAATCCTGATCCTATCCACTCCTGATACTGGAATGGATTCTGGATCATCCCCATCTTCTCTTTGAAGTAGACAAACTTAGTCTTCCCCAGAGCTTTTGTGAGAATGTCTGCCACTTGTTCTCCTGTTGGAGTGTACCGCAATTACACAACTCCACATTGTACACAGTCCCTGATGAAGTGACACCTGATGTCAATGTGCTTCGACCGATCATGAAACACAGGATTTTCAGAGAGCTTGATGCAACTCTGATTATCACATAAGATATTGGTTGCTTCCATTTTCTCCTTTAGTAGGTTCACAAGCAGTTTCCGAAGCCATATGGCCTCACACGAAGTTGTGCTAGCTGCCATATATTCTGCCTCTATTGAGCTCAGTGCCACAGATTTTTGTTTCCTGGTGAACCAGGAAGTCATTGTTGATCCTAGACTGAAACAATACCCACTGGTACTCTTCTGATCTACTGGACTCCCAGCCCAATCTGCGTCGGTGAACCCACTCAACTTGACATCACTGCTATGGGTGTACTTCAATCCAAGCTCGACTGTTCCTTGAAGGTACCTGAGAACATGTTTGGCTACTGCCCAATGAGCCCTCTTAGGTTCTACCATGAACTAACTCAGGGTATTTACAGCATAATAGATATTTTGCCTTGTGTTTACCAAATACATCAACGATCCTATGAACTGCCTATACAGTGTAGGATCAGCCTCATCATCTTCGAACGTGTTAATTTTCTTCCAGTTGGTGATCATTGGAGTCGTCATGGGTCTACAATCCTCCATCTGAAATCTCTTTAGAATATTTGTAGTATATCTTCCTTGACCAAGAAAGATTCCCCCCTTCTACTGCCAAACTTCCAACCCCAAAAAACAGTGCATCAACCCTAGATGCTTCATGTCAAATTCTGTAGCCAAATTCTTCTTGTAGTCTGTGATGAGCCTCGATGATCCTATCATAAATAAATCATCTACATATAAAACCAGTATCAGAGGCTCACTCCCTACCCTCAGATAGTAGAGATTGGGATCTGTGTCACTCTTGACGAATCCCATCTTCTGTAAGTAGCTGTCAATTCGACCATACCAGGCTCTAGGAGCTTTCTTTAGTCCATAGAAGGCTTTCTTGAGCCTGCACACATGGGTCTTCTGATCATGTGTCTCGAAGCCTTCTGGTTGTTCAATATACACCTGTTCCTCTTTCATCCCATTCAGGAACGCAGTCTTGACGTCCATCTGGTGAATCTCCCGTCCCATCTGCGCAGCAAGGGATGTCACGATCTAATAGAGATATATCTCGCTACTGGGGCGAAGGTTTATTCATAATTGATCCCTTCCTTCTGAGCATACCCCTTAGCCACAAACCTGGCTTTAAATTTCTCGATGTTGCCATCTGCAACATATTTGACCTTGTAGATCCACCTTGATCCTACAACTGATCTCTCCTGAGGTCTGGGGACCACTTCCCAGACATCATTCGTCATGATAGAACTGTACTCTTCCCCCATTGCATCTACCCACACCTGATGCTGAGCTGATTCTCGAAAACTAGAAGGTTCTCCGAACTTGTGCAACTAAGGTTTGATACCTCTCAGGTTTCTTACGTTGTCTCTTCTCATTTTGGGGGACTCCGACAACGTCTTTTGCATCTTTCAGAATTTGTCGTAGCTCCTTGCTCATTCTCCCACTGGTGGTGGGTGGATTTACAGGCTCGCCCTCTTGCAAGTCCTCGGGAAAAAAATCCCTTGGATCCCCATGCCTTGGAGAGGCAGCTGAATTTTTTGTCTTCGGTTGTTGAGGTTGAACAAGCGAATCTTCCTCAGACTGCGTGGCGGAAGTCAACTCGCGGGATCTTCTGAAGGCCTTCTCCTCTATGAATTTCAAATCCCTCCACACCACGACTTTCTTGCTCTCAGGAATGTAGATGCAATATGCCTTTGCATTCTCACTGTATCCTACCAAATACCCCTTTTCCACAATTATTTCCAACTTCTTCTTCGTCTCACTGAGCACATGGCAGTAAATTGTACTGCCAAAGATCTTAAAGTGAATCACTTCAAGCTTGTTGCCAATGAAGACACTTTTCGGCGTGATATTTCCCAATGGAGCATGAGGAATCCTGTTCTGAACATAGATATTTGTATTACAAGCTTCAGCCCACAGAAATTTGGGCATGTCTTGATATACAACATCGCCCTTGCAGCTTCGACAATAGTCCTGTTTTTCCTTTCTACCACACCATTCTGCTCCGAATTGTATGGAGTTGTTCACTATTCTAATACCTTCCCTTGCGCAGAACCCAGTGAATTCCTTGTCTATGTATTCACCACCATTGTCTGAACGCAACACCTTGATCCCCTTTTCTGTCAGATTTTCTACCAGAGGTTTAAACTATTCAAACCGACTGAAGACTTCGTCCTTGGTCTTCAAAAAGTAGATCCAGGTTTTCCTGGAATGGTCATCAATAAAGTTGACAAAGTACTCAGCACCACTAAGTGGACATTGGTCCATAGATATATGAGTGTGTCAAGTCCAATACACTCTTGGCCCTATTGTTGCTTCTCTGATACACTTGGCATATTTACCTAATATGCACCCTTTGCAGACATCATCCCGCTTGGTGCTCAATTCTGGAACTCCTGTGACAGTTTTCTTGAGAATTTTTAACGCCCCATGATGCAAATGTCCCATTCTTCTATGCCATAGTTCATTCAGGTATGTTTCGTCAGTGCTGCCAATGAGTGCCATTGGGGATTCGAGTTACAACTTGTAAAGTTTGTTGCTTCTTACTTTGATCTGTGCTTTCTTCTTCCAACTGGGGTGTTTGACGTAAACCCTATTGCCAATAAAGTAAACGTCATAACCTCGGTTTTGAAGTTGAGACACTTAGAGCAAGTTCATCCCTAGCCTGGGTACATGCAGTACATTAGTGGCCCGAATCTTATTTCTAGCCTTGGTCTGAAATACTATGGTACCTCTTCCAATAGGGGTACATTTCGCTTTATTACCCATGGTTACTTTAAAATTCATCTACTCCTCTCGGTAGTCGGAAAAACTCTCCCGCACTCTTGTCATATGAGTAGAAGTTCCACTGTCAATGTACTAGACATCAGGAGAAGCAGTGCTTGGCACACAAGCAAATTCTTCTTCAAGTCTGGATACCAGAACAAAAACATCGTGATCCATTTGTTCTATCACGCTTCTTTCCCTCTCTGTAGAACTGCACAAACCCTTCTGAGTTGCTGCTGCAATGTCAGATTTCCGTCCACTTGTCGATTCTTCGTTCCTATTACACGTCTCTGGTTCTGATATCATGTGAAATTTTCAATCTGAAAAGTCTATTGTTGCAGTGATAGATTTATTTCTCCTACTTATTATTTCAATAAGTTATTTACAGAAATCTATCGGTAAATTTCGAAATAAATACTACTGCAACATTCACAATTATATATGCAGAGAAGTAAACAGTAAAGGACATAAGCATAAGAATCAATCACATGTACATAGTTGTTTTTGGACAATTGTCCGCGGAAAAACCCAATGCGGGAAAACCGGCACAACAGAAGAGGGTTTTATTAAAATTCTTTAGCAAATGAATCTTTACAAGGAATATACTTGCAGATAAAATCTGAAGACACCTGAGACAAAATTCTCGGCTCCTCCCGACAATTTCATGACACCCTGATCAGCCTCTGCTTCTCCCAGTGCATGTTTGCGTGTTTCTCTGCACAGTCCCTGAGCTAGACTGCGTAAGTCTACGTAGGCTCTGCGTGGGTTCACTGCGCTGCAGCCCAGCGCTGCCTCCTGTGACCCACTGTGTCCCTCTATCCCTGACCTCAATCACTGCTGACTCCCTCCTCCTTCTACTTCTGCAACTCTCCGCCCTCCAACTCTCCCACTGAGATCGAATTCTATTACTTCATAATTGATCTCCTTCGTGTACTGAGTGTATGCCCAGCTTGTTTTCCAAATGACCCTCAAGCCTTCTTTTATAATCTTCTCGTTGATGAATCAACGACCCAAATTAGAAGTCTGATCAATGGCTAAGATTAAAACTTGACTTGATATTTGTTTTCTAGAAGATTCACACTTTGTCTTATTAATACCCTTTAATTATTTAATTTCCCTAAATTCAGACATAGGGTCTCTATTAAAATAATTAATTATTTTAATAAGACGTCAACCGAGTGGAATTTCCACAAACAGTTTCTGAGTTATTTGGAATACTGATATCCAAGCCTCCTCACAAATTTTGAGACTTAGAACACTTTCCGATGCTACAAAAATCAACACCAATCCCATGACAAATGAAGGTATATACGTTACAACTTCTTAACGATTCTAAAGTTGCCCTTTATCTTTCTCAGGTTTGTAAAGCTGTTGTTGAAATAAAGGAATTAAAACCCTTATCCCAAGCTCTATTTCTGTCCCAGACCAGAAAAAGACAAAGCGTCAGCTCTAAAATCTCACTAATCAGATCAGCTGCACCTCTGGAATCAATACAAAGGTAATCTTCAAACAACTCTTTCTCAGAAATCAGCCTCGCTCAAAATCTCCATAAAACAATGGGTTCAAAGGTTAATCTCTGTCTAAATTCAAGTAACTATTGATTCATAAGAAATATGCCTCAGGAGCCAACCCTTTATCTAGCCTCAGAAAAATTCTATTTTAGAAACATATTACCTTTGAAAACCAAGAACTCGGCTATCTCAGACTTGGAACCCTTGACAGTCATTCAGAAACCAATCCCACATTTAAACCTGTTTTGCTGCAGACATTATTGGATCCCAGAATAAAACCCAATTTATTACAAGCATCCTTGAATATCAGAATCAAAGTACCATAGAATGATGGAACTATCACAGAATTGATCTGAAATTTCAGAGATGAACTTCACGAAGCTTGTCAATGTCAGTTCACTATTTTCTTCAATTCAACTTTACTAACGTTTATCCCACTTGCCTTATTTATCTAAGTACATTCTTCAAATTGTAAGCACAAATGTAACTAAAATCCAAAGCAATGTACTTTATGCGTCTCTTTTTACTCATAATATACAGTACATAGTACATTTAAGAAAGGGAAAAAATCAATATTGCTTTTCTATTAATCTGTAGGAATGGTAATCTTTTTCAATCGAAATACTGCAAACTTGACTTCAATAAATATCTAGGAAATATCTTTATATTAAATGTCAAATGAATCAAGAGATTGGTCTCCATGTTCATATAAACCCTCATAACCCAGACATCATGAAAAGATGACTTGAAATTCAGAGCTAATACCAATTGATAAGCCGATCAACCAGAGTACGTTGAAATTCAACACAGAATTACCACTATAACCAGCAAAAATAGTTCATTGAGCTGAGCAACCGCATCCACAAGAAGTGAAACCTCCTCCATCTGTCAAGCACACCAAAGAAGACATTAATAAGAAGAGAAGTCAGGGTATACTTTTAATCTGGTCAACTGCCAAGAAGTTGTTTCAAAGCCAATAGATATAATGGCATTTTGAATGAGAAATTTTCCATTTCTTCAATCGAAAAGAAAAGGAACACTAGAAGGCAAACACACACCCATGGTGCAGCTTCACGAACAATATTGATTGTTTTCAGTAGCAAGGGTCGTTCCTCATCTAAAACCTCTTTTGCCTCTATATCCAAACTCTTTTCCATCTCCATAGCTTTGGTTGCATTACTGCTTATATTATTATTTACCATATTCGTTTCAGAGAAGTCTTCGGCAACATATTTTTTACTGCTCTGGTCAGTTAATTTTATATTGAAAAGTAGCGTCTTGACCTCCTTAAGAATGTCATCTCCCAGATATGTAACATTTTCAGCTGAAAGAACAATCCCACTGGCGCCTGCTTTTACCAAATTATAAGTTAAGCTAGCCAGAGCGCTCTCTTTAAGAGAATCAAACATGACAAATACTGGTATGCTAACATGTTGGCAAACACTACCCACCAACATTTCTGCATCCTTTTGGTTCTCGATAACAAGCATTAACAGATCAGCACCTTCAGTGGCAGTTGCATTCTGAGCAGACTCAGCAGTTCGTACAGTTCTAGCCACCAGTGGAATAAATGAAGATTCGGATTGAGCACTCTGCATCATGTTCCTTGCAATAATAGCAGGCAGATCTGGAAGAAAGGCATGGTATTAATTTAGAAACTCCAACACATGTCATTTACATTCCAATTGTCGTGACTTCAAAATGTCAAAAAGTTGTCACTTGCCAATTGTTAAATGCTTATAGCATCCCATACAAATGGGATGAAATTCCAACAAACATCTAACATCCCTAATGAATGGATGCCAAAATAGTTAGATTCCTAACCAGATACATTAAAACGCCCAAGATAGTGAGAATTCCTAGCCAGATGCATTAAATAAACCTATTACAGAATCAAACTCAAATTGCTGTGATGATAAACAGTTAGTTGTAAATGATACAATGCTTCCCCCAAAGATGGGGATAGCAGTAAGAGAAATTCATTCGTTCATGGAATAAATAATTAATGGAAATGTAAACAATGAAGGCTTATAGTGCTGAAAAAATAGTTTCTAAAAGATGTCAGATATATGCTATGAAAAAGGGTTTAGGAACATGAAACAAAGGATAGCCAAAAACCTAAACTATGCAGTATTTCCAGATGGAGTATATCTTGACTCTTCACAAGCACACAAAAGTAAGTGACAATGCCTTACTCAACAAGATGTAAACTAATTTTGTCAACAGCACTGCAAGAAACTTCAGATCTGCCCAACACTACTTCTAGGGTAACTCAAAAACGTAGACACCACTAAGACTTAAAGCATAGATCATTTGAGCATCCCTAAGAAGCAATATCTATCTCAATACACAGATCTGAAAATTACTTCAATTACAGCAGTAATATAACAACAACAAAGAAGATCTATAAGTTCCATTAAGCTAGCAAAAACAACATCGCATTCAAACCAGCTGTCCTATTAAATCAGAATACTAAAACAGCCATGAAACTTGCTTAATACATGAGAAAATCAAATCTGCAATCACAGATTTAAGAAAGCAAAACGGTACACTTCATATTATCACAATAATGTTAAAAAGTACAAGACCTCGGCTCATCCCAAGCTGATACAACAAGTCCTTTCAACTCATCCCTGGCAAGAAATCTTCAATTCAACCCCAACCCTAGCTAGGCCATCCACAATCACTACAAACACCGACAACCAATACAAAGGCCAAGCAAGGCTACATGCTCCTATGCATCTTGTAATGTCTAAGAAAGCCATCCTGTCTTCCAGCAGGCTGAAGTAGACGGTAAGGAGAAATTCTTCCCTTGGCTCTATTCACCCAAATCAATGTCTAACTCTTCTTTTATTCCTAGTTCAGATTCTGGAACAGCAATCTCTTCACTTCCTTCAATTGCTAAAGGAGATGCTTGTAATTTCGAGGACCACAGATCTTCACAAACTTCACAAGCTTGGGTATCAAACTGGCCAAGTAACCGAATAGAAGTGCTGATTTGGTACCTAACCATTACAAGCCAGCCTAACCAGCTGATTCTGACCCTAATCGGGTAGTCAGATCTCAGATGTGTAGGGGGAAGTCTGGGACCCACACTAGTAGTTTTTCAGGTGGTTTTGGAGGAAACCAGTTGTTGTTTCCCTCCTAAAACAGCCCCCCATGATAAAACCAACGCTCCTCTTCCTAAACAAAAAACCTAACTCAAGCCTAGCCTATGTTGCATCGTTTTGGGTTCGAATTCAAATGTTCTGATAAAATTCGAATGAAGTTCAACATTAAATTCAACTATATATATATATATATATATATATATTCTTTATATGAATTTAAAATTATACCACTATATATAAAATAACATTTTATTTCACAATTTTTTTATATTAGTGTACACTTGTTATTATATTATATATAATATATATAATGAGTGATATATATTGGTTTCGATTCATGTGAACCAACCAGAGGAAAAGAGCAACAATCAAGGCTCAGGTGGAACAAAGCAATCTCATGTTTCTGAGAGCTTGGACTCAAATAACGAAGCCCAAACATTTCAAAAAGTGATGAGTTGGCAATTGTTATGACTACTCTTGTGAAAATTCGGAGACCTGAATCCTATTGCAGCAACTGATGTTATTTCTTCTAATAGTTTAATTAACAAAACAATTTATCTGTTGTTTCCTGTGGAAAATATCGAAATAAATACACTGCAACCTACACGAATAAATTGCAGAACAAAATAAACGCTGGAAGAAATATATGCACACACACACACACAAAATACAACCGTTATTTTTGGACCAATGTCCCCGGAAAAACCCAACTTCGGAAAACCGGTGCAGCAGCTGAGGATTTTAGTATTATGCGGCAATGAAATATCTTAGTACAACTGGATGCCCAAACTGGCAATCCTACAGAGAAAAACTGGCAAGAAAACCTCGTGAGGAAATTCCTCACTCCACAGGTGAATCTGAGCACTGACCTCACCTCAAAATGGAGTCGTTCAAACTGCCCCTATGCAGTCACTGCATCACCCTCACGCAGTCTCTGCATCACCCAGGGTGGAACTGTGTCACCTCAAGCTGTCTCGTCAGCTATTATCTAGGAAACTGACTCTTTTGCCCTATGGAACCTCTGCCTAGCTTCCATCACTGAATCACTGCTTCTCCCCAGCAAATACGAGTTTGCCCCTAGAAGCTACTGCGCTGCCATTGCCTCAACCTCTCTGTGGCACTTCTGCCTCTCTGCAAATGCACTCACCGGATCTGGAATGCCTCCTCTGGCTTCACTGTCTCTACCCCTCTCACACTGCTTCGACCTCACTAAATCTCTCTCCGGCAACAAACAGTTGCTACTCTGGAAATCGATTTCCCAGTAAAATCGAATTGCTCAAGTGCCTCTTCTCCAAGCCCCATCGACTTCTCTTATAATCCTCTGTTGAGACTTCAACGGCCAAGATTAGATCTTTGGCTACTGCTGCCCACCAACCACTACGCAATTTTTCTATGCGCTAGATTTGTGCTGCTGCTGACCCTGTTGAACTGTTGCCAACATTGCATCTGCACTGCAACTCCCTCTCATCTGTTGTTGCTGCAACTACAACATCTGCAACTAAGTAATCATCCGAAATATTGAACCAATTGTGTTCAGTATGATGCATCTGTCACTCGAGTCCTGACTGCTACTAGTATCTGCATTGTCACTGAAGGCTCTGCACTGTGCTCCCCATCATCTGACTGCAACTAGTCTCTACAACTGTCACTCTAGCATCTGACTGCATCAACTGCCACTGGTTCATCCTGCTACTGAAATATTGTGGGCTCTCGTAGCAAGGTATTGATTCAAGAGGTGGATCTCCTCAAGAATCCTACCCATCTGTAGCGCTCTGGGGCTACAAAACCAAGTCACCCCACCTCACTCCTGGAGGGATGTCTGCAATCATGGCGAAATCTTCCTCCAGCCTAGAGGTCAACCTATCAATCTCGGCAGAAGTTACCTGTTGGTCCTGCTTCTCCTCCTTGTCCTTCTTCATGACAGGACACTGAGAACTGTAGTGGCCTAGCTCGCCACGCCTGCAACACTTGACCTTCGACAGGCCCTTCTTCCTACGCTCCCCTTGTCCCTGACTGGGACCCTTCATTGCAAGGGCCACATTCTACTCTTCCTTTACCTGCTTCGATCCACTACTGCTGTTGCTGCCACTGATGGTGCTTTTCATCAAATCTCACATCAACTCCTCCTACTGCAAGTCTGTCCACATCCTGTCCCATCTTGGCAAGGCTTCTCTGCCAAAAATACTTTGGACGAATACCTGCCACTCTTCTGAGACATTGTTGAGAGCTACTCACACTAGGTTTGTGGCTTGAGGCGCTGACTCGACAGCTGCCAACTCATCTCGGATCTCCTAAATCCTGGTGAGGAAAGGATCTATACGTTGCCCCTGCATTCGAGTGATCTCAGCTTCTCTTCCAAGTACAACTTTCGCTGCTCGAAAGATCCCTGGTATAGCGTGGAAAGAGTATCCCACATCTCTTTGGTCGTTCCCTAGGCCACTATGTTTGATACCACATGATCCCAAACTCCATCAAGGATCAGTCTCTTTGCCTTCGCCATCTCCTTCTTGTATTGCCTCAGTTGATCTGGATCTGTGGGGATAGCTACCACGTTATCGATATATGCCTTGAGATCTTATTCATTCAGAAGGAAGGAGATCCTTGCCTTCCAAATAACATAGTTGGAAGCTTTGTCCAACCTGTCTTGATCTCACAGCCTTGTTGTGGCCATCTCAACAAGAATGTCGAAAATATCCTCTTCCCTTCTGCTCAGTTGTTGCTCAGCTCTACACACTCCCTTCTGGAGTGAGAAACTCTACTCACAACGACTGTTGATCTGCAAGGGAAAACGAACTTCTTGAGACTAGATATTCACTAAAGAAAATTTTCCCTTAGTGCGTGCTCTTCTTCCCCCAATGCTAGTTCTGCTCTAGCAAACTGCTGCAAAACTATTGCATCCAGTTAGAGATCTGCTCTACAAGAAAATACTGGCTGCTCCCTCTAATTCTGGAATTCCTCGATCTCGAGAAATCGAGTTTTTCTGTCATTCTCTCAGAAAAGCTGATTTTCCTCGAGAAATACGGCCTCTTGGCCAAAGGGACTGCGCTAGCTCTGTGGTTTCGAATTGCTACTCATGTTGAGTAGGGAAACTCCATCTTTTCTCTGCTACTGAGCTCTCCGGCTAATCATCTGCACTCTGATACCATGTGAAAATGCAAAGACCTGAATCCTATTGCGGCAAGTGATATTATTTCTTCTATTTGTTTAATTAACAAAACAATTTATCTATTGTTTCCTATGGCAAATATCGAAATAAATACACTGCAACCAACACAAATAAATTGCAGAAGAAAATAAAAACTGGAAGAAATATATGCACACACACAAAATAACATCGTTATTTTTGGACCAATGTCCTCGGAAAAACCTAACTTGTGAAAACCGGTGCAGCAGTTGAGGGTTTTAATATTATGTAGCAGTGAAATATCTGAAGTACAAATGGACGCCCAAACTAGCAATCCTACAGAGAAAAACTGGCAAGAAAATCTCGTGAGGAAATTCCTCACTCCACAGGCGAATCTGAGTACTGGCCTCAACTCAAAATGCAGTCGTCCAAACTGCCTCTACACAATCACTGGGTCATCCTCATGCAATCTCTGCGTCACCCAGCATGGCACTGCATCACCTCAAGCTATCTCGTCATCTGCTATCTGGGAAACTGACTCTTCTGCCCTGTCCAACCTCTGCCCAGCTTCCAGCACTTAATCACTGCTTCTCCCCGCAAATACGAGTTTGCCTCTAGAGGCTACTGCGTCAGCCTCTCTGTGGCACTTCTGCCTCTCTGCAAATGAACTCACCAGATCTGCAATGCCTCCTCCGACTTCACAGTCTCTGCCTCTCTCACTGCTTCGACTTCACTGAATCTCTCTCTTGCAACAAACAGTTGCTACTCTGGAAATCGATTTCCTAGTAAAATCGAACTGCTCAAGTGCCTCTTCTCCAAGCCCCATCGACTTCTCTTATAATCCTCTGTTGAGACTTCAACGGCCAAGATTAGATCTTAATCAATGGCTAGGATTAGCTTGAAATCGATCCATGTGAGTCTCTAGAACATTCACACCTTCACTTAATTAATTATGATTAATTAATCATATTCCCTAAGTTTATACTTAGGAAATATTTAAAAACTGACTAATAATCTAATTAAGTCATCTCTAGGCAGAATTTCCATAAACGATTTCTGGGTTTTGGAGATCTCATGTATTCTAGCCTCTCCACCAAATTTCAAGGCTAGAACACAATCGATGCTACAAAAACTAACAACTCCATCACTCGGGGTTTGGTAAAAAGTTCAAAAGAAAAAAGGCAAAAAAAGAAAAAACTAGTTTATCCGGAGAGGCAACGGCAAGAGGGCCAAGTTATTCCCAATGAGGCAGCGCAAAGGACTATGCAGTGGCTTCAGATTGGCAGTTCAATTTAGCTGAGGAAAAGTTCGTTCTCAGTTCCAGAGGTCGGGCGAAGGTTCCAGAGTGTCGGAGAGACGATTTCCTCAGCAGTAGTAGGCAGAACGACCTCATCAGACATAGGTTTGAGGCTTGACATCATAGAAACTACGCAGTGCAACACAGAGGCTTCAGGAGGTCGAGTTTTCTAAAGCAAGGTTGTGTTGGGATTGCTTGTGGAGGAAGGGTAATTCCCTTCAATAATTTTGCCCAGATTTTTCTTACTGTGGATTGCTGTTTTCAGGCATCCAAATTGTACTCAGATATTCACTACTGCATAATAATAAAAACCCTCACTGCTGCACTTGTTTTCTGTAATATTCCTAATTAGCAATTCTACTAATTAGAATATTAATTTTTGTCATTTTGTTAACTATTTCATTTTTTGACTAAGAGAATGTGAGTTTGGGGGCCCACAATTAGACCAAGGAAAATATTGCGGCTATAGTGGAGGATGGGGGCCCAATGAGGAGAGATTGCGGCCCATGTGTGGCAGCGCAGCTCATTGGTACGAGCTAGAGGCAGTGCAGTTATGTGGTGGGACCCAAGGGAATGTTGGGCAGGCTTAAACAAAAGGAAGCAATATGCTCATTTTGGTCATTCACTCATCTATTTTGAATTTGTCTATTAACAGGGCACGCTTGAGCAGTGAGCCAAGTCTGCTTGTGTTGATCAACACAAGGGTGTCTTCGAGCAGAGAACCCAGCCTTTGCTTCAGTGGACTTTGAGTGCCAACCCAAGGAAGGTGTTCTACCATAGTCGGTTCAGCCCAGCAGTAGAGAGCTTCATCCACAGCAGAATCAGCCCAACAACAACGCAGAGGTTGCGCAGTGTCTTGAGGAGGTCACTCCGAGAGTTGGGGAGTGAGAGGAGTTTTTGCAGGAGTTTTGGTGGGGAGGCTTAGAGCTTCCTAACAGGGATTTTCCAGGAATTTTGGTGGCCTTCAGCAGCAAAATTTCCAGGAGGACCGAATTGCCTAGCATTTCAAAGATCCAAGCCCAAGAGGGCCAATTTTCGAGGTCAAGCATTTGGAAAACCCTTCGCGGATTATTCTGGGTTTCTTGAGTAGAGTCTGTGGTTAAAGTTCCTGAATTTTTTGACTAGTGTAGCAGGCCCTAGCAGCAGATCATTCGAAACAGCAACAGCATTTCTGGGCAGATTGCAACGCAGAGCTTCAGCCACGCAGTGTACCATCAGTGAGGGATTCCAGCACTATTTTAGAGGGCTTCTCTAGCTTGCCTTGAGCAAGCCCAGGTGCCTTCATTCCAGCACCTAATCTTGTACACATTTCCTCAATTTAATAAAATGGCCCAGCGCAATTTTGTTGGCTCAATGGTATTTTTATGAGTATTTGTTGTTGTTCATTTTTATGTCTTTGTATGCCTGTTATTACTGTAATTTACCTATGGGGATATTACAGTGGTATCAAAGCTCATAGACTTGGCTCAGCCTATGGGAGCAGCGCAGTCTATGACACCGAAGGATAAGCAAAATGTGACACACTGAAGGCAAAGGTACAGGAGCAGAGAAAGGGAGATAGAAATCACTCCAGACCCTGTGATTAGTGAACCGAAGGTTAGGGAGACAAGTATGGGGGACGCAGGAAAAGAGAAGAGGAGCAAGGAGGAGGAATTTGCTCACCTTCTGTTTAAGGTAGTACAGGACCTCACGAAAAACATTGAGGAGATGGGTCATCAGAACAACAATGGCAGTAAAGGAAAGGGAATTCAAGAGGATTTCCAAGTGGGAGAAGGATTTGGCACCTCACAGCACCAGGCATCACTTAATCCAAATATGCCTACAGTACCATATGCACCCCCATGGTCTACCATTCCTACGTTCCTAGCTTCAGGAGCAGGGGGAAGCTCACTATGGAGAGTACTTTCTAAAGTACCAGTATTATGGCCCGAAGTTCGGGAGGGCCATTACTTTCAAAGATTTATGCCAACTGAAGGGCAGCAACAAAACCAGAGGACATAATGGAGGAGCCTACATGCAGGGTAATGACTTACAGCATACTATGGGGAGGTTGTTTCTCCCGACTTTTGATGGCTCCTCTAAGAGTTCGGCCAAGGCATGGAAAGAGAAGCTAGATGTTTACTTCCAGCTAAACCAGATGACCAAAGGAGAGGCAATCAAGATTGCCACGCTGCATCTGGATGGGGAGTCTCGTGATTGGTGGTTCCATGGGCTGACCACGCTGGGGCACGTCGGGGGCACAACATATGATGAGTTCACCAGGAGGGTCCTAGAGTGGTTTGAGAGGAAGGACCCGGAGGAGTATTTTGGGGAGCTGACCAAGCACAAGTAGTCCGGGAATGCGAAGGTGTATATCTCGGAGTACTTGAGATTATCGGTGATGGTTCCAGACCTATCCGAGTCCAGGAGGATCTACATGTTTATAGAGGGGCTGGAAAAACCATTACGGGATCTAGTGAGGTCAAACAGCGTTGCAGGACGCAGTGGGGAGAGCTAGAGACTTGCAAGATAACCTACCCAGGGCTAGAGCACCTCTACCAATCAGACCAGGCTTCTAGCAGAGAGGATGAGACATGAGAGCTCCACCCTCGAGAGGCAATCAGGGGCGTGGGCAACTGGATGATGATACTCGGAGGGACGTTCAGAGGAAGAAGATTTGTTTTACTTGCCAGGAGCCATGGGCACCAGGGATAGGTGTGCGGCAGGGAAGGCCCACTACATAGAGGTCTTCTCAGATAGTGATGGGGATGAGGAGACTTATTTTGATATGGGAGG
Organism: Pinus albicaulis; assembly: GCA_034641835.2. Classification (NCBI taxonomy): domain Eukaryota; kingdom Viridiplantae; phylum Streptophyta; class Pinopsida; order Pinales; family Pinaceae; genus Pinus; species Pinus albicaulis. The sequence goes on from CM076578.1 coordinate 1,056,171,391, forward strand.
AGATGACAGTGCAACACCCCAGTAGGGAGGGCCTCCACCACCACCCCCACCACCACCAGGGGGAGTTGCATTTGCATCTTCAGGAGGGGTCCTCGCATCACTGCGTGGGGTACCCAAGTTCCTAACTATGAGGATAAGGGGACAGTATAGGGGCAGTGTGTTTCAGTGCTAGTGAACAATGGGGCCACTCACAATTTCATTGATGCCCAGATGGTCCAGAAGAGAGGCATTACTACAGAGGGGTTTGAGGGATTCTCAATGCTTATGTCAGGTGACACGACTATGCAGTGCACACATTATGTCCCGACATTGACTATGACCATGGGGAATTACTCCATGACAGACCACTTCTTTGTGGTTGAAATTCCAGACACCAACGTAGTGTTGTGGGTCCAGTGGCTCTACGCACTTGGCAGAGTCACCATTGATTGGAGGAAGTTGGAGATGGAGTTCTTGGATACTGATGGAAAACCAATGTTGCTCAGGGGTATGCACTCCTACCCACCACAGACACTCTCAGCTCATAAGATGGAAGCTGACTTGAGGCATGGAGATATTGAGTGGGTTGTGGAGTTGAGGATTTCTAAGGCTGGGAGTGTGACCATGCCACCACATCCGGAGATTCAAGCTATCCTGGACAGGTACCCTCTAGTATTTGGAAATATACCACCCGACCAGCCACCTGACCAAGGATTTGAGCACACCATAGAGCTAGACCTCGGAGTACAGGCAGTGATAACTACTCCCTATAGGCATCCTCAGGCCTATCGGGATGAGATAGAGCGAGCTATCCATGAGCTCTTGGCGTTGGGATACATCCGGCCCAGCTCTAGCCCTTTTTCTTCATCAATTGTCCTGGTGAAGAAGTATGGGACCCAACGTATGTGCATTGATTACAGGGCCCTTAATAAGAAGACCATGAAGAACCACTACCCCATCCCACGCATTGATGAGTTGATGGATGAGTTGAGGGGAGCCAAGTTCTTCTCAAAGATTGATCTATGGTCTGGGTACCACCAGATCAGGGCAAGGGGCAAGGATGTCCCTAATACAGATATTTGGTGTCATTATGGGCACTTTGAGTTGTTGGTGATGCCCTTTGGGCTAACCAATGCTCCGACCACTTTCTAGTCTTGCATGAACCACATATTCCGTGGGCAATTGAGGAAGTTTGTACGAGTGTTCTTTGACGACACACTGATTTATAGTCGGACATGGGAGGAGCACTTGCAGCATGTTGAGGCAATACTGTATATCCTAGAGGAGCAGCAGTTTTATGCCAAGTTGTCCAAGTGCGAGTTTGGGTTGACCGAGATGTTGTATTTGGGGCACATCATCGGTGTTGACAGAGTGCCTTTGCATGAGGAGAAGATCCGAGCCATCAAAGATTGGCCAGAGTCCAGGACTGTGACAGAGCTTAGAGGATTTGTGGGTATTTACACCTACTATCGAAAGTTTGTGAAGGGGTTTTCATAGTTGGACACACCCCTCATCGATTTGACAAAGAAAGGGGCCTTTACATGGACAGCTACAACGTAGGAGGCTTTTGAGCGCCTCAAGCAAGTGATGAGCAGTTATCTCGTGCTAGCACTTCTTGATTTTCCTGAGCCTTTCATACTAGAGAGTGATGCATCTAGAGGAGTGGGGGACATATTGATGCAGGGGGGGCGCCTCATAGCTTTCAAGAATTGAAAGATGCTACCTCATAAGAGGTTGTACCCCATATACGACAGAGATGTTGGCCATCATGCATGCGCAAGCCAAGTTCAGGCAGTAGTTGGTGGGGAACAAGTTTTGGATACGGACTGACTACAACAGCCTCAGATTCTTTTTGGAGCAGAAGCAACTACAGGAGAGGCAGCAGAAATGGGTGAGAAAGCTCCATGCATACGACTTTGACATAGAGTATGTCAAAGGGAAGCACAACGTGGTGGTAGATGAGTTGTCCAAGAGGCCAGTGTCCCTTTCATTGATGAGTATTGCTCCAGATTGGAGGGCCCAATTGTTAGTGGAGTATTCCAAGGACCGGTTTGCATGTGAGGTCCTTGAGGGGATGGTAACTGATGACAAGTACTGGGTGATGAACGAGGTGATATATTACAGGACTGGATCTACTTGGTGATCAACTCCCAACTGAGGGAGAAGATTCTACAGGCTGCCCATGATTCACCGTTGGCGCGACATCAGGGGTACACCAAGACATACAGGGCCATCCGAGAGAGGTTTGCATGGAAGGGCCTCAAGGATAATGTTCTGCAGCATATCAAGGAGTGTGAGACATGCCAGTGGAACAAGGGTAAGTTGTCACACCCAGCAAGTTTATTGCAAGAGGGGAAGTGGGAGAGTATAATCATGGATTTCATTACCGAGTTGCTGTGAAAATTTCTAAATATTACTTATGCAAAAACCCTACTGTTAAATCTGATTATACTTCTCCTACTTAATCAAGTCATTAATCTGAAATTTCAGCGTTAACATCGAAGTAAACACATTAACAGTCTTCACAGATACAGATCTAAACTGAATGCATGCACATAGACAAAGTGACACACAACATTTTCTAGACAACTATCCCCAGAAAAACCCAATGCGGGAAAATCGGTCTTCTGGCTGTTGGAGGGTTTATATTATTAAGTAGATTCTAAATACAGCAAATCTGGGCACCTTACTAGTTAACCCGACAAAGAAATATAATATTTGCAGCAATACCTTTGTTCCGGAGATGGAAAACTGGACTGATTCACACCCTCAAACGGGATTTACAAAACTCAACCCCTTTTTGTCTTCAAAAACCCTAGCACTGCTCTGAAGCCTTCTGCATCAACTCTGCTAGTGCCCCTGCGCTGCTCAGGAGAGGCATGCGTAACCCCAGACTAGGTGACGCAGTCCCTGCGATGCCCTAGCTAGGCTTGCGTAAGCCCTACTGCCTCTGCGCTGCCCCTTCTGGGCCTGCATAGCACTAAATCCCTCTGCGCTGCGTAATTGCTGCGTAGCTGCTACCCCCTCTGCGCTGCTTCTCTGCCTCTTGCTGACTCTTGGCTCTGGGATCAGATAATCCCCTTAGCCAATACTACCCCTCGCTGCAGTTGAAACACTTCTGGAAATTCTTAGCAAACCACGCCCTACAATTCGAGCTTAGTCTTAGTGCTCTACCTCTATGTGTGTGTTCTCCAACTGACCCCAAGCCTTTCCTTTATACTTTCTCGTTGGAAAACCAACGGCCGTGATCTAATCTTAATTCGACGGCTAAGATTAAAAAAAAGCTTGATCCGTGTGACTTAAGTCATTTCCATCACATGTTTAAATTAATTACCTTTAATATTTTAATTTTCCTAAGTTAGACTTAGGGTCCTTAATTAAAAATTTTAATTAATTAAATTTCTCTTAAACCGAATGGAATTTCTCAAATCCCTTTCTGGAAGCTCGAGCACATCCGAAGCTACCCCAACACCACAAAATCTCAACACTCCCTCCTAGCGAGGAAAGGCTCTAGTACAACACTACTTCACCCTGAAGCTCTGCTCTGATCTCTGGTGTGGGTCTCTGCACTGAAGCTTGGCGTGCTGCCCTTCATCACTGCACTATTGTTGCTCTCTCGTATTGTTGCCCATGACGCTACCACCGCCACTGCCACATCTGTACTGCAACTCCCTCTCAATCTACTGCATCATGCTGCTAACTGTTGCACTGCAACTCAGTTGCTGAGAGAGGCAACTAAAAACTCCTGCCCAATCTTTGACAGACAAGTCAGTTGGGCTGCATCCTCATCACTGAAGCTCCATAGGCTGCTGCTCTGTGCTAACATCTGGAGGTTGCTACACAGCTACAGCTCTCCACTGTGTAAGCAGACCTCCTCTGCGTTGTTGAAGTCACATCAGTCCCATTGCGTTAAAGTCCCCTACGTTGTTGTTGCGCTACACTGTCCTCCTAAAGCCTCTACGCTATTGCAGCTCTACTCTGCGTAAGCCAGCCTGCACTGCGCTGCTGAAATCACATCAGCCCCTTTGTGTTGTGTTTCTGCTGCATCCGCACTGCACTGCTGAAGTCACATCAGCCCCTCTGCGCTGTGTTGCTATGCTACTGCTGCATCTGCACTGCGCTGCTCCCTCTCAGAATCTAGCTCTGCCTCTACTCCATCTGTGACTCTCTACACCCAGTGCTCCACTTGTCCCGCTACCGTCTTAAGGCTCCCATAGCTCGTATGTGATCCAAGAGTTTGGGCTACTCAAGGATCCCACCACTGCTCTGTAGGTACTCTACAGATCCATGTGGCCCCACTTTCGTGGTTCATGAGCGCTCATTGCTACGTCATCTTCAGAGCCATCATCCACCACAATAGCCTTGGAGGTAGAAGCTTCCTTGTCCTTCTTCTGAGGACAATTACTGGCGAAATGTCCTAGTTCGCCGCACAGGAAACACTTGATCTTTGATAGATCACGCTTCTTCCTCCCTTGCTACCTATTTGATGCCAAGGTTGCATCTTCTTCCTCTTCCTTCTTCACTTTACTTAATTCGGTGTTGTACTATCTCTTGGTGAACCGACAGAGTTCTTCTTGTCGGAGGATCGCCCACATACTATCCCAGTTGGGAAGGTCTGCTCTGCCCAAGATACTTTGGACAAAAGTTTCGTAGTCCTCTGTGACCGCATTGAGTGCAGTCCTCACCATAACATCATCCTCCACTTTCACCCCCATGGCAGTCAATTGATCCTTAATCGCCTGTAATCTGAAAGGAAAGGGTTAGATCTCTTCTCCCTTGGCCATCATGAATAACCACATCTGATTTTCCAGAAGCATTCTCCTCTAGACAGATTTTCCTTCATATAGGGCGGTTAAGCCTTTCCACATCTCATTAGTTGTCTTATGTTCGGCTATGTGTGGTACTACATGATCCTTAACGTCGTCCATTATGAAGCGCTTGGCATGTGTCGTTGCTTCTTCATGCTTCTTCAAGAGATCTGCATCGGTCGGCATGGCTAGGACTTTCTCTGCATGCTCCCTTAGACCGTAAGCATCCATGACCACCACAATTCTGGCCTTCCAAATTGCAAAGTTGGACAGGCCATTCAACCTATCCTGATCACGTAGTCCTTGAGGTTCCATCTGCTCAATAAATATGTCGGAACTAATCCTTCTCTCTATGCTAGAGACTCAATGTAATATTCCCAATTAGCTTTGCTAATTGGAATATTGCATTTTTGCTTTATTTTGCTGCTTTAGATAGAAATAATAAATAAAGTGAGAAATAAGAGGGGTCACCTCACTTTAGTCACCTCACTTTATAATAAAGTGTTCTTTTTCCTAGTAGATTGACGTTGTAACTTAGAGAGGGGGCCTTGGGGGTCCACGTGGATATGATGAGGGGAGGCATCAGGCTAACCCAAGGTAAACTGCGCAGATCCAGGGTGAGTTGAGTTTTGGAGGGAGTTTGATGTTATAAAAGGAGAGGCTCTCACCTCATTTGATCATCCATGATTTGATATTCTTATTGATCGCTGGACTCTTGTCTGCTTCAGCACGCCGGTTGTTTAGTCGGTCTGCAGCACTGTTTAGTGCACGAGTGTCTCCGGTCGGAGATCTCACCCTTAGCCTCGGGGGACTTCGAGTGCCGGCCCTGGTAAGGTTTCCTGGTTTCACCAGCGGACTTGATGCCCGCCCTAGTAGATTTTTCGAGTTCCATCTTTCGAGTTCCGAGCGGAAACGGCGGCGGTTCACGAAGCATATGCGAGAGGGAGAGAAAGCCCTCGGGTGGCTGCGCAGAGCAAGAGAAGGAAGGACGCTGATTCTTGAAGGAGAAGGACGCTGTCTCATCTGGAGAGAGGACGCTGATCCTTGCAGGAGAGGAAGGACGCTGTCCAAGGAGGACGCAGTTCAGGATTGGCAGAGAAAACGCTGTTTGGGAGGCAGGAGGACGCTGTCTAGCCCTAGAGTGAGGACGCTGTCCATTTCTGAAGGTAAGAGTTGCAGATCTGAAGGCTTATAGTTAGATCCAGCTTTGGGAAGGATAGATCTTGCAGATCTAGTCCTGTATGTGGCAGATCTAGTCTTGTATGTTGCAGATCTGGGGGTTTTGCACTAGATCCAGCTTGGAGAGTTGCAGATCTGAAGAAATATTAGCGGGAATCGATCCGAGATACGAAGGGTGCGCCCGAGATCCTGACCTAGAAGTGTAGATCGAAGATATTGTCGGATCCGGTATAGATACGAAGGTTTGAGTCGCCGAGATACGATAGGGAGGCCTTGAGATCGGGGAGAAGGACGCAGATACTGGTTTTGGAGGCTTCGGATCTATCGAATGCGGGTGTTGGGAAACGAATCCACTTGATACGCTGATCTGAGGAGCAGACTTGGGAGAGACAGGCTCAACAGCGTTTTCTAGCCTTTAGTGGCTGATCTATTGTCTGGAGGGTTTCCTGCGCTGTCACTAGCAGAGACAGCGTTTTCTATTGTGGAGGGTTTGCAGTCTCCAGCCCCAGCACCAGCGCAGTTCATCTTCAGCTTGCAGAGCAGCTAGGACGCTGTCCAGGTTGCAGCCATTTGTCTGTGAGAGGGTCTCCACTAGCCTAGGGCAAGGATAGGTGCACTCGCTCTGATTTGTTGTACTCCTCTCTATGTACTTTCTGATTAATAAAATGGCTCAGTTTCTGGTATTCCATGTGTTATGATTCAGTGATCTGGTTCAGTATTATATTTCCTATATCTGTAGTGGTGTATTTCTGTTTATTACTGGTTAGTCCCCTTTGGGGATATTACAGTGGTATCAAAGCTTAGATCTGGCTCAGCCTGTGGTGCTAGCAATCTATGGCACCTAGGGGTCGCCCCACTCTCCTCGGGGGAAGCGATTCTGATTCAGAGACAGAACGGAGGAATCCAATGGAGGCCATATTGGCAAAGTGGACGGAGAAGATGACTGAGAAGATGGATGCAAAGATGGATGCATTCATGCAGGAAGTAACGAAGAAGGTTGCAGAAGGGACGCAGAAAGAGCCCCTTAGGGCCTTTCAGGTAGGGGAAGGATCGGGAACGTCTAGTTGCATACCAGATGCTATTCCCATTGTGACAGCGCAGAAGGCCGATTCCATGGACACGCGACCTACCATGCCTACTTTCCCGGTAGAGGAAGTGGAGCAAACGGCATCAGGAGATGGGGGTCTCGATCTTCATGCAGTTTGGTTTGCAGATTGGCGAAGCATGGGACAGGAATTCATGGATGCTCTCCCTTTCAATCAATATCTGCAGTTCCGAAGCGGCGGTAAACCTCATGATCGAAATAAGGGACGGGGTTCCCACCGTGATAGTAACCGTGCAGCCAGCAAATTTCATTTGCCGATGTTTGATGGGTCACCAAAGACCACAGCCAGGTCTTGGGTGGAGAAACTAGACCTCTATTCTCAGCTTAACCAGATGCCAGAGAAGGAGGCCATTAAGATGGCTGCATTACATCTAGAGGGTGAGGCCCAGAACTGGTGGTTTCATGGGTTGACAACACTGGGGCATTCCACAGTGACTACATATGCTGAGTTCACCAGGAGGGTGGTGAAACGTTTGATCAGAAGGACCCGGATCAGCCTTTCCTCGAGCTGACCAAGCTCAAACAGACAGGTAGTGCAGAGGCATACATCTCAGACTTTTTGAGGGTTTCAGTGATGGTACCCGACATATCAGCAGCTCGGTTGATCACGATGTTTGTAGAGGGGCTGTCAGAACCACTTCGTGGTCTAGTCCGGTCGAACAAACCGGCTACACTTCAGGATGCTATCAGTAGGGCACGTGACCTACAAGATGTCTTGCCTAGGACTCGGCCACCTTATCCCCAGAGACAGGCTTTCCAGCCTAAGGGTAAGGACACGAGGATTCCGCCTCCCAAGGCGAATCCCGGACGAGGACAGTATGATGATGAGGCTAGGAAAGAGCTGAGACGGAAACGATTGTGCTTCACCTGCCAGGAGCCGTGGGCACCGGGACACAAGTGCACGGCAGGGAAGGCACATTTCATAGAGGTCTTCTCCGAGGGCAGTGGAGAAGAGGATGAGTTAGATGATGAGGAGGCAGGAGAGTGTTATGCAGCGCAGAGTGCTTTACCACCTCCACCACCCGATGCAGGAGAGGCATCATTTGCACCTACTGGGGGAGCTCTAGCAGCATTACGAGGAGTCCCCAAGTATCTGACATTACGCGTACGTGGGACAGTGCGGGGACAGCGTGTCTCGGTTCTAGTTGACAGTGGGGCCACCCACAATTTCATCGATAACCCCGGATAATTACTTTGGAAGGCATACTTGGAGACTCTTCAATAGATTTGTTTTGTATTTGAGCCGGACCTGCATTTGTGCCGATATGGCCTTCCGGCTGTTACCATTGTAGTTGAGCACCTATTTTCTACGATCACTTCACCGCTGGGCGGGACGACCACCGGTTTCAATCATGATAACCCAGGAGTGAAGTGGCTTTATCACACTCTCTGAGGAAAGGTATTATGATACGGAAGGCACCAGAAATGGAGTGGGACTGATCTGTCCCAAGACTGAGGCTGCACTGAAGACCGGCGAACACACATCCGCTGACTGATATAGTGCTACCGGCATGGATCTACGACATTCCATGGGAGTGCTGGCATGCAGTCATGCGGCTTCGAATAAGTAGAACTCTAGGCCGGCTGGCTGCCTTTGATCTACAGACTCTTCTCGACAGGTATGCAGTAGTTTTTGGAGACATTCCACCAGGACAGCCACCAGATCGGGGGTTTGAGCACACGATCGAGTTGGAGCAGGGGATACAGGCAGTGATCACCACCCCTTATCGGCATCCCAAGGCCTATCGGGATGAGATAGAGCGGGCCATTCAGGAGCTGCTGACCCTTGGGCACATTCGACCCAGCACCAGTCCTTTCGCTTCTTCAGTAGTGCTGGTGAAGAAGAAGGATGGCACATTACGCATGTGCATTGACTACAGAGCTCTGAACAAGAAGACTTTGAAAAACAGGTACCCCATTCCCAGGATCGATGAGTTGATGGACGAGTTGAGAGGAGCACGATTCTTCTCAAAGATTGATTTGAGGTCCGGGTACCATCAGATACGCATGAGGGAACAGGACATTCCCAAGACTTCTTTCAGGTGTCATTATGGGCACTTTGAGTTTTTGGTTATGCCATTTGGACTGACCAATGCACCTGCCACTTTTCAGTCTTGCATGAACCATATCTTCAGGGATCATCTGAGGAAGTTCGTGCTAGTTTTCTTTGATGATATTCTCATATACAGCTGGACCTGGGAGGAGCACCTCCAGCACATTGAGACGGTCTTGCGCATTCTGGAGGAGCAGCAGTTCTTTGCCAAACTCTCCAAGTGTGAGTTTGGATTGACAAAGATGTTGTATTTGGGACACATCATAGGAGTGGACGGAGTAAGAGTCCATGACGAGAAGATCCGGGCTATCAGGGACTGGCCAGAGCCGCGGAATGTGACAGAACTTAGAGGGTTCATTGGTATCTGTACTTACTACAGGAAGTTCGTCAAGGGCTTCTCACAGCTTGCTGCACCCCTCACAGAGCTGACGAGGAAAGGGGCATTCAGTTGGACAGATACCGCCCAGCGAGCTTTTGATAAGCTCAAGGAGGTGATGAGTAGTTGTCCGGTGCTGGCATTGCCCGATTTTACTCAGCCCTTTATCCTAGAGTGCGATGCATCAGGGGAAGGGATTGGAGCAGTTTTGATGCAAGAGGGTCATCCGATTGCATTCGAGAGCCGGAAGCTCCTTCCACACGAGAGACTTTACCCCATCTATGATAAGGAGATGTTGGGCATCATGCATGCATTGGCCAAATTCCGGCAGTACTTGGTAGGCGGCAGATTCAGAGTCAGGACAGATCATAACAGCCTGAAGTACTTTCTGGAGCAGAAGCAGTTACAGGAGAGGCAGCAGAAGTGGATCAGCAAGATCCAGGCTTACGACTTTGACAAAGAGTATGTCAAAGGGAAGAACAACGTGGTAGCAGATGCCCTTTCCCGTAGACCAGCCACGTTATCCCTCATGAGCTTGGACGCTGATTGGAAGGCTCGACTACTGGTTGAGTATTCCAAGGATAGATTTGCATGCGAGGTGTTGGATGGACAGGTAGCAGATAGCAGATACAGGGTGGCAGATGAGGTCATCTATTACAGGGATCGGATCTTCCTGACTGAGGGATCTCAGCTCAAGGAGAAGATACTCCATGCCTCTCATGATTCACCATTGGCGGGCCATCAGGGGTTCACCAAGATGTACAGGGCCATCCGAGAGAGATTTGCATGGAAGGGCCTCAAGGAGGACGTACTCCAGCATGTTCGGGAGTGTGAGGTTTGCCAGCGGAACAAAGGAGAGATGAACCATCCTGCAGGATTGTTGCAGCCGTTTCCCATTCCAGAGGGGAAGTGGGAGAGTGTTTCGATGGACTTCATCACGGGTTTGCCCACAGTGCAAGGCAAGGACTGCATCTTCGTGGTAGTTGACCGGCTAACGAAGTATGCTCACTTCTTCGCCATTCCGGCACACTACACGGCAGCACAGGTGGCAGAGTTGTTTTTCCGGGAGGTTTTCAGATTGCATGGTCTACCCAAGACCATTGTTAGTGACAGGGACAGCCGCTTTATGGGTGGATTTTGGCAGGAGCTCTTTCGACTAGTAGGGACCGAGTTGACACCGAGCACCAGCTATCATCCCCAGACGGACGGGCAGACAGAGATAGTTAACAAGTGGCTGGAGGGCTACTTGCGTAACTACGTCAGTGGGCAGCAATGAGCGTGGCTGAAATGGCTACATCTGGGCGAGTACTGCTACAACACAACCCATCATATGTCTATCGGTATGACACCTTTTTATGCATTGTATGGATATCATTCCTTATCTTTTGTGGATGTGATGTTTGGGGTTAGCAGGGCTCCGCGAGCCAAACTACGGATCCAAGAGAGCCAAGACATCCTTCGGACTCTCAAGGACAACATAGCCACCGCACAAAATCAGCAGAAATTATATGCAGACAGGGGCCGAGTGGAGAGACACTTTGAGGTAGGGGATTTGGTCTACTTGCGGTTACAGCCATACCGCCAGTCTTCACTCAAACATAAGGGGGCAGAGAAGCTTAAGCCTCGTTTTTATGGACCATACAGGGTGATTCGTAGGATCGGACAGGTTGCATATGAGCTGGAGTTGCCCCAAGGCAGCCGGATTCATAACATTTTCCATGTATCATGCCTAAAGAAGGCACTGGGCCAGCATGTGACAGTCACCGGGGAGCTACCTCCGACAGATGATGAGGGGCACTTGGTACTACAGCCAGAGGCCATTATTGACACCAGGGAGAGACAGCTGCGTAGCAGGAAGATCAGAGAGTTCTTGGTGAGATGGAAGAATCTGCCAGATCAGGATGCCACTTGGGAAGATGAGAAGATCTTACAGCATCCCTCACTCCAGTTGCTTGAGGACAAGCAACGTTTTGCCGGGGGAGACTGTAATATTCCCAATTAGCTTTGCTAATTGGAATATTGCATTTTTTGCTTTATTTTGCTGCTTTAGATAGAAATAATAAATAAAGTGAGAAATAAGAGGGGTCACCTCACTTTAGTCACCTCACTTTATAATAAAGTGTTCTTTTTCCTAGTAGATTGACGTTGTAACTTAGAGAGGGGGCCTTGGGGTCCAGGTGGATATGATGAGGGGAGGCATCAGGCTAACCCAAGGTAAACTGCGCAGATCCAGGGTGAGTTAAGTTTTGGAGGGAGTTTGATGTTATAAAAGGAGAGGCTCTCACCTCATTTGATCATCCATGATTTGATATTCTTATTGATAGCTGGACTCTTGTCCGCTTCAGCACGCCGGTTGTTTAGTCGGTCTGCAGCACTGTTTAGTGCACGAGTGTCTCCGGTCGGAGATCTCACCCTTAGCCTCGGGGGACTTCGAGTGCCGGCCCTGGTAAGGTTTTCTGGTTTCACCCTTAGCTTCGGGGGACTTCGAGTGCCCGCCCTAGTAAGGTTTTTCTGAGTTCCATCTTTCAGTTCCAGCAGCGAGCAAACAGCAGCTGGGCACATCCAGGAGAGAAAGTTCTCTGGGCAGGTCTTGGCAGTATAAGGAAGGATTGATTTCCTGAAGGAGAAGGACGCCGTCTCATCCGGAGAGGACGCCGATCCCGTGTGAGATAACAGCCGTCCAAGGAGGACGCAGCTTCTCAGATTTGGCAGAAAACTTCGTCGGGAGGCAGAAGGACGCTGTCTAGCCCTAGAGTGAGGACGCTGTCCATTTCTGAAGGTAAGGGTTGCAGATCTGAAGGCTTATTGGTAGATCCAGCTTTGGGAAGGATAGATCTTGCAGATCTAGTCCTGTATGTGGCAGATCTAGTCTTGTGTGTTGCAGATCTGGGGGTTTTGCACTAGATCCGCCCCTTGGAGAGTTGCGTATCTCGAAGAAATATTGCGCATCTAGCTCGTATCTCATAAGCTAACATCGCATCCAAATTTCCAGAGGTCAGAGATTCAGAGATATTGGTCGTATCCAAGATAGATCCTGGTTAGCTTGTGCGGGACTATAGGGGAGGACGGACAAAGTGAGAAGACGGATCTGTTTGGAGGTCAGACCCATCAGACCTCATGTTCAGGAGCAACACTTGGTAGGACGCCTCATCCAGAGCAGATTTGGAGAGGTGCTCAGCCAAATGCTGGGCTTTCAAGGGCTTCGATCTATTGTTCTGAGGTTTCCCGCCGCCACTGTGCGTAGCGCCGCTTGTTAGGAGGGTTTGCAGGCCTATTCCAGACCTCCAAAGGTACTATCTTTCGGGATGACAGAGTGCCCAGGACGTCGTCCTTGTTGCAGCCATTTGGCTGCTGAGAGGGTCTCCACTTGCCTAGGGCAAGGATAGGTGCACTTGCTCTGATTTATTGTACTCCTCTCTATGTATTTTCTGATCAATAAAATGGCTCAGTTTCTGGTATTCCATGTGTTATGATTCAGTGATCTGGTTCAGTATTATATTTCTATATCTGTCTGGCAATTTCTGTTTATTACTGGTTATTTCCCTTTGGGGATATTACACTCAAATCTAGGGTCCTTGGCAAGAAAGGCACCCTCTGCTCCCTCTGACAACTGACTTCCCCTCTTGGAAGTTTGCCAAATCACAACGAATCAACTCTCTTCAATCCTCTGATCAATCTGCAGATTTCTTTGGATAGAAATCCTCTAAGAATTTGTTGTCCTCCCGCTCTTTGTCAACTGTGCTCAGGCTAATTTCTGCACCTTCAGAAATTTAACCCCACCAGCAACTACTGAAGTTCTGCAGCACTGCTTCTGGCACTCTGAATCAGCGATAGCTTCAAGACTGCGTCACCCTGGCTGGCCTCTGCGTGAACAGACAATCCCAACGTTGTCTCTACGCAGTAAGTACGCGGGCCTGCATGGAGACTGCGTCACACTGGCCTTTGTGTGGTTCTGCTTCCCTCTGTCGCTACGTTGTCCTCTCTGATCCGACTTTTTGCGGCTGCTGCTACTTTCTACAACGAGGATTCTTCAGTCTTCTTGTTGATGATTCAGCTAGATCTACAATCGCTCTGATACCATGTGAAAATTTCTGAATATTACTTATGCAGAAACCCTGCTGTTAAATTTGGTTATACTTCTCCTACTTAATCAAGTTATAAGTCTGAAATTTCAGCATTAACATCGAAGTAAACACATCAATAGTCTTCATAGATACAGATCTAAATTGAATACATGCACATAGACAAAGTGACACAAGATTTTCTGGACAAATGTCCTCGAAAAAACCCAATGAGGGAAATCGGTCTTCTGGTTGTTGGAGGTATTATATTATTAAGTAGATTCTAAGTACAACAAATATGGGCACCTTACTAGTTAACCCGACAGATAAATATAAGATCTACAGCAATGCCTCTGTTCCGAAGATAGAAAACTGGACTAATTCATACCCTCAAACGAGATTTACAGAACTCAACCCCTTTCTGTCTTCAGAAACCCCAGCACTGCTCTGAAGCCTTCTACGTCAGCTCTGGTAGCCTGCTGGTGTGCCTGCGTTGCTCAAGAGAGGCCTGCATAACCCCAGACTGGGTGACATAGTCCCTTCGCTGCCCTAGCTGGGCCTGTGTAAGCCCTGATGGCCTCTTGCTGCCTCTGCGCTGCCCTTTCTGGGCCTGCGTAGCACTGTAGCCCTCTGCACTACGTAACTGCTGCATAGTTGCTGCCCCCTTTACGTTGCTCTGGCTGCTGCTTCTCTGCCTCTTGTTGACTCTTGGCTCAGGGATCAGATCATCCCCTTAGCCAATACTACCCCTCGCTACAGTTGAAATACTTTTGGAAATTTTTAGCAAACCACACCCTAAAATTCCAGCTTAGTCTCATTGCTCTGCCTCTATGTGTGTGTTCTCCAACTGACCCCAAGCCTTTCCTTTATACTTTCTCATTGGAAAACCAACAATCGTGATCTAATCTTGATTCGATGGCTAAGATTAAAAGAAAGCTTGATCCGTGTGACTTAAGTCATTTCCATCACATGTTTAAATTAATTACCTTCAATATTTTAATTTTCCTAAGTTAGACTTAGGGTCCTTAATTAAAAATATTAATTAATTAATTTTCTCTTAAACAGGATGGAATTTCTCAAATCCCTTTCTGAGTCTTGGAGATCTCATGTACTCTAGTTCCTCCACAAAGTTTGGGAGTTAGAGCACATCCGAAGCTACCCCAACACCACAAAATATCAACAGTTGCCCACTTGTTCAGGGCAAGGACTGCATTTACGTGGTGGTGGACCGATTGACAAAGTATGCACACTTCTTCTCCATCTCAACCCGATACATGGCCTCACATGTGGCCAAGTTGTTCTTCAGGGAGATTTTTCGGATGCATGTCTTTCCAAGACCATTGTCAATGATCGGGACAGTCGCTTCATGGGAGGATTCTGATAGGAGTTGTTTCGACTAGTGGGCACAGAGCTCACTCCTAGCACGAGCTACCATCCTCAGACAAATAGGCAGACCGAGATAGTTAACAAGTGGCTGGAGGGCTACTTGCATAACTATGTGACAGGACAGCATCGGGCATGGATACAGTGGCTACACATGGGCGAGCATTGTTATAACACCACCTACCACATTTCCATAGGTATGTCTCATTTTCATGCATTGTATGGTTATGATGCTTTATCATTTGTTGATGTTATGTTTGGAGACAGCAAGGCCTCAAGGGCCAAGGATTGGATCCAAGAGAGCCAGGACATCTTGAGGGCTCTCAAGGACAACATGAGGATGGCCCAGAACTAGCAAAAGATGTATGCAGACAGGGGCCGAGTTGAGAGACAGTTTAAAGTTGGGAACTTGGTGTTCCTTCAACTTCAACCTTACATGCAATCCACGCTCAAGCAAAAGGGGGTCGACAAGCTCAAGCCCCGCTTTTATGGGCCTTACCGGGTCACTCAGAAGGATGTGGCGCTCGCCTACGACTTGGAGCTGCCCCCGAGAAGTCAGGTGCATAATATTTTTCATGTATCTTGTTTGAAGAGGGCCTTGGGACAACAGGTTATAGCAACTACCGAGCTACCTCCTATGGATGATGAGGGGCACTTGGTGCTACAGCTAGAGGTTGTTATGGATTCTAGGGAGAGGCCCTTGAGGAACAGGGTGATCAAGGAGTTCTTGATCAGATGGAGGAATCTACCGGATGAGGATGCCACTTGGGAGGGGGAGCAAATCCGTCAGTACCCATCACCTTACATGCAGTCCACGCTCAAGCAAAAGGGGGCCGAGAAGCTCAAGCCCGCTTTTATGGGCCTTACTGGGTCACTCGGAAGGTCGTGGAGCTGGCCTATGAGTTGGAGCTACCCCTGGCAAGTCGAGTGCACAATATTTTTCATGTATCTTTTCTAAAGAGGGCCTTGGGACAGCAGGTTACAGCAGCTACCAAGCTACCTCCTATGGATGATGAGGGGCACTTGGTGCTACAACCGAAGGCCGTTCTGGATTCTAGGGAGAGGACCTTGAGGAATAGGGTGATCAAGGAGTTCTTGATCAGATGGAAGAATCTACCAGATGAGGATGCCACCTGGGAGGGGGAGCAAATCCTTCAGTACCGATCACTACAGTTGCTTGAGGACAAGCAACATCTTGGCGGGGAGGACTATAATATTCCTAATTAGCAATTTTGTTAATTAGAATATTAATTTTTGTCATTTTGTTAACTATTACATTTTTTTACTAAGATAATGTGGATTTCGGGGCCCACAATTAGAATTAGAAAACTATAGGCCTCGGTACATTAGACCAAGGCAAATATTGCGACTATAGTGGAGGATGGGAGCCCAATGAGGAGAGAGTGCAGCCCACGTGTAGTAGCGCAACTCATTGGTACGAGCTAGAGGCAGCGCGGTCTTGTGGTGGGGCCCAAGGGAACATTGGGCAAGCTTAGACAAAAGGAAGCAAGATGCTCATTTTGGTCATTCATTCATCTATTTCGAATTTGTCTATTGACAAAGCACGCTTGAGCAGTGATCCAAGTATGCATCTGTTGTTCAACACACAGGTGTCTTCGAGCGGAGATCCCAACCTTTGCTTCAGTGGACTTCAAGTGCTAGCCCAAGGGAGGTGCTTTACCATAGTTGGTTCATCCCAGCAGTAGAGCGCTTCATACACAACGCAGTCAGCCCAGCAACAGCGCGGTGGCATCACCAGTAGCACAAAGGTTGCACAATGCTTTGAGGAAGTCACTCCGGGAGTTGGGGAGTGAGGAGTTTTTGCAAGAGTTTAGGTGGGGAGGGTTAGAGCTTCCTAACAGGGATATTCCAGGCATTTTGGTGGTCTTCAGCAGCAAAATTTCTAGGAGGACCGAATTGCCCAGCAATTCGAAGAGCCAAGGCCAAGAGGGCCAATTTCCGTGGTCAAGCATTTGGCAAACCCTTTGCGGGTTATTTTGGGTTTCTAGAGTAGAGTCCATGGTTAAACTCCTGGAATTTTCTGAGCACTGTCGCAAGCCCTAGCAGCAGATCATTCGGAGCAGAAGCAACATTTCTAGGCAGATTGCAATGCAAAGCTTCAACCACACAGTGTACCATCAGTGAGGGATTCCAGGACTATTTCAGAGGGCTTCTCTAGCTTTCCTTGAGCAAGCACAAATGCCTTCATTCGAGCACCTCATCTTGTACACATTTCCTCAATTTAATAAAATGGCTCAATGCAGTTTTGTTGGCTCAATGGTGTTTTAATTGCGTGTATTTGTTGTTGTTCATTTGTATGTCTTTGTATGTCTGTTATTACTGTAATTTACCTTTGGGGATATTAGATTTTCCCAAGTTGGGTTTTTCCGAGGAAATTTGTCCAAAAATAATGGTGTCAAATTTTATGTGCGCTAGTATTTTCTCGGTTTCCAGTGATATTATTTCCGCAAAATTTTATTTGTGAAGGTTGCAGTGTGATTAATTTGATATTTGTCGTAGCAAATAAATTGTTAAATTAATTAACAATTAGAAGAATTAATTCCAATTGCTGCAATAGGATTTCAGTAGTTAAACTTTCACAAGAGGCAGGAGCTTGGACCTACATGGTGAATATTAATTCCCTAATGCTTGTCTGCATGGCACCCCTCTATCCATCGATGTCACCTCTTTTTGCGTAACTGCGTCCTCGCTTCCACAACCCCCATTACTTAAACCTCATCCCTCTACTCTGCTCTTCAATCTCACAGCCATATTTTCTTCCCTGCTCTATCCCAATACGAGTATAATCTCACAGCCATCTTTTCTTCCTTGCTCTATCCCAGTCCAAGTTTTTGGCATTATTGTAGCTTATTTCTTTATTGTTGTTATAAGCAAGTTCCATTCCTTTGGATCTCTTCTGATTGATCCATAGTATTTTATCAAGGTATTTTATCAGCTTGCCTTCAAATGGATGCTTGTGGTTCACGACTTCGATTGACTGTGATCCTGCAAATGGGCGTGTTTTGTATGGTGATATTGTGTGCATTTGTTGTTGCTACTACTGCACAGTCGAGGAAACTTGTTGCTTTGGTGGAAGAGCTATTTGTTGCTTTGACTTACCATGATGGTCCTCTGCTTTCTACCAGTGGGGTGATCCCTGTCCATTTGATCTAGTATGGGAAATTCACCCTTGTTCAATGCTCCATTGTGGCAGATTTCCTGTAGTCTGTTGGGGCAAAGATGTTAGAGGGGAAAGATAATCACCCCTTCACGTCCACTTGGTGGAAGACCACGCACAAGTACGAGGGCACCCACTCCCACTCTAATAAGTCCACCCCATCCACATCCACATCCAATGTTTTAATGCTTGGAACGCAGAAGGTGAACAACAATACTCCCTTGGCAAGTCACTCAAGAGGACTGACATTGTTGCTCTAGTTGGAGCTGCCCTCAAGTCGGGGACTCTGCCTCCGAGGAAATCACTTGGAAATGCCAATGTTGTGTACATGGTGCTCACCTTCGAGTATGTCATCGTGGAGGGTTTTCATATGAGCTCTTGCGGATTCCATGCCAATCTCAATCTCAATGTAGTATCAAGTATAAGAAGTCGAATGATGTAGGGGAAGGAGGAGCAAATTCCAATTACATACGTGTGGGTTGGGAATTCTACGAGACAGTGCCCTGGACAATGTACCTGCCTATTTCATCAACCCATGTACGGACCCAAGACTCCTCCCCTGGTGGCACCAAACGGAGACGTGGGCATGGATGGCATAATCATCAACATGGCCACCGTTGTGGCAGGAGAAGCCACCAATCAATTCAACACCAGCTACTTCCAAAGGGATGTCGTTGCACCTTTAGATGTCGTCTCTTCAACCTAAATTAAGTATTAACTTGATCAAACAAAATCCTACATGTAGAAATAGGTGAATGATCAACCATGCTAAAATCAAAGTCTGCAGCTTCTGAATATAAATTTTCCTGGTAATTTTGTGAAAGGAAAATTGCATCCCTAATAATGACTGATAGAGTTGTTCTACAAAGAGCCATTCCTTACTACTGTCACTTTTCGTCAACGAGATGCTACTTCCTTCAATCTACTAACTTGGTACAAGAGCTCTCTTATTTTTCGTCCTTCACACAAAGTTGTAGCCTTAGTTGCTTGTTGTTCCAGCATTCGTGCTGCCATCGCTGCCCCAAAAACACAATTCCCGAATCCCAACGCAGAAACAACCACCGCAATCGACCACCAAGTATTGGTTGTCCCAATGCTACCGCCTGACGCTTCCACCAACCATCGCCCCGAAAACCTTGTCCCCAAAACTCTCATGCATCAATTCCACATTTCTGTCAACTTTCGAAACACAATTCCCTTCTCCACTACCGCCTAAATCCCTCAATCCATTGAGCACGTAATAATAATTTCAAAACACTTAACGGATATTTTATTCGATTTTGGAATATCTTATTTCAATAAACAACAGATCCTTTCTTTGTGCCCTACAACTTGTGTGCAATTCATGACAGTAATCAGTTCTAGCTCTCTGGCTGCAGATTGTAGGGTAGTTTAAAATTTGTGTTAGATGCTCACAGATATTTTATTTGATTCTCGAATATCTTATTTCAATAAATATGAGATCCTTTCTTTGTACTCTACAACTTGTGCGTAATTCATGATAGTAATCAATTCCAGTTCTCTAGATTTGCAATTTAGTTGCGGATTTGTGTTGCTACAGTTAAAAGTTGTGTGAACTAATCTCTCTGATCTACTGGGTCACTACAACTGTCTCTTGAGTGTCTAACTGCACCTAGCTGGCTCTGCACTGTCTCTCAAGTAACTGACTGCACCTTGCTTACCTTCCAATCCTACTGCTACTTTATGTCTTGGGCTCCTGTAGCAAAGGTAATGATCCAACTTAGGAACTTACAGCGACTAGATCTGATCTAATGATCAAGCCCTTCGAGGCTAGATCTAGACCTCCTTGCTACTCCTCCCTCGGACCCTGCCCAATCCAGCATACTGGAGTGTCATACTCCTCCATTTGAGGATACTTCTGCAAGCATAGCTAACTCATCCTCCAACTTGACAAATAAATCCTCGATCTCTACCGAAGTTGTTGTTTCCTTCCCCTTCTTGTCCTTCTTCCTCTTCGGACACTGGCTGACGTAGTGACCAAGCTCACCACATCTAAAGCACTTGACCTTCGACATGTCTTTCTTCTTCTTTTCTCCCTTAGAGTCTTGTACCTAACTAGGACCAATGTTATCAGAACCAGACTGGTCATTGAATTGGTAAATCCCCCAGACAGGGAACCAGTCAAAACCGGACCAAAATCGGTAAAAAAATTGAACCAAAAAACTGATCAACCAAAAACACAAAATATTCAAATTTCAAAGAAAACCACATATATTCATGTGCATCCATCTTAATCCAAACCATTTAGACACAAATAAGTGAAAGTTCTCATTTATAGAGCATGTAAGGGTGCACATAACCAAAATAACACCAAGTGCAATCCATATTTGAAACAAAAATACATCTAAAAACAAGGCCTAGATGGCCTCTAGAGTCTAGCATCCAAGAAATATCATGCTACAACAAATACTGACATATCATCAAAATCTTTGCCTATATTGGGATCTTTGTCATCAATATCACCCTCTAAGCATTAAAATAAGATAAAAAATGCTTAGCGTGTCGATTCAGATTTTGTTTGAGTGATGAGTACATTTTCAGTAGGATCATGATATAGAAGTTCAACAATCAATGTCACTAACATCAAGGTACATAGAGCGATTGTTGCTCTTGATTAAATGCTAGTTCAATACCCATACATGATAAAATCCAATGGCAACATTGCAATCCCCCCAATCCTGAAATCCTGAAAAACTGTTAAGTCTGTTGGATTTTGAGTGAGACCTAAAATCCTACTTTCTCCATATGAAATACAATGAAGTCGGAACCACTCACAAACATCCTTAGACATTTCATGGTAATGTTAAAAATTTAAGTAAAAGGATGAAAATGAAAGATAAAGGAGAATGTCACTTTTACTTGAAGAATTTAACATTACCATGAAGTCCATACAAATAGTAGGGCCATATGCTTGAATACTAGGCACCTATTATGGGCTAGTGCCCAACTAAGACAAAAATTAAAAGAAAAAAAGCAAAATCGGCCCCACTTGTTGCGTTCTACATGGCTTTACCATACCGAACCGGACAAAAATGGTTCAAATCACCAGTTCGAACCAATTTTTGCCTCAAAATGGTTGGGACCAGTCTGAATCGGCTGGTTCAGTTCGGTCCTGATAACACTAACTAGGACCCTTCTTCACTTTTCCCTTCCCTACAAGATCGACATTCTCCTCCTTCTCTACCTTCGGCCCTTTGCCACTACTGTTGACAGTACCATCGATGAGACTAAGCCTCAACTCCTCCTAAGTGAAGTCACTCCACAGGCATTCCCAATCTGGTAGCTTATTCCATCCAGTCATCACCTGAACGAAGGTTCGCCATTCCTTGGCAAACCCGTTTAGAGCTATATGTACCAACTCATCCTTTGTTAGATTCTCTCCAACTGTTGCAAATTCATCTCTGATACCCTGAATTCTGGTAAGATAGGACGTTACGTTTTCGTCCTTCTGCATCTTGATCGTCCTCCGCTTCTCCTTGAGTATCATCTTCCGACTCTTGAAATTATCCTAGTACAACTTGATGATGGTGGCCCACATCTCCTTCGTTGTAGTCTTTTATGCGATATGCGGGAGGATATGATCTTGTACTCCATCGAGGACCATTCTCTTAGACTTGGCCATGTCTTTCTTGCAATCAAGTAACAAGATAGGATCTATCACAAACTCCTTCAGACCGTGCTCATCCAATAGGAACAACATCCTAGCCTTCCAGATGCCAAATTTGGAGGCTCCATCCAACCTATCTTAATCTCTTAGTTCTGTTGTGGCCATCTCTAAGAAAATCTGTGAAACTCAATAAACTAGAGAACTAATGAAATAGGAAATATCCTTCTCCCTCTCGGAAATTAACTCGACCTTCTCTTTTGGCAATTCACACTCATCTCTAGAATATGTAGTTATGCTCTGTGTAACTCGCACTTGCCTCTAGAATCTCTTCTCGAAACTCGTATTGCATGGTACTTCACTCCTAGGTAACTCGCTCTGCCCCCGGAACCTATTCCGGTACTAGCACACGCATTGTTGACCCTAAAGCACGCACAAGCTCAACTAGCAAGCTCGCACTACCTATTACAACCTACTCTTGCTGTAAACCCTTTGAGAATTTTCAGGAATTCCCTCTCTTAAAAAAAACTTTGTGTGCTTTCTCTTCCTTACCTTGTGTTGATCTACAACTGCAAAACCCTTATGCTGCAAAACTATGCGCTAGATTTGCTTTGCGAATCTTTAATCTGCCCACCGGAAACCCTTTCCAGCAACTCACTGCTGGCTACTGACTGAGACAAATCGTTTTTCCTCAAGACCACCTCCCTAATTTGGAAATTGAATTTTTGGCTCTACAATTCGCACTTCCTGGCTAGGCCTACGGAAATTTAGTTGTTTGTGCTTCAGATATCCCTCTGAACTACACAATGTTGATTTTTGGGTAGCATCGATTGTGCTCTAGCTCTAAAATTTTGTGAAGGGGATAGAACACATGAGATCTCCAAGACCCAGAAATCGTTTGGAGAAATTCCGCCCAGAATGAATGTTATTCAAATAATTAATTATTTTTAATGTAGCCTAAGTTAAAACTTAGGGAATTAAAATCATTAAAGTGAATTAATATAAATGTGGGTCACAAGCTTCTAAGTGACGAGGATAAAGTCTATTTTAATCTTAGTCGTTGATTAAAGATTAGATCACGGTCGTTGATATCTCAACAGGAAAAGTATAAATGAAGACTTGAGGGAAAGTTGGAGACACACCAGGCAAATACTCAGTAACCTGAGGGAAGTCGATACTCTAGGAGAAGAGTTTGATTTCAGAGGGAGAGTTGCAGGGTGGAGAAAGAGGAGGGTATTAGCAGCAGTCACAGACAAAGGAGGAGGGACGCAGAGCAGCAAAGAGAGCGCAGAGAGATAGCGTAGAGAGGCAGCGCAGCAAAGGACACAGTCCTCACATAGAAGAGGACGCAGTGGTGACACAGTGGAGACTGGAGGGTCTCTAGGGTGTCAAAATTTCTCCAGTGACTAAAGGAAAACTATCTCAGGTGTTTTCATAAATATTTCTCCATGATTCTGCAAATCGTTCCTTGTAAAGAGATTGTTGCTGAAGAATAATAAATAAACCCTCATTTGCTCCACCGGTTTCCCTGTATTGGGTTTTTTCGAGGACAATTGTCCAAAAACAACTGTGTTGATGTGATTGATTATTGTGCTTGCATTTCACTGTTTTTTTCTCTATGTAATTATGTGATAACTGTAGTAGAATTTATTTCGTTGTTTACTGAAGGGTTTTGTAAATAACTTATTGTGGAATACAAGTAGGAGAAATAAATTAGTTACTGCAGTAGAATTTCAAGCTAGAAATTTTCACATGGTATCAGAGCAAAGATCGGGCAACAGGGTTGGAGATTCTGCAATGAGTTGTGGCCTTGATGTTGTTGGAGCGGCAACTCGAAGGGGCTCACGCAGTTCTCCTGGGAAAGAGGAAAGCACGAAAGATACGATGGATCATGACATTTCTGTGTTGGCTTCCAAATTGGCAGAAGAATTCACTTATTTGTCAAGCTCTACTTTCTTCAAGGTTTGGTATATTGATAGCGGGGTTTTTGCACACATGACCGGAATACGAGAATGTTTCTCGAGCTACCGTGAAGAAAAGATGCACTTCCAAATCACCATGGGAAATAAGGCTAAATGTACTCCTATTGGAAAAGGTACTATAGTTTTTCAAACAGAAGCGAGAGATCGACTTCGGGCTACCAATGTGTTGCATGTGCCTGGATTGGGGATGAACTTGCTTTACGTATCTCAGTTACAAAACAAGGGTTATAATGTATACTTCATTGGAAAGAAAGTATATGTCAAACACCCGAGTTGGAAGAAGAAGGCCCAAATTGGAGTCAGAAGCAACAGACTGTATAAGTTGCAGCTAGAATATCTAATGGCACTGATAGGTAGTCGTGATAAAAAAGATTTGAATGAACTATGGCACAAGAGTTCCAGAGTTAAGCACCAAACGAGATGATGTCTGTACAGGGTGCGTACTAGGAAAGTACGCCAAAGCGGCTCATTCCAAAAGTAACAATAGGGCAAAGAGTGTTTTGGGATTACTACACTCAGATATCTGCGGACCTATGTCCACAAGAGCTCTTAGTGGTGCCAAATACTTCGTCACCTTCATTGATGACCATTCCAAGGAGACTTGGATCTACCTTCTAAAGACCAAGGATGAGGTCTTTGATCGATTCAAAGATTTTAAGGCTCTGGTTGAGAATCTGATAGGGAAGAGGATAAAAGTATTGTGTTCCGACAATGGTGGAGAATATATTGATAAAGACTTGACCGAGTTCTGCGCAAGGCATCAAAAGAGAATGGACCGCTCCATATAATCTGGAGCAGAATGGGATTGCAGAGAGGAAAAATAGAACTATTGTTGAAGCAACGAGGGCAATGTTGTATGATCAGGATATGCCCAAATTTCTCTGGGCAGAAGCATGCAGCACAGCTGTGTATGTTCGAAACAGCATTCCTCACAAGGCACTAGGTAAGATTACACCGGAGAGTGTCTTCACTAGCAAAAAACCAGAAGTGAGTCATTTTAGGATCTTTAGGAGTTTGGCGTACTGCCATGTACCCGAAGAAAAGAGAAAGAAGTTGAATCAAACTGCAAAAAAAGGATATTTGGTGGGATATGGTGAGAATGCCAAGGCATATAGAATCTACATTCCTGGTAGTAGGAAAGTTGTAGTACAACGAGAAGTAAAGTTCATGGAGGACAGAGCTTTTAGGAAATCCCGAGAAATGCCTTCCGAAAAGCAGTCAGAGGACGATCCATTGGTCCAGCCACTTTGACCAGCCAAAACCACCACCAGCGCTTCTCCAAGGCATAAGAATCCAGAAGTATCACCGCAAGAAGATTTCCAGGAGGAGGAGCAAGAAGATCCACCCACTACCATTGGAAGAACGAGCTAGGAATTACGACAGGTACTAAGGGATGCAGAGGAGTTCATTAGAGCTCCTAGAACCAAGAAAAAGCAGCATAGACAACCAGACAGATACCAAACTTTGGTAGCTCAAGTTGGAGAACCATCTAGTTTTCAGGAGGCAGTTCAGCATCAAGTGTGGGTAGACGCTATGGTGGAAGAATACAGTTCCATTATGACCAATGATGTCTAGGAAGTGGTACCTAGACCTCAGGACAGATTAGTTGTAGGTTCGAGATGGATCTACAAGATCAAGTATGTTGCAGATGGCAGCGTGGAAAAGTACAAAGCCAGGTCGTGGCTAATGGGCATGCTCAAAAGGAAGGGGCAGACTACGAAGAAACCTTCACCCCAGTAGCCAAGTATACTTCTATCAGATCTGTGATATCCCTTGCAGTGTAGATAAGGTGGGAGATTCACCAGATGGACGTCAAGACTGCTTTCTTGAATGGGGTGATAGAAGAAGAAGTATACATTGAACAACCAGAGGACTTTGAGACACATGAGAAGAAAAATGTATGCAGACTAAAGAAAGCCTTCTATGGGCTTAAACAAGCACCTAGAGCCTGGTACGGTCGAATTGATGGTTCCCTGCAGAAAATGGGATTCGTCAAGAGTGACGGGGATCCTAACCTTTATTAACTGACAATAGAGAATGAGCCTTTAATGCTGGTTTTATATGTAGATGACCTATTCCTGACAGGTTCATCTAGGCTCATCAAGGACTGCAAGGAAAGCCAAGCTACAAAATTCGACATGAAGGATTTGGACCGATGCATTATTTTCTGGGGTTGGAAGTTTGGCAACAAAAGGGTGAAATCTCCCTTGGACAAGGGAGATATGCTACAAAAATTCTAAAGAGGTTCAGGATGCAGGACTGTAGGCCCATGGCTACCCCAATGATTACCAATTGGAAGAGGATTAATGCGTCTAAAGATAAAGAAGTAGATCCCACTTTATACAGACAGCTCATAGGGTCCTTGATGTATCTGGTCAATAGCGGGCCAGACATTTGTTACGCAATCCACACCCTCAGTTAGTTCATGGTGGAACCTGTTGGCAAAGGGACACAAGGAGATGTTGGATGAGATCAAGCAGCAAAACTGGGACCGAAGCATCCACTGGGATTTCCTATTTGGGGAGAATTTTAGAGCTTCCCAACAGTATGACCACCCTTCACCGGCTACTCACCCACTAGCCTCTAGTGGGACAACTTGGGTCATGCTGCCTCCTTTCCTACCATCAGCACCTAGTGAGCCGGGTGGACCAGATGACCAGATTCCCATGGGAGAGTATTTCCAAGAGTGGCAATCCATGGGGGAAGATTTCAAGGCAGACCTATATTTTAGAGATTATTGTTAGCTCAAGCAAAATGAGAAGGGCGGGAATTATGGAGGCCAAGGCACACAGAGCTGCAAGTTGCAGCGTACTATTAGGAGGATGTACTTCCCCACATATGATGGCACTACCAAGTGCATAGCTCAAACTTGGGTGGAGAAGTTGGACACTTATTTCCAAATCAACAGGATGACGGAGGTGGAAGCCATTAAAATGGCTACCTTACATTTGGAGGGGGAGGCACACGATTGGTGGTTTCACGAGTTGTCCACTCTGGGGCATGCCAATATGATTTCCTATGAGGATTTCACAAGGAGAGTGGTGTAGCGTTTTGATCGAAGGGATCTGGAGGCTCACTTCAGGGAGTTGACCCAACTCAGACAGACGGGTCATCCAGAGCATTATATATTAGAGTTTCTAAGGGTTTCAGTCATGGTGCCAAACTTGTCAGATGCTAGGAGGGTGCACACATTCATAAAGGGGTTGCTTGATCCATTGCGTGGACTGGTGAAGTCACGCGGGCCTTCTACTCTTCAAGAAGCCATGACCTATGCTAGAGACTTGCAAGGGGCCATCCCCAAGACCCAAGCACCTATTCCAGAACGTACTCCCTACCCTCAGAAGGGGAGTGATGCTAGACCACCACCACAGAGAGCAACCCAAGGACGTGGGCAGTTAGATGAGGAGACTAGGAGAGACCTTAGTAGGAGGAAGTTGTGCTTTACTTTTCGAGAGTCGCGGGTACCAGGCCATCGGTGCATAGTAGGCAAGGCCCATTATATCAAAATCTTTTCAGATAGTGATCAGGAGGATGATGTGGAGTTGAAGTATAGTGGGGGAGACAATGAGGGACCGACAGAGAGAGGGCCACCACCATCACCACCACATGGGGGAGCATCTTTTACACCATCTAGGGGAGTCCTTGCTTCCTTCTGCGGGGTTCCCAAATTTCTGACCTTGAGGATCAGAGGCACAATGCAGGGGCAGCATGTCTCAGTCCTAGTAGACAGTGGGGCCACCCAGAATTTCATTAATCCTAAAATGGTCCAAAGGAGGGGTATCACCACAGCATAGTTTGAGGGGTTTTCAGTTCTTGTGTCGAGGGACAGAACTATGCAGTGCACTCGGTATGTCCCCGCTTTGACGATGACCATGGGGAACTACTTAATGACCAACCATTTCTTCGTGGTGGACGTACCAAACACTAATGTAGTGATGGGTGTCCAACGGTTATACTCACTTGGTCAAGTCACCACCGATTGGAGGAAGCTGGAGATGGAGTTCACTGGACCGAATGGCAAGCTGGTAGTTCTTTGGGGTATGCATTCGTATTCTCCATAGACAGTCTTGACACATAGGACGGAGGCAGACTTGAGGCACGTGGATATAGTGTGGGAAGTGGAGCTGAGGATTTCAAAGGCTGGGGGATAGGCCAAGCCACCACACCCAAACATACAGGCCATCCTGGATAGATACCCGATAGTATTTGGGGACATACCACTAGGGCAGCCAACAAACAGGGGGTTTGAGCACACCATCGAGTTGGAGCCTGGTGTGCAGGCAGTTATCACCACCTCTTATAGGCATCCCAAGGCCTATAAGGATGAGATTGAGCAGGCCATCAGGGAGTTGTTAGCATTGGGCCATATTAGGCCGATTTCCAGCCCATTTGCTTCTTCAATGGTGTTGGTGAAGAAGAAGGATGGAACCTTGCGCATGTGCATTGATTACAGGGTGCTCAACAAGAAGACTTTAAAGAACTGATGCCCCATTCCGCGCATTGATGAGTTGATGGATGAGCTTAGAGGAGCCGAGTACTTCTCTAAGATAGATTTGCGCTCG
The DNA here is from genome assembly GCA_034641835.2 of Pinus albicaulis. Lineage (NCBI taxonomy): Eukaryota > Viridiplantae > Streptophyta > Pinopsida > Pinales > Pinaceae > Pinus > Pinus albicaulis. The sequence goes on from CM076578.1 coordinate 1,056,199,682, forward strand.
GGGTACCATCAGATCAGGGTGAGGGATTAGGACATCTCTAAGACGGCCTTCAGATGCCACTATGGGCATTTTGAGTTTCTGGTCATGCCTTTTGGGCTGACCAACGCACCTGCCACCTTCCAGTTGTGTATGAACCATGTGTTCTAGGGGAAATTGAGGAGGTTTGTATTGGTGTTCTTCGATGACATCTTGACCTACAGCAGAACATGGGAGGACCACCTGAAACATCTGGAAGCGAGGTTGCATATTTTGAAGGAGCAACAGTTTTACACCAAGTTGTCAGAGATGCTCTACTTGGGACACATCATTGGCGCAGACGGGGTGAAGGTGCGTGAGGAGGGGATAAGGGCATTCAGGATTGGCCGATTCCTAGAGATGTGACAGCGTTGCGGGGGTTTTTGGGCATTTGCACCTATTACCGGAAGTTCGTCAAGGGATTCTCACAGTTGGTGGCACCCCTCGCAGATTTGACCAAGAAGGGGGGTTTTACATGGATAGATGGAGCCCAGTCGGCTTTCGATTACCTCAAGGAGGTGATAAGTAGTTGCCCGGTGTTGGCACTCCCAGATTTCACTCGGTCCTTCATATTGGAGTGTGATGCATCAGGTGAGGGGATTGGGGCAGTATTGTCCCAGGATGGACATCCCATTACTTTCGAGAGACAGAACCTTCTACCCATGAGAGGTCGTATTCAATTTACGACAAAGAGATGTTAGCCATCATGCGTGCAATGGCCAAAATTCAGCTCAACTTAGTGGGCAATCAATTCCAAGTGAAGACAGATCACAATATTCTTCGGCACATCATGGGGCAGCAGGGCCTCAATGACAGACAGTAGAGATGGGTCAGCAAGGTGCAAGCCTATGATTTTGATATTGATTATGTGCGGGAGAAGCACAATGTAGTGGTCGATGCATTATCCAAGAGACCCACAACCCTTTCACTCATGAGCATTTGCCATGACTGGAAGGCACAGTTGTTAGTGGAGTACTCCAAAGATCGGCGGGCATGAGAGATCTTGGAGGGTATACACGCAAATGAGCACTACCGAGTGATGGCTGAGATCATATATTACAAGAGGCGCATAGTTTTGGTTTCGGGCTCATAGTTGAGGGAGAGGATACTCCATGCAGCACATGATTCCCCATTATTAGGGCATCAGGGGTTCAGGAAGACGTACATGGCAGTCAAAGACCGCTTCACCTAGAAGGGCCTCAAGAGGGATGGGTTGAGGAATGTGCAAGAGTGTGAGGCCTACAAGAGGAACAAGGGGGAGTTGACCCATCCAGTCGGGTTGTTGCAGCCTCTCCCCATTACTGAGGGGAAGTGGGAGAGTATCTCCATGGACTTTATCACGGGGCTTCCAACAGTGCAGGGCAAGGATTGTATTTATGTGGTGGTCAATCGACTGACCAAATATGCCCATTTCTTCGCCATTCCAACTCGATACTCAGCTTCACATGTGGCCAAGTTGTTCTTTAGGGAGTTTTTCCGTTTGCACAGACTCCCTAAGACCATAGCCAACGACAGAGACTGTCGATTCATGGGAAAACTTTGGCAGGAGCTCTTCAGATTAGTGGGTATTGAGCTCACCCCGAGCATGAGTTACCACCCACAGACGGAGGGTCAAATGGAGCGGGTTAATAAATGGCTAGAGGGCTATCTCAGGAACTACGTGACCAAGCAGTAGAGGGCATGGATTAGATGGTTGCACTTAAGCGAGTATTGCTACAACACCACTCATCACATGTCCATCGGTATGTCACCCTTTGCGCTTTGTCTGGTTATGATGCCTTATCTTTTGCTGACATGGTTTTTGGAGACAACAGGGCCCCAAAGGCCAAAGATTGGATCCTAGAGAGCCAAGACATTCTTAAGGCTCTCAAGGACAACTTATTGATAACCCAAAATCAGTAAAAGATGTACGCTGATAGGCACAGGGTTGAGAGGCATTTTGAGGAGGGAGACTTGGTGTTCCTACGATTATAGCCATACCGGTAGTCTACCTTCAAGCGGAAAAGGGCCGACAAGCTGCAACCACATTACTATGGGCCATAAGAGTGGTGAGAAGAGTTGGTGAGGTGGCCTATGAGCTAGAGCTTCCTCCAGGGAGCAAGATTCACAACATCTTCCATGTTTTAAGCATCAAGAAGGTGTTGGGCCAACAGGTGACGGCATTTGTAGAGTTGCGTCCGCTTGATGATGAGGGGCATCTGATTCTAGAACCGGAAGCCATTTTGGAGACTCGTGAAAGGAAGCTAAGGAGCAAGACCATCAGAGAGTTTTCGGTGCGTTGGAAGAGCCTACCGAATGAGGATGCTACCTGGGAGGGTGAGCATCCAATGCTGAAGTTGCTTGGGGACAAGCAACATTTGGGAGGGGAGGATTGTAATGTCCCTTCCTAAATTATTTTGTTACAGCGTTACTTTCCACAATTTTGGAGGTTATGGGACCCACTCAATTTTGGTGAAAAGACTTAGGGAAGAAAAAGAGGTCGTATTATTTTTCTAGTGGAGTGTGGGTGCCACCCACATGAAGGAAAATGAACTTGGCCAAGGAAAAGTTCAAATATCCTTGGAGGGAAGTCGAATGGCAAGGTGGAGGGGCCCACGTGGGAAGGAAGGTCCGCGAAATTATAAATAGGAGGAGCTCAGCCTCATTTGGTATCTCATGCCTATCGAACTCACTTTGGTTGCTCAAGTTGTTTAACCGAGTCACTTGTTGTTTAGCACGAGTTTTCCACGCAGAGAACTCACCCTTTCTTTAGGGGACTTCGAGTGCCACCTTAGAGAGGATTTGTCACACCATTCAAGAGGAGAGTGATGGAGATTTCAGCACTTACACTCAGACATTTGCTCAGCCATAGCGTGTTTCAGGAGGACACGGGAGGTGCTCACGTGTGGGTCATTTCAAGGGTCTTCCGAGGAGCAATTGCCGAGAGAATTTTGGTGAAGGAAGCTCAGTGGTATAGCAGACCTTTGGTGGAGTTTTGGAGCAGGAGGTGACAACTACAAATTGGTACGAATTTGCAACTCTTGGGCCAGCGCAAAAGCCTCTCGCTGGGCACAAGTGGGAGTTGGAGGATTTCTTGGTGAGGCCGGAACTTGCCGAGAGAAATAAGGGAAACCTTTAGGGAGGGTTTTGCAGCTTTTTGGGAGTGACTTGGGTGGAATTTTTCTGGTGTGTAGGCAGACCATACCTTTCAACAGTTAAAGGAGGATGTGGTGCTTTGGGGGCCGAATTTCGAGGGTCAAAACCAGGCCAAACCCTTTCTGGGTTTTGGTGGGTTTTGCTTGAGGAGATTGAGATTAATTTGGTGAAATTTTCTAAGAACCAAAGGTGGGGTTTTCAACAGCATATTTGCATGAGACTGTGATTTTGCTAGGGCAGAACAGGGCATCATTAAGATAGTTGTTACAGACATCCGAACTTGACATTTTATCACTTGGGCTTTGTTACACTTGCTTTTGAGGCAAGCCCAGGTGCACTCCTTCCACATTATTGTACCATTCCTCCAGATTTATAATAAAATGGCCCAGCTGCTTCTTATTTCTAGTCTTTTTGTGGGTGTGTACTAAAGTTTAAAATTTTTTATTGTTGAATTATTTGTTTGCTTTGCATATCATTGTTTTTCCTGGTTTGGGACAATACAGCCCAGTTGTGGCCATCTCAAATCTAGTCGAAAACTCCCTATTTCCCTCTGCTTGGCAACTGGATCTGCTACTCACACTCCCTTCTGGAGTGAGGAACTTTTCCCACAACTATTGCCAATTTGCAACTTGAAAATCAGATCTCTAAAACTCGAGATCCCCTGAGAGAAATTTTCCCTCTGCTATGTGTGCTTTTCTCTTCCACCCGGCACGGATTCTGCTCTAACAACTGCTGCAAAACCCTATGTGCCCAAACAAGAAATATTCTCAACGAAAATATGAGCTACTGTTGCTCCATCTGCCTGTCAGAATCAATTAACTGGAAAGTCAATTTTTTTGCCAACCTGCACTAAAAAATCGAATTCCCCAAAGCAATTCGATCTACCTGGATTAGGCTTTGTGTAGCCTCCAGAGACTCGACCTGCTGCTCCCTCTAAACAACGAATTTTTGTCTTTGCTTTTGAGCTTCCCTGCCTAATCAATCACGCTTTGATACCATGTGAAAATTTCACCACTAAAATCTTATTGCAGTAACTGAAATTAATTCTTCTCATTGTTAATTAATTTAACAATTTATTTGTTATGGCAAATATCAATAAATCACATTGCAACCTTCACAAATAAAATCGCGGAAATAATAGCGCTGGAAACTGAGAAAATTCTAGCACACAGATAAACTGGACACAGTTAGTTTTGGACAAATGTCCCCGGAAAAAACCAGCTTGGGAAAACCGGTGCCGCAGTTGAGGGTTTTTATTATTAAGCAACAGTGAATTTATCTTAGTACAATCTGGATATCGAATATTGGCTATCCTGCAGAGAAAATACTGACAAAAATTATCGAAGGGAAATTACCCTCACTCCAAGCATTCCCGGCAATTGACTGCCACTAAAAATCAAGTCGTCCACCTAGCCCTGCGCAACTTCTGAGTCACCCTAGTGCAGTCTACTACTCACTCAACCCGAAACAACTGAAAATCAAGTCCTCATGCCTACTATTGACTAGGAAAATGCTTTTCCGACCCTCTGAAACCTCTGCCCAGCCTCTGGAACTGAAAACGTCTTCTTCCTTCAGCAAATCGAACTGCCTTCTGAAGCTTCTACACAGCTTCCTAGAGAAATTTCAGCCTCCTCTGCAAATGTACTCACCGGATCTGGAAATCTTCCTCCAACTTCATTGTCCCTGCCCCTCTCTGTCTCTGCTTCCTTCTTTGACTCAAACTCTTCCGAATGTTGTATCTAGAAAATCGAACTGCCCAAGGAAATCGATTTATGTGTCTCACAAGTGTGTTCTCCATCTACCCATCGACTTCTTCTTATAACCTTTTGTTGGACCTCCAACGGCCAAGATTAAAACTTAATCAAGGGCCCAAATTAATTCCCTATCAATCTGTGTGAATTTCTAGATGATTCACACCTTATCTCAATTAATTTGATTAATTAACCCCTTTTCCTAAGTTTAGACTTAGGAGATAATTAAAAATAGGCTAATAATCTAAATGAGACACTTTTAGGTGAAATTTCCAAAAACAATTTTTGGGTTATGGAGAACTTGTGTTTTAACCTCGTCACAAAGTTTCAAGACTAGAACACCTTCGATGCTACAGAAACTAACAGTATATATACATATTGACTGGTCACAAGATTCATGGGACGTTTCCTTTCATTAAGATATGTTTTCAAGATAGGATGTATCCTTTTATTTACTATTTTTCTTTACTTGTTTAATTGATTATCGCATCAATTAAATGAGTAAAAGAATGGTAAATGTACTCTCTCTCTCTCTCTCTCTATATATATATATATATATATATATAGAGAGAGAGAGAGAGAGAGAGAGAGAAAATGGTAAATGTACTCTCTCTCTCTCTATATATATATATATATATAGAGAGAGAGAGAGAGAGAGAACATTACATTGACTTTCCCTTTAGAAATGTTTTTTCCTCGAAACATATTTATAGAAAGACTTATCTCTTGTTTTGGCTTGTTGTGGTCTCATGGTTCTCTACTCTTGCATTTGTCATAGGTGAGAATACAAAAGGATATGATCTTATAAGCACCAAGCAAAATTGTTGAATTGTAAGAGGGTTTGGCCACCCTAATTCAATCCTTTGTGGAATATTGCTTTTATAGGATTTTCAATATGAACATTAGGAGACTCAATTATACTAGCATCAATATTCTATTGCAAAAGGAGATGTTGAATGTGATAAACTACTCCCAGTCAATGGGAGTTGGACCTTTCGACCTCTAGCCTTACAATTCTCATTTTCTCAACCTTTACCACAATAACATCTTTATGCGTAGTTCTCTTTTGTTTGCATTATGCAATATCCCCAATTTTTAAGAGGAGGTCGGCAGAGATCCTTGGGATGGTTCTAAGCATAGTACAATCCTGAATTCAAGGATGGATATGGGAGGCATAAGGACTTAGGAGAATAGGAGAAATTTCAGCCCTAGTGGAATGTGGGGGCCACGAAAGAAGGCAATTCGACCCTTGTGGATAATTCGCACTTGTGAAGGAAGAGAGAAAGAAAGGAGGTGTGAGTTAGTGGAAAATGGGGTCCACCAAGAGAGAGAGGACCAACTTCTATAAATAAGGAAAGGAGGCCTCCATTTGGTATCTTTGACAATCTAACTTTTGAACACAAGTTTTCTTGAGCTATTTAGCCAAGCAAACCAATGTTGCTTAGCACAAAGAATTCCCAAGCAGGGATTCCACCTCTACCTTCAGTGAACTTCGAGTGTCACCCTAGGAGAGTATTTCAGAACTTAGTGGGGAGAGATTTGTTGGAATTCATGTGACACATCAACTCTTGCTTCAGCTAGTTCGAACTTCCAAGAGGACACAAAATCAAACCACTGTGTTGAAAGAGTTTCAAGGGGAATTCTGGCCAGCGAATTTAGTGTGAAAATTCGTATTACCCGGAATCCTATTGCAGCGACTGATGGAAAGTCTTCTATATTTTATTTACTTAACAAATTATTTACTGTGTTCTACAAGCAAATATCGAAATCCATACACTACAGCCTTCACAAAAAAAACTGTGGAAGAAAAACAAGTGCAGAAACAAGATCTAAGCAATAAAAAATCATAGACACATCTGACACTGTTGTTTTTGGACTAATGTCCCCGAAAAAACCCAATGTGGGAAAACCGGTGCAGCAGCTGAGGGTTTATATATTATGCAATAATTTTCTGAATACAAATTGAATGCCTTACTGGCTATCCTCACAGAGAATCTGGCTGACAAAGAGTTAGTGAGAAAAACTTCACACTGACGCTGGAAACCCAAACTGACCAAAACCCCAAACTGGCAAGTCCTCCAGTGCCTCTCCGCAGTCTTTGCGTCACTCTGCGTGGTTTCTGCATGTTGGCTCTGTTGAAAAGTGTAACTAGGTCGGTCTTCATATTGACTATGTAATTATGTAATGAAGAAGACAAAGATAATAAAATGTATTTTGTACTTGCTTCATGGGTTTCATGAGCAAGATTCTATTGTAGGTTAAATAGACTTCTTCTTAATGTCTATCTAGGGTTTTGTCTTCTAGATAAAAATGTAATTAAGTGTCATTTATATATGAAGGACCTAGTCAAAAGCGATGCTCCAAGACCTCGCAAAAGAATTCGTGAAAGAATGGCTTGAATCTGACTTAACTCAACACTGGAAATAGATGATGAAAGTCAACCCATATGCAGCTACACGTCATCCCAATTATCAAGTGAGAAGTCAGCCTTCTAGCTGACTGTATGGTCGGCCTAATAGACTGGACACGTGCACTATATATACACGCCTTTGCAGTTCATTTGAGCAACAATTTTCGGTGGTCTTTGCAACAAAAAAGTGTGGGCTCTCTCAATAATATAAGTGCGGATATCCAAAAGAATTGAAGTGCAGATCTCCTGAAGAAAGACGTGAGGAACTCCTGAAGAAAGAAATGTGGATTCTCTCTGAGTTATAACAAAACAGAAAATGCAGATTTTGAAGGACAAATACTGGCTTTCAGTGCAGACATCTTATGAGTTGATTACAAGTGTAAAGGGGTCTAACCAATTGCGTATTCACCTGTGACTGAAGTGCAGATCTGAGGTGCAGATTCCTCTGTATAAAAATGCAGTAAATAAAATGTGGATTTCCCTGAAATGGAACAGCGTAAGGTCAAGAAGATAATGCAGATCTGAGGTTTGTAGGAGATGACAGTGTGAAAGGGATGTGGATTTAATCTGAAGTATCAACAGTGAAAAGTGCGAACTCCAATAATCATGAAGTGGGGAAGTCAACAAGAATAAAAATACGGATTTAAGAAAGAAGGCCTACATTCTGGAAAGTTGATGTGCATGCAATGGACAAGAAGGAGGATCTCAAGATAAATTTAGAGACCGAAAGCTACTGGAGATCAGTATACATTGGTGAAGAATAAAAGGATCAGTGTTGAAGGAAGACTTAGAAGAACCGACAAGGTCTTGGAGGCATTCACAGGTCAAGGATCTAAGTCTTGGTCATGGTACATGTCATTTGAAGATCTATAAGAAGAATTTCTCATGGGTTTTCCTCTCCAGAAGGGAGATGTTTTTCCCTGGCTCGAAAAGCCTAACTTTGTGTCTTTTGTATTTTGGTAATTGACTTGATGAAAGACTAACTAAGCTAAGCAAGAGAAGAAATAAGTAACTCAAGTAAGCTCACAAGTAATTATCAGGAAGAGAATTTGTATTAATCATCAACCCTCCAAATTCTCAACATGGATTCAAAGCTAAGGTGCTAAAGACAAAGGGCTATTTGACAAAGAAACACTCAAGGACCAAAATTTAGTTTTCTAGAAAGCATCAAAGCAAAAGTCAAAGTCTACATTGTATGGTCAAGTCAGTTTGCAAGGAAATCCTCAAGCCATCTCAAGAAGACTTTCACCCTTATTCAAGGAATCCACACATCGAGGAGGTAATCTTTGACATCAAAGATTCTTGACATTGTTAGAAGACGAATCATTAAGCACCTCCCAACACTATTGAAGACATCTCTATTCTGAAGCAATCCTTGATAATCAAGGATCCAGGATCACCTGCTTTAAAATCAGCTTAAGAGGAAGTTCTTGCCATCATCTTCAACAAGAAAGCTAATAGAAGAAGAAAAGCATCTACCCAATAAGTATCCTTATGACTTCATGTGAATCTATCAAAATGTCTTCTTTGCAAATAAAGCATCAAACTGGTTAGGGTTTCAAACTTTCCTGCATAGAAGACAAGGACAATGAAGTCATGCCAAATACATGAAGGAAGATATAAGAGCCCAAAGGATTCTTGCAAAATCCATAAAAGACTCTCTCATCTCCGATGTACCAAATCTAGAATCATCAAAAGAAATATATGAGAAATTGGTGGAGCTATTCTCTGTAAGTACTGCAGGAGAAGCAATCTCTTTGAGATTAACTACAGGAACTGGGAGAAGTAATGTCTGACACTGAAATGACTACAGTGGTGTTGCATGCTCTGCCAGAAGAATGGGGAAACTTCACTTCAAGTTTGTACGGGAAGAAACCAGCCACACCATTCAACAATCTAGGGACTCTACGTAAAATAGAAGAAACAAGATTAAAAGCCGAAGGTGTTACAGGATCAAGTGAAGGGAATCAAGCCTTTGCAGCCACGTCGAGAAAGAAAGGAAGATTCGGTAAGTTTGGTCCTCAGAATAGTATGGACAAAGCACGATGCTTTGGATGTGATGAACATGGGCATTATAAAAGTGATTGTCCTAAATCTGAAAGGGACAAGAGAAATAGGGAAGAAGCCCATATCTCAGAAATGAGAGAAGAACCTAATGCAAACAAATCTAAGAAAGAAGGAGCAAGGGATCTCCACTATGATTGAGATCATCTTCATTAGGGGAATTTTGAGGTCTAAAGTGGGCCTCCTAAGGAAATAATAAAATAATAGTGGAAATAAATATTTGATTACATCATCAAATTTTAAAGGGAAAAAAATAAAAACAATTTTTTCAACTCATATTTTCAACTTATCTCCCTGTGGGTTTACTCAAATTTCGAGCAGAAACACTCGTTGTATGCAAAATTTGATTTCGCATCCAAGGAGTACCCATGTTGCATACTTTTGATGGACCCTCGTACACGAAAAATGATAAATACATGAAAACCGTGATTGCAAACATGTTTTTCCATGTATTTCTCATTTTCGATATGCAGGCTCCCGTCAGTATCTCAGCATACGACGAGTATAAAACCGGCATTGAGTAAAATCATAGGGAGATAAGTTGAAAATACGAGTTGAAAAAGTAGTTTTATTATTTTATTGTTTTTTATTATTTTTATTTTTTTACTCCAAAAATGGTGAATCATCCCCCATGGTTGACATCATCATCTTGAATCCTATTGGTTCTAATAAAGTTTATTTTTGTTGTACATTTTTCTTAGGAGGCCCATTTTAGACCTCAAAATTCCCCTAATGCTCCTTTAAGTGATTTATGTTGTTTGTATGATAAGAAGCAGTGCAGCATCCTAATAAAAGCATGATAGGAGTTTTTGGTATAACAGCTCCTGGAAAACCTCTCTGATAACAATATTGATGGAAAGCAGTCATCAAGATCAAGGGTCATCATGGAAACATAATTCTAGGATGTGATGACATATGAATGAGGCAAGTCAAGGGAATGAAGCTCTTCATTCTAGTAAAACTGTTGAAGGATGACTCATATGCTGAGGTATGAGGTATAAGGTATGTATATATTTATATGTTGATACTGGATGTTGTGAAGTCATGTCATATGGTTGCAGGTAATAGACTTCTATATTTAGAAGTATGATCTATGAAGGAGGTTCTCTCGGTGCACTAACAGATGAAATCAATATAATATATATATCCTCGTGGAATATGAGGTGGTTGTATATGAACAAGGAACTGGAAAATGAGTAAGTCCTGGGAATGAAGAATGTGCAGAAAGGAAGAGATCATGAAATGCAACCATGTCAAGAGGCAATTATCATCCGGAAGCCAAGAAGATGTGACTAGGAGATCTCCTGGGAGAATATGTAGACTCTAACAGAAGTCTGGTAACGAAGAAGACCCTTGACAAAACATATCATTAGGAGATGTGTCAATCTGAATAAAGGATGTTGATGCCTACAGGAAGATGTCATGGTGAAAGATCATCACTGAGGTAACTTTTGTTTTAAAAGTTCATATATATATGTTTATCTGGATAAATTTGTGCAGGGCTGCTAATCATGAGAAAGGATGTACGATCCCTGGAGATGATTCGAAGGAAAGTAGCATGGCATAACGATGAACCAGATGAGAAAGACAGATGAATCACTTTCTGGTAGATGACATGACTCATGAATGAAAGTGATGGATGATTTGTGCCCTATGGAGCTAAAGTTGAAGATTCCTCAATATCGAAATCCATGACATCGAGGGGACGAATTATTCATGAGCAGTTGGGTGTCTCACCATTGCTGCTGCAGGTCCCTGATTGAGAGGGAGATTGGTGATCAATTTCTTACTTGGAAGAAACTGGGTAATTCCTAAGAATGAGCTTAGGTACAGTCTTTATACAGGAATGAGTACAATCCCTTGTGGAATAGGTCCTCCCTGGTTGAGAGGGAGAGATAGACACATCATTCTGGTCTTCACTTGGGAAGACAGAATGGAGGATCGAGTAATCATCTGGCATTCGATACTCTTTGAGAATGTGCTAGGGCATTCAAGATAAGAGTAGTTGTGGACCGATATTCTTTGAGGGCTAGCTACCCAAGAGAAGAATAGTCCAAGAAGGTCATACTTTGGGAACACCCAAGTGGAGTATGTACCTTGGAGAGACAATGACTATGATGTCTATAAGTCATGTGTCTCGCCAGCATTGTAGCCCATTGTCTCATTGATAGATGGGGTTGTTAGTCAAGGCCTTGCACTAGGACAATGTTGGTTGATATGATGCTAAACAGATGTGATTACCAATCTGATTCTTCTTATGAGATTCTTCAATTTGAAAGTGACCATGTACCTGTATGAATACCTCCCTAGTTAAGAGGGAGTGTTGAAAAGTGTAACTAGGTCAGTCTTCATATTGACTGTGTAATTATGCAATGAAGAAGACAAAGATAATAAAATGTATTTTGTACTTGCTTCATGGGTTTCATGAGCAAGATTTTATTATAGGTTAAATAGACTTCTTCTTGATGTCTATCTAGGGTTTTGTCTTCTAGATAAAAATGTAATTAAGTGTCATTTATATATGAAGGACCTAGTAAAAAGAGATGCTCCAAGACCTTGCAAAAGAATTTGTGAAAGAATGGCTTGAATCTGACTTAACTCGACGCTGGAAATAGATGATGAAAGTCAACCCATATACAGCTACACGTCATCCAAATTATCAGGTGAGAAGTCGGCCTTCTAGCTAACTGTATGGTCAACCTAATAGACTGGACATGTGCACTATATATACACACCTCTACGGTTCATTTGAGCAACAATTTTTGGTGGTCTCTACAACATAAAAGTGCGGGCTTTCTAAGTAATATAAGTGCGGATATCCTAAAGAATTGAAGTGCGGATCTCCTGAAGATAGATGTGCGGAACTCCCGAAGAAACTGTTGAGAATTTGGAGGGCTAATGATTAATACAAATTCTCTTCTTGATAATTACTTGTGAGCTTGCTTGTGTTACTTATGTCTTTAGATTAGTTAATCTTGCATCAAGTCAATTATCAAAATGCACAAGACACAGAAGTTAGGCTCTTAGAGCCAGGGCAAAACCTCTCCCTCTTGGAGAGGAAAACCCGCAAAGAATTCTTCTTATAGATCTTCAAATGACAAGTATCATGACCAAGACTCAAACCCTTGACCTAGATATGCTTCCAAGACCTTGATTCAGAGTCTTCAACTTTGATTCTTCTTTTCAACAATTTGCTTAGTTTTGCATCAGTACTGGAGACCTTGACCTTCACCTTGTATATGCTTGTATTTGATTTGCTTGAACTGTAGGAACTTCCTCACTATTGCTGCCTCTTCTCCTTATGATGATTGTCTCATCTTCAATAAACTATTTCTTCAGATCAGCAACCCTGAGCTAACACTTTTAAACTTACTGTACCCTTCCTACACTTGTCCGCAACTTAGCTTCAGTCATCTGTAATCATGTACCTCCGTACTTTTTGCAATTTTCTTTTCGTGTTGTTTAGTTTCAGATCTGCACTTATTCACTGCCTTGTATCCGCATTCATATGTTGTCCCTTATCCACTTGATATGTTGTCCCTTATGACATGTTCTTCCTTAGTCTGCAATGTCTTCTTGAAGATGACCGCATTTCACTTCAGTCTTGTCCGCACTTATTTACTGTGATAGATCTGCATTCTTTTACTGAGATTTATCAACAGTGTAACCTTGTATATGTCTGTATTCAATTCAGTGTTATTCATACTTTTTGCTTTCACAAAACAGTCCGCAAACTGCCTCAAGCTTGTCCGCAATTTCTCAGAGGAATCCGCATTGAGTTCAGTGCTTATTAGTCACAGGAACATGGGTATATATATAGTGGACTATTCACATCTTTTAGGCCGACCATCCAAATATAATTAGGCCGACATGAAGAGTAGCACTTCTGAGGTATTTCTTCAACAGCGTTTGGAGGTTGTCTTCACACTATTTATGGAGTTGTCTTCAACGTTATATGAGGGTTGTTGAGAGCTTCTTCCCAAGGTCTTTGGAGCACAAACATCTAAACTAAATCCTTCATGAATATGCACCTAATTATATTTATTCCTAGAAGACATAAACCTAATAGACATCAAGAAGAAGTCTATCTACATAATAAAATCTTAGTCATGAAACCCATGAAGCAAGTACACCAAAAATACATTTTATTATCTTTGACATCTTCTTTACATAAATACATAATTACATAGTCAACATGAAGACCGACCTAGTTACACTTTTCAACACTCCCTCTTAACTAGGGAGGTATTCATACAGGTACATCGTTACTTTCAAACTGAAGAATCTCATAAGAAGAATCGGATTGGTAATCGCATTTGTATAGCATCATATCAACCAACATTGTCCTAGTGCAAGGCCTTGACTAACAGCCCCATCTCTCAATGAGACAATGGGCTACAATGCTGGCGAGACACATGACTTATAGACACCATTGTCATTGTCTCTCCAAGGTACATACTCCATCAGGGTGTTCCCAAAGTATGACCTTCTTGGACTATTCTTCTCTTGGGTAGCTAGCCCTCAAACAATATCAATCCCCGACTACTCTTATCTTGAATGTCCTAACACATCCTCAAAGAGTATCGAATGCCAGATGATTACCCAATCCTCCATTCTGTCTTCCCAAGTGAAGACTAGAATGATGTGTCTATCTCTCCCTCTCAACCAGGGAGGACCGATTCCACAAGGGAATGTACTCATTCCTTATACAAGGAATGTACCTAAGCTCATTCTTAAGAATTACCAAGTTTCTTCCAAGTAAGAAACTTATCATCAAGCTCCCTCTTAACCAGGAACCTCCAGCAGCAATGGTGAGACACCTAGCTGCTCATGAAGAATTCCTGTCCTCAATGTCATGGATTTCGATATTGAGGAATCTTCAATTTTTAGCTTCATAGGGCATAGATCATCCATCGCTTTCATCCCTGAGTCATGTCAGCTATCAGAAAGTGATTCATCAGACTTCCTTATCTGGTCCACAGTTATGCCATGCTGCTTTCCTTCGAATCATCTCCAAGGATCATACATCCTTTCTCATGATTAGCAGCCCTGCACAAATTCATCCAGATAAACATATACATATGAACCTTTCGAACAAAAGTTACCTTAGTGATGATCTTCCACCATGACATCTTCTTGTAGGCATCGGCATCCTTTACATAGATTGACACATCTCCTAATGATATGTTTTGCCAAGGGTCTTCTTTACCAGACTTCTGTCACAGTCTACATATCTTCCCAGGACATCTCCTAGTCACATCTTCTTGGTCTCTGGATGATAACTACCTCTTGACATGGTTGCATTTCATGATCTCTTCCTCTCTGCACATTCTTCATTCCCAGGATCTTACAAATTTTTAATTCCTTGTTTATGTACAACCACCTCATATTCTATGAGGACATATTATGTTTATTTCATCTGTCAGTGCACTGAGGGATCCTCCTTCATAGATCATACTTCTAAATATGGAAGTCTATTACCTACAACCATATGACATGACTTCACAGCATCCAATATCAGCATATATGTCTGCATATCTCATATCTATTACCCTGAGTCATCCTGTAGCCATTTCTCTATAATCAAGAGCTTCATTCCTTTGGCCTGCTTCATCAATATGTCATCACATCCCAGAATTATGTCTCCATGATGACCCTTGATCTGATGATTGCTTTGCTTTAGTAGAGAGATTTTCCAGAAGTTGTTTCACCAAGAGCTCCTTGCATGCTTCTATTGAGATGCTTCTTAATGTACATTGCTTTCTATCATACAATTTTACAATCAATCAGAGATCACTTAAAGAAAAAGATGATCTCAATCATAATAGAGATCTCTAGCTTCCTCCTTCTTAGATCTTTTAGCATCAGGTTCTTCTCTTTCATTAGTGACATGGGTTTCTTCCTTTTTCCTCTTGTCCTTTCCAGATTTAGGACAATCTCTTTTATAATGCCCATCATTACATCCAAAGCATCGTACGTTGTCCATATTCCTTCTTTTATTCTGAGGGCCAAATTTTCTGAATCTTCCTTTCTTCCTGTATGAGGTTGCAAAGGCAAGATTCTCTTCACTTGGTCCTGTATCAGCTTTGGCCTTTAGTCTTGTTTCCTCTATTTTACATAGAGACCATAAATCATGGGATGGGGTGGCTTCTTTCTTCCCGTATAGACTAGAAGTGAAGTTTCCCCATTCCTCTGGTAGAGCTTTCAGCACCACTGTAGTCATCTCAGTGTCAGACATCACTTCTCTTAGTTCCTGCAGTTGGTCTCTTATTTCAAAAATCCTCATGAAGTATAGTGATTCCTTCTTCCCTTGATAATTTCATGTTGTATAGTTCTTGTCTCAGAGAGATTACTTCTCCAGCAGTACTCACAGAGAATAGCTCCACCAATTTCTCATATATTTGTTTTGCAGTCTTTAGTTTTGATACATAGGGAATGACAGAGTCTTTGATGGATTCTATGAGAATCCTTTGGGCTCAAAACCTCTATAGGGCTCAAAAGAGTCACATACCAACCCGAAGTTGGTTTACCTGACCCGAAATCAATTGGAGATCTGAAACCTCACTAGACTTGATCCCAGATCAAGTGGTTGGACACGTGCCATCCTAGACATAGAGAGTACGGCAATCTCCGATGCGTCCATCGGTCTTTGCTACTGGTCTCTAGCTTTTCCCACCTCACTGGCCAAATGAGAGGTACTTCCCATGAGTCTGGTATTCGATGGGGTAGGATGCATATGGAGCACAGATCACGAGAGGTGAACCAACTCAATATCATAACGGTGGGGCAGAAGCACACCAACAAGTTTCGACAAGTCTAGCCCTATGGTTGCTTATAGCTCCGAGGAGCTATCCCCAAATCCCCCTGGAGCTCCCAGAGCTCATCGTCCAACAAGACCCTCAGCATAGGGTCATTCCACGATTCCAAGATTCTCACAGAAGGTTAGGAACATGACCTTCCCCAAGGGCTCTGTGAGATATCCGCGACCTGCTCATCAATTCCTATATGATCAAGCCTTACAGCGCCTCATTGTACCATATCCCTAAAATGGTACCAGACATCAACATGCTTGGATCAATCGTGGAACACGGGATTCTCTGACAAACAAATCCCCCTCTGGTTATCACAAAGGATAATGGTGGCATCTAGCACATGCTCAAACATCTCATTGAAGAGCTTTCGCAACCAAGTGCCTTCACAACAGGCGATACACGCTGCAATGTATTCAGCCTCAGCAGTGCTTAAAGCTACCGACTTTTGTTTCTTGCTCGAAGCAGACCCAAGTGTGAAGCG
Organism: Pinus albicaulis; assembly: GCA_034641835.2. Taxonomy (NCBI): domain Eukaryota; kingdom Viridiplantae; phylum Streptophyta; class Pinopsida; order Pinales; family Pinaceae; genus Pinus; species Pinus albicaulis. The sequence continues at coordinate 1,056,216,350 of CM076578.1, forward strand.
ACATCCAAATGTGCTCTTGTGATCCACCACACTGCCAGCCCAATCGACATCAGTATATCCACAGAGTGTCATGCTCCTGGCAATGTATCTCAGCCCATGCTTTAACGTGCCCCAAAGATATCTCAAGAGTTTCTTGGCACCAACCCAGTGAATGTTATGAGGATCAACCATGTGTTGACTCAAAGTGTTCATTGCACAACATACGTCTGGACGGGTGTTCACTAAGAACATCAGAGCCTCTACAAGTTGACGATACTCAGTAGGATTTTCTAGCACAGGCCCAGCAGTGCTGCCCACTCAACTTCTTAAAGTTGAACTCCATCCGTGTCGACACGAACTTACAGTCCACCATTCCAAATCTTTCCAGCAACTTCACAATATATTTTCCTTGAGAAAGGAAAATCTCGCCAGGTCTCTCCCAGACCTCTAGGCCTAGGAAGTAATGCATCAGTCCTAGGTCCTTCATCTCGAACTCAACAGCGAGCTCCCTCTTACACTGATAAATGAGAGGGTCAGCACCTGTCAGGAAGAGGTCGTCCACATACAGCACCAAGATGAGAGGCTTATCTCTATTAACCTTGAAGTAAAGGTTCGGATCAGCATTACTACGAGTGACGCCCAGCTTCATCAGGTAGCTATCTATCCTCTCGTACCAAGCCCTGGGTGCTTGCTTCAACCCATAGAGGGCTTTCTTCAACCTGCATACATGGGTGTCTCGATCATGGACTTCGAACCCCAGATGTTGCTCCACATACACCTCTTCCTTTACCGCACCATGCAGAAATGCGGTCTTCACATCCATCTGATGAAGATTTCATCCTTGCGTAGCAGCAAGGGCTATGATAGACCAGATAGTGGTATTTCGAGCCACATGTGCAAATATATCATCATAGTCTACGCCTTCTTTTTGAGAGAAGCCACGAGTAACAAATCTTGCCTTGAACTTTTCAGCACTACCATCAGATCCATGCTTGATCTTATAGAGCCATTTCGAGGTGACAACTGCTCTGTCCTCCAGTCTCAGAACCACATCCTAGACATCATTCTTCATAATAGCATCCTTCCAGACTTGATGCTTTACGGCTTTCTCAAAAGATCCAGGCTTAGATTGTACGATTGTACTCATGGCTGCTAGATACCCTTGGTATCAATTCGGCTTCTTGCTTTCACGGAATGTCCCCCTTGGGGCCATATGATTCTCGGCATCCTCGAGAGTGTCCCTGAGCCATGATGGTCTTCTCTTCATTGAAGGAGGTGGATCAATAGGGTCTATCGGTCCTTCAACATCGGGCATTGTCTCATCCTTCGGTTCTTCTTGATTTCCAGCCCTTACTTCATGATCTTCCTCAGAGTTTGGAAGATTGATTACTTTCCTGAGGGAAGCATCTTCATCAAAGGTAACATCGTGGCATATCTCCACTTCCCTTTGACCAAGCACATAGAGTCTATAGGCCTTCAAAGTTTCGTTGTAGCCCACAAACATTCCCTTCTTTCCAGAAGCATCCAACTTGCTCCTCTTCTCTTTCGGCACATGAAAATAAACTGGACAACCAAAAACTCTAAAATGTGAGATGTCAGGTTTCTTACCAGAGAAAACCTCTTCGGGAGTTTTGGAGTCCAGAGCGGAATGCGGGCATCAGTTTTATATGTACACAGCAATGTTCGTAGCTTCTCCCCACAGAAACTTCGGAAGACCTTGGTCACATAGCATGGCACGGGCAACTTCCACAATGGTCCTGTTCTTTCTTTCAGCAACGCCATTTTGCTCAGGAGTATATACGGTTGTGGTCTCCCTCTTGATGCCAGTTTCTCTGCAGAAGTTCTTGAACTCGTTCATCTCATATTCAATGCCATTATCGGTCCTCAAAATCTTGATCTTCTTCCCTGTTAAATTTTCCACCTAGGCTTTGAAAGTACGGAACCACATGAAAGCCTCATCCTTCTTCTTCAAGAAGTATATCCAGGTTTTGCGAGAGAAGTCATCTATGAACATCATATAATAAGAACATCCTCCCAAGGATCTCACGGGCAGCATACCAGACAAATCAGAATGTATCAATTGTAAGACATTAGATGTCTTTGTGACACTTGAGGGGAAAGGTCCCCTTGTATGCTTTCATTCGGCACAGCCCTGACATACACCTTCATGATCATTCTTGAATTCAGGCATCCCCATCGCCACCTTCCTTGCTTCAAGAAGGGCTTTATAATGAAGGTGTCCAAACTTCCGATGCCATAGTTCCGTCTGTCGAATAGTATCACATGTCATTGCTCTCAGTGGACTTCCTCCAACCTGGTAGATTGTATCAACTCTAAACCCAATCGTGATAGATTCCTTGAAATTCTTCTTCCAGATGCGCACCTTCCCATCAATGAATGCCACATTGAAACATTTGTCTTCCATGGCCGAAATAGACACAAGGTTCTTCTTCAAATCAAGTACATATAGTACATCTTGCAGGCGAAGGACTTGACCTTGAGACAAGTGGAGGGTCGCAGTCCCTGTCCCTTTCATGGGATATGTGGCATTATCTCCAAGGATAATTTTCAGATTAACATCCTTCTCAACCATATCAGAAAGTGCTTCCTTAAACCCAGTGATGTGCCTTGAGGCACCACTATCGATCAACCAGACATCCATAGTGTCGGGTGGAGATGCAACAGAGAAGGCAGATACAAGAATGAATTCATTTCTTTTATCATCAACAACATTAGATTCCTCATACCTGGAATTTCTCGACCTTTTGAAGGTTGCCCATTTCCACTAGAGGAAGCCTTCCTCTTCCCTTTGAACCTGTTGTTCCTTTGATTGCCATTCCTTCGGTTGTTGTTGTTATCATCATCATCAGGAGAATCCTTCTTGAAAGGACATCCTCTAGCATAGTGGTCGGTTTTGTGACATGTGTAACATTTTCCTTTCTTTCCTTGGGCCCCTGCTCTTCCTTTATTCCTCAGACCACCATTGTTCTTCTTCTTAACATGAGCAGTGAAGGCAACATTTCCATCATTTTCATATTCCTTCATCCTTGTCTCTTCTTGTACGCGTCTCGATAGTACTTCGTCAAAATCAGGTATCACATTGTTATTGAGAATGGTAGTATTGAATACATGCCATTCGGAGAAGAGACCTCCAAGTGCGGTGAGAACCATTTCTCGATCAACTATTGTCTCCCCAATGGCCAGAAGATTATTTCTGATTTCGATCAACTTCTAAAAATATGATTGGACAGATTCATCCCTGCCTTTCTTCAGATTCTTCAATTGGTTCTTGAAGAAAAGGACTTGATTTTCATTGTTGGCCTTGAACATGTTGACCAACTTATCAGACATCTCCTTCGATGTGCCCAGCTTAGAAATGTAGGCTACCAAACTCTTATGAATTGAATCTCGGATCATTAGCTTTGCTTTGATTTCCCCCCTTCTGATATTTTGACTTGGTGGCAGCAGGTGCAGATAATGGAGGCTCTTGGATTTTACCCTGCACATAGTCCATGACTTCTTGGTCTTCCAACATAAGATCCAAAGTCATCTTCCAGGCATGGAATTCTTCCTTCCTAGTCAATTTGTCATCAGCTTTGAAGCCATTATAGTTTGAGGTACCCATGCTCTTCTTCGGTGATTGCTACAAACTTGGGCTTTGTCTTCACCTCAACTCTGATACCATGTAAGTTTTCATAGATGTTCTATGCTTGATGAAACTTTACTTTTATCCTCAATATCAAACAGCAATCACATAAACAAGAAAGTAAAATGTTGATAGAACATACCAGTAGATCGACAGAAGACAAGCCAAAAATACACTTAACTTGATCAGAAAAATATATGTGTTGTGGTGCGTTATGGCAGTCAACAGGATGCTTCAACCAGCAAAGTCTCAATACGGTCAGCCAACCAGAATGTGTCACACAACCCTCTCAGACAGCTCTATATCAGTCAACGCAAAAATAGCGGCAGCAAAAGTCAACACAACCCGGTCAAAGTCAACGTCCAACCTCGATTTCTGTGCCAATAAATGCGGACTTCAGAAATCGGAATTTAGGGAAAATTTAGGGTCAGTGTGACCATGCATTGACCAAAGTCAACGTTGGTCAAATCTGCATTGAAACCCTAGGTCAAAACAGAAATTTCCTTCGCTGAAATTTTCCCACGTGTGAGAGAAGAAGAGCCTCCAAGGTGATCGAACCAATCAGATGATGAGAGAGAATGTGTGATGAGTGATGGATGAAATGTCCTCCAACGTTGACCTATATATATCCATCAATGAGGGTGTGTGACACATCTGCTGGGGCTTCAAGCCTGCATTTCAATTCTGGCTGACCTTGCACATAAGTGGATTTAATTCAAAATAAATGTTCTACTCATCAGATCAAGATGATCTTTAGATCGATCTTGCACCTCTCTAAAAAAGTAATCCAATAAAAATATTGGCATCTTCATCTGAGCATCACAACATGGAGTTTGGACCTAGTTGTCCAAAATTAACACTCCTCCTTCGGCTTCTTGTCACTGTTGTTGGTGCCCTCAAGTTGACACTTGAGTGAGTCCCTCCTCATCTCTTCTTGTTGAAGAGCAGCCCACACTGACTCCTAGTCTGGGAAATTTTCTCTACCCAGGATGCTCTGGACAAAGACTTGATAGCCTTCGGACACTGAGTTGAGAGCCAATCTGACCATCTTTGTGGCCTAAGGAGCTGATCCCACAGCTTCCAGCTGATCTTCGTTCTCTTGAAGTCTAACCAGGAACGAATCAATGCACTCACCCTTCTGCATCCTGGTAGTCCGCATCTTCTCCTCTAAATACATCTTCCACTGCTCGGAAGATCCTTGATATAGCCTCTCTAGGGCCTGCCACATCTCTCTAGTGGTCGCTTTGCTTGCGATGTGACATACGACATGATCCCTCACTCCTTCAAGGATCAAGCGCTTTGCCTTAGCCATATCCTTTTTGAACGCTTTCAGAGGATCTACATCTACTGGTTCAACACCACACCATCGATGAAGGCTTTGAGATCATGTTCATCCAGCAAGCATCTTATCCTTGCCTGCCATATCACATAGTTGGAGGCTCCCTCCAACCGATCTTCATCTCTCAGTCCACTTGTTGCCATCTTTGTCAGCTGAAAAAAGATATCAAACTAGCTCCCTCTCTCCTCTACGCAGCTCTGGCCTGGCTTACGCACTCCCTGTTGGAGATAGTAGATATGCCACTCAATAATGATGCTCGGGTCTCGAAAAATAGAATTCCCTAGCTAGGAATTTCCTGAGGAAGAGAATTCCCTCAAAGTGTCTCCAGATCTCTCTTCTGACGCTTTCTGCACCAGCAATCAGTGCTACGCAGAAAATTGCGTCCCTCCAGCTGTTGATATGCGTTGAAACTGTTGTGTTGCTCCCTCTGCCTTGGACAAACTGCGATCTGGAAAATCCTACCTCTCTGTCGATTCACTCATAGAGAGATTTCCTTGCAGCAACTAGCCCTCCTAACTTGGACTACGCAATCACCTGGGAGATCGATCTGCTACTTACGCAGCTCTTTGATCCCCGGCTTCTCCTTCAACGTAGGATCTGTTAGATCTGCTCTCTTGCTCCTCCTGCACTGAGCTACACAAGCTCTGATACCATGTGAAAATTCATATTACCCAGAATCCTACTGCAGCAACTTATGGAAAGTCTTCTATTTGTTATTTACTTAACAAATTATTTATTGTGTTTTACAAGCAAATATCGAAATCCATACACTACAGCCTTCACAAATAAAAATGCGGAAGAAAAACAAGTGCAGAAACAATATCTGAGCAATAGAAAATCATAGACACATCTGACATCGTGTTTTTTGTACTAATGTCCCCGGAAAAACCCAATGTGGGAAAACTAATGCAGCAACTGAGGGTTTATATATTATGCAGTAATTTTTTGCATACAAACTAGATACCTTACTGGCTATCCTCACAGAGAATCTGACTGACAAAGAGTTAGTGATAAAAACCTCACACTGATGCTAGAAGCCCAAACTGGCCAAAACCCCAAACTGGCAAGCCCTCCACTGCCTCTGCGCAGCATCACTCTGCATGGAGACTGCATGGCTTCTGCATGCTAGCTCTTCCGCTGGCTGGATCTGACCTTCTAGCCTCCTCCAGTCTCACACCCCGACTCTCCGGCACTGGATCTGACTGATTCTCAACTGAAACACGGACTTCCTCGAGGATACTGTGTTGCCTCTGCTGGCTTTGCTTAGTTGCTACGATGCCTCTCTGCGTGTCACTCTCTGTCTTCTCTATTGTGTATTCTCCAGCTCAAGAAAATCTCCAACTGGACATTATCTTTGCCCCTCTCTGCAAGAATCCTCTCAATCGATCTTCTCCCTGAGCACTGCTCATTAAATAATTTCAATCTCTGGATTCTTTCTCCGTCTCAGTGTGTTTTCCAAATCACCCTTCAAGTCCTTATAATATTCTCGTTGAAACTTCAACAGTCGAGATTAAATCTCTAATCAACAGCTAAGATTAACTTTTGACTTGATCTTCGCTTTTTCTAGAACATTCACCCTCTGTTTTATTAACACCCTTTAATTATTTTATTTTCCTAAGTTGAGACTTAAGGTACCTTTAAAAATAATTAATAATTTTAATAAAACATTCTCTGAGTGGAATTTTTCAAACGATTTTTGGGTTCTCCGGAATACATGTGCCTAAGCCTCCCTGCTAATATTGAGACTTAGAGCACATTCGACGCTCCCCAAATCAACATTTAGGAGAAATTTCATTGAGGGTGTACCAGCATTTGTGGAGAAATTTGGGGCTAAAATTTGTTGCTTCTGAGAGAGGCAAAATCACCATTTTAGGGTCTGCGCAGAATTGTCACTGGGCAGAATTTGTGGAGTTTGATTCATCTTATTTATGCCAGGTTTTGGAAGGAATTTCACTCACATCTTCCGGAGGAAATTTGCAAGGCAAACCTACAGCAAATTGAGAAGGAATTTGTGACATATTCAATAGTTTGAATTGTGGGAGACGCATAAACTATCAAGGAGGGCGTAGCACCAAATTTGGGTAATTCCGGGAGGTCAGAATTAACCCAAATCATTTCTGAGTTTTGTTGAACTAGCCTCAAGGAGTCTGCTCCTAATTTTGCAGAAATTTTGGAGGAGTTTGGTGCCCCAAAACAGTAGGATTATTTGGCATCCAATTAGGAGGAGTGAGCTTAAGTTTTGGGTCCTAAGTGGTCGGTAAAATTTGCCCAAATCCTTCCTGGGTTTTTCTGGATTTGTGGTGGAGAGCCCAAGATTAATTTGGCAGAATTTTCTGTGCACTTTGGGAGACTTAAACAGGGGTCTCTTTCCAGCCAGCAATGCAGACTTCTAGGGCAGCGCAGAGCATAGAGGAGGAGTCACTTCCCATCATCCAGGCACCTTGTTTTCTCACCTGGGATTTGTCTAGCTTGCCTTTGCCAGGCTCAGGTACACTTGTTCTTGCCTATTGTACTCCTACCATGATATATAATAAAATGGCTCAGTCTCTTTTGGAGTAGATTGTGATGTATTGATATTTCTACGGTGTTTTTTTATTTTTGGTTGCATGTAAGAAATTTATGGCTATTATCACTTAATATTTCCATTAGGAATATTAAACATTATGTGTTATCTTAGAATTTTATATTTTATCATTCTATCAAATTTGAACAACTCAAAAGTAGTCATGGCCTCACAGGGTCCATAAGCAAATAGTAACTTTACTGAAAAAAAGGGAGATAGAAAGCTAACTCCAAGACCCTAGAGAAATGGGATTTTAAGTCAAATGAAACCCCTATCATTGAGTTAAAAGTGGATCCTCCTAAAAGTCATATCAAGAACGTATTAAGGACAATGTTAAGCTATCAAATCATGGGCATTTGGCCACAGGCTAATACAATAACCATATGGATCAAGTTTAATTGAAAGACCCAAAATGGTTTAATCGTAGGACTCCACTTAAGAAGAATATTTCTTAGTATTCTTCTCAAATCCCAAAGACAATGTGTTTCGAGGAAGCACGTGGATGATGGAATTATTTGGGTTTTTTATGAAACTATGGACCTCTGTTTCTCAAATCCCAAAGACAAAGACACAATGTTTGAAGGAGATCCATGGATGATGGGACAAGCTGGTTTCTTTATGAAATCATGGACCTTGGGCTTTGATCTTCGTGAAGAATATAGCCTTCTTATGTACTAGTGTGAGTCAAGCTCTCTAGAGTTTTGGCAATAATCAGTCCCTTCACAATTCAAAAAATCTTTGGGTTCTTATTTAATGACATCAAATATCACAACGTAAAGGATCAATATATCATATGTGATACTGTAGCTATTTTAGAGCTAAGAAAACTGCTATTACCGTTAATTGACTTGAAGTAATTGCTTAAACATAAAAATATCAAACTTGCACAACTTGAAATCAAATCATGCTCCCACTACCTCATTGTAAATATTTCATAGGTGACCTGGTCAAAGATGATCACTTTCCAATAAGTTTGTACTCCTATATATATCTAATAAAATATAATGTGTACAACATGGACAACTGCAACAAATTCTTTTGTACTCGCATTCCTTCATTCTTACATGTGACTCTTTGCGTTGTTGTCTAAATATGCACATTTCTGTTTATCTTAGAGCCTGCAATTAGGCCTTTTTGGGGTTCTGTAATTCCAGCTCCAGCAGTGTTTCGCCTACCTGAAATTCTTCTCAAACTCTCATTTTACGGGTGAGTCTTTGCATTGTTATCTAAATGCACACATATTAGTTGGTATTAAAGCCTGCAACTAGGGCCTTTTGGAGTTCTGCAATTCCATCCTCATCGGCATTTCTCCTATTCAAAGTTCTCCAGCAACTCTCGTCTTATAGCTACCTCAGATATAAACTAATTGTCTCCGATCTAGAATTTCTGCAGTTACGCTTTCAAGCCCACTTTTTCGCTCGTACTGTTGCATTTACCCAAAGATGCCTCATACACACTCTCAATATATTGCACATTATGTGTTTTGCAATCCCATTAAACAGTATTTACCAATGTTCCACCAAGTCCCCTGGAGGTGGGAGCGAGGGGGCGAGGGAGCGCGGGAGCGGCCTATGCAAAAGCTCCCTACCAATTTTCAGGAAACGTGGGGAGACGTTGGGGTCATAAAAATTATAAAATTTAATATTTATATTGTAACTGTATTTTTGCAAGGAATGTATATACAGTGATCATACACTTACATCATGAAAGATAAATCATAAATGATAAAATTATAAATCGATGAATGATGAATCATATAACTGAAACAAATTTAAAAGTTAAAACTTAAAACATACATCATACAATCATACATGTAAGTTTGTAAGTTTGTAACTATATAATCATTAATGTAACTATTAACAATGTACAATGAAAATAAATTTTAAGATATCATATGACATATTATATCAAGATTCAAAATAAAGTTTAAACTGAAGTTTACAACTCAAGTCTGAAACATAAAACTTAAAAGCAAATAAGTTATGTCTGAAACATAAAACATAAAACATAACATATGAATATCAAATGATATCATCATAATGATAAATGAGCATAAATGCTCAAGGTAATACCCCACTAGTCTCTGCATTCAGCTTCTACACGAATATATCAGGATCAACCATGTCACCATCTGAATCAGAATCACTTGGATTGTCAAACATGCTAAGTGGCACACCAACTTTTAACACGAAACCATAAACTCAAAGGGGCGTGAGGGGGCGTGAAGGGGGGTGTGTGGGGGCGTGAGGGGGCGTGAAGGGGGTGTGCGGGGGCGTGAGGGAAACGTCCCCTAGAAGTCCCCAAGACCCCGGAGCGCAAGGAGGCGAGGAATCGAGACCCCTAGGTGGGGGGGGGCGAGACCCCGTGTAACACTGGTATTTACTATTTATTCATCCATGTACATTTATACAATCTCCTTATTTCCCACTTACACCTGAAGCTTCTTTGAAATTCTTCCACCATTGAAATTTTGATCTATAATCGTTAATATCTGCATGTTTTTCCTCTACTTCATTTTCTTCTTAATGTTATTTTTTCTTCAGCATCTATGTCCTTCAAAACCCAACATCCCAAGTTTCTATCATCTTCTACTAGATTTCATCTAGAAATTTCAACTAGATTAGCTTCTCATCTATTGCCTATGGCATAATTTCTTAACTCAACAATAAAGAGGTAACGAGTGAAGACCATGTGGATTCAGCTATGCACTAACAGATAGAGGTAACCGCCTTTTATATTTGATTTTCTGTATTTTATAAGATATTTTCTGGGAAATAGTAAATAAATAAAATTCAACAAACCTTCATCAGAAAGCACAACACCGGTGGCCCCAGCGGCAGCGGCAATATCCACGCGCTCCGCAACAAGCAGATGAGCTCTGCTTCTCAGTAACGTCTTCAAAACGAGCGCTGCTTCATACAATTGGCCTCCTCCACTCTCGCTCGCGTCCAGAAAAACCATTGTGAAGAATCCATCTTTCGACATCAACACCGCCGAATCAATAACCTTCAAAATGCTAGCACTTTGACCCTCATTCAACACCTCATTCGCGGTTACTCGAAGCACCAGCCCTGGTAATTTCATGTCAGCTCGTTTCAAACCCCCCGGAAATATGGTTTTCCGCTTCTCTACTTCTGCTTGCGATGAACGAGAAGAATAAAGTACAGGGTGCTTCGAACCACCACCGACTCTGTTCTCAATAGAGTATTTACAGTACAATCCCCCACTTGTAGGCCTTTTCCGTTGGATTTTTTTTCGTCTTATAGTTACGGAGCTGGAAAAACTTAAATCTTTGTATTGGGAGAATGCTTGAGCTTTGAGATTTGAACATAAGTGCTGGATTGCGGTGCTGGTGAACAGCAAACTGGCCATTTTCTCCAATTCTTGTTAAGAAATCCAGTGACCATGATTCATATTCGGTGTGGTTGGAACATTCTTAAAGGTTTGCAGATACGGGGTTCACGGGACCCAGGTTTTGCTCTGGCTCTTGAGCTTCAAACTTATTATGTTTCGGATTTAAATGTATGGCGGAATTTCTTCAAAAGACTGAAATCTTATCCTCGTTGGATAACAGCGTTAGCGGGATCCAATCATTTCAAACCTAGGGTCGTCATCAAAGCACGTTTCCAGAAAATTGAGAAATATGAACACCGGCTCAGCGACCCATTTCACAAGGTTCCAATACTGCAAGCACGGTATATTAGAGCGTGCTTCCTCGTGTTCTTTCTCGACACATTTTGAGTTGTCTTGCTATTTAATTTAATTTTTTTTATCTGCGGTGTTTTATTTTTTTTAGTTACAGATTGTAAAATATAAATTTTCAATAAAAGTATTATTATATTATTTAATAAATTTTTAAAATCATAATATTTACTTATTTTATATATAATATTAATAGTTTAATATTATTATATTATTTAATAAATTTTTAAATTGTAATATTTATTTATTTTATATATAATAATAATAATTTAATATTATTATATTATTTAATAATTTCTTAAAATTATAATATTTATTTATTTTATATATAATAATAATAATTTAATTTTAAATTAAGAAATATGAACACCGTCTCAGCAAACCATTTCACAAGGTTCCAATACTGTAAGCACGGTATATTAGAGCGTGCTTCCTTGTGTTATTTCTTGACACACTTTGAGTTATGTATTGATATTTAATTTTAATTTTTTTGGGTTATAGAGAGTAAAATTTAAATTTTCAACAGAAGTATTATTATATTATTTAATCAATTTTAAAATTATAGTATTTATTTATTTTATATATAACAATAATAATAATTTAATTATAAAATAGGATTAAATCAGATATTAAATTAAATTGATATATAAAATATTTTGTTTGTGAAATAAAGAATCATCTCAATTACTAATTAATCTTAAAAAAAATACAAATAAAAAATAGTATTTTTAATTAAAGTACAATGGGAAGAAAAATGGTTTAATCTATTTCAACAATTAATATGAGAAATGACTCAAGTAAATTAGTCTTGAGTTTTAAGCAAAAAATATTCTAGAATAATTATATTGACAATTTAGGGTCGACCTCTTTCCAACTCCTAGTGAGGTACATTTCTCCCTCTTGGCATTAAAAATGACTTAAGTAAATTAGTTTTTGGTTTATGTATAGTAATAATATCTAAGTAAGTTCTAAATATATGAAATAAATAAATTATTTTAATGTCCATTAGGCTAAAAATAGCGTATGGGACATATTGCTTCTCTATCTTGCTCTTGAATTCAGCGTTTTTTTTGTGAAGTCTCACAATAAACGCTCCCAACTTCTTGACAAACCCCTCGCTAAATAGATTATTCCAAGAGTTAGCTGCTAAAATATCTATGTAACTTACCATGTTGTCCTTGAAGGCCTCACATTCTAAAATGAAATGTTTTTATGTTTCCACTTTTCCGCAAGAGCAAAAAATACATACTCTTTCCTCCCACACTTCTTGTGGCCTTTTCCAGCACCTCGTTTCACAACAGAGTTTATGAGAATTAGTCCTTAGTTGACCAATAACAATTTTGGCTCTCCAAGAAACATTGGCCCTGTGTACGCTTTTTGTTGATGCTTATGAGTGGGATTAAACTCTTCAATATAATATTTGGTCTTTCTCCCATGCACGTTTGTTGAACTTATCCATAACAAAAGATTTTATCTCTTTACTATCTGTGGGGCACATGCTCAAGAAAATACCCCATTTACTAAACCATTTGTTATTTTGTCACATCGAAGTTTTCTTTCTTTTGCACAATATGTCATTAAACACAACCTTAGACCATTTGCTTAGCTTTTTTTAAATACCTTATGACTTGCATCATAGAAATTGCTTCAAAATGAGCATCCCCTATTTCACTTAACAAGAATTCATAAGGAACTGCATTTTTAATTTTGAATTTGTTTGTAATCAAACGCCTTTGGATTTTCTCGATTTGTTTCCATTGCTTGTCGAATGTATTGTTGGCCCATAGTTCACAGTCGTAGAGAATCACTGGAATCACTAAAATCCCAAAAAGAGTTAGAGTGATTTTCTAGTCCCATAACTCTGTCTCTCTACACCTATTTTGAAAAGCATAAAATGTTTTCCAACCCCCCAAAGTTATTTTCTTTCTACAACCATCCGAGCTTAGATTTATGTTGGAGTCAATTATGAGGTGTTTGTAATCCACAACTTCTTCAAGAATGTTGCCTTCAAAGTAGAACTTATGCTCGTTATTTTTTCTTTTGTTAGAGAAACCACTACTTTCATTTTGCTAATATTGACTTGCATCTCCACCCTTCTATAAAAATGCTCAAGGGAAAGTAAGTGTTATTGCAAACCAAGAGCGGATTTAGCAATTAGAATAAGGTCATCTATGTACAAAAGAAGCCTTATAACAAACTTGCCCAAATGGATACCATCACCCCCTTGTGAATTTAGCCACTCTTCAAGTTAGTCGATATATAAACCAAAATGGGTAGGAGACAATGTGTTGGAAAGTAACTGGGTTTGGTCTTCATAATGACATATGTAATTGTGATTTTATGTAATTGATGAAAAGAAATAAAAATAAATAAATTATTGTAATGCTTGTCTCAAGGGTTTCATGACCAAGGAATTTTATTTTAGTAATGCCTCCCATTGTGAACCTTTAGGATTGAGTCATCTAGTCATAAAAGTTAAATTTAGTCGATGTCATGTATGAAAGGCCCTTCCTGGGCATATCATGTTTTGTATGAATCATTAGAGGTGTCAAACAACCCTCCAAGACAAATGTTAGCATCCTCCTACATGTTGGATTCAAATAAATAATAATATTTTCATAAAAAGGACACATCAGTTCAGCAGAATTCATGTCGGCTAATTATGAGGCTCCAACCACTATAAATAGGCAGCTAGGCCTCATCTCAAAATGCAGAATTTCAGAGAAGCATCTTCAGTAGGGGTTTGCGGTTAGAAAAGTGTGAGGTACAACAGGTCATTTTAGCGAAGGTTTGCAATAGAAAAAGGCCATTTCAGCGAAGGAAAAAGAGTATCAATCGAGCTCCTTTTCAAGTTTGTTTTGGGTTGTTCTTCCTCTGCATGTGCGAGGAAGTAAGATTTTTGTTGTAGCAGAAGGAACCTAAAATAATTATAGTACTATTGAGCAGACGAGTTGGAATTAGGACAAGGTTAAGAGGAAGTTGTGGTAACCTAGAAGGAATCACCAAGTAAGGAGGGTCTAATTCAAGAAGGCCGAAACTAGTGATGGTTTGAAACAGCTGAAGTTGAAGAGAAGTCGAGAAGAAGGAAGAAGTGAAATGTTGATTATCGTTGACTCAAGAAAGAAGGACTTCATTGATAAATCTATGTTTCTTGGTCTCGGAATAGCAAATAGGTCAAGGGTCTTGGTCTTGGTATTCGTCAATTGGAATCTCTATAAGAATAATTTGTTCGTGTTTTCCTCTCAAAGAGTGAGAAGGTTTGGCCCTGGCTGATAGTCTATATTCTGTGTCTCTTGTCTCTTTATGGTATATGTGTTGGTAGTTTTTTTATGAAGAGTAACACTAATAGCTTAAGTAAAAGAAGACCCTAATCTAAAGAAGTAAAATTTACTGTAGTTACTAATAGAAGAGAAATCACTTAATCTCTATGCCCTAGATTTCTCAACATGTTATCAGAGCTAAGGTGACTAAGTCAAGGAAGGGCATCTTATCAAGGGATACTCAAGGATCGAATCTCAAGGAAGGCATCAAAGCAAAGACCATCTTGAAGTCAAGACCCTGGATCTAAGAAGTCTACAAAGGAGTATTGGGATCATCATCAAGAGCGAGAAGGCTAAAACCCTACATCAACTCAAATTAAAAGGAAGCTAGATCAAAAGGTGGCGTCATCTCACTCTCTGTGGGATCAAGGATCATTCTCGAAGAAAACTACCTTCATCGAGGAGAAGTTTTATATCCTCTATATTATCATCAACATTAAGGGAGCAAAAAGAAGAAAGGAGCATCCTATCAAGTAAATATATGACCTTATCTGAATCTTTAAAAATGTCTTTTTGCAAGGAAAGCAACAAATCCGTTGGGGATTCAAACTATCTCGCGTGGAAGAAAAGGACAGATCTAAATCTCATTGAAAATGAGATCATGAATCATGTCAAAGGATCTATCACAAAACCAAGAGAGGAAGATGTTCAAGCTCTTGCCAAGTATATGAAAGGGGAAGTTAGGGCTCAAAGGATTCTCATAGAATCCATCAAGGATCCCTTCATCCCATATGTATCTAAACTCAAGAATTCAAAAGAAATCTATGACAAATTGGTAGATTTGTATTCCATAAGCACCACTGGAGAAGTCATCTCATTAAGACAAAGACTCTACAAGTTGAAGACGTCTAGGGGAGATGGAATAGCCTCATCCTTTACGAGGATATCTGAGATCCAGGATCAACTACAATATCTGGGAGAAGTCATGTCTGATAGTGAAATGACTACAGTGGTATTAAATGCACTACCGAAGGAGTGTGGTAACTTTACTTCAAGTATTTATGGGAAGAAAGAAGCTACCCCATTCCAGGATCTATGGTCATTATGCAAGATTGAAGAATCTAGACTAAAGGTCAAATATGATGTGGAAGTAGGTGAGAAAAATCAAGCTTATGTTGCAATGACAAGAAGAAAGGGACAATTTGGAAAGTTTAATCCTCAGAAAAAAGAAAAAGAACATGGTCTAAATCCAATGTTATGGGTGTCAAGAATATGGACACTACAAAAGAGACTCTCCTAAGCCCAAGAAGGATAATAACAAAAGAGGAAGAGAAGAAGCTCATATCATCGAAGAAGTGGAGGAAGCAGAAAAGAAGAAGTCCAAGATAAAGGAAGTAAGAGATATCTACTATGACTGAGATAGTCTTCCTCACCTAAGTTCTTTTCAGATTCCTAGAGTCTTTTATTGTAAGATATGGCTCTCATGATTCGCTAAGTAAAATGATGGGATGCATGAAGGTATCATGGAAGCATTGAAATCAAGAGCTCGAGACATCATCGTAGAAAAGCATGAAAGATGGTTAGAATTTATGGAAGTCAAGGATATAGCTCTTGGGAATCTCATTGGAAACACAAGTGGCAAGGTCATCTAGTACAAGGTTCATCATACATATATCAAAAGGAAACATTTGTTGATAGGGATACTTTAGATCCTCGAGATTCTTTGATGGAATCTTCTTTGAAAGGTTCATCGATCACGAGGAAAAGCAAGTGTTTCATCAAGCATTCCAATCTGTTGGAATTCATGGGATGATGGTATTATGACATAAAAGTGAAGGATTTCAAGGGATTGAAGCTCTTTCAATCAAGGAAGTTGTTGCAGGAAGTTTGGATGACCCAAAGGAAAATGAGGTATGGATGCTTACATTTGACATTGTGGAAGAGATGTCATATGGTTGCATGTAACATGGATCAATGCTTTATCTTGACAACATGATCAAAAGTAAGGATCTCCTCCCTCAAAGGAATGCAGGAATGCATGGATCACATATTCACTAGATGCAATCAACATAAAATGTCCTCATATGAAGTATGAGGTGGTTGACTACAATTGAGGAACTCTTATTGGAAGCTCTTTGGAATGTAATGTGTCAAGAAAGGAAGGAAGAGATCATGGAATATGCAACCACGATAAAGGAAACAAACATGTGAAAGACCAAGAATATTTGACTAGGATATCTCCATGGAAGATATGAATACTTTGATGAAGTCTAAAAAAGAAAGAGACCCATATATATCTTTCGGAGATGTGTCGATATGTATGTAGGATTTTGATGCAAACTAGAATATGTCATGATGAAAGACCATCACAAAAGTAATGTTGATTTTAACTTACATTCCTTTATTTTTATATCTGGATGGGTTTATGCATAGCTACAAAGGGAAGATCTATGGATGTCTTCCACCACCGATGCACATGTAGTAGCACGAAAGATCCTTAAGCAAACATGGCACGAAGAAAGCAGCATGGCATGAAGGAAAGTCAAATATGTACTAATGGATCACTTTTTGATGATGACATGGCCAACTCATGGATGAAAGTGATGGATGGTCGATGCCCTATGTAGAAGTCCCAAACATGAAGACTCTTAGATAACAAAAAGAAATTCATGACATCGTGAAGAGGAGCTCTTCAAGCAGTTGGTTGTCCCATCATCTCCACCTGAGGAGTTGTTGTAGGTCCCTAATTAAGAGGGAACCTGGAAACAAGTTTCTTGATTAGAAGAAACTTGGAAATTCCCAAGCCAAGAGGGAGCTTAGGTATATTCATTTTGTAGGAATGAGTACATTCCTTTGTTTGAATAGATAAGTCCTCCCTAATTAAGAGGGAGAGATAGACACGTCATTCTTGTCTTCACTTGGGAAGACAATGGAGGATTGGGTAAACATCTAGAATTTGATACTCTTTGAGGATGTATTAGGCACCCAAGATAAGAGTAATCGTTGAGGACCGATATTCTTTGAGGACTGGGAATCCAAGATAAGATTAGTCCCGGTGGAACACACCCTAAGAACCCAGGTGTGGTATGTTCTGAGAGAGACAATGATGAGGGTGTATACATCATTGGTCTCGCCAGCATCATGCTTAGATGTCGTTGATAGATAGAGTTATTATTCAAGGCCTTGCTATGTGATAATGTTGGTAGATATGATGTTATACAAATGGGTTACCAATTTGATTTTTCTTATGAGAAATTCTTCAGATTGAGAATGACCAAGTACCATTATGAATACCTCCCTAGTTAAGAGGGAGTGTTTAAAAGTAATTAGGTTTGGTCTTCATATTGACACATGTAATTGTGATTTTATGTAATTGATGAAAAAAAAGAAAAACAAAATTATTATAATGCTCGTCCCATGGGTTTCATGAGCAAGGAATTTTATTTTAGTAATGGCTCCCATTGTGAGCCTTTAGGATTGACTCATCTAGTCATAAAAGTAAAATTTAGTCTATGTCATGCATGAAGGACCCTTATTGGGCATATAATATTTTGTATGAGTTAATAGAAGTGTCAAACAACCCTCGAAGACAAGCACTGGCATCCTCCTACAGGTCGACTTCAAAGAAATAATAATATTTTCATAAAAAGGACACATTGGTTCAACAAAAGTCATTTCAGCTAATTGTGAGACTCCAGCCACTATAAATAGGCAATTCGGCCTAATCTCAGAACGCAGAATTTCAAAGAAGCATCTTTGGTAGGGGTCTGCGGTTAGAAAAGTGTGAGGTACAACAGTTCATTTCAGTGAAGTTCTGCAATAGAAAAAGGTCATTTAAACAAAGGAAAAAGAGTATCGACTGAGCTCCTTTTCAAGTCAATTTTGGGTTGTTCCTTCTCTACACATGTGAGGAAGTAAGAGTTTTACTGCAGCAGAAGGAACCTAAACTAATTTCAGTACTATTGAGCAGTCGAGTTGGAAGTTGGACAAGGTTAAGAGGAAGTCGTGGTAAACTATAAGAAATCACCAAGCAAGGAATGCCTAATTCAAGGAGGTTGAAACTAGTGATGGTCTGAAGCAGTCGAAGTTGAAGAGAAGTCGAGAAGAAGGAAGAAGCAAAAGGTTGAATATCGTTTACTCGAGGAAGAAGGACTTCATCAAGAATTTTTTGTGTCTTGGTCTTGGTATTCGTCAATTGGTATCTCTATAAGAAGAATTTGTTTGGGTTTTCCTCTCAAATAGTGAGATGTTTTGGCCATGGCTGATAGCCTATATTTTGTGTCTCTCGTCTCTTTATGGTATGTATATTGGTAGTTGTTTGATGAAGAAGAACACTAATAGCTTAAGTAAAAGAAGACCCTAATCTAAATAAGTACCCACTTTAGATACTCTACTTGGAGTTCAACTAAGTCTTTTGCTTTTCCAACACCCAATTTCTTGATACCCATCTTTACCTCTTGCACCGTGAAGAGTTTTGTATCAGTGTTGACCAATGGAGGAAGGTCAACCTTGGGATCCTAATCATAAAGTTGTCTTGCATAGTCAAACCATTTAGCAACTGTAATATTGTTCTCAATTTGCAACTTTCTCGGTTGGAGCTCCTTCCAAAATAATTTGGGGTTATTTTTCCCAAGGAAGATTAGTTCTTCTCTCCTCAAAATCATGAAATCAACCTTTTTCTTTCTTAATATCTACTTGTAATCTTTGAGATTTATGTTATCCTTGTTTGACTCTTTCCACATGCTCCTTGCCTTTTTTCATTCCTAGTCAAACCAAGCATTAACCAGAAAGCAATTTGTTTCTGACTTCTTAATTTTTGCTCTTTTGCACTCTGCAAGTGCACTTTGAATTAAATGTGTCAATTCATGACTATGAAGGTCGTGAAATGGGATTTTCTCCTTCTCGAAGAGCCTCTCTAGCATTATTTTGAAGGTATTACAATTTTATGGAGTCAAAAGAATTATGCTCTTTGGAATATTTTGTTGAACACATTGATTTTTTGACCCTAACTCCTTCTTTTCGGTCCAAGAGAAACTTAAATAAATTGGCTTGTGATTTGATTTTAGGTCCCAAAGTCGAACTCTAATAAAAAATTCCTCCATTTCTCACATAAACTATGCGAGAAAATTACATAATCTACTACACTTGCTCCATTTTAAGTATTGCAAGTGAAATTACCAGACTTTTCCCATCTATTCAAACCATTACAAATGACTAAATCAAAATCCCCACATAGAATAAGAAAATTTTCACCAAAGATATTGCAGCCCTTGTCCTCTGAAATTCTTTCACATTGATTATTACTCTCTTCTGTAAGCCAGATAGGGTCGTAGTCTTCTTTACAACAAAGAATGCTAGCTTGCTCACTTGCAGTCCTAGCATTGAAATCACCCACTACAAGGACTTCACCTACCTGAGAATATGTTGCAATATCTACTTTTAAGGCTGCAAAGGGATTTTTTGGTCAAGCCCTCTACTTTTGTAATATTTTGAAACTTGTGGTGCAAAATAGCATGCTACAATTCCGATGTGATTTCCATTTTATGATATTTTAAACCAAATGAATTGTTTGCTCGAGACTTATTTTTCTAGCTGAATGAAATGAACTTATTTTTCTCTCACTAATACCATGATACCCCCGTGTTCTTTTCCATTCCCTGCTGCCTTGTTCCACACTGCCATCTTCCAATACCCTTCAAACAAAGGTGTCTTGCACCCTTCATGCTCATGTGTTTCTATGAGGCAAATTATTATGTAGAGCAACTTGAATTAACAACTTATATTGATTAATATTAAGATTTTTCATTAATTTGTAATTTTTATTATAGTCGTTTTAACCAAAAGATATTATAGTGGCTATTTATATAATATTGCAATTTATTTTGTAAAAATTAGATATTTTCTATTAAAAATTGTATTAACATTTGTATTTGTATATTTTCAATTCCATTAAAGGTTCAAAGATAAAGAGTCTTATTTCATAATGAGTTTAATTAATTTGATTATCTAATCTAAATGATCATGACATTTGCTAATCATTATTAAGAAGAGGAGTATATTGTTGCCACATCTTATGTTGATCAATTGCCCACTTCATTGGTTATATTTTGATTAAAATTGCATATTCCTTTGCTCATATATTTAGAAAAACAACCTTTAATAGAGTGTATCAAGCTTTTAATTATTGACTTAATATATATACAACACAAACCATTGGAATAACTATTTAGATACCTTTAATTTAAGCTAATTTGGACATCAATTGAATTGTGACCATCCATAAATACACATGATCACATGCACCTCCTTCATGAAGGGTTGTCACTTACCTTAGCTAGGCAAATGTAAGGTTAGCCCCCATATACAAAAAAGAACATGTCTCTTGCTTACCTTCTAGCCTGAGTAGGATCCCTTAACTATAGTTGATCAAACGTGCAATGATGGTCTTAAGAGGGAAGAGTGTGAGAAAGATCAACTTCAAGTTGCGTGTCATGTACCTATAACATCACTAGTTGGGGGCAGACAAATTCTCTTCTCCAAGCATGTTCAAACACTACAAAACCCAAAACTTCATTATTTCGTCTCAATTTTAATGGTCTTAACAGTTCATTATAGTGGTTTTAATCCTCATCACATTCACTAGATTGGTGCCAAGACTCTATTGAGATATCTTCGGGGCAATATCAACCATGGGTTGAGATACACTACTGGGAGTTTTAGACTCCATGGATATACTGATGCCGATTGGGCTAGCAATGTGGTGGATTGCAAGAGCACATTTGGATGTTGCTTCACCTTGGGTTCTGCTTCGATATCTTGGATGAGTAAGAAGCATAATTCGATGGATTGGAGCACCGCTGAGACCGAATACATTGCAACGAGTATGGCCTGTTGTGAAGCTGTTTGGTTGAGAAAGATATTCAGTGAGTTGTTCAAACATGTGCTGGATACCACCAATATCCTTTGTGATAACCAGAGTACAATAACCTTCCACAAGAAAGGTTCTTTTCAAGTCAAGCGTGGAAATGACATAAGTTGTATACATATCCTAAATTTTTTCAAAGGTTTTGTTTGTGTTTTTACATCTTATGTCCAAATAAAAAAAAATGATTTCTCTCAACATTTGTGCATTTGCAATTTTCACGTTACCTTAAAATTTGTAATATGGTTCTTAGGTACACCCACATTTGATAACACAGTGACAAGGGCTTGTGCTTCTAATTCAAACAATGTTGTGATTGAATTATTTTTGTCATTGATGTTAAAGATAGGGCGAGACTACAAATGTCCAAGATAAATATTGTTAGAAATATTATTTAGATACCTAATTTTTTTATGTGCAATTTGGACACCATATATTTGACGCTTTTTTACTCTAAAGGCCTAGCTCAAATGGGAGCATATGATATGTGGTTAAAAATATTATTCTATTACCTTTCCAATGACATATGGAACTCTCTCTAACTCCATAGGAATGAGGAGATATAAAAGATTTTGTTAGGTCAGCCCATCCCATCCAGAAAGAATAGGTTCACCTAGCAAGTTTTACAAGTCAACCCCATAAGTGAATGCATAAAAACTATAGATAAAGGATGTATTAGTGCATTTGAAGATCATCTAAGCAAGAAAATATCTGAGAAGTGCAAGAGAAACTTGGGAATAATTTTATGATTTTAAAGGTGGAGCAAAAATGTGATTCGTGGAATGAACGAGTCATCTTGGAATTTTCATTATAACTTTTCTATGTGATATTTTATATAGTGAAATTTTGAGGAGATAGAGACAATATCTTCTTGTGCATGTGATAAAAATTTAGGTGTTAATTCACTACACTTTCTAAGATATGTCGTATGGAATTTAAGGTTCGTGATTGATCCTGAAATCTGCTTCAAAAAAGTCATCTTGGTATTTTCACTATAACTTAAGTTTTGGGACTTTTTAGATCATAAAACTTTAGGAAAATAGAGACAATGTCTCTTGGTACATGTCATTAAAATTTCAAACTTTGGTTCCTTATAGTTTTAGAGATATTCCCAACATAAGTCACGATTTTTGGATAGTCCTAAAATCAGTTTCAAATAGATCAGTTTGGCATTTTCACTATAACTTGTTTTTTGGGATGTTTTAGACTGTGGAATTTTCAAATACTTTTGAAGACATATAACAATTTCTTAGGTAAAAAATTTAGACTTTGGTTTGCTATACTTTCATATATGCCTTCTAGAAGTTAGGGTTTCTAAATGATCCTGGAATTAGTTTCGAACATATCAGCTTGGAATTTTTGTTGTATCTTCTTTTCTGGGACTTTCAAACTTTGAAATTTTCATATATCCAAGGAGACATACAAGAGTGCCTCAAGTACAAAAATTCAAAATCAGATTTACAAAATTTAATGCATCTCATGTTATGCAAGTTCGTCCTTGAAAACAGGGTAAAAGCAACAATTTTCCGGAGAAGTAGAGTTCGTGAAGGAAAAAACAATAAGCAGACCTAGTAATGACATAAAAAATTAGTAGAACTAGTGAAGGAATAAGTATCAAACATAATCATTGAAGCAGGTTGGTGCTCATGAATATTTGCAGCAATGGGGATTGGTGTTTCTAATAGGTTGGTGCCAGTGAATATTTACAGGGGTTGGGATTGATGTCTCTAGTAGGTAGTTCCCTGTGAATATGTGTAGTAGTGGGAATTGGTGTCTCCGATAGGTTGGCACCTACAAATATTTGTAATAGTAGGTTGGTGTCTACACAGAATAATAACAAGATTTTTTGTGGTTTTCTCTTGAAAATTGTTTCCATTTAAATATTGTTTTCCATATTTTGGAACTGACGTATCTGATGGGTGATTGTTTTCATATCATCCATGAATGTTTAAATGAGTAAAAATGATCTTGTATTGATTCATCCACTGCCCTCCTATTGATTTTTTGGGTAGTTGTGATTGGTATTCCCAACTACTCTAAATCATCCCATGAAAGAAATATAAAAGAAGAATTTTAGGATTTAAACTGCCTCCTAAAGTTAAGTCGACCCTGACTAAGAGTCATGCCTATTTGGGCTCTTCCAACCACTATAAATATACATTCAAACTCCCTCAATTGGAGTAATTTAGATCACAATTTTTTTCTATTTTTTTTTCATGTGTGCAAAGGAGAGAGGAAGACAAGACCATAAAAGTTTAACTAGTGTTGACTGAGGTTTTTCTAGGTAAGTTGACCATATTTCCGAGGCAATTGCAAAGGCTAAAATTTGGTATGTTTGACCATACTTTGACCAAGTTGTAGGAGGCCGAAAATGTGGGCTAATTGATTAATTTTGACTCATTGGATAATGAGGCTAGTTTGGCCTAGTTTGACTGGAAAATTCAAATCGTTTCTCTTGTTGAGTTGGACAATTTCTCTAATAAAAGGTTATTGTGTTTTTCCCGAGTTAGGGTATTCCTAGGGTAAAAAATTGTGTCTTGTGTTTGGTTATCTCTTAATAATCCTACTGTCATTATTGTGTTACTATTGATATTGTTTTATGTATAATCACTTAATGGTGTATGTGAGAGAAGATGAATTAATAAATAAAACATTGGAAGTAATTATCAGATTATAAAGTCTTGAAAAATCAACATGGGATTAGAGTGAGGTTAAAGAGAACCCATTAAAGTGTAGCATAGAAAACCTCATATCAACAAGTAAGGTCAAAATCTAGGATAGTTTCAACTTTATCCAAGAACAGACTTAGGTTTGAGGAAGTATTCTGGGCATATCTTGTTTATGTAGAGACCATGGCATTGTTTTCAATGGAGGGTCGAAGCCCTAAAAGGAGGTATAAAGACCTCAAGTTGATATAAGGACTGGACCAATTTATCCCATGCCTGGGAAAAGAAAAACAAAGGTTCCTTAGGATATGTTATTCATGGAAGAAGGGTTGGTCTAGATCTAGCAGTTTCTTATACCAAATTTGTTTTAGAATTTTGTGCACAAGTGTTGGTTGAAATTATGTTGATAATTCAACCCTAGTTGTAGTGGGTCAAAGGCCCTCAAACAATTATTAGAAATGATCAAATAAGTCTTAGTGTGGTTAACATAAAGGTCCAAGGAGGTTAAAAATGGATGTAAACCAGATATGTGGCTAGAACATTGTCCTAGGAGGAGGCCAAGACCCCCAGCTAATGTGAATAGAGGTATAAAGTACCTTAAACCCTACAATTCAAAAGTCCGAGAACAAGTTTCTTGTACAATTGAAGCAAAGGATCACTCACTTGTTTTCAAATTTGATTAAAGTGTTTAACAGTTGCATAATCTGAAATAGGTTTACTACATTGATGTCCTTGAAGACAATTCTATATTGGGAACTAAACTAAATAGCAAGGTTAATTTGAGGAAGCTATTTTTCTAAGACATGTATTTGTGGAAGACTGACTTGATCTCAAGAAATTTTAACCAAGTCCTAGACTTGGAAGGTTGGATAAGTTTGACAAGGTATTATATCCATAACTGGATTAAGTGACCTCAAGAAGAATTTATTCATGTTGATCAAAAGGTGAATTCCCTATGTAAGCATTTGTGAAGAAAGATAACCTATATAATGTACTCATAATGCTCAATATTAAATTATTTTTAAAATTGTTTGGGAAGTTACTCCAAAGAAAAATTCAATATGATAATTTATACTTGAAGATCTGTCTAAGTCAAGGGAATTCATAGTTTACAATGAAGAAGAGGTTGAGTGCCTTGTTAATTTTTGGAGACCAAAAATTGAGAATTGAAGGACAAATTTGTTACTGTTTCTACAATGTTTTGAGGAAGACAAGCTACTTGGTTTGGAAGGGCCAAGAGAAATCATCTAATATCTACCAAGTAATTTTGTTGTGCCCTAGAAGAGGGTTGAAAAATCTAATTTGTGATCAAAACCTATGCACAAAATTTTATGATGACTCTTTTGTAAGGGAATTTTGGACTGTATTCATTGTTACTTGCTCGATTTATTACAGATTGGTTGATGGAGCAAGTTCTAATGTAAGATGCTACAGAGGACATTAGAATGCCATAATCCTATTCCCTCCTTTGAAGACTCCTTACATTTATGAAGTTTTCTTTGAAGATTTGCAGCTATGACTCAACATATGTATGTGTTGATGATATTTGGAGGGTGTTATTTATTTACAGTGCTAGTCATATAAAAGAGGAAGGATACAAGCCCTACAAAAGATACAATAGACCATTAATCTTAATACATTTGCTTAGATTGACAGCAAGGTTGAACATCCTTGATTAATTGATGACATGATGGATTTCATCACACATGCAAAGGCATGGGGACTCCATCGTTTTAGACATTTGGATATGAAAAGAAAATTTTCATATGACAAAGTATGTTGGACTTACAAAAGGTGTAGATGAAAATTGGAAATCTCAGTTTTGTAAACCCTAGAATACTATAAGTATTAGATAAGAAATCCCTAGGGTTTGTGGATAAAACCCTAGAGCTAGACCTAGATTGATGTTTCCACTGAAAGGAGAAACCCTATCTCATGCAAGAAAGAAAAGGAAAGCAACCTATTGATGATGAGATCGAGGATGATGATCTTGTAGATGGATTTCAATTATTTCGCAAGAAGGCAAGGAGGAAAAGGGAGTTAAAAATTCCCTACAATCCTTGAAAGATAAGAACTGTATCTCTCTCTCCCTTGATTATTATTTCTTTATTATTAGTTATCCTCTTCTCTTTATTTCTTTTATTGGGTTATAATCGTTTCTTCCATGACCTCCTAATGAGGGTTGCAGGAGCGTCATGAAGGATGCCAAGGATTTGACAACATATGGAAGCATCAGGAAGAATGGATAAACATTTGTGACAAGAGGATTCTCCCGTGATCATGTGACTTGTGTTCATGACCAAAAAAGCTCTAGTTCAAAGGAGTAGGCATGCCAAAAAGTTTGGAGGATGTCGTGATGGAATAAATTGTGCCTTCCAAGTGGATATACAAAATGAAGTATGCAGAAGATGGTAACAAAGAGAAGTAAAAAGCAAGATTCATGAGGATTATCTGAGAAAGAGGGAGAGGGCTATGAAAATACATTTGCTCCAATTGTTATGTACACTTTAATTAGAACTATTATTTTTGTTTCTTCCAATATGGGATTACATCAGGTGGATGTGGAGATCACTTTCCTCAATGGATTAATTAAGGAAGAAGAAGTATACATAGATCTACCTTAGGGATTTGAGGTACATGAGAAGGAATCTCATGTTTGCAGGCTAAAAAAGGGTTTGTATTGACCTTAAGCATGGCATTCTTGGATTGATGGATATAGTCTTGGTTGATATTGATATTATATGACTTGTTTCTGACAGGAGAAAAAGGATTTATGTGATAAAGGGAGCAACAATGGCAGTACGATTTGCTTTTGTGATAAAGGGAATAATCAAGATAGAGGGAGTTTACCACCGGGTTCAAGATGAAGGATCTTGGTTATATACATTACTGCTTGGGATTAGATTTGTGGCAGAAGTTAGGTGAGATATTTCTTGGCCAAAGGAAGTATATCATTATGGTCCTTTGGGTATTTTGGATGATGGACTGCAAGCCCATGGCCACTCCCATGGTAATTTATCTCAAGAAGATGAGTGGTAGAGGGAGCAACCAGGATTTCCAGGAGACGACCATGATGACAGTTCAAAGCACATTAAGATCATAGTACCACTACATCTGAGACATGGTACAGAAGGGAGCAATGAGGCTCCGACGCGTTTTTGCAAATGAGCGGGTTGATAACATTCTCAAAAAAACTTTTTCCCTAGGATGAAGTTTTTATATTTCAGGGAAAAGCTTGGAGTGGTTGAGAATACCTCCCTTGGTTAAAGGGAGTGTTGATATTGTAGCATCAAGGGGCAAAGATTCTCCCCAGGTCAATATATTGAAAGGTCATGGTTATTAATTGGGGGCTATGTACTGTGGCTAGGTAGATTGTGTTATCCTCCTGTATTCTACAGAGTTCACTAGGTGACTATTGATTTTCCACAAGCAGCTAAAGATAGCATTATTGGCCTATTAGCTATCTTTAGAAATATCACTGCCTTCATTATCCTCAAATAAACCTATTTCACTATATTTCACCTCTGCCTTCTCAAAACGCTTTCCTGCTCTTGATAAGACTCATCTTGGGCTTATTTCTCTCATTTTCACCTTTCTAGCCTACTTAAAGTCTCATTCACTCATCTCTTCCACTAAAAACCCATTTTCCCCTCTCAAACCTTTCAAAACCCTCACTTTCCTCATTTTTTTCCTCCTTTTACACCGAAACAATGTAAAATGTCTTTTTACATTGTTTCTAAAGGTAAAATTGACCTTTTCGGGACTCACCTTTTATGTTAAAACTCCGTTTTTATTAAAAAAAAACCTGACTTCTCTAAAGTTTTTACCCCGACCCTTTATATTTAAATTAAAGCCCTCGCTTCAATTATTTTAGCCCATCGCCTTTGTTAAAAACCCCTCATGTGACCCCCTCCCTTTCCTTTTAAACGAAAATTTATTTCGCTTTTGTTTTTATCCACCGGGCCCGCTTTTTCATCAAGCCCCATCACCATATAAACCATAACCCCGCATATGTTTTAAACCCCCCGTGCTACACGACAAATACTGCCACGTCACATGGCGCTCGGACCCCATTGCTCCACCTGCTCGTCACCCCCAAAACGCCCGAACACCGTCGATCTTGTTAAACACCATGTTGAACACACACATGGTGTATGAGAAAGATAAACACACACACACATAAGAGACTCAACACACAATGAAGGATAAGCGTGTAGCTTTCTTATTTTTCCATTATACAAGATGTACATTTATAGTACAATGGTGTGACTCTTGGTTTCACATTCCAAGGTCACTTGGACTCCATTGTGACTTTTCGCATTCCACACCTACCCATGTAGGATTAGGTGTTCAACATCCCCCCTTAATCCGAAGGGGTATGTGTGAGTCCAAGAAAAGAGTTGTAATACAAATCTGCAAAGTATACATGGCAACACTTGGGCTGAATCAACTCTCTGAAATGTTGGAAAAAAGAGGTGGTTTTAGGATGACCACAAACACTGGAATGCAATACTTGTTGCAGTTCCCGGAACTCTTCCAAAACTGGCAAGAAGCTGAAGGCTTCTACTAGAGGAATTGTCCCTCATAAAAAAGGGAGACCTTCAACCTAAAAGAAGGGAGGTCTACTACCTGTGATGGTTTTAGGATTACCAACAACTCTGGAATGCTTTGAAGCATTTCATGGAACTCAACCAAAGCTGGCAAGAAGCTGAAGGCTGCTAAGCTGAAGGCTTCTGCTAGAGGAAGTGTTCCTCATATATGAAAGGGAGACCTTCGACCTAAAAGAAGGGAGGTCTACTACCTTGTGATGGTTTTAGGTTATCCACCAACCAAAGATGATGGTTTAAGGTTGTCCACCAACCAAAGGCATGCTCATGGGCATCCGTGTCTCTCGCTACATCTCTGAATCCGGAATGACGAATTGTGGCTCAGGGCTCGCTTGGACTGCTGGCTACAACTCTGAACATGGAATGAGAGATTGTGGCTCAGGCTCGCTTGATCTGTCGTCGAAGCTTGTACATGACCACCATTTTCCCCCCTGTCAGGGACAAGGTGAGATGATGGCAAAAACTCAACTGCAAGTTTTCTCAATATCCGTGAACAAGTTCTAACATGTGTCGTAAACATCTTCTTGGCTACTGATGCCCATTGCCAAGAAGCGATCCATCCAAGATGAATCTTGGTTCTTGCAGGAGGCTTGTGTCTGAAGCATCTGTCTGAGGAATGGGTGTGCCGACCACAGTGCTTGCATGGATGAAGATCAAAACAATGATCTTTCATATGGCCAACTCGATCACAGTGTTGGCATTTCTCAATCTGTTGTGGAAGTGGAGCAGGATCTGGAACAGCTGCAGGTGAACTGTCATATAGGAATCCGGCACTCTGAAATATGATGGGCTTGGTGTAGTCTGGAATATGAAAGGACACATCCTTGTCATATCCAAGACCAGTTCTGTGCTTGTTGTGGACAAGCTCTTCCCAAGGTCTGATGATGGGCTTGAGAAGTGCAGGCTGAGCTGCTGCATCTGCATGTAAATCTGCTCTTGTGCAAGGAACTGAATGGGAATAAACTGGAACATTATCTTCTTTCTTCTGATGAGAGTCCTTCACAATCTTCTGAACAGAAACAGGTTCAGAATGGTGACTCTTTTGCTGAAGTTCGTCTTGCTGAAGCTGAGTTTCCAATTGCAAAAACTCAATATTTTCTTGTGCATGTAGCAAACAACTTTGAATATTACAAAGAGCATCCTTGCTCATTTTTATCATGTCATCAACATTGGAATGAATGAGGTTATTCAACAACACTAATGCCTCATTGATTTTAGCCATTTCAACAACTTAGGCTCAAAAATGAAAGGGTGTTGGCTTCAACCAAAAATGCACCCGTTTACAATGTGATGCAACAAGAAATACAAATGACTCAAAAGAATTTCCAACTATGGAAATCTCAAAGTACAAAATGTGCTCCTCAAATGATGGAGGGCAATCAACAATTTTTCAACTCAAATACATTTCAAGTCTTGAATGAAGATGCAAATCAATATCAGTTCAATAAAATATTTCTGCAAAATATTTTGTAAATGTGCAGCTGAAAACACTTGTGCAAGGGGCCTTTAAAGCAGCTGAAATTTCCTTCAAAGAGCTGTTTTGCACCAATAACAACTCGTCTTCAAATGTCAATTTCTTCAAAAAAATCACCCTTATGCCACAAATCATAAAATGTAAATCTGCAATTTTCTCTATATATAGTCAGTCCATTTTCTCTTCATTTGTCATTCCCTCAATTCTGCTGGTCATAGCTCTTTCCTTCCTCTCTCTCTGTTGTTGTTGTTGTTTTTTTCTTTTTTTTTAATTAATTAAAAAAAATAGATTAATTAAAAATGGGGATTATTACAAATGGAGGGAATTTAAAAGATAAGGTATTATATAGGATGGAGATTAATTAAAAAGGGAATAGTTAAAAAGACAAAGGGAAAATGAAAGTCTGAAATTAAAATAGGCAAAATAATTAAAAATGAAACGTATGTGCAGATGGGGGAAAGGCCGAGCGGCCAAGGTGAGGAAGAGAGAGCGTTTGGAAGGGGGTGCTGTTGCAGAATGCAGTGGGTTGGAGAGGCGTTGAAGCCCGTGGGCAGAGGGGATTGGAGTGAGGGATTAGCGTTAACGTGGAGTATAGCGAGGAGAGGGGCCGGAGGTTTTGATATCATTGTGGCAGAGTTGGGGAGGGAGCGGTGGAGTAGAAGGCTGGAGTGATAAGGGGCAGCGTGAGTTAAGTGGGAGTCGAGGTGCGAGGGATAGGATGGAGCGGAGAAGTAGCAGATAGCAGGGTTATGCGTTGACGCGTTGTTTGGAATACCGTGAGAAGATTGTCGTGGTAAGGAACCTGCGTGGGAGGCCGTGTGAGCGTTTGAACAGAAGGGAGCGGTGGATTAATTAATGCAGAGGGCGTAACTTAGGTGAGAGGGCGAAGTGGTGTATGCGCAGACCAGTGAGGGCGTATAGCAAGGGGAGTTTAGGGAATAGTGTGGCAGAGTTGAGTGGTGAGAGGGGGCCGGGTTGAGAGAGCCGACGTGAGGTTTAGGGAGCGAGCGGAAGCCGCAAGTAGAAGAGTAGGGGCGGTACCTATTGTGTAGGGTCGAGTGTGATGCCGATGGTAGAGCATTGTAGAGCTATAAGGAGAGCCGGCAGGGATGTAGGGAGGTGCGTAGAGTATAGGGAATGGAGATGCGTTGAGTTGTGAGGAATGAGGGTCGAGTTGTAGGAGAGGGCGTAGAAATTAAATATTTTTTGTTTTGTTTTTTTTTAATTTTTAATATGTAAAACAACAGAGAATAGAGAGCAGAGAGCAGGAAATAGCCAAATTTTCAACTTTGAAAACAGTAGAATTTTTTTTTTCAAATGTATAGCAGAACAAATCCAGCAGCAGCAGAAAGTGCAGAAATGTTCAATGAAAAAACTCAGAAATCTTTCTAGGAAAAACCCAGAATTTTCCAGAAACTCATTTTAAACACTTTTCCAGCAGCTCCAAAAATGGTGCAGAAGTTAAAATGCAGAGATTTTTCAATGGAAAAATAAGCAGTGAGAAAACCTTCAGATGCACAAGGCTGCGTCTCCAAACCAATTTCTGAATGCTGCCAAGGATTTTGAATGCTGCTCCTCAAAACCAATGCTGCTCTTCTTAAAAAAAAATGCTGCTCTTCTTCAAAACACCTTTCCGAATCCAGCAAAATGTCTGCTGCAAAAACTCTCTAAATGCTGCAAAAATGTCAAGAATTTTGCAGATATGCACAACTCATAAACACAAATGGCTAACTCAATTTGGAGCAGGGCCAGCAATCGCCCGCTTTGATACCATGTTAAACACCATGTTGAACACACACATGGTGTATGAGGAAGATGAACACACACACAAGAGACTCAACACGCAATGAAAGATAAGTGTGAGGCTTTCTTATTTTTCCATTATACATGATGTACATTTATAATACAATGGTGTGACTCTTGGTTTCACATTCCAAGGTCACTTGGACTCCATTGTGACTTTTCGCATTCCACACCTACCCATGTAGGATTAGGTGTTCCAACAGATCTCATTCCTTGAGATTTGACGGCCCTGATTGTGTTAGAATATTATATATTAAAGAGCAATGCAACACATAAAATATGTGGAAAACACAAACACACAAAACACATCAAACCAGAGAGACATAGATATACGTGGTTCACCCAATTTGGGCTACATTTGCCTCGAAAAGCTAGTCCTTCCTTTCTATTATCCAGCAAAATGAAGAGAAACAACCTACAACAGATCCGTTGTGATATCCTCTGTTCTCTCTCACAGTCTCCCTATCTATTTCTCGCTCAGAGAATACACATACAATACACATCTGCAATACAATACCCTCATACAAAGTGAGGGGTTTCCTTCTAGGGCAAAAAACCCTAAACTAAACATAACTTCTACCGTTAGATCATTCGCCTAATGAATGGCCCAGATTGACTATAAATTACTATACTTTTACGAAGCAATTTTACATATGTTTTTAGCTTCGGGGGCGTTGCCCCCGAAACCCCCCGCCAAGGGGGGGGCTCCATAAAGTCGCAGTCGCCCCCCCTGGACCCCTCAGGCAGCGTTTAATTACGGGTAGCTTTGCCGCCCCATTAAGGTACAAGGGTCCAACACTGTGATACAAAATAAACAAGACAATCAGGCTCCACACCCAACAATCTCCCACTTGGAGACTAATTGTAGCAACTCCATCGCTGCTTCATTTGCTGGATAATGAATCCACTTTGGACCTGGTTGTTTCTCATCTTCATCGTCATTCTTGAAGACCAATTGAAACTGAGCATATTCTCAGTTTCTCCCTGGTTACAACTTTTGTTAGCATATATGCAGGATTCTGGCTAGTGTGTATCTTTTCCAGCTTCAACTGTCCATCTTCCAATACTGACCATATGAAATGGTACTTGAGCTGTATGTGTTTAGTCTTGGAATGAAATGTTGATTTCTTTGCAAGATGAATGGCACTTTGGCTATCACTGTATAACGTGCCCATATCATGCTTCTAACCCAATTCATCCATAAACCTTTGTAACCAAATCATTTCTTGAATAGCCTCTATAGCAGCAACATACTCTGCTTATGTTGTTGAAAGTGAAACAACACTTTGGATTTTTTAAGCAACTGACAATTGTTCCACCTACAGTAAATACATATCTTGTAGTGCTCCTCCTGTTATCTCTGTCACCTGCCATATCTGCATCAACATATCCCTATAGAACAATGTTTGAACCACCAAAACATAATGCTTGATTTGTGGTACCTCTCAAATATACGAGAATCCATTTCAATTCCATCCAATTTTCTTTTTCTGGATTTTTCATGTACCTGCTTACAACTCCCACTGCATGCGCAATATTAGGCCTTGTGCAGACCATTGCATACATTAAGCTTCCAACTGCTGATGCATATGGAACTTTAGACATATAATCCATTTCTTCTTGGGTCTTTGGGCACATATCCTTACAAAGTTTGAAATGGCTAGCAAAAGGTGTACTAACTGGTTTTTCATTCCGCATATTAAATCTTTTCAACACCTTTTGTATGTACTCATTCTGAGACAGTGTTAATTTGCGATTTTTCCTGTCTCTAGTTATTATCTATAATATCCCAAAATGGGGATGCAGCAAGACATGAACACAAAACTGGAGTAGAAGTGATAAATCAACTCATAAAATTTAAGAAGAACACATAGCCATAATTTTGATATTATAGCAGCATAATGTATACAATATCTTGAGGAAATAATCACTGAAGATAGGCATCACAAGCCTCAAGAGAACATATACATGAAAAATGAAATACACTGCTACAGAGAAAATGCCCAAGGCTATGACAGTGCAGTTTTATTGAGGATAACTGCTGCTGGAATATGTCAATACATGGATCTACAATGACATAGCTCATACAATGTTGGGAGTGAAGATCTAGGCTCTCAAACACAATTTCAAGACAATCCTAGAAATATTTTCTGAAATATACAAAAATGGCAAAATGCCGGAGTTGCAGTCTTAAGACTGAGTAGTAGCTGCAACTCAATAACTGGATGGAGATGGCTGAAGATGATGCACAAGCTAAACAAACCTCCTCCAATGGATCTTCCAAGTGAAAGGCTGATCCTCACTGCAAATGCTCTCTGAAAATAACGCAGTCACTGAGGGATACTGCACTGTAGGTGAAATAAAATGGGTTGGCCAAGTGCCAAGATATGAAATCTGCTCTAGAATCTTCCTCACTTATCTCCTAAAGGAATAGAAGCCCCCTCCTTTGAAAAACAAGCTTTGGAAGTGGTGTTGTGAAACCTCCACTGCAACACCCTGCAACACAACGTTATACTTCAACAGAAATAACGTTGTAGCTGAAGGAGGTGGCTTGGCCTTGAGCCTGGATGTTGAGAAATGAAGTACAAGATCCCTCAAGAGGCCTCTATTGAAAGGAGAAAGAATTACTATACAGGAATTCCTTGTGCTAAGCATCACAACAATCTCAACTAAACAGTTGAAGAAAGCACAAAGCCATACATACCACAAAATCAATAATCCGTAACATGTCTTGCTATGGTTGCCTTGCCCTCCTTTTATACAAATGGAAGCCTTCTCACCATGGGTCCCACCCATTAGGGTTTCCTCCACCAAGGAATCTTCCTCCCACTATCACTGCGTTGTCTCCACAGATGATCTCCACCTCTTATCCCAACACTGTTAACTTGGTCAAACTTGACCTTGTCCTCATGCAAATGCCCCTTTTCACATATGAGGGTGTGAAATCCAGCTCCTATGATGATCCCTTTTCACATTATGAGGGATTTTATTCCTATTTCTGAAATGTATGAGCCTCCTTACCCATTTATTCATCTCCTAATTGTAAACAACAAAAATCAATATTTCAATTAGCTGCATGCTAATTTTGGAATATTACATTCTCATACCAAGGATTTGTTTTGCAACTCCCAAATCTTTCATTGCAAATGAATTTGCCAATTTTCTTTTTAGCAAACTTATTTCCTACATGTTAGACCCTGCAACAAGCATGTCATCTACATACAATAACAATATAATATAGCTGCCATCTTTTTTCTTTTTCAGGTAAACACAGTGATCAGAGTGACATCTAGTATAACCTTGTTCATACATAAACTTGTAAAATTTAGATACCACTGCCTTGGAGCTTGTTTTAAGCCATACAAGCTCTTCTTTAACCTACACACTAATTTTTCTTTCCCTTTGACCTCATATCCTTCTGGTTGCTGCATATAGATATCTTCCTCCAAAGCTCCATGAAGAAATTCTATATTTACATCTAACTATTCAAGATGCAAATCTTCCTCTACTACAAGACTTAAAATAGTTCTGATTGAAATCATCTTAACAACAGGAGAAAATATTTCATCAAAATCAATACCTTTCTTCTGTGCAAACCCCTTCACCACAAGTCTAGCTCTGTACCTTTGTTTTCCTCCATCTTCTTCCTTAAGCCTGTAAACCCATTTATTATGTAATGTTGTTTTACCTACAGGAAACTTGACTAAGTCCCAAGTATGGTTATGTATTAAGGATTCAATCTCTTCTTCCATGGGTAGCTCCCACTTCTTCCTGCTTTCAACCTGCATTGCTTCTTCATAACATTCGGGTTCAGAATCAATCAACAATAAATAATATAATGAAGGAGAGTATCGTTCAGGGGGTCTACTTATCCTGGTAGATCTTCTAACACCACTTTCAGGTGTTTGAGGTGCGTGTTGCTATTGTGGTGGTTGTTGTTGTCATGGTTGTTGATTATTATTATTTTCAGGCACCTTTACTTTTTCAGTGATCTCATCAAGAACTGTGTATTACTTGTTTTCTTTTTCCTGTTTCTTTTCCTGCAACTGATCTTTATACAATACTTTTTCATTGAATATTACATCTCCGCTCCTAATGATTTTGTGATTTTCATAATCATATAAGCGATAACCAAAACCATTAACACCATATCCAATAAAGGTACATTTATTTGAGTTTGCCTCAAGCTTTGTTCTATTTTCTTTATTAATATGGACAAAGGCCTCACAACCAAAAGGCTTTAAAAAAGAGTAGTTAACCTTTTTACCTCTCCATGCTTCCTCTGGAATACCACCATCCAAGAAACTTGAAGGCCCTCTGTTTATTAGATAAATAGAAGTATCTACAACATTTTCCCAGAATTGCAAAGGCAATCCTGAATGCAACCTCATGCACCTTGCACGCTCCATGATTGTTCTGTTCATCCTTTCTGACATATCATTTTCTCGTGGTGTTCTTGGATCTGTCTTCTCTCTACAAATTCCATGCTCTGAACAGTACCTATCAAACTCTTTGTTGCAATATTCACCTCCATTATCTGATCCGAGACACTTCAACTTCTTTCTTGTCTCAATCTCAACCAAAGCTTTCAATTTCTTGAAAGTATCAAATACACCATATTTATTCTGAATACAATATATCCAAGTTTTTCTAGTTGCATCATCAATAAAAGTAACATAATAACGAGAGCCACCGGGAGATGATACCTGAGCAGGTCCCCATACATCTGTATGCACAAGCTCTAATTTTTCGCTCTTCTTTTCTTTCCCAACTCTGAGAATTTTGTCTCTCTTCTGTTTTCCATAAATGCGATTCTCACAGAAATCCAAATCAACATTCTTCAAACCCGACAACAAATATTCTTGAGTGAAGAATCTTCATCCCCTTCTCACTCATGTGTCCGAACCTATGATGCCATAATGTTGCATCTGCGCCTTTGGAAGTTAAAGCATTAACAGAGTTAGAAATACCATTGCATAAATATAATGTACCAACCTTTTCGCCTTTTGCTATTACCAGGGCTCCTTTGGTGACCTTCCAAGTTTTATCTGTGAAAGTTGTCACACAACCTTCACCGCCTAACTGTCCTGTTGAAATTAGATTTTTCTTCAGATCTAGAACATGCCTTACCTCCTTTAATAACCATTGGTTTCCATTCTACTATTTTACAAGAACCTTACCCATTCCAACAATTTTACAAGTTTTATCATCACCCAAACAGACTTGTCCAAAATCTCCTTGAACATAGTCATGAAAATATTTCTTATCAGGTGTGGCATGGAATGAGGCCCCTGAATCTACTACCCAGGAATCAGTAACATTTTCGAAAGAAATAATCAAAGAATCTTGTAACACATCACCTGTCACATTTGCTTCATGATTGTTTTCTTGTTGTGCGTCCCATTCTTTTCCCTTCCAAGACCTGCAGTCTTACTTTAGGTGTCCTTTCTTTCCGCATTTCCAGAACACTATCCCCGATCTGGACTTGGATCTTCCTTTCCTTGATTTACTGCGATATGCTGAGCTCTTTCCTCTTTCCATTCTTCTTCCCATAGACTCTGCACTTGAAGCATTACCCGATGTCTCACCGGAGATTTTCCGTTGCATTTCCTCGCTAAGGATAGCACCGACAACATCATCAAACTTTAAAGTACTAGATCCAGAGACAGAGTTACTAATGGCCATAACTAAACCATTCCAACTTTCTAGCAATGAGCACAAAAATAACAAAGCTCTAACTTCATCATCGAAGTTTACCCCTACAGAACTTAACTAACTGGTAACTATATTAAAATAATTTAAATGGTCTGCAACAGATCCACCTTCTGACATCTTCATATTAAATAAACGTTTAATAAGAAATACCTTGTTTGAGGCCGAGGGTTTTTCATATAGTTTCGCCAATGCCGTAATCAAACCCTCTGTTGTTGTTTCCTTCGAAATATTGAAGGCTACCAAGAATATTACAACGGATCTGCTGTAGGTTGTGTCTCTTCATTTTGCTAGATAATAGAAAGGAATGATTGGCTGTTCGGGCTGGACGTAGCCCAAACTGGATGAACCGCGTATATCTGTGTCTCTCTGGTTTTATGTGTTTTGTGTGCTTGTGTTTTCCACATATTTTATGTGTTGCATTGCTCTGTAAGATATAATTTTCTAACACAAAATTGGTGGAAGCAAGCGCTAGAGTCAAAATACCTCTCCATTATAAGACAAAATCTCTTAAATCAGACTATCCCAAACATGCCTTTTTCTCGAATTTGGGCTTTATGCAAAAAACCCATCCCCTTCATCAACAACAATGTCTCCAAAGTTCCACATGGAGGAGACAACATAAAAATTTGGGAAGATAAAATTATGGGGCAACCTCCTCTCCTAAACAACCCAAGCACCCTGTGCATTCAAAATTTTCACTGAGATAAAGGGATAAAGACTTTGAGAAAATCTCTAGTTGGGAAGAGAGCTCCAACATCTGGAATTGTTGGACCTTTCCAAATATGCCTTCCCTCCTTGAAAATGATCAAATAACCTTGAAGGGCATGCTCCACGATGCAACTCCCCTATCAAAAGGCAAAGTTGGCAGCTTCAGATGGGATCCCTCTAGATCTTCCTGCACTATCAAAGTTGGGTATAAGTATCTTCATAAAGAAAAATTCCCCTCGCCTCGGGCCATTTGGAAACTAATTTGGAAATCAGAAGTGCTTCCAAAGGTCAAAATATTTATATGGACCTTGCTCAAAGGGAAGATCTTAACTACTGAAAACTTAAAAAGAGAGGCATTTATGGTGCTTCTAGATGTCCCCTGTGCCTCAAGGCCGAAGAGACAATATCTCACCTCTTTGTTGAGTGCCCCTTTGCCAATCAATGCTGGCATTCCCTTGTGGCTCCCTTTCATATTGCTCTTAGTGCAAACAACATGGTATCAAACCAGATTATCAATTGCAAGAAGAATTACCCATGGGGCAAACAAAAACAAGAATGTAGCTAGAAGAGTCTTGGATACCCTCCCCTATGTCTTACTGTGTAACATTTGGATTCAAGAAACACAGATACCTTCCAAGATCAAAATCCCTGCACAAGGAAAGTCCAGAGTAAGACTTGGAGTCTTACTATTGAGACCATCCTCTCCAAAAACAACAGCTATAACAACCTCAATGATCTACAAGCAAAAGAAAGAATCTTCCTCGGTAGTTCTCTAGACAACCCCTTGATGTGCAACAAAACTCTAGTCAATCAATTTTCCCAGAAGGATCAGTGGAAGATCAGACTAAAAGAGAAAGAGTTCATTGAGTGGCTTGACGAGATCACAAATCATGCGTTCTTCTTCGATGGTGCCTTGAAGGCAAACCCTGAGATTGCTAGGTCAGGAGGCTTCATAACATATGGGAACAGATGCATCGTGGCTTCTTTCGAATGGGGGCTTGGTTGTTTGTCTAATAATAGAGCTTAAGCTTACGCTCTACTAGAATGCCTTCAAATCATCAAGAATCTTAGATTGAAAAATGTCATGGTATTTGGTGATTCTGCAATCATCATTAGCATGATGAATCATTCAACGCAAACCCCCAACATAGCACTCAGCAGGCTTATTAATAGATGGTACATCTTGAGTAAGGATATTGGATATCTTTCCTTTTTTCATGTTCTCAGGAAAAATAATAAGAAAGCAGACTCCCAAGCTAACAAGGCTTGCAATAGACCCACCGGTCAACTCATTCTCCAAGAAGAGATTATCTTTTCTGCCTTGCCATGATTTAAATTCCCTTCGCAATCTCTTCCTGCCAGATTTACTATGCCTCTTCGTTCCTGTCAGGATACACCTGTCACACCCAAATATTGCTTAACGCCATTCTCGTGATCTTATACCTTCGTGTTTCCCATCTTGCCTCTCCTCCCAACCTTTCAGCTACCCTTGCCTCCCCTATTTATTCATCACCTGTTTCAACCATAACACCAGTTCTGTAAATGCGATTTTGCGCATTATTCAATCCCCTCTCCTTTCTGTGCTCATCGATCCTTCGACTTCGGCCTCTCGGGCCCTACTTCCTTTTTGCTAAAGTAGGATTTATGTAACATTAACAGACTCTCGAGCTTCAAATGTGAGATTAACACAACTAGTCCTTCATACTTCAGATACTTTAACTGTTCTATCATGATGGTCTTCAGCCAAACATCTTCAATTTTTTTAATTGAAATCTTAGCAAACTGACTTCACACATTTTTACGAATGATCTTAAGAAAGAAGCCTTGAAGATGTATATGTACTGACTTGAGGAAGGCATGTAGTTATATCTTGAAATAAATACTGCTTCAATTATCAATATAATACTTCAAGTGTAAACAAGATAATGATCCTTTAGCGCTGTTATTGACCTTTTGATGCTTTAATAATGCAGATAACGCTGGAAATGCTACCTTGATGTACTTCTGCCATAATAATCTGATCCTGAGGACCTGTACCATACCACTGCTCCACTGATGACACTTGGTATTCTACTGATAGGCATGCTGCTTTTTCCAACTACCAATTGATACTACTTTGATAAACCAAGCAATAATTTCACTTCAGCTCGTGCATGCACCC
The DNA here is from genome assembly GCA_034641835.2 of Pinus albicaulis. Taxonomy (NCBI): domain Eukaryota; kingdom Viridiplantae; phylum Streptophyta; class Pinopsida; order Pinales; family Pinaceae; genus Pinus; species Pinus albicaulis. The sequence goes on from CM076578.1 coordinate 1,056,256,895, forward strand.
ATAGTTAAGACAACCTTCATAGTTTCTACTATTGAGCTCTCCATTGTTCTCAACATAAATCATCAATATACTGAATCTGATCTTTGGCATCATTAACCTTTTGCTTATTCTGTCATTCTAGTTTAAAAGAATGCCATTTCATATTCCTTTCTAGGACTCCTCCAGAATCATTGTTGTTCTATATACAATTCAATTGATCTTCAGGAAGACACCTTCAATTTCTTTACTTGGAATCTACAAGGGCAGACCATGTTGGAAATGTTGTCATTGATGGCAAAGGAGGTAGCAGATGGAGAGACAGGAACAGTTACAAGGAGACAAAGACAGACAATGGAGGCAGCAAAGAGGAAATGAATATAAAAAAGAAAGGCAGAGGCAAAGGAGGCAAATATGGAGACAGAGCCGTTATCACAGCATTAGAGGCAGAGGCAGAGTGACAGAAGCAGCAGAGGCAGAGCCACAACTATTATTCCAAGAATATGTATATATATGGCAGGACCGTGTTGAAATGCCAGAGACCAAGGCCACTTATAATGGAGCGGAACCATAGTCGTAAATTCATTCGAATAATCCCTGTGCATTTAACCCCACTCATAGAAGAACCCTGCGGGAAACTGTGGTCACTTAACTCTGTTTTATGATAATAGAATTCCCGCTTTATAGAAAGAAATACATTTGTTTGTTCGTGTTAATTGAATTCCTCAACCGGAGATTAAACTCAGAGTTAATAAACGAGAATATACACAGGAGAGCGCAAACCAGATGTACAACCGTGGTTAATCACTGTAGCAAAACCACGAGCGGGTTTACAAGGTGGGTTGCCCCTCTTCGCACCGCTTTAGGCGAGTAAGCGGTAATCTTTGGTTGGGCAGCGATTCCACAAGATTGTTGACACGTGGCATAGGCGAGGTTGGAAAACCGCCCGTTAAAGTTCGTCCATCGCTCATTATCATTCGCGCATGTTGGTTGAGCGAAATCCGTCGGATTGCATGAGGTAAGGGATCGTGGTAACGACCATCGGATGGGCGTGAATTAAAAAAGGTGCGGTGCATGCGGTTGATTGGTTATTGATTGCATGTGTGGGGCCCAATCAAACATGTATTAAGGTTTATGGGTTTAATCCAAAGTTGGGATTATATGCGATGATATATATAAGCGACGGTTAACCTTTTATTAAAGTCAGTATATATGTATGAGCGAATGTGCATATATGGCAACATTCGAATGCTGTGTGAATATTCATATGACGTCGTTGAGTTATACACAAGCGCATAATAATCAAGGTATGGTCTGGCATAACGTTGGGTTGCGGCTCTACTGCTAACTATAGTGAGGAATATATGCATTGATATAGAGCGCATAACATAAGTGACTCGGGATTAATATCTCAAATCTCAGAAGATTTGAGATATTAACACTCTCAAATTTAAATTTAATTGAATTTGCCAGCGTGGAATTAAAGAGAAGTGTGAGATTGCCCGGATTGGGAAAATGATTGGGCAATGAAATTTTGGGATGCATTTACACACAGTTAAGTGAAATATTGAAAAGTACTGGGAATATGGTTGATTTATTAACACTTCAGATTTAAGCATTGAAACTGCCAGCGTAGAACAAAGCAGAGATTGTGAGATTGTCCGGAATTGGGAAATGATTGGGCATGAAACTTGAATGCAATTATGGAAAAGGAAAAGAAGAGGAAAGCATGCAGAGATGAAATTTCGGTGAACAGGAATATGTACAGGAATGAGTTGGACAAGTGAATAAGCACAGAAAACAGGGAATATGCAGATGACAGTGAACAAAGTGTATGCAGAACAGGTTCTTAACAGCAGCAGAAAAAGTCAAATCCAGTAAAGCCAAAATCCAGAAAAGGAGCAGAGTGAAATTGAAATGTGTAATTAAAATGTGAATGTAAATGTTGTAATTATTTTTATTGTGTGTGATGCAAAGGCAAGTATCCTAAGGAAAAGACAAAATCCCACTGTAGCATGGAAATTTGTACATATTGTAGTAATTATAAAAATGAGTTTGAAAAAAGAATAAGAAGACAGAAGCCAAAGAGTCATGAATGTTCATTCCAAATTCCTTGTGAAATACAAATAGTCATGTTAGAATTTCTATCTATAATATCAATTTAATAAGCTCAGGGGAGAGGAGAGGTAGAGAGAGAAAATACAGAGAATGTAGAATATAGAAGAATAAATCAGAGGAGATTAAGAGAAGAAGAGGATCTGAGAACATAGTGATATGAGGGTGTAAATGACAAAGCATTGATTTCCCAAATTGAGGAAGTTGGAGCTTCTAACTCAAGTTAACGACTTGATAGACATCGATTCACTGATGACTAAGGTTGAAACACCTCTGTAGTTGGTACAGAAATTTGAAGGGGAGTTAGTGCTTCCTTACAAGTTGTAACTAACGAGAATTGAGGTTAGACCTCTGTAGGTTGGTACTGCAGAGAAAAATAGTGGTGAGAGAGTTGGAGCTTGCCTTTGCATCACAACAATAATAAGATGTGGTTTTCTCCCTTTATGGGTTTCCACTTATATCTGGTGTCTCTGTGCATAATATTTATGTATTGATCTGATATGTATCATCTGCTTAATATCTGCTACTCTCATATTAAGTCTACTACTATATTATACTAACAATTGCTGCTTACATTCTAAGATTACTCACACATTAAATTGGATATGAAATGAAGGTGTAATTAAGTTTAATGAAAAGTTCTAAAAGATCAGGAATGTGTTAAATTGATTCACCCCCCCTCCTCTCAGTTTAACTAAAGGTTCAACAATTGGTATCAGAACAGGTTCCTTTGTTCAAGTCTAACAACTAAAATGATATCCTAGGTTCCCAAGATGGCTAGTAAAGAAGGATGCTCAACCAATAAAGCCCCCTTCTTCACTGGTGAAAATTATGCTTTCTGGAAAATCAGAATGAGGACATACATAATGTCTCTAGGAATAAAATGCAGTTGGCTGTGGAATTAGGATATGCCCCAAAACAGACAGAAAAAGAAACAAACAAGATTTTGTGGCTAGCTATAAAAAACCCATGAATGTATCCCTGAATGGATTAAAAATGAAACGAGTTTATCGAAGCATAGTTCCAAAGACTGCGCAGAAATGTAGGATACTCTTTAGAACATACATGAGGAGACAAGAAAGTAAAGACTTGCAAACTTCTAAAGTCTATAGAACCCAGGTTGAGAACTTAAAATGAATGATGATGAAGACATTGCCGGTTTTTCCTAAAGTTTGCAGAGAAATTATTAACAATATGAAAGCTCTGGAGAAAGAATCCCGGAAGGTATAATTGTACAAAAGATTCTAAGATCTCTTCCATCCAGGTTTAATCCCAAGGTGTATGCAATAGAAGAAACAACAGATTGGAGACCTTGACCATGAACCAGCTACTTGGAAATTTAACAGCATATGAGATTAGGCTCCCACAGAAGAAGCCAAGTATGAGGGAGGAAGCCTTTAAAATAGAAAAGAAGAAAGAAGAAGAGGAAGACATATGCTCTTGCTCGGATGAAGAAGAGGCAAAATTTGTCAAGAAATTGGGTAGAGGCTCAGGTAAATACAAAGGTAAACTTCCTTTCAAATGCTTTAACTGTGGAAGAGTTGGACACTATGTTGCTAAGTGTCCTCACAAGAAAGTAAGGAATCGGGCTCAAGAGTCAGAGAAAAATACATCAAAGAACTGGCAGAAAGGAAAGAAGTTCAGCAGAAAATCCTTCTATGCTCAACAAGACAGCAGTACGTCTGAATATCCAGATGAACTCTCAAGTGAAGATGGAACCTCTCAATTTTTGTTGATGGCTATAGAAGAACTTGAAGGTCTCCTGCTAGAAGATGAAGAAGAAGAAGGTGAATTTGATCTTGAGGGGGAGCTAATAAGTGCTCTAGAAGAGATTGATAGACTCAAGTTGAAATGCAAAAAACAAAAGGACATTCTCCTCAATTATGTACGAGAAGAAAAAAATTCAGAAGTCCTTATGCAGCTAAAGATAGAGCTTGAAGAAGCCAAGAAGATAGAGGACATGTTACTTAAGCAAATCAAGGAAAAAACTCAGGAACAAGAAAATTTGGAAGAAGAAGTAGTATGTCTGGAAAAGAAATTAGAAAATGCTAAAGGAAAGTGGTTATAAACTCTTCCCAAACAACAAGCTCTATTAAGTTGAATGAAATTTTGGTTGCTCAAAGATCCCTATGATAAAGCCGGAATAGGCTACGAGAAGGAGAGAATCAGTAAGGAAAAGAAAAGGTTGACAGAGATTATTTTTTGTAAAGCAAAGAAAGAATGATATTAGCTCAATTAAATTCCTCACAAGAGAAATGCAATAAGGAAGAACGAGAGATGAGAAGAAACCACTAGTATAAAGAATGTAATAAATACTAAACTGAATATGGAAATTTGGAAACCATCAAGAAAGTTCTTCCCTCTGAAGAATTACACATTGTAATGCGCCTAAGCTGGGACACATTGCTGCATATTTTCATACAAGGAGGAGTAATTCAAACCAGCAAAAGATGCAAATAGTGAAGAGACTGTCTCAAGCAAACAAATGAAGAAAACAACCTTACATTAGGTATGCAAATAATTTATATGGTTACTGTTTTTATTGTAAAGAATTTGGCCATAAAATTATTGAATGTAGAAAGTATGGACAAAGATTGATGTTCAACACCTCAAGGAGGTTTATGAAGGTTTATGATTCCAAAGAGTGCATCATTTTCGCAACTCTTCAAAAACTATGATCAAATGTTGTGTATGCAATCAAGTTGGACATATACCTTTCAAATGTCCTCTAAGAAAATGTAGTCCATCATCCCACAAAAGATACCAAACAAAAGGGTGCTTCCAGTGGCTAAAGAAGGAGAATAAATGTGACTGATTACTAGGACAAAATAAGACCACAGCCAGATTAGTACTGGAATGAGTGGATTCTTTCAACATATATTGGAAAGACAACAAAAGCAAGTTTATAACTCTTGATGAAAAGAAATCTGGCAATGTTACTTTTGGCAATGATAAATCAGGTAAGATCAAAGGAAAAGGCTCAGTCGGCATAGATAATGGCAGAGGAAAGGCCCAAGATGTACTGTTGTTATGGAGAACAGAAATAAGCGAGTGTCAGTCAGATGTGTGACAAAGGCTGTGAAGTTCTTTTTAGAGCACAAGATTGAGTAGTCAGGTCAAGCACAACAGGAAAGACTCTGCTCAAAGGTGTTCGAACAGAGAAAAATGTATACATAGTGAAAGAGGAAGATGAAGCCTGCCATCTTGGCAAACTTGAGGAGTCATGGTTGTGGCATAGGAGATTGGGACATCTCAGCTTTGACCATATCATCAAATTGAGCAAGAAGAAAGCTGTCAAAGACATGCCAGAAATAAAAAGGCCTTCAAGTACTATATGCAAATCTTGTCAATTGAGCTGAGACTACGCACATTCTTTGGGTCTAAGATGAGCTATCTTGAAGACCCTCCAGCTTGTGCACATGGACCTGTGTGGACCTGCTAGAACTAAGACACCAAGTGGAGAATCCTACTTCATGCTGATAATAGATGATTTCTCCAGAATGACATGGGTTGCATTTCTCAAGAACAAATCAGAAGCACTGGAAAAGTTTAATACATTCAAAGGATTAGCAGAAAATCAAACTGGATGCAAGCTAAAATGTATCAGATCAGATAGAGGAGGAGAATTCACAGATTATGACTTTGCAGATCTATGTAATGAACATGGAATAAAGCAACAATTTACCATTGCAGGGACACCTCAGCAGAATGGAGTAGCAGAGAGACAAAACAAGTCTGTACAACAAATGGCCAGAGCTATGATGCAAGAGAATAACATTACTCAAACCTTTTGGGCAGAAGCTGTACACACAACAGTACATATTCTAAACAAAGCTCATTTAAGACCTAACAGTGACAAGACACCTTATGAGCTATGGCATGGTAAACCTGCATCAATCAAGCACTTTAGAGTCTTTGGCGGCAAGTGCTACATAAAGAATAATGATGAAAATCTAGGGAAGTTTGATGCAAGAGCAGATGAAGGAATACTCTTAGGATATGCATCCAAGAGTAAAGGATACAGATGCTACAACAAGACTCTTCGAAAAATTGTAGAAAGTATTGATGTAAGATTTGATGAAGAACTTCCAAACAAGACAAGAGATATAGATTGCAACAGCCATCCTGAAAATCATGAAGAAGAGAACCAAGATGATGAAGAAACAAGCAAAACATCAGAAAATGTTGAAGTGAACTCAAAAACCCCCTCAAGATACACTCAAAAGAACCATCCAGAAGATCAAATCATAGGAGACAAGAGTGTAGGAGTGCAAACAAGAAGGAAGCTAACTGAACAGACAGAAGAAGTATACATAACAATGTTATCACAAATAGAGCCAAATAAGTTTGAAGAAGCCAGCAAGGACAAGTATTGGGTAAAAGCAATGAATGAATAATTGGACCAAATTGAGAAGAACAATACCTGGGAACTAGTTCCTAGACCAATTGAGAAGAATATCATTGGTTCAAAATGGGTATTCAAAAACAAAATGAATGAGCAAGGACAAATAATCAGGAATAAAGCCAGGCTGGTCTGCAAAGGATACTCACAAATTGAAGGACTTGATTATGAAGAAACATTTGCCGTTGTAGCCAGAATGGAAGCTATCAGAATGTTCCTGCCATTTGCATGCTACCAAGACTTCAAGGTATATCAAATGGATGTAAAGTCTGCTGTTCTTAATGGAGATCTAGAAGAAGAAGTGTACATGGAACAACCAGAAGGCTTCTCATTGACAGACAAAGAAGACTATGTATGTGTTGGAAATATGATGTAGAGTGTTGTCCTTGATGGCAACCCACTGAATGGAGATGAAGACATGCGACTGTTGACATGTGTTGTCCTTGATGGCAATCCACCTGATGAAGTTATTCTTGACTTGATGGACTTGGTAAATGATGTAAATCTGATGTTTGTTGACAATATGATGCTGAGTGTTGTCCTTGAAAGGCAACCCACTTGATGAAGATGATGAAAACTTACTTGATGAAGTTGTGCTTAAGAGAATGTGTTCCTGATAAAGAAAATATGATGTTTCTACAGTGTGTACAGAAGGCTATGAAGAAAGGATTTTAGAATGTACTCAAATTATGATGAAAAAGAGTATGTCTCTTGGTATACACGGATTGGCCTAGGGGAAGTCGCGTATGCACGCGGAAAAGAACGTACCAAGTCGCGTATGGGATAAAGCGCTCAAAAGGTGCAAAACCAAGGGTAACCACCATGGTATTAACCCATGGTATTGAGTAATGATCCGCCTATTTGACCCCGTCCAGGTAGTTTTGGGCTCATGGTATTGTTTTGGCCCATGGTATTGAAAAAGGGGCTCATGGTATTGAAAAAGGAAAACCTATATAAGAAGAAGAATTTCATTGTGCAAATGATGTGTGTGGGTGCAAGATGTCTGAGCTTAAATGAATACTTCTCTCTGAAGTAGATCTGAATGGAAAGGGTTACACTTGAATGATAAATCTGAATATATGATGCACCAATGATGAAGAAGGGGATCTAGATTTGAAATGCACTTGTATCTGCTAGATCTGCTTATGGAAGGCCTAGATCTGTGATGAGGCGAACATCTAGGCGAACATCTGACTGAAGTGAAAAGGGTAAATCTGAATTGAACATATGATCTGATAAAGTATGCTGCTCTGTAATCATTGAAGATCTATACGCTACTTTTCCGCGAAGGAAGCGCGTATACACGCGGCTTCTCTGAAGTAAAAGCGCGTATGCGCAATAAAATATACACTGAGGTGTACGCTGGTTCGTGTGGACGGAAGCGCGTATATACGCGACATCAGTGAAGTAAAAGCGCGTATGCAAACTAGGGTTTGCTGAAGCAAGGGGTATGAAATATCTGATCTGTTCTGCTGTGTTTCTGCTATCTGATCTGTGTTGATATGTATCTGTTGATGATGTATGTCTGTACTTAAAAGTATGGAAAGGGTTCGGTCTGGAAATATGATGAATTGTGGCCCGCAAGTTGTGTTCTATTGAAGTGGTTGGATCCAGTGTGAAAATTGATGAAACGTGGTCCAAGGTGGTGCTGAGGGTTGTAGCCTTCAGTCAGGGGGTTGTAGCTCCCTTCCAGGTGAGGCTGGTAAACGAGATCGGGGGGTCGTAGCTCCCTTCCAGGAGAGGCCGGTAAACGAGTCAGGGGGTTGGAGCTCCCTTCCAGGAGAGGCTGGTAAACGAGCGCAGGTGGGTGCCTGCGTGCTGGTCAAGTCTGCGCCAACACATATGTTGTAACATGTTTTCTCTATAATAAAATATTGAAGGCTGAGCAACTGCAGCGGTGGTTTTCTCCCGACTTGGGTTTCCACCTAAAAATCCCGGTGTTCATGTGTGATGCTTTGTGTGATGATTTATTCTGTTCTTACTGCACATGTTTACTGCTTATTGAATATCTGATGAATAAATGAAGGAATGATTTAAGTGAAGAATTAATGACATAAATAGATATCTGTGTATACGCAAGTTTCGTAAAGGGTATCCGCGTATATACGCAAGTCTGGTTCAGGAAAGTAGCGTATGCGTTTTAGAAGCAAGAAAAGTGAAATTTTTGAATATGCAGTAAATACTGATTCACCCCCCCCCCTCTCAGTATTTTTCCCAACAATTGGTATCAGAGGGTGGTCCTTCTGCAGAAGCTTGATCGCTTGAAGGAGATCCGTCGCAATGGGAAGTCAAGAAGGAGTGATGTCTATAAAGCCACCTCTATTCAATGGAAGCAATCTAATATTCTGGAAGGTACGAACAAAAGCATATCTGCAAAGTCTTGGTGCAGATGTATGGGCAATCGTGGAAGAAGGTTATCAATACTCGGCAAGTATTCCTATTGATGCAGCTGAAAGAAAGAAGTATGAAATCAATGCCAAAGCAGTGAATGTCTTATTGGGAAGCATGTCTGAATCAGAATTTGCTAAAGTAATGCAGCTACATTCGGCAAAAGACATATGGGACAAGATCATTCTAAGCTATGAAGGAGACACAAAGGTAAAAAGTGCAAAACTCCAAACTCTTAGAATTGAATATGAAAATTTGAAGATGCATAGTGATGAGAGTGTTGCCAGTTTCTTTCTTCCTCTGGATGATATTGTAAATCGAATGAGAAATTTGGGTGAAACCATAACTGATACTACTCTGGTGGAAAAGGTCTTAAGATCATTGACTTCAAAATTTGACTCTAAAGTTTCAGCTATTGAAGAAAGGCAAGATTTGCAAACTCTCACTATTGTTCAATTACATGGTACTCTGACTGCTTTTGAAATGAGACAAGGAGGCCCTTCTCAAGTAAGAGAAGCCGCTTTTAAGGCATCTACAAAAGGAAAGGAAAAGGAAGTTGTCAAAGAATCCAGCTATATATCCGATGAAGAAGAAGCGAATTTCGTGAGAAAGCTCCAACTAGGTACCGGAAGATTCAAAGGTAAGCTTCCCTTCAAATGTTTTGAGTGTGGAAAAGTTGGTCACTATGCTGCTAAATGTCCTTATAGAGAAAAACATGGTAAAGGGAAACAATTTGAGAAGAGAAAGAGTTATTATGCAAAAGAAGATGATGATGAAGTGTCCAGTGAAGATGAAGAAGATTCTGACCAAGATCTGAAAGTGCTCATGGCTAAGAAGCAAAAGAAGAAGGTTATTCGAGGAAAGGAGATACCTCAGAAATAATGTATAGCAAAAATTGAAGAAGATGAAACAGATTCTGACGAAGATCTACAAGCACTCATGGCAAAGAAGAAAAAGGAGAAGGCCACTTGTAATACTCTTCTTTGTGAAAACAATAGTAAAGATAGTGAAAGTAAAGTTGTGGATCTAGAAGAAGCTCTCAAGATTAAAGTTGAAGAACTACAAAGTTCATACAATAAGCAAGAAACTATCTACAAAGAGATGATCTCACAAATGAAAGATCAAATAGAAATGCTGAATGGACAGGTGGACAAGTATCAAAGGTTTCATACTTATGCATCTAATCGAATTAAAGATCTAGAAGCAGATCTTGAAAAATCAAGCAAGAAGAATGAAGGACTTGAAGTCGCTATCATCTTTCTGCAAGCAGAGCTAGAAGCATCAAGTAAGGAAAATGAGGAACCTCTACAATCCTTTGAAAAGGAAGGCCTTGAAGCAGAAATTATCTCTCTCAAAGAAGATCTGGAAAAATCAAATAAGAAGAATGAAGAGCTGGAACAAACATGTGAAGGAAATGAAGATTGGTTGAAAGAAGAGATTCTAAATCTGAAGGATCAAGTTGAAGATGGAAGAAGGAAAGAAGAAAGCATGACAAAGCAATGTCAAGCCTTGGAGGTTGAGGTAAACATTCTCAAAGGTAAATTGGAAGAAAAGGTAAAACTGTTGAGGTTTCATGATAGTACTAATATTCTGAACAATATTCTGAGTAATCAAAGGTCTCCTGCTATCAAACATGGTCTTGGTTTCCATGAAACTGTTAAAGGAGAATCTAGCTCACAAGGAAGTGCCAAAAATTCAGAAGATCTCAATGCAAAACCTGATGTGTTGAAAGAAACAAAAGATCAACCAACAACCATGAATTCTCAAAAGAATTCATTCAAGAACGTTGAATGTTTTAAATGTCATAATTATGGGCATGTTGCAGCAAATTGCAGGAGCAGATCATTTCAGCCACAAACAAACAAGTTCTACTCAGAAAGGTACTCTAGCTTCTTCAGGGGATATTGTTTTTCATGTAACAAGTATGGACATAAAGCAGCTGATTGTAAGAGGAGGAAGAATAGAAATACTCATTATGATTCTTATGTTTATTTCTCTGGCCACATGAGATGTTATGCTTGTAATAAGTATGGACATGTAGAAAAGGAATGCAGGATGAACAGATCTGGGAAAGTGGACAATTTTCAGCACACTGTTGGAAAGCTCAAGCAAATTTGGAAAAAGAAGGAGGACCGATCAGAAACGTAGGGAATTCAGACCATACTGCAGTCATCCGCTTCTGGAAGCTTACTTCTCTGATTGACTGCAGGAATGATGTGGGATACATTAGGAGATTTAGTAATGTATCGTCACAGGGGGAGCAATGCATGATGACTCTCATGGTTGATTTGATTATTATGGTTAGATGTATTTCTGACAGTGTATCTGGTGTGAAGAAAAGACAGGAACAGAAGGTAAATTTGCAGAAGGAGATGAAGGTGTAAAATTTTCTATATTACACTTTCCATACGCGAGTTATATTCACAAAAGTCGCGTATACACGCGAGTTTCAGCAGACACAGTCGCGTATTCATTGATGATAAAAGAATTTATCTGATAACTGAAGATCTGGAGCAGAGGTCCAGGGGGAGCATCAGTCTGACTGCTGATGATTGCACTGTTAGCATTATTCTGGTTATACTCATAATAATGAAATGATACATGGGTTCTTGTGTTGAACATTATGGATGAAGCCTGGTTGCTTTTTGATGAAGAGCACTCGTTGTTGAGATGAAAGTCTTATAATTCAGAGATGAGGACAGATCATGCAGAGATTGTTGCTGATGACGTGCTGTTGAAAGGTGCTTCAGATTGCAAGCTAAGGAAGAGCATTGGTTTAGGGGGAGCAACAGGTTGAATACTAATGATTGTATTGTTGGCAATATGACTGCTTGTTCTTTGCTTTTGTGATACTCATGCTCAAATGATGATGTCTTGGTACATGATTTATTATGATGAGTTTTTCAGCCCTGGTTGCTGATAAGTATCCTTTGTACTCACACATGGATGAGTTGGATGTCATTTGATTCAGAAATAAATCATGCAGAGTGTGTTCTATGGTTGAGAGATCTTTTGCCTACATATGCTACTTCATGTTAAATCTTGAAGATCATGGTGATGTTGGACCACATGGATGATTGCTTGACACCTATGTGAAGATGCTGTTCTGATATGAGAATCTCTCTTGGAAAGATTGTATTGATGCTGCAAAGAATCTAAAGGCTTGGTTACTATTGTACTGATGCCACAACCGTTGGATGACGCTTGAAGACACAACTACATCGTTCTATCTATCTGTAGTCCAGGGAAGCATTCAAATGTCTCAGAAAGAAGCTGAACACTGTCTTTGCCTCACAGAGAATCAGATCTGGTTGAAATTTAGAAGATGGCTTGGGATACGCGGGTTTCCTGAAACACAGTCGCGTATGTACGCGAGTTCCTGCACATAAAACCGCGTATGGTTGGTTGCTGACAATTTTTGGTTGGTTCAGCTCTCTTCAGCATAGCTGCAATGCTGTTTGGTATCTCTGATACTGTTTGGTATCTCTGGTGGTGTTCCAGTTCTCATAATTCTGTTTCTAATGTTTTGATGAAGATGCCTTGATGATTTGATGGTGGAAGTTTTCAGGATGCACAAACTAAGGGGGAGCCTTAGTCTTTTGGAAAGATTGCTTGGTTGCACAGATTCAGGGGGAGCATTAGCGTTGCTGAGTACAATGCATTGTTGGCATTATGATGGTTCTGAAATATGTTCTCTTTCTTGAGGACTTTCTGGTGTTGGTCTTAAAGTTATATTTGTAGTTTGATGAAAAGGTCATGTTGAGACCCATGATGTAAAATTGTAATATTCAGTCATGTAAGGACTTGTCTAATTTGTAAACCCACTTGGTTGGGTAGCTGAGTCAAATTTTGTAAACCCACTTGGTTGGGTAGCTGAATTGAAATGTGTAAACCCACTTGGTTGGGTACTTGAGTCTCATATGTAAATCCACTTGGTTGGATATTTGATGTAAGTATGAGTCTTTGGTGATAGGAAGAGTCATGTACCTTATTGAAAATTATGTTTGAAGTTTAAGCATGAACTCAGGGGGAGCTTGGCCACTTCAGCACATATCAGATCTGCAGAATGTTTCTTCCTCATGAGGAGGAGAGTGTTGGTTTTTGATCCGCCCTTTGCCCTTGATGTCAAAGGGGGAGAGAGACATGGTGTTTGAATGAAGAGAAGATAATGATGTCAAATATTTGGGAGAGTGACATATTTGGGAGAGTGACATGGTATCTATCTGCTGTGGTAACCAAACACCATCATGGTTGCCATCAAGTCCAAAGGGGGAGATTGTTGGAAATATGATGTAGAGTGTTGTCCTTGATGGCAACCCACTAAATGGAGAAGAAGACATGCGAATGTTGACATGTGTTGTCCTTGATGACAATCCACCTGATGAAGTTATTCTTGACTTGATGGACTTGGTAAATGATGTAAATCTGATGTGATATGTTATTGAGTGTTGTCCTTGAAAGGCAACCCCCTTGATGAAGATGATGAAAACTTACTTGATGAAGTTGTGCTTAAGAGAATGTGTTCCTGATGAAGAAAATATGATGTTTCTACAGTGTGTATAGAAGGCTATGAAGAAAGGATTTCAGAATGTACTAAAAAAAAAGAGTATGTCTCTTGGTATACGCGGATTGGCCTAGGGGAAGTCGCGTATGCACGCGGAAAAGAACGTGCCAAGTCGCGTATGGGCTACAGCGCTCAAAAAGTGCAAAACTAAGGGTAACCACCATGGTATTGACCCATTGTATTGGGTAATGATCCGCCTAATTGACCCCGTCCAGGTAGTTTTGGGCTCATGGTATTGTTTTGGCCCATGGTATTGAAAAAGGGGCTCATGGTATTGAAAAAGGAAAACCTATATAAGAAGAAGAATTTCATTGTGCAAATCATGTGAGTGGGTGCAAGATGTCTGAGCTTAAATGAATACTTCTCTCTGAAGTAGATCTGAATGGAAAGGGTTACACTTGAATGATAAATCTGAATATATGATGCACCAATGATGAAGAAGGGGATCTAGATCTGAAATGCACTTGTATCTGCTAATGGAAGGCCTAGATCTGTGATGAGGCGAACATCTAGGCGAACATCTGACTGAAGTGAAAAGGGTAAATCTAAATTGAACATCTGATCTGATGAAGTATGCTGCTCTGTAATCATTGAAGATCTATACGCTACTTTGCCACGAAGGAAGCGCGTATACACGCGGCTTCTCTGAAGTAACAGCGCGTATGCACAATAAAATATACACTGAGGTATACGCTGGTTCGTGTGGACGGAAGCGCGTATATACGCGACATCAGTGAAGTAAAAGCGCGTATGCAAACTAGGGTTTGCTGAAGCAAGGGGTATGAAATATCTGATCTGTTCTGCTGTGTTTCTGCTATCTAATCTGTGTTGATATGCATCTGTTGATGATGTATGTTTGTACTTAAAAGTATGGAAAGGGTTCGGTCTGGAAATATGATGAATTGTGGCCCGCAAGTTGTGTTCTATTGAAGTGGTTGGATCCAGTGTGAAAATTGATGAAACGTGGTCCAAGGTGGTGCTGAGGGTTGTAGCCTTCAGTCAGGGGGTTGTAGCTCCCTTCCAGGAGAGGCTGGTAAACGAGATCAGGGGGTCGTAGCTCCCTTCCAGGTGAGGCTGGTAAACGAGTCAGGGGGTTGGAGCTCCCTTCCAGGAGAGGCTGGTAAACGAGCGCAGGTGGGTGCCTGCGTGCTGGTCAAGTCTGCGCCAGCACATATGTTGTAAGATGTTTTCTCTATAATAAAATATTGAAGGCTGAGCAACTGCAGCGGTGGTTTTCTCCCGACTTGGGTTCCCACCTAAAAATCCTGGTGTTCATGTGTGATGCTTTGTGTGATGATTTATTCTGTTCTTACTGCACATGTTTACTGCTTATTGAATATCTGATGAATAAATGAAGGAATGATTTAAGTAAAGAATTAATGACATAAATAGATATATGTGTATACGCGAGTCTCGTAAAGGGTATCCGCGTATATACGCAAGTCTGGTTCAGGAAAGTAGCGTATGCATTTTAGAAGCAAGAAAAAGTGAAAGTTTTGAATATGGTTAAATATTGGTTCCCCCCCTCTCGGTATTTTCCCCAACGGTATGTGGGCGAAGAAGGCCCTATATGGTGAAATAGGCTCTGATCGTGCTTGGTACTCAAAGTGGATAAATATTTGCAAAAAGCAGGGGTTTTAAGAGAGGTGGAGTAGACAACAATCTATACATAAAAGCCCATGAGAATGAACTCCTGATTGTTGTAGTGTATGTTGATGACATTATGTTTGGAAGCAACAAAGATGAACTAGCAAAAGGGTTTGCTGATGAGATGAAAACAGAGTTTTAAATGTCTATGATTGGAGAGCTCAGTTTCTACTTGGGACTGCAAATTCAACAAAAGAACATAGGCACCTTCATCTCTCAGGAAAAATACTTAAAAGAAATGCTAAAAAAATTCAAAATGGAGGACTGTAAACCTGTGACAACACCCATGATCACGGGATGCAAGCTGTGTGCTGATTATGGGACTGTAGATGTAGATCAAAAACTCTACAGATCCATGATAGGAAGCTTGCTGTATTTGACAGCATCAAGACCAGACATCATGCTAGCAGTAGGACTAGTGGCAAGATATCAAGCAGCACCTAAACAAAACCATCTTCTGGCAGTAAAAAGAATACTCAGATATCTACAAGGAACAACACAGTATGGACTTTGGTATCCTAAAGGCAAAAGCTTCACTTTAACAACATACACAGATGCAGATTGGGCTAGTTGTGTTGATGACAGGAAAAGTACAAGTGGAGGTGCTTTCTATCTAGGAGAAAGTCTGGTGGCATGGTTAAGCAAGAAACAAACATCCATCTCTCTGTCTACAGCTGAAGCAGAATATATAGCAGCAGCAGCATGTTGTACACAAGCCATGTGGATGAAGCAAACTCTTCAAGACATGAAGGTAAGCATTGATGAACCTATCTCAATCAAATGTGATAATACAAGTGCTATAAGTATATCTAAAAATCCTGTACTTCACTCAAAAACTAAACATGTTCCAATCAAGTATCATTTCCTCCGAGAACAAGTGGCTTAGAAGATAGTAAAGATGGAATATGTACCAATGAAGGAACAGACAGCTGATATATTTACCAAACCTCTTGCTAGAGAACCATTTCAGTATTTGAGAGATAAACTAGGGGTAATATCTGTAGATGCTACTCTCTGATATAAAGAGAAAACACAATTTCAGGGGAGAACAAAAACGAAAATATCATTTCAGGGGGAGAACAAAAACGAAAATATCATTCCAGGAGGAGAACAGTCAGCAAGGAAAGCATGAATCAGGTCCTCAGGATCAAAGGATTAAGGCAAAAGAACACCAAGTTATTATCCTAGAGCTATCTACATTATTAAAGCATCAAAAGGTCAATTACAGAGCAAAAGGATCAGTATTGTGCTCTGAAACATTATATTAATAATCTGAAATATAAAAGACGAGTAGTGATTATCATTTGAAGCCTCTCAGCATTTTAGTTGCTGAATCCAATCATACATCTCTGACTAGATAAAGCTGATACAATGTATTCTATGAAGTATCATTATTCTCAAAGTGTTCTCTCAACAAGTCTTATACATCTCTATGTAGCAGCATGGTATAAAGTCAACAAAAGAGGGCCTAAACATAACTCAGAGAGAGGAAATGCAAAAAGCAACCCTTTGCCATTGATGTCAAAGGGGGAGGAAGAGCAAACAACAGGAGAAAGAGCAGGCAAACAGAGAAAATGTATTGCCATCAATACCAAAGGGGGAGACTGTTGGAAATGTTGTCATTGATGGCAAAGGAGGTAGAAGATGCAGAGACAGGAACAATTACAAGGAGACAAAGACAGACAATGGAGGCAACAAAGAGGAAATTAATATAAAGGAGAAAGGCAGAGGCAGAGGAAGAAAATACGGAGACAGAGCCGTTATCACAGCAGTAGAGGCAGAGGCAGAGTGACAGAAGCGGCAGAGGCAGAGCCACAGCTGTTATTCCAAGAATATGTATATATATGGCAGGACCGTGTTGAAATGCCAGAGACCAAGGCCACTTATAATGGAGCGGAACCATAGTCGTAAATTCATTCGAATAATCCCTATGCATTTAACCCCACTCATAGAAGAACCCTGTGGGAAACCGTGGTCACTTAACTTTGTTTTATGATAATAGAATTCCCGCTTTATAAAAAGAAATACATTTGTTTGTTCGTGTTAATTGAATTCCTCAACCGGAGATTAAACCCGAAGTTAATAAACGATAATATACACAGGAGAGCGCAAACCAGATGTACAACCGCGGTCAATCACTGTAGCAAAACCGCGAGTGGGTTTACAAGGTGGGTTGCCCCTCTTCGCACCGCTTTAGGCGAGTAAGCGGTAATCTTTGGTTGGGCAGTGATTCCACAGGATTTTTGACACGTGGCATAGGCGAGGTTGGAAAACCACCCGTTAAAGTTCGTCCAGCGCTCATTATCATTCGCGCATGTTGGTCGAGCGAAATCCATCGGATTGCATGAGGTAAGGGATCGTGGTAACGACCGTCGGATGGGCGCGTGAATTAACAAAGGTGCAGTGCATGCGGTTGATTGGTTATTGATTGCATGTGTGGGGCCCAATCAAACATGTATTAAGGTTTATGGGTTTAATCCAAAGTTGGGATTATATGTGATGATATATATAAGCGACGGTTAACCTTTTGTTAAAGTTAGTATATATGTATGAGCGAATGTGCATATATGGCAACATTCGAATGCTGTGTGAATATTGATATGACGTCGTTGAGTTATACACAAGTGCATAATAATCAAGGTATGGTTTGGCATAACGTTGGGTTGCGACTCTATTGCTAACTATAGTGAGGAATATATGCATTGATATAGAGCGCATAACATAAGGGACTCGGGATTAATATCTCAAATCTCAGAGATTTGAGATATTAACACTCTCAGATTTAAATTTAATTGAATTTGCCAGTGTGGAATTAAAGAGAAGTGTGAGATTGCCCGGACTGGGAAAATGATTGGGCAATGAAATTTTTGGGATGCATTTACACACAGTTAAGTGAAATATTGAAAAGTACTGGGAATATGGTTAATTTATTAACACTTCAGATTTAAGCATTGAAACTGTCAGCGTAGAACAAAGCAGAGATTGTGAGATTGTCCGGACTTGGGAAATGATTGGGCATGGAACTTGAATGCAATTATGGAAAAGGAAAAGAAGAGGAAAGCATGCAGAGATGAAAGTTCGGTGAACAGGAATATGTAAAGGAATGAGTTGGACAGGTGAATAAGCACAGAAAACAGGGAATATGCAGATGACAGTGAACAAAGTGTATGCAGAACAGGTTCTTAACAGCAGCAAAAAAAGACAAATCCAGTAAAGCCAAAATCCATAAAAGGAGCAGAGTGAAATTGAAATGTGTAATTAAAATGTGAATGTAAATGTTGTAATTATTTTTATTGTGTGTGATGCAAAGGCAAGTATCCTAAGGAAAAGACAAAATCCCACTGTAGCATGGAAATTTGTACATATTGTAGTAATTCTAAAAATGAGTTGGAAAAAGGAATAAGAAGACAAAAGCCAAAGAGTCATGACTGTTCACTCCAAATTCCTTGTGAAATACAAACAGTCATGTGAGAATTTCTATATATAATATCAATTTGATAAGCTCAAAAAAAGGTGAGAGAAAATATAGAGAATGCAGAATATAGAAGAATAAAGCAGAGAAGATTAAGAGAAGAAGAGCAGATACAGAACATAGCTGATATCTGGAGTAAATCAGCAAACATTCAGTTTGATAAATTGAGGAAGTTGGAGCTTCCCTATCAAGTTGCAGCTTGATAGCTGCCAGTTGCAGCTGACTAAGGTTGAAGCCTCCTGTAGGTTGGTGCCTGCAGAAATTTGAAGGGAGTTGGTGCTTCCTTACAAGTTGTAGCTTGCAGAATTGAGGTTGGAGCCTCCTGTAGGTTGGTGCCTGCAGAAAAACAGTGGTGAGAGGGAGTTGGAGCTTGCCTTTGCATCACAACAATAATAAGATGTGTTTTCTCCCTTTATGGCTTTCCACTTATATTTGGTGTCTTTGTGCATGATATTTATGTATTGATCTGATATGTATCATCTGCTTAATACCTGCTGCTCTCATATTAAGTCTACTATTATATTATACTAACACTTGCTGCTTACATTCTAAGATTACTCACACATTAAATTGAATATGAAATGAAGGTGTAAATAAGTTTAATGAAAAGTTCTAAAAGATCAGGAATGTGTTAAACTGATTCACCCCCCCCTCTCAGTTTAACTAAAGGTTCAACAGACCACTCACAGTTTTATCTCTCATTTAAATGCTTTCCTCCAAGGGGACCTTCTATAGATGAGTGATGTAATGATATAATGATGATAAGAATTTCTCTTACTTATCCTTCTTAAATTGTTTCATTGTTAACTTTTGTAGTGTGATGCACAGTGTGATCATCCTTTATGGATCTTTCCAGTTTTATAGCTAAAAGCATATTTTTAGTGATTTTAACCATTCATCACTTAGTGTGCTTATGTCTTCTTAGCTTACATGTTCATGGCTGATGTTCCCTCTACCACTGTGGCTGCTTACTACCTTCTCTCCTTCCATCAACCTGTTGGCTATTGAATGCTTCAGGTATCCTTCTTCCTCTACAGTTCTCTGTCAGCAGAATTGTCCTTTCCCTTCGTGAACTTTTAGCTGTTATTATTCCAAGGACCTCTTCTTGGACTACTTTTATGGGGACTATTTATGAATGGAGTGTAAAAACTCTAGTAAACTTGAATAAGTATATATTATTATTGATAAAAGATGAGATATGAGATATGATTACAATGGGGAATCACCGAGGCTTTAAATATAGCCTCATGGTGTCCCTTGGTGAAGAGGCATGATCTTTGATCATGCCCTTTCACTTAATAAAACCTAATATAACTATATCTAACTAACAATTAATAAAATATACAGAACATTGCCCCTCTCTTAAAGATGTTTTGTCCTCAAAGCATACATAACGATGGAAAATGTTGACGAACACCTGGGTTTCTTGAGCGGTGGGCTCTTGCTTCCCACATTTTAAAAAGATCGTGAAGCATCTTCTCGATCTCCATATGTTGGTGATGTGGATAGCGACAAGATTTGATATTGACAGGGTCGGGTCCTTTCTTGACTTCTATTGGATGTTCATGTTCCTTATTAGGAGGTATTTTTATTGGCAGGTCTTGGAAGACTTTTTCGTGTTTCCTAACTATTCCTTGTTCTTCTGGTGATTTTTCGTGATTTCTCTTTAGATTTAGAGGTAAGTTACCAACAATTATCATTCGATGCAACTTCTCCTCATCATCAAATGCTTCCTTCTTAACAACCATATCTGCGTGAACATCGAAGGCCTCAACAGCTTCTAACACTGTATCAGTGGCTTCGAATGTGTTTATCTCTTCAAATTTTTCTTTCAATTCTGGGGATGAAACATTTTGCTGTTTATAAGAAACTGTATTTTCATGGATTCTTTCATTTTCAATGACTATGTCTGTTGTTGCATCTGTGATAACAGTCACGTTAAATTCTTTATGTGGCTCCTTCACCAACATTGTTTCTTTTTCTGCCATTGGATTTTCATTTATATAAAAGTTTTCAATAACTTCTGTTGTCGCATTACTAGCTTTATAAGTGGATTGAGTTGCATTTTCTTCTCTTGGTTTCTCAGCTCTATAACTTTCATGGTTGATTTCAGAGTCTCTACTTCTAGGTGGTTCAACACTATAGCCTTCATGTGAGCTGATTTCCAATTCAAGCTCATTTAATTGCTCTTTTTCAAACATGTTATATTCATGATGATGATCTGAATTAGCTGAATTTTTTAGTTGATTATGTTCGACATTTGGGAATATTGGAAGTTGTGTCTGACTTAACTTATCTATCTTATCATTTAGCTTATTGAAGAGTTTTGTCATCTTGTTCATTGCTTCGCTATGCTCTGTCATCTTGTTCATTGCTTCGCTATGCTTTTCTGTGACCTCGTAATGATTTAGCCACATTTGTCTTTCTATTCGATTTGTCGTATCATGAACCTTTTTGATGTCATTGGAGTGTCTTGCAACTGTACCTTCAAGATCGACTAATCTTTTTCCAAAGTCATATGAATTATTATTGATCTGTTTCTCAAGATCCACCAATTTCTTCTGGAATTCAGCCATCGACATCGATGAAGACATTGACGTGTATGAGGTGGGGAATATTTTTCTGCCAGTTTTTCCCTCTCTTTTTTTTAAATTAATTAATTAATTAATATTTAATTAATTAATTAAATTAATTTTTTTTGAAATAATAATAATAATTTCTATTATTATTATTATTATTTATATATATATATATATATATATATATATATATATTTAAATAATAATAATAATTATTATTATTATTATTATTTTATTATTTGAATTATATATATATATGGGGAAAAAAATTGTTAACCTTGAAAAGTCACGTTGTTTTTAAAAGTCACTTTGTTTTGAAAAGGGGAAATGGGTTTTAATACCATGGGCAATTACCATGGGCCCAAAAACCACGAGCTTGTAAACCACGAGCAATTACTCTTCCTTTTTAATTTTACTTTGTCTTCACATGTACGTATTTCTTTATATATATATATATATCTCTTTTTACTTTTTCTTTTTCTTCTTTTGGAACTATTTTCTTTTAAATATTTTTTTTTCCTTTTAATTTATTTCCCCCTTTATGTTGACTTTCCTTCTCTCTTTTGATTTTATTAATATATATATATATATTATATATTTCTTCCTTCTTCTTTTTTTTAAAAACAAATGTTGCTACCCACAAGCACTTGGTTTTTAAAAAAATCTGCAATTTTGGAATTTTCTTGTAATTCCTTAATTATGGGTGATCACACAGATCCCGAAGAGCGATGGCTCTGATACCAATGGAGTGTAAAAACTCTGGTAAACTTGAATAAGTATATATTATTATTGATAAAAGATGAGATATGAGATATGATTACAATGGGGAATCACCGAGGCTTTAAATATAGCCTCATGGTGTCCCTTGGTGAAGAGGCATGATCTTTGATCATGCCCTTTCACTTAATAAAACCTAATATAACTATATCTAACTAACAATTAATAAAATATACATAACAATGAACTACTCTCCCCCTGGGATGTTGCTTCTTATCTATTGATGGCTGGATATTTGCATTGCTTCCTAGAGCAGCACCCCCTGAGACTATGATGGATTCATTATGTTATTGAAGTAACATGCTCCCCCTTTCTATTTTCCTTCCATACTCTATTGGGGTTCTTCATAAAGTCCGCACTTCTTTTTGATCCAGATTTTTGTCTGATTTGATTGGATTCCATCATCTGGCTAGAGTTCTTTAATGTATAAGGAAATTTACAATCTTTTGTTTTGTGACCAAGCTTGAGGCATACATAACATGTTATTTTACCAAGGTACGTTTGAGCTGATGTATAATATTTTATGCTCCTTTTTGAACATAATTTACATTCAACAAGTCTATGCCCAAAATTATTGCATGCATAACAATAGCCATGGAAATACTTTGCGTACCTCGTGATATATTGTCTTCTCTATTTGTTTGCTTGATGTATTCCTTTCATTGGCTGCATCTTTAGTTGGTTGGACTAGCTTTGCTTTGTCTTACAATATTTTGCAATATGTCCAGGTTTGTGGCAGGAAAAACAAGTGATATTTCTCATAGGAGGAAATAATCTCCTTTGATAGCTTCTGAATTTATTCAATTCATATTTATGAGTATAAGAGCCTTTTTCAACTGAATGTTTCTTCATTTCGTTCTTTGTCATTTGAGGCTGCTGCTTGTTTCTGTTTACTTCATTGCAAGTCATGTTCTTGCTCACTTCTACTTCTGTAGGAATATTTTGAGCTGCTTCATTATCCTTTACAACTTTTACAAAAATGATATTCCTGTTATCTTCTACCTTGGAATTACTTGTTTCTCCTTCATAGCCTATCCCAACCTTCATGAGAGGAGATCTTTGAGCATTTATAATATGGTCCAACTATCCATAACTTTTCATTTGTGGAATATCCATAATTATTTCAATTTGGGCCTTCTCTGATTTCATCCTCAGGCTTACAACCTCTTCTTCCAATCTTCCACATTCCAGAATTTTCTCTCTTATTTGCTGCAACATAATGTCTTCTACTTTCATTGCTTCTTCAAGTTGTGTCTCCAGGCCAACAATTTATTCCTTATCTTCATATTCTCTCTTATCACATATTTGCACCAATGTCTTGAGGTCTTTGTTTTCATTCTTAAATCTTTCTATTTCAGTCAAGGCTATGTCAAGTTTGGATTTTTCCTCAACTATAATTTCTTCATGGTACTCACATCCATTCACCCTAGCAAGTATCTCATTTGATTTACATTTTTCCTTTTGAAAGGATTTATTCTTCTTCTTCTGGTTTATCTTATCCTTCTTGATAATGCATCCACTAGTGTCTCCTTCATGCATGAGATGTAATCTATTCCAGATTCCTTTTGCAGAGGTTAAATCCATTTTTAAATCAAGATCCTTGTTATGAAGACTGTTATATATCACACATTTTGCCTTGGAATTCCACTGTTGTTCTTGCAAAGAGGGAGAGTCTATGCAGTAACCATCACATATAAGCTTCCATACCTCAGGTTCATAAGTCATTAAATATGTTTTAACCTTATCTCTCCATTCAGGAAAGTTTATTGTATTTAACACAGGTACATTTTGATAGTCCATTACTCAACCAAATCTCCTTCAAGCTATTAGACTTACACCAAAGGAACCTGCTTCGATACCAATTTTTCAACCCTTAATAAACTGTGAGGGGGGGTGAATCAGTTTAAAGCATTCATGGACTTTTAAAACTTTATTTTATACTATTTACACCTTCATTTCATGATCAACTTATTATATAATGAAATAAATATATTAGTATGTGAGCATCAAGTATTATGCAGATTAAATACAGAACATCAACACATAATCATTATGCACATGGAAAATATATATAAGTGGAAAACCATAAGGGAGAAAACCACATCTTATTATTTTTGTGATGCGAAGGCAAACTCCAACTCCCTATCACCACTAATTTTCTGTAGGCTACTACCTCAAATTATTCAAGCTACAACTTGCAAGGAAGCTCCAACTCCTGTCTGTTTTCTACAGTCTACAACCCACAGGAGGCTCCTACCTCAACCAGCTACAATTGGACATCTATCAAGCTACAAATTGAAATGGAAGCACCAACTCCCATGTATTTTCTGTAAAATACAACCCACATGAAGATCCTACCTCAACCAAATCCAACTGGACATCTATCAAGCTACAACTTGAAATGGAAGCACCAACTCCCATGTATTTTTTGTAGGCTACAACCCACAGGAGGCTCCTACCTCAACCAGCTCCAACTAGACACCTATCAAGCTACAACTTGATATGGAAGCACCAACTTGCTCACTCTACAATAAAATCATATGCTAATTTACCTCGATATCAGCTCTGTTTTCCTCCTTCATTGGTGTCCTTCCAGCCTTCAAATCTGCTTTATATCATCTCTGGATCTTCACAACTTCTCTATCTGCTCCATATTCTTCTTCCACTCTCTAACCTTTTTATGCATACGATAATAACATCATTTATAGATATCACCTCATAGCTGTTTGAATTCCATATGGGAATATGAAATGAACAGGTATGAATCTTTGCCTTCCACCTTCTCATTTCCTCGCTCAACATTTCTGGATGTTACAACTCTATATACTCATTTCGGTATTTAATTGGAGTTTTGATTTGCCTATGGAGACTTGCCATTGCATCACAAACAATATAAAATAAATAATACATTTATAGTTACAATCAATTATTTTACTTAGCCCTTTCAGTTTCTTAGCTTTGATGAGCGTTTGTCCTCTTCTGCTTGCTGTCTTTTTGTCTTTTCTGTTTCTACAGTTATATTCCAACTTTGCTGCATAATTGCCCCTTTTAGCTAGACTTTTCTTCCACATTTAGCCTTTTCATTTGCCTTATTGCCGCAACCCTGTTTTGCACAAGTTCCTGGTCCTTTGTTATGTGTTCATGTCATTTATTTGTGACCTGTGGGGTAGTGCCCACATAACTCCCTTTATAACGCAGTGGAGTCCAATTTCGGCGTTTGTTCCACATACATACGTTTAGCGATCAAAACAACATATTAACATACATACTTAGCAATCAAACAACGTGTATATAACATACACGAAACATGCTATCGGGTCCCACAATACGTTGAACCAATCACAATTCATCGCAAACACTTTCTCGCAGGTTTCCCACTCTACCAATAGCGATAAACCATAAACCATGCGATCTGCGATATGCGCTCGTGCACGGTGCTGCCACGTGGACTCCCTTCATCGCATCGCGTCGCTTGATCCTTACCGCATCGCAACCAAGACAACATACCTTGCAATGTATTGAAGTTAAATGCTATTTCTTGTGGGATGTGATGTTGTGCAAGGTCGACACATGTCCCTTGATTTTGCATTGCAAAATTTTAACTTAACTTGCGGTCACCTTACTACTATCCCTTAAGTGCTGTGATGTGCGATATGCAGGTGAGGTCCACGTCATCATGCCACATCACCCTACCACGTAATCGCCACGTCACCTTGCCACGTCATCATAATTTCCTGCGATATGTGGGGTTGGGGCTAGGTCATCTTGCCACGTCACTCCCACATCACTGCCACGTCATCTTCACTTCACTGCCACATCATCTTTACGTCGCTCCCACATCATCTTTACGTCATCGCCTGCACTTCGCAGTTCACAAATTACAACAATTTAACTTAGTGATTACCTCTATTTTGTGCGATATGAGATATTGCGCCATGCCACCATGTGTCCCTTCTCTACTTCGCATCGCACACAACTTAAATTTCCTTGCGACAACCTTAATGCTATACTCTTAAATGTTGCAATTTGCGAAATTTCTCCTGAAGAGATTTGATCTCCGCCGCCCATCTCTTTCCTTCACTTTTGTGATCTAATCCTGACCGTCCCTTTGCCTCCCTTGGAATTCTTCAAATAATTCTCTGACTTAGTCGATTTTCTGTTGTTTATACTATCGCGCTCTATTACTCTGGTTTCTCCACGTTGTTACTCCTGAGCTTGTCTTTGTTACTGAATGTCATCCAAAGTCGACACACTCGACATCTACCCTTTTCATACTGATTAAAGCCTTCTCTGTCTCTCATCTCTCGCCTTTCTCTCTTGGCTTAATCATCTTTGTTTAATAGGCCACTTCCTCTCTGCTCTTGCCTCTTCCTACTTTTGCTCTATGTAAGATCTTTGGTCCTCGTTGTGTCTTGCAAATCCGATTGCCTTTTGCTATGCGCTAAAGCAATTCGCTACCTCTATGCTTTATCCGCTGCCTCTACTGTATTCGCTGCCTCTACTATCTCTGCTACCTTGCTACCTTTGGTGCCTTATTATATGCATTTGTTGCCTCTTTGCATTTGATACTTCTCTACCTTTGCTACTTAGTTGCATTCGCTGCCTCTCTGGTTTTGCTGCTTCTCTGCCTCTGCTGCCTTTGCTCCTTGTTTGCCTTGCTTCTTAGCTGCCTCTGCTGATAGTCTAATGTTGCTCCTTGCCTCTCTGTTTCTCCTCTGTCTCTCTTTTATGCTTTCTTATTGCATTGTTTCCTGATATGCTCCTTTGCCTTATTGATAGTTCAGGTGCTGCTCCTTTTTGCTCCTTTGCCATCAATGACAATATTTCCAACAGTCTCCCCCTTTGGGATTGATGGTAATACTCCAATACTTCCTCCCCCTTTCATTATGAGAAGTGTCTTTCTTCCTCTGCTTGCTTTTCATAAGAGCCTTTCTTCTTCTGCTTACTTTTCCTCCCCCTTTGAAATCAATGGAAAAGGGTTGCACATCTCCCAGTGTAGATTCTATCTTTGCATTTCCTTTCTCTAAGTTGTGTTTAGGCCTTCTTCTTCTGACTTTATACCTTGCTGCTCTAGACTGGTGTACAATATTTGTTGGGAGAACACTTTGAGAATCATTGAACTTGTACGTATATACACAGTAAGTTGATACCATCCCAAAGGACAGACTCCTTGCACTTGTATAAAGTTGAAAGTGATGATCAGGACATTTCATAGAACGAACTTATATAATCAGACTTATATGATTAGAGATGCATCATTGGAACAATACTAAAATACTGAGAATGCTCCATGTGACATATCAAGTCTTCTCCAACTACACTTCATTCTATATTATAATCTTCATCTGAGATGCATATCTGTTGAGGAAGGTTGTAGATGGAATATGTCTTATTCTGCAATACACATCTGTTCAAATATGTTGATGCCAATATATCTTTTGTTGCTGTGGTTCACCTTTACTGCCTGTTGTTGGTGATATGTGCTAGACCGCTGACAGGGATATTACACTAACAACCGAAAGACCGTTGATACTGATGTGAACAATGAATCAACCAAAATTTACAACTTATTGTAGGATTAGACAATATCTTTCAATCTAAGAGACCAAATGACTTTACTACTTGTACAAAGTACTTTCAAAACTAACCCTTGAGGCTAGATACATTCAATGTATTGGTCAATCTCACTTATCAACTATGCAATTTTCTTTATGACATAAGGGGGTATGTATGTCAATGATCAACCTCTCTTCAAACGTGAAATACCAACAATTCCTTTTTTTCGAAGTAGGATTTAGATGTAACATTAATAGACCCTTGAGCATCAAATGTAAGATTAACACAACTAGTCCTTCATACTTCAGATACTTTAACTCTTCTATCATGATGGTATTTAGCAAAACATCTTCAAGTTGTTTAATTGAAATCTTATCAAACCGACTTCAAACAGTTTTATGAATGATCTTAAGAAAGAGGCCTTGAAGATATATTTGTACTGACTTGAGGAAGGCGTGCAGTTATATCTAGAAATAAATACTGCTTCAATGCTCAATATAATACTTCAAGTGTAAACAAGATAATGATCCTTTAGCATTGTTTTTGACCTTTTAATGCTTTAATAATGCAGATAACACTCAGAATGATACCTTGATATACTTCTTCCATAATACTTTAATCTTGAGGACCTATACCATACCACTGCTCCATTGACACTTGGTATTCTGCTGATAGGTAGGCTACTTGTTCCAAATACCAATATATACTACTTTTATAAACCAAGCAATAATTTCACTTCAGCTCACACATGCACCCATAGTTAAGACAACCTTCATAGTTTCCACTATTGAGCTCTCCACTGTTCTCAACAAAAATCATCAATATACTGAATCTGATCTTGGCATCATTAACCTTTTACTTATTCTACCATTTTGGTTTAAAATAATGCCACTCCATATTCCTTTCTAGACTACTCCATAATCATTGTTGTTTTGTATACAATTCAAGTGATCTTCAGGAAGACATCTTCAATTTCTTTACTTGGAATCTACAAGGCAGACCACTCATATTTTTATCACTCATTTAACTGCTTTACTCCATGGGGACCTTCTATAGATGAGTGATGTAATGATATAATTATGATAAGCATTTCTCTTACTCATCCTTCTTAAATTTGTTTCATTGTTAAATTTTGGAGTGTGATGCACAGTGTGATCATCCTCTATGGATCTTTCTAGTTCTATAGCTCAAAGCATAATTTTTGTGATTTTAAGCATTCATCACTTAGTGTGCTTATGTATTTTTAGCTTACATGTTCATGGCTGATGTTCCCTCTACAACTATGGCTGCTTGCTTCCTTCTCTCCTGCTAGCAACTTGTTGGATATTGAATGCTTCAGGTATCCTTCTTCCTTTACAGTTCTTTGCAAGTGGAATTGTGCTTTCCCTTCCTGAACTTTTAGCTATTCTTATTCCAAGGAGCTCTTCTTGGACTACTTTTATGGGGACTATTTATGAACTGCTCTCCCCCTAGGATGTTGCTTCTTATCTATTGCTGGCAAGATATCTGCGTTGCTTCCTAGAGCAACTCCCCCTTAGACTATGATGGATTCATTATGTTATTGAAGTAACAAGCTCCCCCTTTCTCTTTTACTTCCATACTCTATTGGGGTTCTTCATAATGTCTGCACTTCTTTTTTATTCACAATTTTTTCTAATTTGATTGGATTCCATCATCTGTTTAGATTTCTTTAATGTATATGGAAGTTACAGTCTTTTGATTTGTGACCAAGCTTGAGGCATACATAACATCTTATTTTACCAAGGCACATTTGAGCTGATGTATAATATTTTATGCTCCCTTTTGAACATAATTTACATTCAACAAGTTTATGTCGAAAATTATTGCTTGCATAACAGTAGCCATGGAAATACTTTGTGTACCTGGTGATAGATTGTCTTCTCCATTTGTTTGCTTGAGGTAGTCCTTTCATTGGTTGCATTTTTAGTTGGTTGGAATAGTTTTGCTTTGTCTTATAATATGTTGCAATATGTCTAGGTTTGTGGCAGGAAAAACAAGTGATATTTCTCATAGGAGGAAAGAATCTCCTTTGACAACTTCTGAATTTATTCAAATCATATTCAGGAGTATAAGAGCCTTTTTCAGCTGACTGTTTCTTCATTTCATTCTTTGTCATTTGAGGTTGCTGCTTGTTTCTGTTTACTTCATTGCAAGTCATGTTCTTGCTGGATTCTACTTCTGTAGGAATCTTTTGAGCTGATTCATTATCCTTTACAACTTTCACAAAAATGATATTCCTGTATCTTCTACCTTGGACTTACTTGTTTCTCCTTCATAGCCTATCCCAGCCTTTATGAGAGGAGATATTTGAGCATTTAGAATCTGGTCCAACTGTCCAGAACTTTTCATTTGTGGAATATTAATAATTAGTTCAATTTGGGCCTTCTCTGATTTCATCCTCATGCTTACCACCTCTTCTTCCAATCTTCCACATTCCAAACTTTTCTCTCTTATTTGTTGCAACAGAATGTCTTCTACTTTCCTTGCTTCTTCAAGTTGTGTCTTTAGGCCAATAATTTCTTCCTTATCTTCATATTCTCTCTCATCCCATATTTGCACCAATGACATAAGGTATTTGTTTTCATCCTTCAATATTTCTATTTCAGTCAAGGCTGTGTCAAGTTTGGATTTGTCCTCAACTGTAATTTCTTCATGGTACTCACATCCATTCACCCTAGCAGGTATCTCATTTGATTGATCTTTTTCCTTTTGAAAGGATTTTTTCTTCTTCTTCTAGTTTATCTTCTCCTTCTTAATAGTGCATCCAATAGTGTCTCTGTTGTGGAGGTAAATCCCCTCTGCGGACAGAGGCGATCCCTACTAGCCCAGACCGGGTCTAGCAACAATCGTTCACACTATAGCGCAGGTTCCTAATTGAAAATAAACCAACTAGCGATGAAGGCCTACCTGGAATCCAACGCTGTTGCTTGTAGAGAAAGTAGTGCTCCCGTTCCTTAGCTCTGGCAGATCACAATCCTCACGATCTCCGTGACCGGACACCTACACACGCAAGAAACACAACAAACGCAAGCGTAAAATCCAGTATATGCAACTATATGTCAGTCAGAGAAGACATAACTCATCATCATAATCAACAACAGGAGTGGAACCATAACCAATAGTCGCTTATCATTAATCAATCAAAGGAGGATACAACCTTAGCTATGACGCTGAATTCTCCTTCGGAGGGTTGCCAGCGGAACACGTCTCGAAAAAGCCTGTCGGGGATGGGACAAGCCTCTCTCTTCGGATGTCTCGACAATAATCTCCTTGCTTGAATTTGGCCTTAAGGGAATGAATCAAGGCTCTTGCAGCATAAGGCTCTTGGGAATTTGGGAACTTGAAGACTAGCTTGCAAAGGAGATGGGCAAGCTTTTATAGATGGAGGAAGGGGAGTTGGGATCCCTATAATCATGGGATTGGCCCTATCATCAAGGAAGCTTCCATGAGAGGTGGAAAACCACTTCCTCTCTATGGAAATCCGTAGCCAAACCTCCCAACTCAAGATATATATCAGTTCCTGGATCAGGTAGGACGAAACTTCCGCCATTTATTTTTAAAAAACACTCCTTAAATTGGCTGGCGCGAGTGCGACTCTGGGACAGAGTGCCAATTGGCGCGACCTCTTTAAAGGATTTTCCCCATTGGCGCGGGTATTGAACTGGCTGCCCGCGCTAATGCAAAAAGGGGTGTTTTTAGGGTTTTTCAGCAGGAGATGTCTTCAGGGGGATGAAAGTACATGTCCAGGGGAATGCCATGAAAGTATTTTCAAGTTATATCACTGCTCACAGGTCACAAAATAAGCCCTCCAATGTGCGAGATGGGGAATGGTAGGGACGGTGACAAATTGCTGTGTAACAGATGCCCCCTAAAGTATGAGGCCCGAACGAGAGAGAGGGGTGAAATGCTTTACGAGAACGTGTCCAACTGAAAACTCCGCCGTCGGAAAACCTGCGTGATTCTCAAATACATGATATATATGTGGTATGGGTGCAACCATCCATAACAGAGTATACAATAATCCAGATCTAAGGCATGGACGCAGCCATCCAGTGAGGATCGATAAATAGACTCAGGTATGGTCGCAACCATCCAGTAAGTGAGTCATGTAAATAATCATAATAATCCACAAAATGCATCCTGGATTACAATAGACACAATCCAGGGTCTTGCGCTCCATCTCGACCCGAACACAGTACAAGTTCAAGCATGCGAATAGGTGAGCTGAAGTCGAACATGCAAGAAAATCGTCTGATTACCAGCCAATGTTGAAAGCTGTTAACAGACGCGAGAGGTACCACTAACAATGACAATGGTCCTCAAGGTACTACAGGTACAATCTACGGCATGTGAATCAATGAGCTGGCGTCGAACACCCGTAAAATCACTCGATCGGAGGCCAATGATGAAAACCTCACGTCGAATGCGAAGAACCTGCCATTGAGGCATGCAGGCTCCAAGGTACCAGAAGGGAGTCTCTAGATCAGCTTCCTGGATAATGAGCTGAAGTCGACAGGAAATGACCTTGACTGAAGGTGGGCCATAATGTTTCCCGCATCATCGATATGAGACAGAGGAATATAATGTCTTTTGCGAACCATGATCAGATGAGAATCAAAGGAAGGTTTATAGTTGCAGAGGTCAACTTCTCTTGAACATATGAACGGCACGACAGTGGACTTGGCAGTATTTGACATCAAAAGATCAGAGGTCATGGTGACAAGGCAAAGAGCTGATGAGAGGTCAAAAGGGATTACCCAAACCCATGGAGGCAAGTGGAAAACGAGATGAGATGTCCCCAACCCGACACGAATGCAGACAAGTGCCATGTTCAAGAGCGACATACTGCCGACACGACAATGATACTAGTTCCATTTTTCCCCCACCATTTCTGGCGAGTACCTCCTTATTTTTACACAAGCTTGAAGAGGATACCATATGCTTGTCATATAAATCCGTCCTTCTGACGAATCCATCCTAGTACATTTAACAAGCCCTAGGAAGGAGAAACTCGAATATCGTCATCACGACTGAATCTAATGTCATCAGGGTTTAACGAGTCTGACAAAGGAAGAACTCAGCGTCTTTTCATGTTTAGAGAGTTTGAAAAGACAGCGGAAAAGTAAACTCCAACGGTCCCTTTTCGTAAATAGTTTCTTAGACCCGAAAAGGTAGAAAATTTTGTCTGAGAAAACCTCCTAGTCGCGATAGGCTAGGGTATTCCTTTTTCGTAGGTAATCTATCCCAGCCCGAAAAAGGGGTAAACATATACTGGGTAGATTTCGTTTCGTGGCCACTTTAATGAGATCAAAATGACAAGGGACTTGGCAATCTTTTCATGTTTAGAGAGTCAGAAAAGAGCTGAAAGATGACTCCTTCTAGAGGAACGAGTGGTATAAAGTGTAGCTACTGGTTTCGGTAATGATGGAACTGCTCTGAACAAGTAAAAGTTAAGAGGCTGGCTAACAAGACCACTCATCGCAGCGGTTCCTCAGGAACAGGTAAAACAACCAAGTGAAGGCATATGATCGGCGAGCGAGATGATGACGATGGAGTGAGAAAACCAGGCTCATTGGCAAAAGCAAGGATGATAAAATAGCAGAAATACGAGAGTAAAATGGGAATGGTTTCATTTTTACACAAGCTTGAAATCAGAAAACTCTTCTTGAAATTGGTTTCATTTTTACACAAGCTTGAAACAAAGATAAAATATGCTTGAAACTGGTTTCATTTTTACACAAGCTTGAAATGGAAACAAACTATGCTTGAAAAGGTAAGCATGCCCCTAGCATGGTGACTCAATTCGAGGTACATGCCCCCCAAGCTTCAGTCCATATGAAAGGCATATGGAGTGAAGGTTCAAGTTACGAGATCTAAGAAATACTCGACTTGGATTTCACGAGATCTGATCAAAGACTCGAATTGAACAGGAAAGTGTTTCATTATTTTAATGAGGTTGACACATTAAAAGAACTATCCTCATGACACCTTGTTTCATGGTTTAAGGAGCTTGGCACAAGACAAGGAACTTTTCTCCGACAACCTTGTTTCATTTTTTAAGGAGCTTGACACAGGAAAAGAACCATGCTCAGACAGACCTTGTTTCATTTTTTAAGGAGCTTGACACAAGCAAACGAACTCTGCTCCGACAAACCTCATCATAATGAACAAGAAGTCATGGCTTGCAAGAGTTCCACTCATGATGGAAGGAAAACATCCTGGAAGTCAGGACCCAATGCCCCCAGCATCTGATGCACGACGACATCATCATTGAGCATAGGCACGGGGTAGGTAGCCACATAGTTGACCTGCGGTGGGGCAGATACAACGGGTGGATAAAAACCAGGAAGGGATGATGGTGGGCCAGCTGCCACATCAGGACCAAAGAACAAAAGCTGATCAATGGTCACGATCTGTCCTTCATGTGGAAAACAGACCACACGAAAAAGGGAGTAGACAAGTGCTCCCATGGCATAGGTGTAATCGCGGCCCAAAAGCAGATTGAAATCTAAGGGGCCTGGAACAACCATCACGTCCATATGGACGGTTTTACCTCTCAAAGTAACAGGTAACCTTGGAAGGATTCCTAATTGTTGACTCATTCTTCTGTTAAATTCCAATATATTTTGCATAACAGGCGCAAGTGGCGGCAAGCCAAAATCTTGCAAAGTAGTTGAGGATAGAACACTAACAGACGCGACTTCGTCTATAATGGTGCTGGGTACGACCAGACCAAAAGCCTGTACTGTGATCTCGAAAGGCACATAAGACGGAAGGCGGTATCCTGCAAATCAATTCCAATCAAAGGAAGTGACTAAACTACTCGGAGGGGCTACCATCGGACTGAGATGGTCTTCCCCTGGTGTTACGGAAGAAGAAGGAGCATCCTCCACGACCTCCATCTCGAAGGCGAGCGGAGTATCCTCCGGGACCTCCATCACGAGAGGTGGAGGAGCAACTTCTTGAGGTATAGGGACAGGAGAATCTTTCTCCAAGTCTGAGGAATCTGAAGAAACAAGAACAACCTGAGGGATGTGAGATCCACTCTCCACGGAAAAGACCTGGTGCACCATAGGCAGGGCCAGTTCAACCGATCCCACAACTAATGGTTGGTCGGGAACATATTCCTGAATTTGAATTTCCGAGGGAGCGGGATCGACCAAAGATGACTCTTGACCAATCATAGGATCGGCTAGTAGAGGACTCAAAGACAACTTCTTATAACCAACCAGGAGGCATGGTGTAGAAATAGCTGAGTTGTCCAAAACTCGCTTGGCTTCATCCATATACGGACAAAGGTGAATGGCATGGTGTCCTTCACACAACTTACAGGGATTGGTAATCTTACCCTGCTTCTTAGGAGCCTTACCAGCAACAGCTGAAGACGTGCACCCAACCTGACTCCCGGAAGCCAAAGGCAACGGTGGGCGACCGTTGGACCATACTTCGAGTACCTTGGGAATGCCAGGGCAGTCTCGAAGAAGATGGTCTGCCGTGCACAACATGCAAGGGAACTTGAATTTCTGTGGAGGGTTGGAAGGTTTATCAAGAGGAGACTTCTTAGGCACAATAGCCGCAGAGCTAGCCTCTCCTTTATCGGACTTCTTCTTCTTTGTCTTCTTCTTCTTCTTATTAGCCACCTGGTTACTCGAATCCAGACTTTCACCAGGAAAAGTAGAAGAGGAGGACGCAGAAACAGGCGAAGAAAGGGAGAGGTCCACCTTGGAATCAACATGATGTTGTTCAGGTGGAGGAACTGATTGAACAATAGCCGAGACATTTGGGACCACAGAGGTTGAAAACAACCAAACAGGCAACCTAACAGTTAACCCAGGAAGGGACAACGTTGCCATATAAGGAGCACCAACATTTCCAAAAGTAGGAAAAGGACCAGGATTCCCATCGGAGGGGATTCCTTGGTTGGTGAACTCCGAAAAAGTTGCCATTAGAAAAAATCTTCATAACAACACCCTAAGGAAACTAACTTTAACTAGGAATATTTCGTGGGCAGTTAATTTTTAAAACATTGAAACAAAACTCTACTGTTTCATCTTTTAAGAGTCGAGAAACAGGCAAAAGGTGACCCTATCGCTTTCAGATTGGAAACAAGTGTGAAAGGACAAGCGCTTGATGATCTTTTCAAATTTAAGGAGTCAGATAAGATCAAAATGACTGCTCAGGAATGCTAGGAAAAGGGTGTACCAAATAACCGTGAACTGCAATATACACCTTGGTTTCAAAATGAAAGAGAAATCAACCAAGGACTTAACGTACGTGCAGGAAATCTCCCTGAATGCTGTTTCCGATGTATCACGGGTATAAGGCGGTAGACTCGGCTTCCTACAGATAAAGGATAGCAACCTAGTGGGGTCTCCCTTTATATACACGATGGTACGGGGAGCACAAGTTCGTACTAGTGCTGTCTAAAGCCAAGAGGCGAACGACAGCTACTAGGTTTAAGACGCTGGAACACGTCTCTAGCCTAGACCTCTAAATGTGTTTCGTTAGATTTCAATGCTGCCTTAGTGTAAATTGAGTAAATTTTAATGTTTATCTTCAATTACGTTTTAGTTTTCAGGCCCTAGCGAATGTAATGTCTCAAAATCTCCTAAATGCACTCTATATGCCACAGTATATCATTTCATTCGATGAAAGCTATTTATGAGAGAGTTGAGAGCTTTTCACACAATAACGAAATGAACAGAAAACAACCAATGATGTCTCTAATGCAACTAATGAAAACTAAAAAAGCTTTTCGTTCAAGGTTACTAATCACTAATGACACCGAAAAGATCTAATTCACATTAACTAATGAAAAACAAAAGAGATCTTTTTTTTTTTTTAATATTTTCAATGTTTACGAGCAAAATGCACTAAAAAAAATGAAACCTAATGGAAAGAAATTTGAGGAATGATGATAAGAGAGAAAAAACAAGCAAGTTTCACTCAATAGCAAGCACAATCAGACCTCAAATCGACCAACAGTCCCTCAAAACCAAGAAAATCCCAAAGACTCAAATGAGCCGTGTAATCTAGGCCCAAAGCGAGACAAAGCGGAATTCGAATGAAGGAGGAGTCAATCACTCAAATAGCGCGATAAAACGATAAACAACTGTCAAACGAATGCAGGGAAGTAATCACGAAGTTGACTGAACCGATAAAAACCAAAAAACTCCCAAGGGAGGCTCGACACACCAAAGCACCTAGATGCCCTAGGGCTAGAATGTAAAATCGATGGAAATGGGCAAACAACCAAAGGATGGAGGTCACATTCAGTCAAACAAGGCTCCAGGACACTCAAACAGTCAAAAAAATGAAACCAAAATCAGAGATCAGGCTCAGAAAGCTCAAAATCAAGCAAACCCTAGCAGTCTCCAGCACTGGCGCGACTGTCAGGCTGAAACTAGCGCCATATTAGGATTGGCGCGGGTAATACATTGACAAATAGCGCCAATTGGCGCGACTGTCACGCTAAAAAACGTGCCAGTCAAGTTTGCTATGCCAAAATAAAAAATAAGCAATTCAAGATCAAACCAGTGATGTTTGGAGTTTGAACCAAAAGCCAAAATTACACATAGAGCCAGCGCAAAAGGCTGATCAAGCAAGCAGAATCAAGAATCAACCGAAAATACAAGACAGTGCTCCAAGTGTTCAATTTACAAACTAAACCGAAGATTGACTGAAGCAGCTTTGATCTACTTTGCAATTGCAGAGCAAAAGCATTTCAAAGGCTATCTGGCTAACTTCAGGCTCCGTCTATAGCTCATAAAACAAACAACAACAAGCTAGACGATCCCCAGCGGAGTCGCCAATTTGTTGTGGAGGTAAATCCCCTCTGCGGATAGAGGCAATCCCTACTAGCCCAGACCGGGTCTAGCAACAACTGTTCATGCTATAGCGCAGGTTCCTAATTGCAAATAAACCAACTAGCGATGAAGGCCTACCTGGAATCCAACGCTGTTGCTTGTAGAGAAAGTAGCGCTCCCGTTCCTTAGCTCTGGCAGATCACAATCCTCACGATGTCCATGACTAGACACCTACAAATGCAATAAACACAACAAATGCAAGCATAAAATCCAATATATGCAACTATATGTCAGTCAGAGAAGACATAACTCATCATCATAATCAACAACAGGAGTGGAACCATAACCAATAGTCGCTTATCATTAATCAATCAAAGGAGGATACAACCTTAGCTCTGACGCTGAATTCTCCTTCGGAGGGTCGCCAGCGGAACACATCTTGAAAAAGCCTGTCGGAAATGGGACAAGCCTCTCTCTTCGGATGTCTCGACAATAATCTCCTTGCTTGAATTTGGCCTTAAAAGAATGAATCAAGGCTCTTGCATCATAAGGCTCTTCGGAATTTGGGAACTTGAAGACTAGCTTGCAAAGGAGATGGGCAAGCTTTTATAGATGGAGGAAGGGGAGTTGGGATCCCTATAATCATGGGATTGGCCCTATCATCAAGGAAGCTTCCATGAGAGGTGGCAAACCACTTCCTCTCTATGGAAATCCGTAGCCAAACCTCCCAACTCAAGATAGATATTAGTTCCTGGATCAGGTAGGACGAAACTTCCGCCATTTATTTTTAAAAAAACACTCCTTAAATTGGCTGGCGTGAGTGCGACTCTGGGACAGAGCGCCAATTGGCGCGACCTCTTTAAAGGATTTTCCCCATTGGCGCGGGTACTGAACTGGCTACCCACGCTAATGCAAAAAGGGGTGTTTTTAGGGTTTTTCAGCAGGAGATGTCTCCAGGGGGATGAAAGTACATGTCCAGGGGAATGCCATGAAAGTATTTTCAAGTTATATCACTGCTCACAGGTCACAAAATAAGCCCTCCAATGTGCGAGACGGGGAATGGTAGGGACGGTGACAAATTGCTGTGTAATAGTCTCCTTCATGCATGAGATGCAATCTATTCCAGATTCCTTTTGTATAGGTTAAATCCATTATTTAATCAAGATCCTTGTTACGAAGACTGTTATATATCACACTTTTTGCCTTGGAATTCCACTGTTGTTCTTGCAAAGAGGGAGATTTTGTGTAGTAATCATCACATATAAGCTTCCATACCCGAGGTTCATAATCTATTAAATTTGTTTTAACCTTGTCTCTCCATTCAAGAAAGTTTGTTGTATTTAACACAAGTACATTTTGATAGTCCACTACTCAACTAGATCTCCTTCAAGCTATTAGACTTACACCAAAGGAACCTCATCCGATACCAATTGTTGAACCCTTAGTTAAACTGAGAGCGGGGGTGAATCAAATTAACACATTCATAGACTTTTAAAACTTTATTTTACACTATTTACACTTTCATTTCATGATCAAATTATTATATAATGAAACAGCAATCTTAGTATGTAAGCAACAAGTATTATGCATATTAAATGCAGAACATCAACACATAATCATCATGCACATGGACAACAGATATAAGTGAAAACCCATAAGGGAGAAAACCAGATATTATTATTATTGTGATGCAAAGGCAAGCTCTAACTCCTTCTCACCACTGATTTTATGTAGGCTCCAACCTACAGGAGGCTACTACCTCAAATTCTGCAAGCTACAACTTGCAAGGAAGCTCCAACTCCCATCTATTTTCTGCAGGCTACAACGCACAGGAGGCTCCTACCTCAACTGGCTACAATTGGACATCTATCAAGCTACAACTTGAAATGGAAGCACCAACTCCCATGTATTTTATGTAGGCTAGAACCTAGAAGAGGGTCCTACCTCAACTAGCTCCAACTGGACATCTATCAAGCTACAACTTGAAATGGAAGCACCAACTCCCTTGTATTTTCTGTAGGCTACAACCCATATGAGGCTCCTACCTCAACCAACTCCAACTGGACATTTATCAAGCTACAACTTGATATGAAAGCACCAACTTCCTTACTCTACAATAAAATCAGATGCTGATTTACCTGGATATCAACTCTATTTTCCTCCTTCTTCACTGGTGTCCTTCCAACCTTCAAATATGCTTTATATCATCTCCGGATCTTCACAGCTTCTTTATCTACTCTATCTTCTTCTTCCACTCTCTAACCTTTTTATGCATATGACAATAACATCGTTTATATATATCACCTCATAGCTGTTTTCATTCCATATGGGAATATGAAATGAACATGTATGACTCTTTGCCTTCCACCTTCTCATTTCCTCACTCAACATTTCAGGATGTTACAACTCTATATACTCATTTCAGTATTTAATTGGAGTTTTGCTTTGCCTATGGAGACTTGCATTTGCATCACAAAAAATATAAAATAAATAATACATTTACAGTTACAGTCAATTATTTTACCGAGCCCTTTCAGTTTCTTAGATTTGCTGAGCGTTTGTCCTCTTCTGCTTGCTGTCTTTTTGTCTTTTCTGTTTCTACAGTTATATTCCAACTTTGCTGCATAATTCCCCTTTTAGCTCGAATCTTCTTCCACGTTTAACCTTTTCATTTGCCTTACTTCTGAAACCCTGTTCTGCATGAGTTCCTTGTCCTTTGTTATGTGTTCATGTCATTTCTTTGTGACCTGTGGGGTATGGCCCACATAACTCCCTTTATAACACAATGGAGTCCAATTTCGGCGTTTATTTTGCATACATATGTTTAGTGATCAAAACAACATATTAACATACATACTTAGCAATCAAACAACACGTATATAACATACACGAAATAGGGCTATCGGGTCCCACAATACCTTGAACCAATCACAATTCATCGCAAACACTTGCCCACAGGTTTCCCACTTTACCAATAGTGATAAACCATAAACCATGCGATCTGCGCTCGTGCACGGTGCTACCACGTGGACTCCCTTCATCGCATTGTGTCGCTTGATCCTTACCGCATCGCAATCAAGACAACATACCTTGCGATGTCTTGAAGTTAAACGCTATTTCTTGCAGGATGCGATGTTGCAGAATGTCAACACTTGTCCCTCCATTTTGCATCGCAAAACTTTAACTTAACTTACGGTCGCCTTACTGCTATCCCTTAAGCGCTATGATGTGCAGTATGCGGGTGAGGTCCACGTCATCATGCCACGTCACCTTGCTATGTCATTATAAATTCCTGCAATCTGTGGGGTCGGGCCACGCCATCTGCCACGTCACTGCCATGTTATCGCCACGTCATCACCATGTCACTTCCACATCATCTTCACGTCATTGCCACGTCATATTTATGTCACTGCCACATTATATTTACGTCATCGCCATGTCATCGTCCGCACTTCGCAGTTCGCAAATTACAACAGTTTAACTTAGTGATTACCTCTATTTTGTGCGATGTGAAATATTGTGTCGTGCCACCACGTGTCCCTTCTCTGCTTCGCATGGCACACAAACTAAATTTCCTTGCGACGACCTTAACGCTAAACTCTTAAATGTTGTGATTTGTGAAATCGCTCCTAAATCTCTTCGATCTCCGTCGTCCATCTCTCGCCTTCATTTTTACGATCTAATCCTGACCGTTCGTTCGCCTCCCTTGGAATTCATCAAAGAATTCTTTGCCTTAGTTGATTTTCTGTTCTTTATACTATCACGCTCTGTTACTCTGGTTTCTCCACGTTGTTCCTCCTGAGCTTGTCTTTGTTATTGAATGTCATCCCGAGTTATCACACTTGACATCTACCCTTTTCATACTGATTAAAGCCTTCTCCGTCTCTCATCTCTCGCCTCTCTCTCTTGGCTTAATCACCTTTGTTTAATTGGCCTCTTCCTCTTGGCTCTCACCTCTTCCCGCTTCTACTCTGTGTAAGATCTTTGGGCCTCACTGTGTCTTGCAAATCCGATTTCCTTCTACTGTGCACTGAAGCAATTCGCTGCCTCTCTGCTTCATCCACTGCCTCTGCTGTCTCTGCTTAATTTTGATGCCTCGGTTGCCTTGCTGTCTTTGGTGCCTTCTTAGGTGCATTCACTGCCTCTACTACATTCACCGCCTCTCTATATTCGTTGCCTCTCTGCTTTTGCTACTTCTTTGCCTTTGCTGCTTAGCTGCATTCGCTGTCTCTCTGCTTTTGCTGCTTCTCTGCCTGTGGTGCCTCAACTGCCTCTGCTCCTTGTATGCCTTGCTTCTTAGCTGAATTTTCTTCTTTGCTACCTTTGCTGATAGTTTATTAATGCTGCTCCTTTGCCTCTCTTTTATGCTTTCTTACTGCATTTTTTTTTCTAATCTTCTCCTTTTCCTTATTGATAGTTCAGGTGCTGCTCCTTTGTGCTCCTTTTCCATCAATGACAATATTTCCAACACACAGATGCTTCTAATCGGCAGAAAATCAGCAAAGACTAATCTTTACTCCTCCAATCTTTTCTTCTGATCGTGTCATTTAAGTTTGCAGTTATGCTATCGCAGTTTGTTAGAATATATCAAGAATATATTATGCAATATAGTAGTAATAGTCACCACAAAGGAGGCTCAGTATTTTGCCACATTACCCCTCCATGGTTATCCACTTCACCATCTGAATGTAACTGGGAAATCCTTCCCCTCTTTTTTTGAATATAAAAAAGCAACCAACTTAGTTAAAAAATAAAAATAATGTGCATTTATTTCATGCCCTCTCCATCTATATCTATATCTCTCATTGTCTCTCCTTCTTTATCTCTCTATCTTAGCCCCCAAACACACACACACACACACACACTCTATCTCTCTATATATATATCTCGCTCTCTCCATTTTCCACTCCCTCTCTCTCTCTCTTCCCCTTCTCTCTCTCTCTAACACTTCTCTCTTCATATCTATCTATCTAGCTATCTATCTCTCCCTCCCTTTTACACTCCTTCTCTCTCTATTCTCCTTCTCTCTATGTCTCCATATCTATTTATCTCTCTCTCCCTCCCTCCCTCCCTTTTCCACTCCCTCTCTCTCTCTAACGCTTCTCTCTCCACATATATATTTCTCCCTCCCTCCCTGTCTTTGCCTCTCACTTTGTTGCTCTCCCCTCTCCTCCGTCTATATATCTATCTCACCCCCAAAACATACAAAATATCTCTCATTGTACGCACATAAACATTATTCATGACATGAATTGAGTTCTTTGTTTGTAGTCATTCAACCATAAATACAATACTTGAATTTTCATCTTAAATAAAATGTTCACTTACCCTAAATGCCATATTCTTAAAACTGTAAACTATTTGCAATTGGCTACATTCTTATTATTCCCATTTTCCATCATTCAATATTGTTAATCAATTTACTTTCAAACATGGTAATAGAAAATAATTAATAGGCACGACAATAAGAATAATAGAATAAGATAGTTTTAGATTGATCTCATGAAGATTGTTTGTAATTCACTATAATCTTATTATTCACATTTTCTATCATTCAACATTGTTACATAGTCACTTTTCACTTAAAATTTGTATTTCAACATTTTTCATGATTCAAGTTACTAAAAGTCTCTCTCATCTCAACAAACTCAGGTTAATCTTAGACATAGAGAGATAAAGAAGGAGAGACAGAGGGAGATAGAGATATAGATGGAGGGGCAAGAGGGAATGAGAGAGAGACAAATAAAGAGATGGAAGAAGAGAAATGGATATGGAGAGAGAGAGAGAGAGTTAGGTGAGTGTTATGTGAGCGTGATGGATGAAATTTAGGTGAGTATGAGCTTGAGCATTAGATAGGTAAGCGTTAGATGTGATATGTGAGATATATTATGGGTGAGTGTGACTGTGAGTGTTAGATGGGTGAGCATTAGATGTGATATGTGATATGTGAGATATATTTTAAATTCAATTTTTTGTATTGTAACTTTGTTTTTTATTAATAAAACTACTAAAAAAAAATAGATAAATAAAGTATAATATACATGTATTAAAATATATATCATATAAATTAATTATTGCATAACTATCTTTAATTAATAAGCTGATAAAAATTAAATATTTACAATATAACAAGAATTTTAATCATGAATATTTACAATGGATATTATTAACTTCCAAATAGGTTTTTTTACAATACCATAGGCCAATACCCAGAAGAGAAAGATAGATAGAGGGAGGGAGAGAGGGAGAGGAGGGAAGAAAATCATAATACCATGGGCTAGTACCATGGTTTATCAATACTATGGGCTATCTATTCTTTTGATTATTATGTTATGGATCTAGGCTTTTAATTATTCCGTTACAATACCATGAGTTGATACCATGGCTTACCAATGCCACATGCCCAAGAACCATAACTTATTTCAAAATAAAAATATTTTACAAATACTTCATTTTAATTTTAATTTATAACATTTTTTAATTAAATATAAAAGAAAAAAGGTTATAATTACTTTTGAGGTATATCTAAACCCTCCATTCTCACGACTACTAAAAATATTCCCATAGAGAATAGATCGAAGTTTTAATAAAAACCCAAGGTTATAATAGATTGAAAATGAGAATACTTTTATATATACATATTTGAAATTTATATAATATAATTTTTTTTTATAAAGAACCCAGAAAAGAAAAGAGA
The DNA here is from genome assembly GCA_034641835.2 of Pinus albicaulis. Lineage (NCBI taxonomy): Eukaryota > Viridiplantae > Streptophyta > Pinopsida > Pinales > Pinaceae > Pinus > Pinus albicaulis. The sequence goes on from CM076578.1 coordinate 1,056,300,895, forward strand.
GAAAAAAAAGTGACTCATGAAGATAGAGGAAATGTATTGCATGATTCTTTTAATTTTTTTATTATTGTATTTTATTTTACATGATTGATCCAAAATATAGGTTTAATATTTTACAACCAATAGGTTTTTTTTTTTTTTTGATACCTTCTTAAATACAATACATTGCGATTGTATTTAAGAGAGAGAGTGATATGGAGGTGGAACAGAGTGGGGGGGAGAGACATAGAGGTGGGAGAGACAGGGAGAGAGAGGAAGTAAGAGAGAGGAGGAGGGAGGGAGGGAGAGAGATGGATTTGGAGGGGGTGGAGAGAGGGAGGGTGAGAGAGATGGATTTGGAGGGGGAAAGAGAGGGAGGGAAGAAAAAATGCCTTGAGAGATAGAGGTGGAGAGAGAGAGGGAGTGATAAGGGAGAGATGAAGATGGAACGAGGGAGAGAGGAGATGAGGGAAGGGAGAGAAAATGAGAGGATAGAGATATGTAAATAAGGGGAAGAGAGACATAGGGAAACATAGGGAGACATAGATATGGACGGGGGAGAGAGGGGGAGGAAGAGAAGGGGAGATAGAGGGGTATAGTGAAAAAGTTGGAGGGTTGAGAGAGAGAGAGTGTGTGTGTGTGATAGGGCAAGAGAGACAAAGGGAGGTGGTAGAGAAAGGGAGAGAGAGGAAGGAAGAGAGAGGAGAGAGAGAGGGGGGAGAGAGATGGAGTCGGAAGGGGGAAAGAGAGGGAGGGAAGAAAAAAGATATTGAGAGATAGAGGTGGATAGAGAGAGGGAGAGATAATGGAGAGATGAAGATGGAATGAGGGAGAGAGGAGATGAGGGAATGGAGAGAAAAGGAGAGGAAAGAGATAGATAAAGAAGGGGAAGATAGAGAGTGGGAGACATAGATATGGATGGGGAAGAGAGGGGGAGAGCGAGAAGGAGAGAGAGAGGGAGATAGTGAAAAATTTGGAGGATGGAGAGAGAGAGAGAGTTTGTGTGATAGGGGGAGAGATAGAGGGAGGTTGGAGATAAATGGAGAGAGATGAGAGAGAGATGGAGTTGGAAGGGGACGAAAGACATAACAAGAGAAAGGTGGAGAGGGAGAGGGAGTAACAAGGGAGAGATGAAGATACGATGAGAGAGAGAGAGAGAGAGAGAGAGAGAGAGAGAGAGAGAGAGAGAGAGATGAGTGGAAGAGAGAGGGAGAGGAATAGAGAGGGAGAGAGAGTGTATATGTTTTGGGGGTGATAAGAAGAGACAAGGTGAGATAGAGATATATATGGAGAAGGGAGAGAGGGAAGAAGAGAGAAGCGAAGAGAGAGAGAGAGAGAGAGAGAGAGAGAGAGAGAGAGAGAGAGAGAGGGAGAGGGAGAGGGAGAGAGATAGCTAGATAGATATGGAGAGATAGTGTATGCATGTTGATATAAAGTGATAAATAAGGAGAGATAAGGGGATATAGAGATATAGATGTGTTATCACTCCGCCAGATTACTAAGGCTAAAGAAGTAATCCCAACAGAGGTAACCACAAACCAAGATTTTGACTTGATAGCTAGCTCTATCAAGCCGAAGAGGGCTCTCTCCAAAAGGTTCAAAGCCAAGAAAGTTGGAGAAAGTAGGATTTTAGGCTAGATAATGGGTGTAAGGGTTTGATTTGATTTAGGGTTGGGCTCACTAAAACGAGGATTAGGTCAAGGGGACTAAATTAGGGTCAATGAGATGAAATTGCAGTCCATTCGATGGGGCAAGGTAGGTAGGAAGGTTTAACACTTAAAGGTGATTTTTATGAGATGAATAGACCGGTGAGAAGCTAGGAAGAGCTTATGAGATGAATTATCCCTAAACTGAAGAAAATGGACAAATTAAGAAAATTTTCCCAAAATAGAGCATGAAAAACATGAATTTTTCCTTTCAACTTGATATTAAGAATATCATAGACATGAAAAGGTTTATGAGCCTACAATACATTCACACAAATGATCACATAGAAAAATTCTATGTCAAACATTCTTACCACATGAATCCCAAATAAATAGCTGCAATTTGTCATTAATATCCAGGCCAAAATGTTTCTTGATCAATACACAAACTTTAAAACCGATGCCAACCCTTGAATCCTCTGAAGACCTGAGCTAAATAGACCTCAAAACCACCTCTACCCATCCATATGGGTTGAATCCATGAGGTGAGGGAGATATTACACAAAAATCTGAACTGATAGCTAGAGTATATGATGAGAAAAGTGACTCAATCCTATCTCTAATGAACTGATTCATTACAACTCAATTGATTGACTTACCTAATGTATTTACCCTAGATAAAATTCAAAAAATGATATTTACATTCATCTTGACCATTTACATAATTAATTTCTCATTTCCCAAGGTAAAAAGTCAAACTGGAGTGAAACTCAAAAAATTGCTGAAGACTGTGTAAAATTGGAAATTTCCTCACAAACGCACAACATCCAAGTAGAAAAAATAGCCTGTTTTCAAAGATGTTTTTTAGTGCCTTCCTAGTGTCCAAATCAGCTCCATGATAACTCATTGGAAATATCTCTGAGTCTAGTTTCCATATATACCTCTAGTTCACAAAATGGTGCTCATTTGACCTGTCAAAAACTTGATCTCCCAAGATTTGTAAACGCGCAGCGACCAGGCCAAAACGGAGGAAGAAACATGAAATTTGGTGGTTTTTTTGCATTTTTGAGGGACCAGTTCTCCTCCAAATATTCTGAAACTTTCTAGGGTTGATGTTATCATCATTATGAACCTTCTGGTGGTGGCCATTTGTAATTTTGAGGCCCCAAAAAATAGTGCAGCGTCCAGGTCACTGCGCTTTTGGAAAAATTTTGTGTGCAAAAATACTCAAAAACACATAATTTTCACCTTTTTTAAGACCACATTTGGAGGCCTTCATCGTGTATACTTTCCACATATACCCTTTTTTTTCTTATTAGAGTTTATTTTCCTTGTGAAAACTTATTTTTCCCAAAACTGGTCAAAAAGTGTTGAATGAGGGGGCAGAAATGCAGAGTGCTGTTGCATGAAACTTTTGGAGGCCTTGCTAAACTCCAAATTGAGCTCATGATGGATCATTGGAAATATCTCTCTGTCTAGTTATCATTTGACTCATCAAGAAAGTCATTTAGACACTCCAGTTATGAGAAAAGTTGATTTTCCCAAGGTCACTCGAGAAGTGCAACAACTCTCTTGTGGCACCTGTATTTTTGACATTTCTCTAAAAAAATGACACCTGTTTAAAAACGGAATGAGGTTTTCCTTCCTTGACCTATTATGGACAAAAAAATCTCTCACCGTTTTTCAAATTCATCTCTTTTTGGTCAGAAACACAGTTTGAAAAAACCAACCATATGAGTGGAAAATGACGTGACTCTTGGAATGAATTCTCAAAAAATGATGGATACATGATGTTTATGAGCTGAAATGACCTCATACTTACTGATATGACCTAAATTATGTCTCCTATGCTCAAATGTCTCGTTTCCATAGAAAACCCTAGCTCAGTGGGAGATGAAATTAGGGTTTGTTACTTGTGAACAATGATGACTTGGGCACCTTTGGGAAAAGACAAATCCCTTTGAAATTTGATCAATTGATGAACTAAAAACTCTTTCACTTTGAAATTTCATGTGTTGGCATGTGGAATTCTGAGTTGGCAACCTTTGGGAGACTGAATACTTATTACATTTGAATTGACATAAAATTACATGAATAAATAAAAATTACATCTTGGAATGAAACTCACACTTGTAATCAAATTACAACTTTAGAAATCGTCTTGGAGGTCATATTTACATGGTAAAGAGACATTATTGGGATCACTCTCATAATTTGCTGACCTTATGAAAATGAAATGCTACATTTTTGGACCTTGAAAGACAAAACCCTAATGACCTAATGAAACTTTTCATAACCTGATTTCCATGGTTGACTTTAACTAAGACAAGACATGGTGAAATGAGCTTTTCATAGGTGTTATTATGCTCAAGAAGACATGGAAGTGAGTCAGCAATGTGAATCTCTAAGG